>CM019066.1:113512189-114712189 GCA_009667805.1 Leptobrachium leishanense
AGTCCTGGGAAAAAAAGTGAGGGAACTCACCCACGAATTCCACAACCCCTATTACCTGAAGAAAATATATATATATTACGAGTATAGCAGTATGTGGTGATACCATTTTTATTGGGTTAGCATTACATTTAAAAGACAAGCTTTCAAGAGTGTAAACTGGAAACTATACTGATCAGTGAAAGGTATCACTATGTACAGGTATACTCATGATTGTGGCAACTGGACTAACGCATATATATATATATATATATATATATATATCTCCAGGCACAGACCCCCCCAGAATTATATACACAGCGCTGAATCCCCAGAATAACATACACAGCACTGAGCCCCCAGGATAATATACACAGCACTGAGCCCCCAGAATAATATGCACAGCACTGAGCCCCCAGAATAATATGCACAGCACTGAGCCCCCAAAATAATATGCACAGCACTGGTTATATGGATATATTTTCCCCAGTTCACATGGATATAATTGCCCTCAGCTCATATGGGTATATATTGCCCTCAGCTCGTATGGATAATGCCCCCCAGCTCTCATGGATAATACCCCCAGCTCTCATGGATAATGTCCCCAGGTCTCATGGATAATGCCCCCCCCCACTATCATGGATAATGCCCCCCAGGTCTCATGGATAATGCCCCCCAGGTCTCATGGATAATGCCCCGCTCTCTCATGTATATTGCCCCCAGGTCTCATGGATATTGCCCACCCAGGTCTCATGGATATTGCCCCCCAGGTCTCATGGATATTGCCCACCCCCAGGTCTCATGGATAATGCCCACCCCCAGGTCTCATGGATAATGCCCCCCAGGTCTCATGGATAATGCCCCCAGGTCTCATGGATCATGGAAATTGCCCCAGGTCTCATGGCTATTGCCTCAGGTCTCATGGCTATTGCCCCCCAGATCTCATGGCTATTGCCCCCAGATCTCATGGAAATTGCCCCCCAGGTCTCATGGCTACTGCCCCCAGGTCTCATGGCTATTGCCCCAGGTCTCATGGAAATTGCCCCCAGGACTCATGGATATTGCCCCCCAGGTCTCATGGATATTGCCCCCCAGGTCTCATGGATATTGCCCCCAGGTCTCATGGATATTGCCCCAGGTCTCATGCATATTGCCCCAGGTGTCATGGAAATTGCCCCCAGGTCTCATTGATTGTGCCCCCAGGTCTCATGGAAATTGCCCCAGGTCTCATGCATATTGCCCCAGGTCTCATGGATATTGCCCCCCAGGTCTCATGGATATTGCCCCCAGGTCTCATGGAAATTGCCCCCCAGGTCTCATGCATATTGCCCCCCAGGTCACATGCATATTGCCCCCAGGTCTCATGGAAATTGCCCCCCAGGTCTCATGGAAATTGCCCCCAGGTTCTCATGGCTATTGCCCCCAGGTCTCATGGCTATTGCCCCCAGGTCTCATGGAAATTGCCCCCCAGGACTCATGCATATTGCCTCAGGTCTCATTGATTGTGCCCCCAGGTCTCATGGCTATTGCCCCCAGATCTCATGGAAATTGCCCCCAGGTCTCATGGCTACTGCCCCCAGGTCTCATGGCTATTGCCCCAGGTCTCATGGAAATTGCCCCCCAGGACTCATGATATTGCCCCAAGGTCTCATGGATATTGCCCCCAGGTCTCATGGATATTGCCCCCCAGGTCTCATGCATATTGCCCCCAGGTGTCATGGAAATTGCCCCCAGGTCTCATTGATTGTGCCCCCAGGTCTCATGGAAATTGCCCCAGGTCTCATGCATATTGCCCCAGGTCTCATGGATATTGCCCCCAGGTCTCATGGATATTGCCCCCAGGGCTCATGGAAATTGCCCCCCAGGTCTCATGCATATTGCCCCCCAGGTCTCATGCATATTGCCCCCAGGTCTCATGGAAATTGCCCCCCAGGTCTCATGGCTATTGCCCCCAGGTCTCATGGCTATTGCCCCCAGGTCTCATGGAAATTGCCCCCCAGGACTCATGCATATTGCCCCAGGTCTCATTGATTGTGCCCCCAGGTCTCATGGAAATTGCCCCCCAGGTGTCATGGAAATTGCCCCCCAGGTCTCATGCATATTGCCCACAGGTGTCATGGAAATTGCCCCCAGGTCTCATTGATTGTGCCCCCAGGTCTCATGGAAATGCCCCCCAGGTCTCATGCATATTGCCCCCAGGTGTCATGGAAATGCCCCAGGTCTCATTGATTGTGCCCCCAGGTCTCATGGAAATTGCCCCCAGGTCTCATGCATATTGCCCCCCAGGTCTCATGGAAATTGTCCCCCAGGTCTCATGGAAATTGCCCCCAGGTCTCATGGAAATTGTCCCCCAGGTCTCATGGAAATGTCCCCCAGGTCTCATGGATATTGCCCACCCCCAGGTCTCATGGATATTGCCCCCAGGTCTCATGGCTAGTGCCCCCAGGTCTCATGGAAATTGCCCCCAGGTCTCATGGAAATTGCCCCAGGTCTCATGGCTATTGCCCCCAGGTCTCATGGCTATTGCCCCCCAGGTCTCATGGCTATTGCCCCCAGGTCTCATGGAAATTGCCCCCCAGGTCTCATGGCTATTGCTCCCAGCTCTCATGGCTATTGCCCCCAGGTCTCATGGAAATTGCCCCCAGGACTCATGGATATTGCCCCCCAGGTCTCATGCATATGGCCCCCAGGTCTCATGGATATTGCCCCCCAGGTCTCATGCATATTGCCCCCAGGTGTCATGGAAATTGCCCCCAGGTCTCATTGATTGTGCCCCCAGGTCTCATGGAAATTGCCCCAGGTCTCATGCATATTGCCCCCCAGGTCTCATGGAAATTGTCCCCCAGGTCTCATGGAAATTGCCCCCAGGTCTCATGGAAATTGTCCCCCAGGTCTCATGGAAATTGTCCCCCAGGTCTCATGGATATTGCCCACCCCCAGGTCTCATGGATATTGCCCCCCCAGGTCTCATGGCTAGTGCCCCCAGGTCTCATGGAAATTGCCCCCAGGTCTCATGGAAATTGCCCCAGGTCTCATGGCTATTGCCCCCAGGTCTCATGGCTATTGCCCCCCAGGTCTCATGGCTATTGCCCCCAGGTCTCATGGAAATTGCCCCCCAGGTCTCATGGCTATTGCTCCCAGCTCTCATGGCTATTGCCCCCAGGTCTCATGGAAATTGCCCCCCAGGACTCATGGATATTGCCCCCCAGGTCTCATGCATATGGCCCCCAGGTCTCATGGATATTGCCCCCCAGGTCTCATGCATATTCCCCCAGGTGTCATGGAAATTGCCCCCAGGTCTCATTGATTGTGCCCCCAGGTCTCATGGCTATTGCCCCCAGGTCTCATGGAAATTGCCCCCCAGGACTCATGCATATTGCCCCAGGTCTCATTGATTGTGCCCCCAGGTCTCATGGAAATTGCCCCCCAGGTGTCATGGAAATTGCCCCCAGGTCTCATGCATATTGCCCCCAGGTGTCATGGAAATTGCCCCCAGGTCTCATTGATTGTGCCCCCAGGTCTCATGGAAATTGCCCCCCAGGTCTCATGCATATTGCCCCCAGGTGTCATGGAAATTGCCCCAGGTCTCATTGATTGTGCCCCCAGGTCTCATGGAAATTGCCCCCAGGTCTCATGCATATTGCCCCCCAGGTCTCATGGAAATTGTCCCCAGGTCTCATGGAAATTGTCCCCAGGTCTCATGGAAATTGTCCCCAGGTCTCATGGATATTGCCCACCCCCAGGTCTCATGGATATTGCCCCCCCAGGTCTCATGGCTAGTGCCCCCAGGTCTCATGGAAATTGCCCCCAGGTCTCATGGAAATTGCCCCAGGTCTCATGGCTATTGCCCCCAGGTCTCATGGCTATTGCCCCCCAGGTCTCATGGCTATTGCCCCCAGGTCTCATGGAAATTGCCCCCCAGGTCTCATGGCTATTGCTCCCAGCTCTCATGGCTATTGCCCCCAGGTCTCATGGAAATTGCCCCCAGGACTCATGGATATTGCCCCCCAGGTCTCATGCATATGGCCCCCAGGTCTCATGGATATTGCCCCCCCAGGTCTCATGCATATTGCCCCCAGGTGTCATGGAAATTGCCCCCAGGTCTCATTGATTGTGCCCCCAGGTCTCATGGAAATTGCCCCAGGTCTCATGCATATTGCCCCCCAGGTCTCATGGAAATTGTCCCCAGGTCTCATGGAAATGCCCCCAGGTCTCATGGAAATTGTCCCCCAGGTCTCATGGAATTGTCCCCAGGTCTCATGGATATTGCCCACCCCCAGGTCTCATGGATATTGCCCCCCCAGTCTCATGGCTAGTGCCCCCAGGTCTCATGGAAATTGCCCCCAGGTCTCATGGAAATTGCCCCAGGTCTCATGGCTATTGCCCCCAGGTCTCATGGCTAATTGCCCCCAGGTCTCATGGCTATTGCCCCCAGGTCTCATGGAAATTGCCCCCCAGGTCTCATGGCTATTGCTCCCAGCTCTCATGGCTATTGCCCCAGGTCTCATGGAAATTGCCCCCAGGACTCATGGATATTGCCCCCAGGTCTCATGCATATGGCCCCCAGGTCTCATGGATATTGCCCCCCAGGTCTCATGCATATTGCCCCCAGGTGTCATGGAAATTGCCCCAGGTCTCATTGATTGTGCCCCCAGGTCTCATGGAAATTGCCCCAGGTCTCATGCATATTGCCCCAGGTCTCATGGATATTGCCCCCAGGTCTCATGGATATTGCCCCCAGGTCTCATGGAAATTGCCCCCCAGGTCTCATGCATATTGCCCACCAGGTCTCATACATATTGCCCCCAGGTCTCATGGATATTGCCCCCCAGGTCTCATGGAAATTGCCCCCAGGTCTCATGGATATTGCCCCCCAGGTCTCATGGAAATTCCAGGTCTCATGGAAATTGCCCCCAGGTCTCATGGATATTGCCCCCCATGTCATGGATATTGCCCCAAGGTCTCATGGATAGTGCCCCCGTGTCATGGATATTGCCCCAGGTCTCATGGATAGTGCCCCGTGTCATGGATATTGCCCCCAGGTCTCATGGATAGTGCCCCCAGCTCACCTCCGCTTCTTCTTTGCTGTGGACGCCGCCGCCCCTGCACATTGCAGGCGGCCGCGTGCTTCCTGCTTCAACGCCGCTGACAGGAAGTGAAGCTGAGCGGCTCCACTTCCGGTCAGCGGGATATTGCCCCCAGGTCTCATGGATAGTGCCCCCAGCTCACCTCCGCTTCTTCTTTGCTGTGGACGCCGCCGCCGCTGCACATTGCAGGCGGCCGCGTGCTTCCTGCTTCAACGCCGCTGACAGGAAGTGAAGCTGAGCGGCTCCACTTCCGGTCAGCGGGCCGTTCTAACAGGATGCACGCGGCCGCCGGCAATGTGCGGCGGCGGCGTTCGGGCTCGGGCCACAGCGGGAACGCTGCGGGAAGTGGGAGAAGTGCGGGAACGCCGTTCCCGCGCGTTCCCGCTCGACTCGAGCCCTGCATATATACACTTTAACGGAAATAAAAAAGTAATGGCAAGGAGGCTAGTATACGGTTCATATACATAAGGTAAATATTTATCGTTTTACTTTGATATAAAGGAAAGACTGTAGTTATGATAATGTTCGTGATAAGGACACGTGTTTCATATTTTTATCAAGAAGAAATAGACCTCAATTAACTCCTATTGATCGTCTCAAAAGAATAACATCCGTTCAAATTGTTGTGCGTTTCCTATATTTCCAGTAAATGTATGCATTACCATGATTGATTTGACTTTGTTCCATAGAACGCTTTTAGTATTTCTCAATAGGTACCGCTTCATTTATGCTAATTAACTATTATAAAATCTGGTTTTCAAGTGTAAGTTGTGGCTCATCCATCTCTCCCTTAAAGGAATTAAAAACAAATGGATTCAAGCAGCTTCATTCTGATCTTCTGAGCACAGCTGTCTTGCTATCGACTCCTCTGAGGAGTGATCAATACCACATAGGAGATACTGTATGTCTGAAGGAATCGAGAATTCTCGTAGCTCACAAAGGTAGAGAATTGGAAGGAGATAAGGGATGACACTGTGTGGTTTAATGTCCATACATCTTACAACTCTACACTGCAAAAAGTCAAAATTGTAGAATAATAAAAGTTGTGTAGTGCCTATACACTGCCTTTATTAATGGAGTCAGTCAAAGGTGGGTTGACGTCCTATAGGCACATGAGGATTTTCATTTACATTCCAAACATGGTAGAAAATAATATTATATTTATTAGACTGTTGTATTATTCATTCCAGTAGCTTTTTGATCAGCTCTGCACTATATATTGGTTTGACCTTATGGTTTCAATGTCTGTCGTCTAATAGTCATAAAGTTACAGTAGAATGTTTTAGGTCCAGCCAGCTCCAACAGACTTTATACGTCATCCCTACATAAATTAACATCAAACAAGTCATTAAGATGTTCCGGTACGACTGATGATAGCATTTTGAATAGATTTTCTGAAAATTAATTACCAGATCATAAAATGTAAAATAATGTTTAAGGAATTATATCACTAAATGAGTTCAATACCTAATAATAGATAATGCACCATGCTACTTAAACTGATGTAGCATTAGGATAAACAAAGCTAGAACATAAAGACCAACCAACCCAGTATCACCTGCCACAATTACCAACCGCTTATTCTTTTCAACAAATGCTTATGCTGGTCATTGAATAGTGTATGCAATTGCCCCGCAAACACACCTTCATATATTTACCACATTGTATAACTCATTCTGCCGCTTTGTGCTACAATGTAACTACATGACCCACCATTGTGACATGTTAAAAGAGCTAAACTGGCCATCGCTAGAATCTAGACGCACCCTTCACCTTTCCAACCTGGGGCTTCATTCCATACCTCCCACTAAAACGGGGGCGCTAGGGAGAAAAAACTGCGCCTGCAGTTTTCTCCCTAGAACCCCTGTTTTAACGGGAGATTACAATGCAGGCACTTAAAAAGCTGCCTGCATTGTTACTGGGCGCTAAGCCCCGGGATCCACATGGCAGCACTAAGCGCCACCGCGCTTATCCTCTCAATGGAGTCCATAGGACTCCATTGAGTTTCTCCTGTGCCTCGCGAGATCCGGCAGGTCAGCGTAGTGATCCGCAGGGAGAGACGGGGGGACTTTTCCGCAGCCAGACTTAACCGCAGCCGGACATTAATCAGCGTTAGGACTTTGTAATCCTAACGCTGATTAACACTTTGAGCTCGCCATGTTAAGCATAGGGAGCGCAAAGTACAGTAACCTCACGCTGAAAAGTGCAAGGTACCAAACGGAAACGGGTTACTTAACCACAACTCCAGACTCTACATGCTCAAGGACTACAAAGGTATCCACGATTCGACCATGACTTCATTCAAGCCATTCCTCTGCTTCACTCCTGCTGCGTGCATATTTCTCTGCATTTTATGTATAATCCCCATGCTGATTATTTTTCCCTTTAATGTCTTCCCTCCATTTCTGTTAGTTTTTGTACTATCAAATCCTTTGTTTCCCCACCATGCTTCTGCCTCCCCTCCCCCACCTCCTCCTCCCCTTCCTCCCCCTTGCATCTCATTACCTAACAGCTCTGCCTTTCCTTCATTCAGCTGATCACACACAGCCACAACTCCAGACTCTGCACTCTGCATTGCCACTCCACCTGTAGCCAATTTATTCTAATGAACCTGTGGCTTGCTATTCTCTCTCTAGCCACCAGATCCACACTCCCCAGCTCCCCTTCTGTTTCACTCACCCCTGTCTTTTAGATTGTAAACTCAAGGGATGCCAGTAGGACAATTATCCTAAGGGCAGGGCCATCTGTTCCGTATGTGTTCTAGTATGTCTCATCTCTGCACTCCCCCATTGTACAGCGCTGCGGAATATGCTGGCACTTTATAAATACAGAATAATAATAATAATAATAATCATTGGCTATCAGTAGGGATGAGCTGTTCGGTTCGATCGGTTTGGAGTTTGCATCGAACATAGCCTGTTCGCGAACTACGAACATTTCCGCCTGTTCACCGCGTGTTCGCCCACAATGCACCACAATGGACCACAATGAACTTTTCCACTGGCCTGAAGCTTGTAATTGGCTACAGCCTTGCACCTGACCACAGGTCAGGTGCAAGACAGGTTCAAGACTATGCCAATCATGGCTCAGAGTCCTGATTGGGCAAATTTTGCCCAATCATGGGCTCACAGAGCTAAATCCCGCAGCACACTATATATGGCTTCACACAGCGCTTCTGCACGTGTTTGAGAGGAGATCTGAGAGGAGATTGATCTTGTGTTAGTGTGTGTTCTTAATGCCAGTCTGCTATCAGCTACTGGGGGGGTCTCATCTACTGGGGGGGGGGTCTCATTTCTACCAAATATCTGGGAATTGTTGTAATCTTTGTGTTCTCACTCCCAGCAACTATTTTGGGGGCACAGTCATTTCTACAAAATATTTGTGAATTGAGGTAATCTGAGGTAATTTTTGTGTTCTCACTCCCAGCAACTATTTTGGGGGCTCAGTAATTTCTACAAAATATTTGTGAATTGAGGTAATCAGAGGTAATCTGCCACGCAGAATTTTGGGGGCTCAGTAATTTCTACAAAATATTTGTGAATTGAGGTAATCTGTGTCTTGTCACTGCCAGACAGAATTTTGGGGGCTCAGTAATTTCTACAAAATATTTGGGAATTGAGGTGATCTGTGTCTTGTCACTGCCAGTGCCACACAGTATTTTGGGGGTCAGTAATTTCTACAAAATATTTGTGAATTGAGGTAATACGTGTGTTCTCACTGGCTGCCACCCATCAGGGGTCTCACTGATTTATAGGAGGTTTCTGAGATTTGTAATCTGTGTCTTCTCACTGCCAGCTATCAGGGAGTCCCACATACTTCTAGCAGATTTCTGCGAATTGTAATTTGTGTCTTGTCACTGCCACCCATCAGGGGGTCTCACTGATTTATAGGAGGTATCTGGGAATTGTAATCTGTGTCTTGTCACTGGCTGCCAGCTATCAGGGTGTCTCATTGAGTTATACCAGAGTTCTGGAAATCTTTAATCTTTATACCAGAGTTGAATCAGAGTTCTGTATATCTTTAATCTATATATCACTCGCCATGTCAGAAAGACCAAAAAGGACAGGCAGACGCTCCCAGACACAGATAAGAGGGCAAGCAGCCTCTGTGTCAGAAGGTTGTGCCTCTGGTCGTCGTGGACGTGGTGCATCCTCTGCAGGGGCACGCTTGTCCTTTCTAACTGGTGCTGGCCGTCTTAAGCAGCAGCAACATACAGAGGATTTGGTGGATTGGCTAACCAGGCCATCCTCATCCTCCGAACTATCATACACGGAGGAGTCAGCTGAATTGTTTGACTACAATGAGAGTGACATGCTGCTTGAGGATGCGCAGCAAGTACAGTGCTCTGATTCAATCTCTGAGGTTGAGGAAGGGAGTATAATTAACCTAGAGGAAGGGGGTGCCAGTGATGACACACAAACAACTGGCACTCATGTTGCCCCAGCAGCTGCAGAATACTGCCAAGTTGGCTCCAGTGACGAGGAGATAGGGGGTGATGATGACAATGATGATGAGGTCACTGACTCCACCTGGGTGCCTGATCGAACAGAGGAGTCAAGTGAGGAGGAGGAGGAGGCACAACAAACACGAGGCACAACGTCCTCTATGACCAACCATAGCACTAGCCAGTCCAAGGCATCAGATGTCAGAGCTGCTCAGGTGCAGAGCGCTGTTGTCTCAAAGCACACATCCAGGAACTCTGCTGTCTGGGAGTTCTTTAAGAAATGTGCAGCAGACCCCACCGTTGCTATTTGTAATCTATGTCAGATGAGGCTCAAGCATGGGAAAGACACCGGACGTTTGGGTACCACGTGCTTGAGGCGACATATGACCACCTACCACACATCCCGTTGGCGCAAAACTTTGCGTAGGTCCTCCTCCTCCTCATCTGTCTCTACCCCCACTGTATGTCCTGCCATGTCATTGCCTACAACCTCTATTTCCTTAACCCCTGCCTATGTGTGTTTTGTTGGTTTGCCCTGCTTAACCCGGCCATTATGAAGGACCGGCTAGCTAGAGCATTGTGGGTTACTTTATTCCGCAGGTTGTTTTTCTTTGCACTCCACCACTTTATTTGTGTTCATCATTCTCAGTATTACTGACCATAACCCGGCCATTTCTAAGGACCGGTTGGTCAGGGTCTGTTGGCTTACAGTCTGCAAGCGGGGTTACCCGATCCTGACATTACGCTAGGGCCATGGACCCTGGAGACATAGGTCAGCAGCTCGCTGCATGCGCCTCTCGTGTCGATGAATTAGACCACCGCATGGATGCCTTTGCTCAGGCTATACAAACCATTCTTGTCCGTACTGCCTATTTGCAGCCTGAACCACAGGTGGCGACCCCTGCCCTGGTCCTGCAATCCCACACACCTGAGGTTGCTTTACCTGCCTCCCATGTATCCATGAATTTTCCTATTCGTTTTGGTGGGGAACAGACTGGGTGTCGTGGCTTTTTGCCTCAGGTCAGCATTCATTTTGAACTAAACCATAGAATGTATGTTTCAGATCGTGCCCGTGTGGGATTTATGATAAATCATTTGTCTGGTAGAGCCCTAGCATGGGCTAACCCATTGTGGGAAAATGATGATGCCGTGGTCTATAACTACCACAACTTTGTACGTGCTCTCAGACGCACCTTTGATCCTCCTGGTCGTTCGAAGAGGGCTGGGAGATCCCTGCTCAGAATTAAGCAAGGTTCCAGGTCTGTTGCAGATTATGCCATAGACTTCAAAACCCTAGTAGCAGAGGTTGATTGGACTAATGATTGCCTTGTATTGCTTTTCCAGGAGGGCCTTTCTGATACTATCCTAGATGAGATAGCAGCTAAGAATTTGCCTTAGGAGTTAGAAGATTTGATCGATTACGTGATTGATATTGATAACAGAATCAGGGATAGAGCTAAACACAGAGAGAGACCCAGAAAAAGCGTTGCTAGGGTTCCTACACGAGGTTCCGTTAGCCCACCATCTCGCACTTCACAGGTCTCTGATACCGAACCCATGCAATTGGGTCACACCAAATTGACAGAAGAAGAGAAATCCTATAGGCGTAGAGAGGGTCTTTGCCTATATTGTGGACTTGGGGGGCACCAACGCCTTAAGTGCCCATCACGCCCGGAAAACGCTAGCACCTAAGTCGTAGGAGGGGACCGGCCTTAGGTGTTCTTACTTTGTGTCCCAAACCGACCTCACTACGATTACTTCTTCCTGTCTGTCTAACATGGGGTTCTGTCATATTCGATTGTAATGCATTGCTGGATTCAGGGGCTGCTGATAATCTTATGGATGAGTCCTTTGCCTCAGGTCATCTTTGTTCCTCTGTCCCCTATATCCAAACCCTTAATGGTACAAGCCATTGATGGTAGGCCCCTTGCCTCTCCTGTTATAACCCAAGAGACTAAAGCTATTTCCATGTGTCTTGGGGATCATCATGATGAATCCATAGTGTTTCAAATCATATCATCACCGTCTTGTTCAGTCATTTTAGGTCTCACATGGTTACAAAAACATAATCCTCACATTGACTGGGTAAAGGGAAAGGTCGTCGCATGGGGTTCCACCTGTTCCTCCTCTTGTTTTCCCTCTATGTTACCTATCAGGTTACTCAATACTCCTACTGCAAAACCTTTGTCTTCTACCGTTCCGGAGCAATATCTGTCTGTTAAACAAGTGTTTGACAAAAAAGAGGCCGATAAGCTACCCCCACACCGTCCGTATGACTGTGCTATCAAGTTATACCCAGGTACCATTCCCCCTAAAGGGAGAATTTATCCACTGTCCCCAAAGGAACATAGTATCATGGAGGAATATATCCAGGAATCACTGGAGAAGGGTTTCATACGAAGATCTTCTTCCCCAGCTGGGGCAGGGTTCTTCTTTGTAGCCAAAAAAGAGGGTGACCTCCGTCCGTGCATAGATTATAGAGGGTTGAATCGTATCACCATCAAGAATGCCTACCCTATTCCTCTAATCTCTGACCTCTTTGACCGTTTTAGAGGTTCCACAGTGTTTTCTAAATTGGATCTTAGGGGTGCATACAACCTGGTACGCATAAAGGAGGGAGACGAGTGGATGACCGCATTCAACACCCATAGCGGCCACTACGAATATCTGGTCATGCCGTTTGGGATGTGCAACGCCCCTGCGGTTTTTCAGGATTTTATAAATGATGTCCTTCGGGACTACCTCTCCTCATGTGTCATAGTCTATCTAGATGACATTCTGGTGCACTCTCCTGACCTACATACACATTATGATCACATGCGTTCTGTTCTCGGCACTCTGTTACGAAATGGTTTATATTGTAAGATAGAAAAATGCATATTCCATGTGACACAGGTTCCGTTTCTGGGGTACATCGTGTCGTCCAAGGGTTTTTTAATGGATCTCAAAAAACTGGAATCCATCCAATCTTGGCCTCTACCCAAAGGGTTGAAACCTATCCAGAGATTTATTGGATTCGCCAATTATTACAGAAAGTTTATCCCACACTTTTCTTCTGTAATTGCTCCTATCACCTCTATGACCAAGAAAGGGGCCAATACAACCAACTGGTCTCCCGCTGCCCTTAAAGCCTTTGAGGATTTAAAAACGGCCTTTGCCTCTGCACCTATTCTAGAACATCCTAACCCTTCTAAACCATTTATAATGGAGGTCGACGCATCAGAATCTGGGATAGGGGCAGTACTTTCCCAGAGAGACACCTGGGATGCCCCACTTCACCCTTGTGCCTACTTCTCCCAGAAGTTGTCTGACTCAGAGAGAAACTATGACATTGGCACCAGAACTCTTGGCTATTATAATGGCTTTAAAAGAATGGAGACATCTGTTGGAGGGTTCGCAAATTCCAGTGATCATTCTAACTGACCACAAGAACCTAGGGTACCTGGCAGACGTGAAGCGACTGTCCCCCTGCCAGGCCAGATGGTCGTTGTTCCTAAGTCGCTTCAATTATTTGATCACCTACCGCCCAGGGTCACGTAATACCAAGGCGGATGCTCTTTCCAGACAGTTTGAGGAAGAGGAACTGCCTCACACCGAACCGGTTTCTCTCATACCCAGTACTCATATAATCGCCACTGTGTGTATGCAAGTGTCTTCTCAGTTGATCGAGCGCATTCTGTCCTATCAGAATGCCGCCCCTAGCTCTCTACCTCCAGAAAGATTGTATGTAGGAGAGAACGAGAGAAGGGAGTTATTACAAGTTATGCATGCATCAAAGGTTGCAGGTCACCCAGGAGTCAATAAGACCATTCTCGCCGTTTCTCGTCTATATTGGTGGCCCACTCTTCGTGTTGATATCCGAGAGTTTATTGCATCCTGTAACGTGTGTGCCCAGAATAAGACCCCTGCTGATCTTCCAGTGGGTCTATTACAACCTCTCCCTGTGCCTTCGAGACCATGGACCCATTTATCCATGGACTTTATTGTGGACCTACCCCCATCTGAGGGCAATACCACCATTCTCACTGTTATTGACCGCTTTTCTAAAATGGCCCATTTTGTTCCACTGAAAAAACTTCCTTCTTCAGAACAGCTAGCCGGTATATTTGCTAAAGAGGTGGTATGGTTACATGGGATACCGCAGGAAATAGTCTCAGATCGTGGTACTCAGTTCATTTCCCGATTCTGGAGATCCTTCTGTAAAGAAATGGGTATCAACTTATCCTTTTCTTCTGCCTACCACCCACAATCTAACGGTGCTGCTGAACGTACCAACCAGTCCTTAGAACAATATTTATGGTTCTTCATCTCCCACCAACAAGATAATTGGAGTTCCTTATTACCTTGGGCTGAGTTGGCTAGGAATAACGTGGTACATGACAGCTCTGGTCATACCCTGTTCTTTGCGACCTATGGGTTCCATCCTGCTTTATTACCTGGCACTCCGTCTGAATCACCCATTCCTGCATTTAACGATCACTTACAACTCCTACGTCAGTCCTGGACGCGGATTCAATCCGCTTTGCAAAAAGCTTCTTTAGCCCATAAGAAGTTTGCAGACCGCCACAGACGACCAGGACCTTCTTATGTCCCTGGTCAAAGGGTATGGCTCTCCACTCGGCATATCAAACTCCGGGTGCCCTCTCACAAATTGGCACCACGGTTTATCGGTCCGTACAGGGTCCTCCGACGCTTTAATCCTGTCTCTTATGCCTTGGAGTTGCCTAAGTCCTTGAGAATCCCCAACTCCTTCCATACCTCCTTACTCAAGCCCCTTGTCTGTAACCGGTATACCACTCCCGTGAACCAGCCTCCTCCTGTCCAAGTTCAGGGTCAGGAGGAATACGAGGTACAGGCTCTCATTGATTCCAGGTGGTCTAGAGGCGGATTGCAATATCTTGTGCATTGGAAGGGGTACGGCCCGGAGGAACGTTCCTGGGTTGCTGCCTCTGATGTTCATGCCCCGGGGCTGGTCTCCGCCTATCATCGCCGCTTCCCTTCTCGCCCTTGGGCCCGCCGTCAGGGGGGGTGCTGTCACTGTGGCCCATGTCCAGGGAAATGTTGCACCTTCGCCCCATGTTCAGGGAAATGTTGCACCTTCGCCCCATGTCTGGGGAAATGTTGCACCTTCGCCCCATGTCTGGGGAAATGTTGCACCTTTGCCCCATGTCCAGGGAAATGTTGCACCTTCGCCCCATGTCTGGGGAAATGTTGCACCTTCGCCCCATGTCCGGGTAAATGTTGCGGCCGTCACAGCAGCTGATATCCAGAAAGCCTTATTCTAGGGTACTGTGTACTACAGGACAGAGAATGGTGCTGCCCGCGAATCAGATGCAACATGCAGGAAGGACAACCAATCGCAGCACATGACCAGCTATCCTATAGCAGAGCAGGGCGTCTCCTCTGAGCACCAATAGGTAGTGCTGTGGCTCTATTTAAAGGGCTTCCTTTCTCTTAGCAAGTTGCCCTAGCGTGGTTCCTGTTACTCCTAGTGCCTTGTTGTTATTTCTTGATTCCTATTCTGACTGATTTCCTGGTTTATACGATCCCGGCTTGTCTCGACTTCCCTGTATTCTGGCGCCCTGATTTCTGGCATAGTATAACGGACCTCTATTTCCTTAACCCCTGCCTATGTGTGTTTTGTTGGTTTGCCCTGCTTAACCTGGCCATGATTAAGGACCGGCTAGCTAGAGCATTGTGGGTTACTTTATTCCGCAGGTTGTTTTTCTTTGCACTCCACCACTTTATTTGTTCATCATTCTCAGTATTACTGACCATAACCTGGCCATTTCTAAGGGCCGGTTGGTCAGGGTCTGTTGGCTTACAGTCTGCAAGCGGGGTTACCCGATCCTGACAACTCTGCTCCCTTCCGTGAATTTGCTGAAGGTGTTGTACCACAGTGGCATGTTCCAAAACGCCATTACTTTTCACGGAAGGCCATTCCAGCACTATACCAGCACGTGGAAGACAATGTTATCGAGTCATTGGGAAAGGCAGTCAGCAGCAAGGTGCATGTGACTTTAGACATGTGGTCCAGCAAGCATGGACAGGGTCGTTACATTTCCTTCACGGCACACTGGGTAACTCTGATTGCAGCTGGGAGGGATCCAAGACGGGGCTCTGTGCTGGAGCTTGTTCATCCACCACGCCTCCAGAAACCTGCTTGTATGAGGTCTGCCTGCTCCACCACCACCTCTCCCTCTTCCTCCTCCTCCTCCTCCTCCTCCTCCGTGTCTCTGGCGAAGTGGCAGTTAAACCGACGCGTGGCAGGGGCTACGCAATGGCTCAAGCAAAAAGATGCCATACTGTGCTTGAGCTGGTTTGTTTAGGGGACAGGAGCCACACCGGGCCAGAAATTCTGTCAGCTCTGCAGGGGCAGGTGCAGAGATGGTTAACACCATGCCAACTTCAGCTGGGAATGGTCGTCTGTGATAATGGCAACAACCTTCTCTCTGGCCTACGCCAGGGTAAGTTGACGCATGTACCATGCCTAGCACACATCCTAAATCTGGTGGTACAGCGTTTCCTAACCAGGTACCCAGGGCTGGCAGAGCTTCTCAGCCAGGCCAGAAAAATCTGCAGCCACTTCAGACGGTCATTCCCAGCAAGCGTTCACCTGGCAGAAATTCAAAGAGAATTCTACCTTCCCACAAACCGTCTGATCTGTGACATGCCCACCAAGTGGAACTCGACATTAGCAATGCTGCAGCGTCTGCACAAGCAGCAGAGGGCCATCAACGAGCACCTGTGTGAGTATGGCACAAGGACAGGTTCAGGTCAACTTGGTTTCCGCCCCCTCCCGCAGTGGCTGATGATCAAGAATGCATGCACTGTACTGTCACCATTTGAGGAGGCAACGAGGATGGTGAGCAGGGACAGTGCATGCATCAGTGACACAATTCCTTTAGTGTTCCTGCTGGAGCACACTCTGCGGGGAATTATAGATGTGGCTCTAGAGGCAGAGCAGCGGGAGGAAGAGGAGGCCTTCCCTAGCTCTGAAGGCCCCAGTTTTTCCACAGACAGCATTCCAGCTGGTCATCCTCAGATCAGACAGGAGGAGGAGGATGAGGAGGAGGAATATTTGAGTAGTGGGGGCATTGAAGGTGGGGATTCCTCAAGGGAGGGTTTTGTGTGCCCAGAAACACAAGGACTGGTACGTGGCTGTGAGGAGGAAGTGCACGATGGGGTCATCCTCCTCATTGAGCAGGAAGACTCGGAAGCTACGCTGCATGGGCTCCCTTATTATGCAAAGCCTGCTAAAGGATCCCAGGATTCGTACTATCAAGGAGAGGGATCATTACTGGTTGGCAACCCTTCTTGATCCACGATACAAGGGTAAAGTTGCAGAGCTCATCCTGCCCGCACAGAGGGAGCACAGGATGAAAAAACTTGAGGATGCTCTAAAGCGACACTTGTGTAACACCTTTCCAGGCACTGGTAGGTTACCAAGTGATGACACAGGTGCTTCTGAGGCTGCGGATGATCAGAGGAATAGTGGTGAAGGCCGGGGTCGCTTGACTGATTCCTTTTTAAATTTTTTTAGTCCACGACGCCCAGGGACGTCAAATGTAGGCACCCATTGCCAGCGTCTTCACCATATGGTGCAGGACTACCTAGGGGCAAGGGCAGTCCTGGATACCTTTCCAGCAGATGATCCACTGGCTTACTGGGTGTTGAGATTGGATCACTGGACAGAACTTAGCCAATATGCTATGCAGCTACTAGGTTGCCCTTCATCCAGCGTGCTTTCTGAAAGGACGTTTAGTGCCGCTGGAGGTTTTGTCACAGACAAAAGAGTGCGTCTATCCATCGACTCTGTAGACCGGCTGACATTTATAAAAATTAGTCAGTCCTGGATCAGCAGCTATCAATCCCCTGATGCTGACGTAACGGAATAGATCGGGGATGTCTTCTGCATTCACAAAACCTCCAGCAATGAACTCTTCCACAATACCACAAAAGGGTTACGGTGTGAAGGCACTTGCAGCCATGAAATGCACAATATTTGGCAGCACTGACGCCTTTACCAGATTTATATCTTTTTAATATAGGACCGCATGGTCCACCCCTGCACTCTTCCACAATACCACAGAGGGGTTACTGTATGAATGCACTTGCTGGCCTGGCACCAAAAGCACAATATCTGGGTGCACTGACACCTTTACCAGTTGCGTATCTTTTTAATATAGAACCGCATGGTCCACCCCTGCACTCTTCCACAATACCACAGAGGGGTTACAGTATGATGGCACTTGCAGGCCTGGCACCAAAAGCACAATATCTGGGTGCACTGACGCCTTTACCAGATTCATATCTTTTTAATATAGGACCGCATGGTCCACCCCTGCACTCTTCCACAATACCACAGAGGGGTTACTGTATGATGGCACTTGCTGGCCTGGCACCAAAAGCACAATATCTGGGTGCACTGACGCCTTTACCAGTTGCGTGTCTTTTTAATATAGAACCGCATGGTCCACCCCTGCACTCTTCCACAATACCACAGAGGGGTTACTGTATGAATGCACTTGCTGGCCTGGCACCAAAAGCACAATATCTGGGTGCACTGACGCCTTTACCAGATTCATATCTTTTTAATATAGGACCGCATGGTCCACCCCTGCACTCTTCCACAATACCACAGAGGGGTTACTGTATGAATGCACTTGCTGGCCTGGCACCAAAGGCACAATATTTGGGTGCACTGCCACTGATGCCTGTACCAGATTCATATCCTCAGAGGGGTTACTGTGTGACGGCACTGTTGCTGACGCTAAGGGCCCAATTTTAAAGCACCTATTGTTACTTTCATCCAAAGCCTGCATAAGTTTCACAATAATTTAGCCAAAAAAATCACTAAACTTTTTCTGCGCATCATAAAATGTCTTTTCATACAGGCTGCCGCCCCAAGCAGTTGTTTATGAATAGATTGAAGAAAAAGCATTTACCGTCATTTGAAACGTATTTTTTTTGTTTTTAAATGCTTCTATACATCCTAGAAATCTGCCACTTCACGGGCAGGTTATGGGGACCACCTAGGCACGATATTTGAAGGAATTTTTCGTTTTTATTTTTAACCCTTATTTCATGGAAAACGCACTGTCCCTTTAAAAATGTTTTTTTTTTACTTTTTGTCCTTGTTTCCTGTCCCCCAGGGCACTACCTGGACCCCCATACACCTTTTATGGCAAATATCTAGCATATATGCCCTCTTGGAGGGCATTGTAAAAATCGAATTTTGAGTCCCACTGACTTGTATTGAGTTCGAGTTCGAATGCGAACCGAACTCGGGGGTGTTCGGCTCATCCCTAGCTATCAGGTCTAACGTTAATGCTCACTCAGTTGTGCGCTAACGTTAGCACCCAGTATGTAATGTAGCCCCTGGTGTTTAAGAGATTTTCTGGGAAGCTGAATACCTGAATAGGCTGCTTCCCCTAGCAGCTCCCTCATCCTATAATCTCCGATCCAGGACCAGCACCTTACAATACCACAATACAAAAAGAAAGTGGCTCGATCCTCATTTTTCTACAGAGCACCGCAATTATGGAATAACCTCCCAGACACCATCAAATCTTCCCCCAGTCTAAAGTCACTTAAGAGATCGCTATTAACATACCTCAATACAGAATGCACCTGTAAACATGTAACACAGTGAATATGTTTTCTATCTATCTTTTGTGTTTACCTGGGTGAGACAGTTCTGTATACCCACACACTTTTAAATGTACGCATATAGCTATATGATTTTATCCAATGATAATAAATGATATAAGCACTATCGGAGGATTCTTTCTTTTTTGCTTGAGTGTGGCCACATGAAGTATCATGATCCACACAACAGAAGAACCATTTGAAGATCTGCATTGCTGATATCGGGAGGCACTGTTGCTGGGCTTGATCTGTGAGAGCAAACACGTATTTGCTCCTGGCTTGTGAGTTTAACTCCTGTATCACCAATTGAGTCTATAAACTTATACAGACGCTACTTTTAGATGTACATTTTTTCTTTTGCAGAATACTGCTGTACCGTCACACCAGAACGGATATAAGTATTGTTTGTAATTTTCACTGCATGTGGTGGTGGCACAATTATATACAGCAGTTTTTTCACCTTACATGTACTGCGAGTATGAAATAATCTTCGCGATAGCAATAATTACGATATTGTCTGAATTGGACAGCGCAAGACCACACATTTTTTCTTTTTAACATATTTATTATTTATTTTATGTGTTACTCTGTATATTTTGTGTATTTATTTTTATTTTCTTGCATTTATTACTTTGCATTTCTGTACCCTACTTTAAAAATTCAATGTTCTTGAACCCTGGACATACTTGAAAATGAGAAATCTTAATGTACCCTTCCTGGTAAAATACTTTATAAATCAATAAAGTTGCAGCAAAAAGTCTATTTATTTATTATTAGGATTTTTTGTGGGCATTTTTTTGATTTTTCCGACCAAATATTTGATTCCAATTTTTTTATGTGGCATTTTTTAAAAATTCTTTAACAGACCTTTTTATTGTTATTCATACGACCTTATATATTTCCAGACATTTTCATGCACTAGTTTTTTTTTTAAAAAAAAACGCCATTTAAAAGTTATGGGATTCTTTTCACCCTTGTTCATCAACTGGTCTGCTTTTATCGGATGCATTCGGTGAATCAATTTGGCGGTTTTACAGTGGGTTATCGGATTGATTTGGTGGTTTGAGGATGCGTTCGGTGGTTCATTGGATCAATTCAGCATTTTTTCTGCGTTTTTCGGATTGATTTTGAGTTTTTTTTTGGCAGTTTGATGATTCATTCGGTGGTTTTTCAGCAGTTTGCCACTGCATTCGGTGGGTTTATCAGCGGCGTTCGGTGAATTGATTCGGTGCACTTCCGGGACCCTGCGTTGAATACTCAACCCCTAAAACGATTCCTATATAACCCTATCCCTAAACCTAAACAGAGCAGACAAACAGGATATGAACATACTGCAGGGCAATAAACCACAAAAGGGCAGTGGAACAAAAATGAAGGACTTGTAAGGCTAGGGACAGATGAGCGCATTTTCTGCGGCCACCGTCAAAATGTACGTCGATGCGTGCGCACGCATTTTTTCACGGAATACGCTTAAGTGGTCAGACGATGCGCAATTCTGGAATCATGACGGTGGGGTGAAAAGAAGTCTAGGGAAATCCGGCTGTTTGAACGTTATGTTGGCCGCACACTAGCAGCGTCTGACATCTCCTAATCACGCACACACGCTGCTATGCGGCCGCAGCGCACTCTGTACGTCAGTACCAGCGGTTTACGTTCTCGAAAAAATGCGTTCATTTTCCACTTGCGTTGCGCGCGGCCGGACTTTTGTGCGACCGTACTTCGTATATTGGCTGTCATTGCCCGGCATCTGCTGCTAGTGCGGCCGTGATTATGTGCGCCAGAACGCGCGTTCGCACTGCCTCAGTCTGACCCTAGCCTAAATCTTGAAATATCTCCTCCTTTGGTCATACCAGAGGAAAGGTCAAATTGTCTGCCCCTCTGTCAACATAGTCATATCTTCTTATATTAAATATACCCAGAAGGCAGCCCAGAAGGAGCTCCAGGAAATGCAACAGATTGGCGCACCAGTGGTGGCACTCCAGCAGACCAATGAAAAACATGAGCAGGCATGTCAGAGTAGAGGGTGGTATACCAAACAGGAATGGTTCTCATATGAGAAAGGGGAACCATTGGAGGACACGACAGGGAGCCAAGAATGCTTAAATGTGTCACCACTGTCTCCTCTCCCAGAGAACATAGGACTTTAAGACAGACACAATTTGGTTTAAAAAGCAGGGCTTTTATACGTAGGTCCCATTACATTGTAATTTTCCATGGTTTATATTATTTTAATGTAGTGTGGAAGGATTGTGTATTGGGACTTTACAGATAAGCACTACAGGTTAATATATTTCACTGTACTAATAAATAGCATTCAATATGCATGTATTAAATTTGCCGTTAGATCAGGTTAAGTATCTGGAAAACATTTTGGTACAGGAACAGAGATGGGTTAATTATATGTGGTCATGGTGTCTAGAGAGTCCCTTTAACCCTTTCGCTGCTGAGGCTTTTCCCGCCCCTGTGCTGAGGTCATTTTTACCTGTTTTGCGCATCATGTTTAAACGTGTTTTGAAGGCTTATTTTAGTATATTACCCAGACATATTATATATCGTTCTTTCCGTCAGACTCAGTAGATTCATAATATGTCATTATTATATGTATACGTTATGTCATGTCTGTATATTATAACAAAAAATGCAATAAAATATGTATTTTCAATAATTTACAACGTGTAAAGTGTTTTTTTCACATTTTAACATGCGAGCAATTGCGGTTATATTTTGTATGGGGTGCGCTTGTTAAAAAAATTAGAGATGGGGTCTCGTTACATTTTTTTTTGGGGAAAATGACACTATTTTTAACAAACGCACCGCATACAAAAATCGTTAGTGCAGCATCATTGTTCACATTATAATTGAAATGGGAACAATATTGCTGCATTAACAAACCCAAAAATAAAAAAGTATTTTTTTTTTTTTTTTTTTTTAATTTTTTTTAAATTTTTATTTTTCATTTTTTTTTTTTTTTTTACAAATTTTACACTTTCATGTTTGGTATCGTTGGAACGGCCATGCTCTGGCCGATCCAACCATACCAAAATTTAACCCCTAACTGCCACGGATCGGGAGATAGGGAGTTCATTGGAACTCCCTATCTCCACAGTTGGTGGCAGTTAGGGGTTAACTCTAGGACTGGCGTCATCGTGCTACGCACGATGACGCCAGTCCTCTGGGGAGTTCCCGGAGGCTTGGCCGACATCCAAGATGTCGGCCAGCTCCGGGAAAGGATCGCGAACCGGCGCTTTTCAGCGCCGATCGCGATCCAGCTCCCAGGGGTTAATGCCAGGCATCATTTGGAAGGGCAGGCTGTGGCCCTTCCAAATGATGCCTGGGTTAAGCCCGCAGAGCCACCGATCGGGGGAGAGAGGTCCGAAGGACCTCCCCCCCTCCCTTTCAGGCGCCTCCTCCGCACATGCGGGGGGGCGCCTGAATTAGGTGTCATCGCGCCCCCGTGATGACACCTAATTCTGGCGGCTGGTGGTCCGGATGCCGGGCTGACATCCAGGATGTCAGCCCGCACCGGAGGGGCCAGCGATCGGCCGGAACCCGGCCGAACGCTGACCCCAATGAGCGCGTCCTCAGCACACCAGCGGGAATGCTGAGGACGCGCTGAGCGCGTCCTTAGCATTCAAGTGGTTAAAGGGACACTGCCACTTACATAAGCTGTAACTAGATTACTTGTGCATTACAAACAAAACCTTAACCATATTATAAGACACATGCTGTTTTTTTTCTTTGTTGGAAAGAATTTCATGTAAAAATGAAAAATAAAGTAATGGTTTTGATCTCTTGTTTCCATTTTGTGTATTTTATCCATGATGCAACATTTACCAAAAGCATTGCTTTGTGGATCTTGTTTATTTCATCTAAATTATTTAACAGTTAATGAGGTGGAGGAGAGATTGTTTAGATAAGGCTGCAGGATGGTATTTTTCTCCAGGCTACCGGAGATAAGAGATGGCAGGTGAATGAGAAAGAACAAGGAGCTTAAAAGACTTCTAATCTACCCCCTGTTGATGTCCTTTGAATACATCCCACACAATACAATGACTTGAGCCAGTGATCGACCAATAGACTCCATTATATGGCCAACGCCATGCAGTGAGGATCAAGTGAGGTAAAGATACGGGGGGAATTTTAGAACACAAAAGATCACACAATGGATGCATCCAGTGACACGTATAGAGTAAAATATATTTTTTTTTTCACATTTATGAGAAATATTTTATTTCATATATTGGGCTCACCAAAATATCTGGGATGTGTCTTTTTCTCCATATATTCAGGGTGTGTGGGTATCTTTTTAGGGGCTCCTCCATATATTCAGGGTGTGCGGGTGTCTTTTTAGGGGCTCCTCCATATATTCAGGGTGTGTGAGTGTCTTTTTAGGGGCTCCTCCATATATTCAGGATGTGTGGGTGTCATTTTAGGGGTTCCTCCATATATTCAGGGTGTGCGGGTGTCTTTTTAGGGGTTCCTACATATATTCAGGGTGTGCGGGTGTCCTTTTAGGGTCTCTTCCATATATTTTTTTTTTATTTAAATATATTTTTATTGGTATTTTTCATGTTACAGAAAATGTACTTGCCAAATATATTAAACATACAGTAACAGAAGAGAAAGGAAGAGGGGAAGAGAGAAAAAAAAAAAAAAGGGTGGGAGGGGGGGAAGGACCAACATTAATATCTGCTTTTATGCAATCAATCCTGTACTTCAGAAGTAATAACCACTTTTAACCA
Source organism: Leptobrachium leishanense (assembly GCA_009667805.1). NCBI lineage: Eukaryota > Metazoa > Chordata > Amphibia > Anura > Megophryidae > Leptobrachium > Leptobrachium leishanense. Next base: position 113,536,090 of record CM019066.1, read on the forward strand.
GAATTAGCCTGAGCGTCCGGACGACCATTCCTGCTTGTCTCATAAATCTTTTGAATATCCCACAGATGCCAAGGATCTTTTTTGGCTGGTCTAAAGCCATATATCGTATTAGCTTTGGTGTCAAAGTGGCGGTATTGGTCCAGTAAGCCTATCAATTGTTTCTGGGTGGGTAGGTGAACAGTCTTCCAATTCCTAGCTATCTACAAGGCTGTAGTAGAAACCAAGATGAATAACATCTTTATATGTGGGCGTGGGAGATCTATCATTCCTAACAAAAGTGTTTCCGGAGCATGAGGTATCGGCACTCCCAGTACTTCCGTGGCCAGTGCCGAAATGTCTCTCCAAAGCTCGGCTACTCCAGGGCAATGCCACCAAATGTGTCCCATCGTGCCAACTGCGGAGGCACATCTCCAGCATAGATCGGATGCTTGGGGCGAGTATCGTTTCAGTTTGTCCGGTGTGTAGTACCATCTGTACAAGACTTTCCTGTGTGTCTCTATCAAAGTTGCACACTTGGTTGCTCCCATTGAAAATTTGTACGCCTTATTCCATTGGAAAGTTGAGAAGGACCGAGATAAATCCCTCTCCCACCCCTTCTGGAAAGCCCAACACTCTTTGGTGGTCGGTGTATTTAATATACGATAAAATAGTGATATCGGTTTACTGGAAGACAATGAGTTCAGGCAGAACAACTCCACCTCTGACAAAAGCGGTTTGTGTGTCTCGAGTCCAGTTAGTACCTTATTCGTTTTTAGAAAAGAATATATTTGCATATACGACAAAAACATTGAGTCTGAGATCGAATATTTACAACGGACAGCATCAAAGGAGAGCATGGCAGACGGTGTGAAAAGATGATGTAGGTTATAGATCCCACATCTGAGCCAAGGGTCAAAAAGTGTCTGAGGCAAGAGGTATGACAGAGAAGACAGAGGAGCAGCCATGGATAATGGGTGGTGGCTCGTGATCATGGCTAAATGGCGGTCCCAGATTCCGAGGTGAAGGGCTGTGGATGGCATAGGGGCTTGCAACTTAGGTCTAAAAGGTAAAGGCACCCAGAGCAGGTTGGCTAAATTGTGGCCTTCCCAACAAGAAGCTTCAACCACAAGCCATTGTGGCCATGGTTCTTTATGAAAGATTTCGGATAATGACGCTAAACAGGAGGCTCTATAATATTTGTGGATATTTACCATGTGTAAGCCTCCTTCTGTTTGTCTATAGTATAAGAGGCATCTAGGGACTCTTGGGCGTTTATGGTTCCAAACAAAAGTCATCAGGGTAGATTGTAACGTATCCAAATAGAGTCTTGGTAGCTTAAGTGGTAGGGTGCAAAAAATGTATAGAATTTTCGGAAGAATGCTCATTTTTACAGCCGCCATTCTGCCCAGCCACGACACCTCCCGGGATCCCCATTGAGACAACAAGGATTTCACTTCGGTCAATATTCTATCATAGTTATGTTTAATCAGTCCCCCCGGGTCCCATGTTATACGCAGACCTAAATATGTGAGATAGTGGGATCTCCAGTCATATATGTATAGACGACGTAGTGCGGTCAGTTGTGTCTGGGGGATATTATGAGGTAGAGCTTGCGTTTTGGAGACGTTGACCAGATGATAGGTTAGTTGGCTGTAAGTAGTTAATTCATCTTGTAGGGCAGGAATGGACGATTGAGGCTCAGTCAAAGTGACTAATATATCATCAGCATACAGATGGAGTTTATATATAGCCGGGCCTGCCTGTATTCCCCTAACCTCATCATTCTGCCTTATGGCTTGTGCCAAGGGTTCTAAAACCAGCGCATATAAAAGAGGGGATAACGGACACCCCTGTCTGGTTCCATTTGTGATCACGAATTCCTCCGACAAGAAGCCCGAAAGGAGCACTCTCGCGGAGGGAGAATCGTATATTGCTTGTATCGCGGCTCGAAACTCGGTGGGAATGTTAAATTTAGTCATAACCAATTCCATAAATAACCAGTTCACTCTGTCGAATGCCTTCTCGGCATCCAACGAAAGTAAGAGACCGGGTTGACCCGAGCGCCGCTGCGCCTCCATGAGGTTAATCAGTTTTTTAGTACTGTCAGGACCTTGACGTCCGGAAATAAAACCCACTTGATCAGGGCCAATCAGTTTTGGGAGGAATGTTTGAAGTCTGGTTGCTAAAATCTTACTGTACAGTTTCAGGTCCACGTTTAGCAGCGATATAGGTCTCAGGTTTTTACAAGTGTCTGGGGTCTTCCCTGGTTTCGGCAATGTGATAATATGTGCCCGTAACATATCCACTGGGAACGAACTCGTCTCTCTTGCCCGTGCGAATACTGTCAATAAGTGTGGTATCAGTATGGTTGAGAAAGAGGTATAATATTGATCAGTCAATCCGTCTGGGCCTGGTGCTTTATGTTTCGGGAGGGCCTTAATGGCGCCGGAGAGTTCCTCTTGTGATATAGGAGCTGACAGAGCTTCTGCTTGTGTGGTTGTCAGCGACGGTAAATTTAAGTTCGCTAGATATGCATTAATGTCGTCTGCGGTTGGGTTGGGCGTTGAGTCGGCTATAGCCAGATTATACAGAGACTCATAATAAGTTGCAAATTCGTTTGCAATGGCTATAGGGTTATGAATCAGACCCTGCGCCGTTTGAATTGCGGCAACCTTAGTGGGAGCCCTAGAGGGCTTAAGCTTGCGAGCTAATAAGCGTCCAGGTTTATTCTGGAATGTATAATACTTTGCTTTTTGCTTGGCCATAGAACCAAAATACCTATCTGCCTCCAGGGTTCGTAGAGAGCATATCGCCCCGTCCAACTCCTCAGCCAAAGTAGATGAGGGAGACAATTTATTCTGAGTATCTAATATTTGTATAGAGGCTAGTAGCTCTAATCGTGCGGAGACATAATCTTTACGCAACTTGGCTGCCCATTTTATGCATTCCCCCCGAAACACCGCCTTATGTGCTTGCCATAAAGTGAAAGGATTTACGTCGGGGGTGTCGTTTTCAGTGAAGTAATCTTTCAATGTGTTTGTCAATGCTGAAGCGGCCTGGTCGTGTTTGAGCACGTGTGCTGGAAGTCGCCATGGCGGTCTCGTGTAATATTTATAATCATCTGACAGCGTTAGAAGCACAGGAGAATGATCCGACCAAGTAAAGGGGAGAATAACACAGTCGATCACTCGAGGGAGGATCGTGTTTGATATCAAAAAGCAATCTAATCTGGTATAGCTATTGTGCGCCATGGACCTGAAAGTGTAGTCTCGTTCAAAGGGATGCAGGAGACACCAGGCGTCATACAATTGGTACTGTTGTAATAGGGACCTGAGTTTATTCGTAGAGGAGGTAGCGGAAGAGGATATCTGTGACGCGGAGCGGTCCCTAGAGGGATCCGTACAGGTGTTTAAATCGCCACAGAGCAGTAGATCCCCCGAGAGAACGTCCAAAACTTTGTCAAGTAATTGAGTCAGAAATCGTGTCTGCGCCGAATTCGGGGCATATGCTGCTACCAGGGTATATAGCTTAGAGTTCATTGTACAAACCAAAATCACAAACCTGCCCCCTGGATCTTTAATTATCCGATGTGTTTCGAACGCTACCCTATTATGGATTAGGATAGAGACTCCTCGCGATTTAGCTCGATACGTTGAGTGGTATTGTCTGGTGTATTGGGGTGTAAAGAGTTTAGGGTGGTCCAACCTGCGGAAGTGGGTGTCCTGCAAGCATACTATATCTGCGTCGTGAGTGCGCAGATCTCTATATAGGGAATGTCGTTTTACAGGCAGGTTAAGGCCTTTCACATTATAAGTGAGTATCTTCATAAAATGGTTTTAATACAGGGACTGCGAATTGTGAAGCTTGCGCAACTTTATGTGTTAACATTTGCATCCGTCTGTCCCTATGTCTCCAGTCAGGATAGGTGTCGGCTGCGTCAGTAGCCCTTAAGAAAAGAGGGGGAAGGAAAAAAGAATAGAAGAAAGAAACCAGTGCTGGTGCACTGTACAACTATATACATGAAATCAGGGCCGCCATCAGGGCATTACGCCCATTACTGCCGTAAGGGGCCCAGGCCCGGTGGGGGCCCGGGCTGCCGGGGCCTGGGGGGAGGATCCCGGGCCCCCGACGGCAGCGGCGTCGCCCTTTAACAGCTCCGGTATCGGACTCGATGAGTCCGAATCCGGAGCTGTGTCCCTGCTGCTGCTGCAGGAGCCGGAGGAGACTGAGACACTGTGTCTCCTCCGGCTCCTGGCAGCTTCACTTCCTGGCTGGGCGGGGCCAAGCAGCGTGTGAGGGGCCTCCCAAGCACGTTGCTTTGGCTCCGCCCCTCCACTCAGTGAAGCTGCGCGCCGGAGCTGGAGGGACCAGGAAGATCTGAAGAAAATTAAAGAAAAGGTGAAGAAAAGAAGAGCAGAAGACAGAAGAAAAGAAGATAGAAGACAGCGAGTGGTGAGCCAGGGCCCAGACCCTAAGACCCAGGGCCCAGACCCAGACCCCAGGCCCCTAGATCCAAACCCAGGGCCCAGACCCCTAGGCCCAGACCCCTAGGCCCAGACCTCTAGGCCCAGACCTCTAGGCTCAGACCCAGGACCCAGACCCCTAGGCCCAAACCCATGGCCCAGACCCCAAGGCCCAGGACCCAGACCCTAGGGCCCAGACCCTTAGGCCCAGACCCCAAGGCCCAAACCCAGGCCTCTAGGCTCAGACCCAGGGCCCAGACCCCTAGGCCCAGACCCCAAGGCCCAGGACCCAGACCCTAGGGCCCAGGGCCCAGACCCTTAGGCCCAGGGCCCAGACCCCTAGACCCAAACCCAGGGCCCAGACCCCCTAGGCCCAAACCCAGGGCCAGACCCCCTAGACCCAAACCCAGGGCCCAGACCCCAAGGCCCAGACCCAGGGCCCAGACCCCTAAGCCAAAACCCAGGGCCCAGACCCCTAGGCCCAGACCCCAGGGCCCAGACCCTAGGGCCCAGGGTCCAGACCCCTAGGCCCAGGGCCAAGACCCAGGGCCCAGACCCAGGGCAAATGCCCAAGACCCAAACCCAGGGCCCGGACCCTATGGCAAAGGCCCAGGTCCCAGACCCAGGGCCCAGACCCCTAGGCCCAAACCCAAGGCCCAGGACCCAGACCCCAGGGCCCAGACCCCTAGGCCCAAACCCAGGGCCCAGACCCCCTAGACCCAAACCCAGGGCCCAGACCCCAAGGCCCAGACCCAGGGCCCAGACCCCTAAGCCCAAACCCAGGGCCCAGACCCCAAGGCCCAGGACCCAGACCCCTAGGCCCAGACCTCTAGGCCCAGACCCCAAGGCCCAGACCCAGGGCCCAGACCCCAAGGCCCAGACCCTAGGGCCCAGACCCTAGGGCCCAGGGTCCAGACCCCTAGGCCCAGGGCCAAGACCCAGGGCCCAGACCCAGGGCAAATGCCCAAGACCCAAACCCAGGGCCCGGACCCAGGGCCCAGACCCTATGGCCCAGACCCAGGGCAAAGGCCCAGGGCCCAGACCCAGGGCCCAGACCCCTAGGCCCAAACCCAAGGCCCAGGACCCAGACCCTAGGGCCCAGACCCTTAGGCCCAGACCCCAAGGCCCAGACCCCCTAGACCCAAACCCAGGGCCCAGACCCCAAGGCCCAGACCCAGGGCCCAGACCCCTAAGCCCAAACCCAGGGCCCAGACCCCAAGGCCCAGGACCCAGACCCAAGGCCCAGACCTAGGGCCCAGACCCCCTAGGCCAAACCCAGGGCCCAGACCCCCTAGGCCCAAACCCAGGGCCCAGACCCCCTAGGCCCAAACCCAGGGCCCAGACCCCTAAGCCCAAACCCAGGGCCCAGACCCCAAGGCCCAGGACCCAGACCCAAGGCCCAGACCCAGGGCCCAGACCCCTAAGCCCAAACCCAGGGCCCAGACCCTAGGCCCAGACCCTGGGCCCAGACCCCCTGGGCCCAGACCCCCTAGGCCCAGACCCCCTGGGCCCAGACCCCCTAGGCCCAGACCCCCTGGGCCCAGACCCCCTAGGCCCAGACCCCCTAGGCCCAAACCCAGGGCCCAGACCCTAAGGCCCAAACCCAGGGCCCAGACCCTAAGGCCCAGACCCAAGGCCCAAACCCAGGGCCCAGACCCAAGGCCCAAACCCAGGGCCCAGACCCTAAGGCCAGACCCTGGGCCCAGACCCCCTGGGCCCAGACCCCCTAGGCCCAGACCCTAAGGCCCAGACCCTAAGGCCCAGACCCCCTAGGCCCAAACCCAGGGCCCAGACCCTAAGGCCAGACCCTAAGGCCCAGACCCAGGGCCCAGACCCCCTAGGCCCAAACCCAGGGCCCAGACCCTAAGACCCAGGGCCCAGACCCCTAGGCCCAAACCCAGGGCCCAGACCCCTAGGCCCAAACCCAGGGCCCAGACCCCTAGGCCCAAACCCAGGGCCCAGACCCCTAGGCCCAAACCCAGGGCCCAGACCCCTAGGCCAAACCCAGGGCCCAGACCCAGGGCCCAGACCCCAAGGCCCAAATACAGACCCAGGGCCCAGACCCTAGGGTTCAGACCCCATACCCAGGGCCCAGACCCCAAGGCCCAGAGCCAGGGCCCAGACCCTAGGGCCCAGACCCCAAGGCCCAGACCCAGGGCCCAGATCCTAGGACCCAGACCCCAAGGCCCAGGGACCAGACCAGGGCCCAGGCTAGACCTCAGGGCCCAGACCTCAGGGACCAGACCTCAGGGACCAGACCCCAAGGCCCAGTCCCAGGGACCAGACCCAGGGCCCAGGCCCAGACCCAGACCCAAAGGCCATCATACACAGCCCGTTTCTGTGAGATTTATTGCTGTGGATTCTGATATGTTCAGACACACCGCTCATTACTGTGAGTTTTATTGCTGTGGATACTGTGATAAGCTAATACACACTGCACATTACTGGGAGTTTTATTGCTGTGGTGCTATGTTATGTCCTTTTTTTTTTTGAAGGGGGAGAAAAGCTGTTAGAGGTTGAGGGGGGGGCCCTGGGGGGCCCCATCGTGAGGTTTAGTAAGGGGCCCCATCATTTCTGATGGCTGCCCTGCATGAAATAACAAACATATCTCCATCCAGGGTTCCCTGTAAGGAAGCCTGATCCCTTCCAGTGAAGGGGGAGAGAGGTGGATCATACACTGCGGCAAACAGTGCCATAGTTCTGCGTGTATAACAGAGAAAACAGTTGTATAATCAGAAAACCACACATAACATAACCTAACTAACTAACGAGTAAACTTGAGAAAAAGGCACGGCCACCCTTTAACATAAGTGGGTGTTGAATCTCATTGTCGTTACCATTACTCAGCGGTTATGCCATTCTGCGCGAACTCGTTTGGTCGTTTTGGGGTGTGCTCCTGACACTTCGGGTATTTTCAGCCCCCAGTTCTCCAGGGCTTCGCGGCCCTCAGCGGGTGATCCAAACACTGATGTGGATCCATCCCGGGTCACTATCAACTTTGTAGGGTAACCCCATCGGTACCTCACATCAGCCTCTCGTAGTGCAGAGGTAATAGGGCGATATGAACGTCGAAGTTGGAGTGTAGCTTGTGAGAGATCCGGAAAGACTGCCAGATGGGCATATTCCTCGCCGAGGGCTGCCGGACTCCGTAGAGCTTTCAGAATGTCTTCCTTGGGACGATAATAATGAAGTCTCAATATAACATCTCTAGGTGCTTTTAGTGGTGCGGATGGTGGTTTTGGCACTCGGTGGATGCGATCCATCAACAGGGATTCCGGGTCTACGATTGGTAGTAAATGAGTAAAGAATTCTGAGACGTATGAGGACAATTCCTTTGAGAGACCGTTTCAGGGATGCCCCGTATCTTTAGGTTGTGACGCCGGAGCGATCCTCGAGATCCGCTAGTTTAGATTCACATTTCCGTATCTGTTCTTCCAGCGTCTCCACTGTGGACGCCATGCAATTGTGAGCCGTAGCAAGTTCATCCGTCTTGTTCTCCAAATGGGATGTTCTGTCTCCTATATCTCGGATCTCTTTCCTTATGTCGGCTGAAACTGCGTCAAGGCGGGAGGTCAGTGCAGACGATAGATCTTTGAACATTGCTTCCATCTTCAGTGTGAATGTCGAGAGGTCTGCGTTGTCAGCAGTGGGAAGCCGGTCTGAGGCTGCCGACGGGGATCCTCCTCCCTCTTGGGTGTCCGTGCCGTCGCGGCGCTTGGTGGATTTGGGAGTAAAAAAGTCTGGTTTAGCTCCCGGTTTCTTACTTTTGCTGGAGGCCATGATATGCTGGTTGGTTCGCTGTACTTATGCGTTTTTGTTTATGATGTTGAAAGGTCGGTGTCCGTTGAGTGGCACCGCTTGCCTGCAGAGCCGCCTGATCACGTAGACCCCATGCTCGGTCGCTGACTCTGTCCTTTGCAGAAAATCATAATAAGAAAGTAGTGGGCCCCACAGGGTCCACCTAAAAAATTACTTTACTCTGTCAATGTAGGTCAATGTAGAGCGTCCGGAGAAAAATTATATTACTCAGACAGTCTGTGCAGATTGAGGAAAAATTATATTACGCAGACAGTCTGTGCGGATCGAGGAAAAATTATATTACTCAGACAGTCTGTGCAGATTGAGGAAAAATTATATTACGCAGACAGTCTGTGCGGATCGAGGAAAAATTATATTACTCAGACAGTCTGTGCAGATTGAGGAAAAATTATATTACGCAGACAGTCTGTGCAGATTGAGGAAAAATTATGTTACGCAGACAGTCTGTGCAGCTTGAAGGAAATATTATATTACGCAGACAGTCTGTGCAGATTTGTGTAGAAAAATTTTCCTTTTTTGTTTCTTTTTCTATATATGTGGACCATCCATGCGGGCAGTCCAGAAAAATTACCGCATACACGCAGTGTAGTATGATCAGACAAAAAAAAAAAAAAAATCAAATATGGATCTTGCTGGGAATGCTGCAGATGATCGTTTAAATTTCTGGGCAATCTCTTGTTTAGATTTGTAAATTTCTGGGCAATCTCTTGCTTAGATTTGTAAATTTCTGGGCAATCTCTTGCTTAGATTGGCAGAATGCCTCGCTGGGCGGAAGGGTCACTGCTCACCTCAGACGTGCGCTGTAGCCCCTCGAGGACGGCGGAGACAAGGAGAGCGACCGCCGGAACCATCCCCCGTCCGTCAGCACATCACCAGGCGCCGCCGGGAAGGTCTGAATCCCCGGCGCCACTTGTCCAGCGCGGGGAAATCAACCTGACCTCCGGCGCACGCCTATCTGCTCCGCGGGGATCCAGGAGAAGGGGCCAGCACTCACTCCAGCCCGCGCAGCACCGCCTCCTCCAGCCTCCTTAGTAGGCCTCGGTCTGGGGTCCGAGAAGAACTGTGTCCCCGGAGGGCAAACAGGCGCCGGCTCTGTATCCTCCCGCCTCCGCACCTCCGTGGACAAGCTACTTGCCGCTTGTACCTGGGACGGTATTTTTGATTACCCAGCCAGGAGTGAAACTCTGCCGACATCCACGAGGACCTCCAAAATGGCCACCGCTTCCAGGCCCGAAGCTCCTCCGGGGTAGATATTTCACCTCCGGACTCTCGGAAAGGAGGCAGCCAGGTCCCATGGGTCCCCCAAGACCCCTCGAAGGCAGTTGGGAGCCGTATAGGGGCAAGTGAGAGTTGAGCTCTGCAATATGGCCCAAGTTGCCTCGGAGCTGATCCAAAACGCAGCCGCTCGCTGCAGCTGCTAGCTCCGCTGTAAAATATTTTTTTAACTAAACAAACAAGAGAAAAACAAAGCACATGTAAGATATCTGTAACATAAAAAAAACAAAGGACCACTACCACCAAAAATTGAAATGTTCTTATTTTAAGTAAAACGTTAACATACAGGGTTATTCAAAGAGCTCCGAATTGCTTGAGAAAGGTAACCGAACGCTGAAAATCAGTGTTCGGTTACCTTTCCTGGCCATTCGGCTATGCAGAGAGCAGGCAATTCCCCAAATCCTGGCGAATTGCCTGCACATACGGTGCCTGTTCGGTGCCTGTTCGAGGGAAGTGAAAACCCCATGAAAATGTACTGCTTCGGCTATTCAGATAACACAAACCAGCAGTGAAAGGTTCCTGAAATGCCCTGCCATTCGGTGGTTTAATTCGGCAAGTTAATTCAGGAGAATCCCATAGACTTCAATGTTAAAAATATTCCGGTTTTAATTCAATATCTAATAAACCGTTCATTCTAAAATTATGCAGTAAAGAGTCTCTTTATTTATAGATTTTTTAGGATATTTTAAGCATTTTTCTTAAAAAAAAATTTAAGTTTACTTATTTTTTCTGTAACAGCCCTTTTTATTATCATTCCCTTGACCTCATATGCAAATTTCAGACATTTTCGCTCAGTAGTTTCTTTGCAAACAGCGTTTCATTTTCACAGATTCACACAAACTATTTTGCTAATTTATTCACCTCCCTCGTCTGTGGTCTCAGCTGCTTCGGCTGCTCGGCTGTGTTCGGCTCCTGCTCGGGCTTGGTTTTCGGCAGGTTAATCCAGATGTTTTTGTGGCTTTTCGGCGTGCATTCGGTGGGTTTTGCGTTTAGTTTTCGTTGGGTTTGCGGCAGCTTTTCCCTGCAATTCGGGGACCCTGTGGTGTTTGCTGAATACACCGCAGGGTCACCGAAATGGGATCGGCAAAAGGAACCGAATTGAAGAGAACGAAAAGACACCGAACATGCGGTGACTTTTCGAATCTCTTTGAATAACCCTGATAATGATTCTGTTGAAGCCTCTTGGACCAAAACATCTGAACTCAAGCGCTTGAGGCCGGGGTCATACAAGCGATTTTCAGAGTGGAAGGAATGTCCGTAAGAGTGGATGTTCCTTCCACTCTAACGCCCGTCTGGCCACCTCGCTGAGTGCAGTTAGTGCGCTCAGCGCTGCAAGGCTTGATCCCCCTATGGAGGTTAGTGCTTTGCAGCCGTGTCGAATGTGCGTTGTAGCGTTTCGACAGGGAGGCTTTACGGCTCGTCCGCTGTAGCGTGTGCAATTCGTGTGCGCACTACAGCGTATGGCAATACGTCACAACGCTGCGACGGGCACGTCAGTACGGCGCACGTAGTTTGCTCGTCTGACACCGGCCTGATTATTTTCTTGTTAAAGCAGGAACCACACTTGTCTTCATGTGGTATTTTATTTTTTTTAGTCTGCGTGTGATGAGTTTACCCCATGAGACAACCTCATGAAATTTGAGCTAAAGTGGAATAAACACATGAGTAATCCTTCCTGTAGTTCACACTTAATAACAAAATACCCACAGACAAATAAATGAAAGCAGAACACCAAGCAGGGGAGTATATTTAATGATTTATCAGTAACTTGTGAAAACAACCCAAATGGGATTACATGAAAAGCTCTTTAACACGCACATGTGTGTAACGTGACATAAAAGGATCTGATTTTTTCTTTAAAATACTGGAGTTGAGTCACTCATGAGAAGAACGGGAATTTGCCTTAATCTAAAGAGTAACTACTTTGGTATTGAACAATTGCAGATTTGTGCAGAAAATAAAAAACAATCCCGGTATCATTTGATACACGATACTGTCCGAATTTTTTTGAGCTCTGAATCTGACAATACTATTATTTTAGTGAGGCCCAGCAGTATCACTGATGGTGGCCCTCAATATATACATGTTACAATTTACATTCCTTATGTCAAGAAAAGGGTAACAGATTTTAAACTCTAGAGTAAATTGCAGGAAGTAAAACAATTGTTGAGTTCTGCTTCATATCTTTAAGTCAGCCTTAAAAAGCAAATAGTCATGTTTAAACTGATTGCACAGGACATGGTTGCTCATTCCTCTATATTACACATACTGGTTTGCTAACTTGTCAATAACATTCTGATTCATTCATTGGGTAAACATGTAAGCATCTGGGAATTTTGCTTTGAGTTGCTGTATCTCGCTCCCCCAAGGAAACGATGGTCCTCGGTTAAGTAATAGAAATCCCCACAATTCGATTTATACTGTGTAACAGGTCTTCTTTTTCAAAAAATAATTGCAGTTGCGTAGAAGAAATAATTGTATAAAAGTACTATTACATTTCTTAGAACCGTAGACATTTAATACTGTAATGGCAACCTTTAATCGATGGATGGAGTAGAGGTAACATCACTGCTCTATAACCATGGAGACACAGGTACAAATCCCAGCCAGAGCACCTCTCCAGTGAGTGTCCTTGGGCAAGACACCAAACGCTACATACTTGCCGACATACCACACATTGGGCACCATTACATTCTTGGTGCTAACGTTAGTACTCACCTGAATGAGCGTTAACATTAGCCGTGGTGGCCCTAGCGCGGGCCACCCATATTATAATCCAAACGCTAACGGGTTAAAAAAAAAAAACAGTCTCTCTCTGCGGAACACTACGCCGACCTGCCGGACCTCGCCTCACGAGTCATGTGACCGGCAGCGTCTGCCTCAATGGAGTCTTATGGACCCAATCGAGCGGATGCTCGCGGCGCGCTTAGCGCTGTCGCGAGCATCCTGGGGCTTAGCACCTGATTGCATTGCAGGCAGCAATTCTAGCACCTGCACCATAATATCACGCTAAAACAGGGACGCAAAGCAAAAACCTGCAGGCACAGGTTTTTCTCCTTTGCGTTCCCATTTTAGCGTGAACAATGTAATGGTGCCCAATATCGACTGTGGAGTCCAGTGGAGCCGCGGCAACCGTGGAGAAGCACGGTCGCCAGGTCTCTCGTTGCGCATGTACCTTTCTCCCTGCGCCATTGTACATTGAAGAAAGGTACATGCTCGATGAGAGACCTGGTGATTAGCGTTTGAAGAACGAAACCAGAAATTGGCATGACAAGGACAGAGGGGAAATTAACCGCAGTTGGACTATTTAAGAGACATATTGGGCGTAATTTTACTATTCCTGATGAAGTGGTGTTTGTGCCACGAAACGCATAGAATGTTATGCTTTATATTAATAAATACATTTCTATTTTAACACAAGAGTGCTCTATGGCCCAACTTCATTCTCCATAACCATCTTGGAGGAGTTGGTTTGATCTGAGAGATCTTGTAGCAGAGTTCACGGGACCCACGATATCCAGAATCACGCTGTTGACGAACTGGAGGCTGGAGGAGGGTAACATCGCATATATTGAAGTGCTGATTATTGATTTTGTTCTAGTGAGTTTTTCCCATAGGGGGCCTGAATTATTTTAAATTGTGTCAACAATATATCACACAATGTTGAGTTTATGTGTCTAGGTTTGACTCCCGCTGTTGTGTATATACACCTTTTCTAACATTTTGTTGATTGAACGAATGAAGGAGGAAACGTTCTGGGAGTCCCTCTAAGATACGTATTGTTTTGTATTGGTGCATGGATCTCACACAATATTGATTTTTCCAAAAAAATGAAATCTAAGATCTATGGTCTAAAACGAAAACCACAGTCTTCCCACCATTACAAATATAGGTGATGAAACCCATGGGCGTGTTCACAGCACGCAAGCATCTATGGGTAAAAACTGAACGTAGAAAGTGCAAAGGTTTGGCCATACCAAAAGTAATTTTATAAAAAAGACATTTAAACAATTGTTACAACACTACTACAGTCTAAACAAGAAAATTCTAAAAGATAAAACACAGCAAACTCAGATGCTGAATCTTACACACTAATACTTTATGATTCTATTAAATATTGATATCATATCAACATTACAGACAGGAAAATTAAGTTTAAGGGAACACCGAGAATGAGCAATGGTGCAGTGGCTATAGTGGATACCTGCTAAGGCCTCATAAGGTTTTAGCTCAGTGATGTTTTTTCAGAAGAAGGTATACCATATGCAAATGGACCTGCATCCACCCAAAAGAGCAGTCGGACCTATAATATCAAAGAAGCCCCACTGCATGAGAGATACAGGAACCCACAATGATCATTTCAGCATTTATCTGGAGGATATAGCTGATACCTCTCTAGCCACCTCAAACAAGGGGTCTACATCTGGATTACTCTTTAGACTCATGGAGAACAAAAACATGTCTGTGAAAACTGGCGATGGCAGTTGTAGCCCTTCCTTCAAGTCCACGTTTAGGACTCATAAGGGATTAGCTCAATGGTGCCATTACAGAGAAGACTAAACCATATGCAAACCAGCCTGCTTCCCCTCGAAAGGGCAGCCAGAACTATTATGCCAAGGAAATCTCTGCACCACATACAGCAACCCCTGACGATCATTTCAGCTCACTTCTAGCCACCTCAAGTAAGGGGTCCATGTCTGGATTACCCTGCCCTGAAGGCTTAAAGAAAGTAAAAAGACGGTTACGGGGAAAACTTTTATTACAGGACATGAGTGGAGATACACTGATGGCATGCCACTGATTCATCTGTCCATTCTCAATGTTCTCAAAAACTTGATTTTGCTCCGAACATCAAAATTTCACACTAAATTTCAATCACAGTTACATATTTACACAGCCCTACAGGTTCACAGACTTGGGTACATAAGATTAAAGGGATATTTGGTAGTGTTCAAATGTACCCTAAATATATCCTGTTCATTTACGTTCTGTTATGGTTTTTTATTTTTTGAGGAAAATCCAGTTATTTTCAAAAAAAAATTCCTGCCTATTTTGCACCTTTGAAGTATAACTATATTCTGTGAAATTCAGTAATAGAGATCAAAGACTAGATTGTCACACTCTGGGGTGACTGGGGCTGGCTGCAGAGCTCCGGGGAAGTCTGGGGCTGGGGGTTGCTGTCTGTGGCACTCAGTGTCTGGTCCATCCTTGGTCATAGAGAACGCCGGTTACTCGCACCACTTAAAGGGCGAGCAGGCCAGCGCGATTTTGCCAATGTCACTGTGCATGCACCGTTCCGTGCACGCATGTTTTGACACACAAGGATGTCACCAGCCAATCAGGAGACTCACACCATTATTTGAACTCTGGGCACTTTTCCTTTAGTGCCCTTTCATGGTTCTCTTATTAGTGACCTGTTAGCGTGCTGTACTGTTAGGTTTCTCCAGTGTAATACCGGGTAGGTACCGGCTTTGAAGGTTATAAGCCCAGTATGCAGTGACACAACTGGAGGGAAGGATGGAAGGGGAGTACTGGATGGAGACAAACCAAGAGGCTGAGGGCGAGGGGCAGGACACAAAGAGGACTGACCAGACACCGGTTGGAATATATTGCGGCTTGTAGGAAATTAAGTTGCTGGGAATGTGGAAAGCAAGAGGAAATTGAAGGGCACCAGGAACTTGGAGGGCACCAGGAACTTGGAGGGCTCAAGGAACTTGGAGGGCTCAAGGAACTTGGAGGGCACAAGGAACTTAGAAGGCAGGAAGCTGGGGAGCAGGCTGGGACAGCAGGAGAATAACAGGTCTAAGGAGCAGTGACACACAGGTCTAGAATGAGTGAGCTAAAGGGCCACAATGCTGAAGTACTGAGTTTCCTTTTACAGGGAATCAGTCAGTGCTGAATGCATACACCTGAGTGCGCATACTGAGGTAGGGAAAATCAGGATTGATGTACGGAGCTTTGGGATGTACCAGGCTACACCAAAACCTAGGATAGAATATGAAAAACAGGAAAGATGCTGCCGTCACAGGTTCGGGAATAAATAATTTGAATTAAAAACATGCTCAATCATACTGACTTTCCTTTCAATGTTTTAAATCAAATGTCACTTGTGGATTCAACATTTTTTGGAAAATTTGATTTTGCATAAACATTGTGAAAACAAAAGAGCTGCTCTTACTAGAAATCATTAACATAAATATATCTCTCTTTAGGAATGATTTAAAATGCTTCTGGAAAATGTAAGGCTCTCACAGGCCATCTTTACATACAATCCAGGAATATATAAGTAGAAATGGTTTTGCTAAATAACATTTTACTCCATATGGCGATGTTGTTTAAACCCCAAGAGATACAAAGAAGCAAATAGGTTTCAATCAAGCAAAATAGAAAAAAAAGGATACAGCATAAAGTGAAAAACTTTATATAGTAACACAAGCAGGGTTATTCAAAGAGATCCGAATTGTGGCCGAAATGGAACCGAACAGTGAAATTCAGCATACGGTTATCTTTCCTGGCCATTCGGCTATCCAGAGAGCAGGCAGTTCGCCAAATGTTGGCGAATTGCCTGCACATACCGTGCCTGTTCGTTGCCTGTTCGAGGACAGTGAAATCCCCTAGAGAAGCAATGCTTCATCTATTCAGAGAACAAAAACCAGCAGTGAAAAGTTACCTAATTGCCCTGCTGTTCGGGGGTTTCATTCGACAGGTTTAATCAGGCGAATCTCATAGGCTTCAATGTTAAAAATATTCCCATTTTAATCCAATATCTAATAAACCATTGATTATAATATTCTGCAGTAAAGAGTCTCTTTATTTATTTTGGGAATTTTTTTGGGTTTTTTTAAATCGTTTTTTCTTTTTTCTGTAACAGTCCTTTTTATTATCATTCATTTGATCTTATATGTTAATTTCAGACATTTTCGGTCTGTAGTTTTTTGGTAAACAGTGTTTCACTTTTCAAACATTCAAGTGTACTGTTTTGTTTTTTTTTTTAACTCCGTTCGTCCGCAGTGTCAGGTTTTTCCAGCGGCTGCTCTGCGCTGTGATCGGCGGCTGCTCGGGTTTCTCCGGCGTGTTCGGCGGGGTTATTAATCCAGATGTTTTTGCGGGTTTAGGGGAGCGTTTGCCGGGTTTTGAGGTGAGTGTTCATCGGGTTTGCGGTGGCTTTTCCCTGCACTACGACAGCCCTGTGGTGCTTGCTGAATACACTGCAGGGTCGCTGAAATAGGATCGCCAAATCGCACCGAATTGAAGAGAACAAAAAGTCACTGAACGTGCGGTGACTTTTCGATTCTCTTTGAATAACCCTGAAGGTAATGCACTACAATCCAAATAAATGAGTTACATTACACAGGACTTCAAAATACAAATTACTAAAAGGTTTATGTTTTATTTTCCTCTTCATAATGAATTATAATACATTCGGATACAAGTGTAGATTTGGCACTTCAGTATTGGCATAAAATAAGAGAAAAAATAATTCCAGTTCATATTATGCATTGCAGTGTTTTTTTGTAGGAAAAAAAGTGAGGGTACTCACCATGATGTATCATAAAGCGCCAGGCAGTGGAGCAGCCAATGAAAGGATGGTATACGCTCGCATAAACTAATAAATAGAAGGTGCACAGCAGCATGCAGCCAATGTATGCAACCAGAACAAGGCCATGACATTGTGTTGCCTGGGTCCAAAGATTAAATGCTGCTGTCCCCCCAAACTATTCCCACAATACACACTCATGCTTATCACAAAGCTACACAGTAATAAAACTCAGTTATGTGCGATGTATATGAATGTATCATATATGGGGATAGGTCCCGCAGGTGGAGCTGACATCCTGTCACGCTGGCGGCACCAGGCGTGCGCCAGCGTGAGGCTCTGGTTTGGGTAAAAAGCCTCAATATGCAGACACTACTGCAGACAGCAGATTAACACAGCTACACGGGGTTACATAGGGACCTCTGCACGGCAATACCACAGTAGCCCTGATCTGATAGGCCGGTCTTTGAAATAGCTGGATCTGCGCTACAGAAGAAGTTATCTTGAAGCCATGCTGAGTCTTAGACGAATACAGATGACAGGGATCGCTATTAACAGTACAGACAAGGAACATACGAAAGTGTGGTAATAAGGATAGTTAGGAGTCAGATAACCAGAGTGAGAACGTCATACATATGCCGGGGTTCAGAACCAGAAGGTAAGTCAGACAAACCAAATATCGATAATCAGGAAATCAGTATAACACATAAACAGACAACCAAAACAAAGCAAAAAAACTAGAAATGAACCAGGAACATATGACAGAAATAACAGACAGGGAAAAACAGGACCAAATGAGTATACAGTTGCAAGAAAAAGTATGTGAACCCTTTGGGATTACTTGGAGTTTTGCATGAATTGGTCATAAAATGTGCTCTGATCTTCATCTAAGTCACAACAATTTGAAAAACACAGTCTGCTTAAAATAATACAACACAAACATTATCAGGGTAATTCAAAGAGATCCGAATTGCTTGAGAAAGGTAACCGAACGCTGAAATTCAGCGTATGCTTACCTTTCTTGGCCATTCGGCTATCCAGAGACCAGGCAATTTGCCAAATCCTTGCAAATTGCCTGCACATACGGTACCTGTTCGGTGCCTGTTCAAGGGCAGTGAAATCCCCATGAAAAACCACTGCTTCGGCTATTCAGAGAACACAAACCAGCAGTGAAAGGTTCCCCTAATGCCCTGCCATTCGGTGGTTTAATTCGGCAAATTTATTCAGGAGAATCCCATAGGCTTCAATGTTAAAAATATTCCCGGTTTAATTCAATATCTAATAAACCATTCATTATAAAATTCTGCAGTAAAGAGTCTCTTTATTTATAGATTTTTTAGGATATCTTAAGCATTTTTCTGGATTTCTTTTTATTTTTTTTAAGTTTACTTATTTTTTCTGTAACAGCCCTCTTTATTATCATTCATTGGACCTCATATGCATATTTCAGACATTTTCACTCAGTAGTTTCTTTGCAAACAGCGTTTCAGTTTTCAAACATTCATTCAAACTGTTTTCCTAATTTATTCACTGCCGCTTCTGGTCTCGGCTTTTTCCGACGGCTGCGATCGGCTCCTGCTCGGGTTTTTCCGTGGTTTTCCTGTGCTTTTCGGTGGGTTAATCCAGATGTTTTTGAGGGTTTTCAGTGTGCATTCGCTGGGTTTTGCGGTTCATTTTCGTCGGGTTTGCGGCAGCTTTTCCCTGCAATTCGGGGACCCTGTGGTGTTTGCTGAATACACCGCAGGGTCACCGAAATGGGATCGGCAAAAGGAACCGAATTGAAGAGAACGAAAAGTCACCAAACCTGCGGTGACTTTTCGAATCTCTTTGAATTACCCTGTATATGTTTTCATGTTTTTATTGAACAGAACATGTAAACATTCACAGTGCAGGGTGGAAAAAGTATGTGAACATTTGGACTTAATAACTGGTTGACCCTACTTTGGCAGCAATAACCTCAACTAAACGTTTCCTGTAGTTGCAGATCAGACCTGCATAACGATCTGGAGTAATTTTGGACCACTCCTCTTCACAAAACTGTTTCAGTGTAGCAATATTCTTGGGATGTCTGGTGTGAATCGCTCTCTTAAGGTCATGCCACAGCATTTCAATCGGGTTGAGGTCAGGACTCTGACTGGGCCACTCCAGAAGGCGTATTTTGTTTTGTTGAAGCCATTCTTTTGTTGAATTACTTGTATGCTTTGTGTCATTGTCCTGTTGCATCACCCATCCTCTGCGGATCTTCAGTTGGCGGACAGATGGCCTTACGTTTTCCTGCAAAATGTCTTGATAAACTCTGGAATTCCTTTTTCCATCAATGACAACAATCCGTCCAGGCCCTGAGGCAGCAAAGCAGCCCCAAAAAATGATGCTCCCTCCGCCATGTTTTACAGTGGGGATGAGGTTTTGATGTTGGTGTGCTGTGCCTTTTTTTTCTCCACACCTAGTGTTGTGTGTTTTTTCCAAACAACTCAATTTTGGTTTCATCTGTCCACAGAATATTTTGCCAGTAGTGCTGTGGAACATCCAGATGCTCTTTTGCAAACTTCAAACGTGCTGCAATATTCTTTTTGGACAGCAATGGCTTCCTCCGTGGTGTCCTCCCATGTACTCCATTCTTTTAATGTTTTCCTTATTGTAGATGTGTCAACAAAAATGTTAGCATGTGCCAGAGATTTCTGTAAGTTTTTAGCTGACACTCTAGGATTCTTCTTTACCTCATTAAACATTCTGTGCTGTGCTCTTGCAGTCATCTTTACAGGACGACCACACCTAGGGAGAGTAGTAACAGTGCTGAACTTTCTCCATTTGTAGACAGTCTGTCTTACCGTGGACACATGAACATCCAGGCTTTTGGAGATACTTTTGTAACCCTTTCCAGCTTCATGCAAGTCAACAATTCTTGATCATAGGTCTTCTGAGAGCTCTTTTCTGCGAGGCTTGGTTCCCATCGGGCAGTGCTTCTTGAAACCAGTAAACCCAAAACTGGTGTGTGTTTTTAAAGGGTAGGACAGCTTTCAGCAACACATCCAATAATATCACACTGATTGGACACAAGGTTGGCTCACTCCTGGCACCAATTAGCTCTTGGAGAAGTCATTAGGCTAGGGGTTCACATACTTTTCCCACCCTGCACTGTGAATGTTTACATGGTATGTTCAATAAACACATGAAAACATATAATGTTTGTGTTGTATTATTTTAAGCAGACTGTCAGGGTTATTCAGAGAGCGTGAAAAGCAGGAGAATGACTGGAGAATGACTGGAGAATGAAAAAGTCTAGGTCAAAATAGCCAAACCAGAAAAATTCTCCCTTTCATCTCACTTTCCAAATCGGCTATTTTGACCTAGAATTTTTCCTTCTCCAGCCATTCTCCAGTCATTCTCCTGCTTTTCACGCTCTCTGAATAACCCTGTGTGTTTTTCAAATTGTTGTGACTTAGATGAAGATCAGAGCACATTTTATGACCAATTCATGCAAAACGCCACGTAATCCCAAAGGGTTCACTTACTTTTTCTTGCAACTGTAACCAAAAGTATACAAACAGGGACTGGAACAAATAACAGGCAGCTCTCAGAACACCACACACTGAATGATCAGGAAAAGTGAAATGATAGAGCAATGCACCATGGGCGCATTGCTCCTAAATAGGCAGGGGATCAAAACAAAAAGGCAGACAGGTGAATGGGGGCAGAGAACCCATTTAAGTCCTGAGCTGCAACCCAGGAAATAGCAATTGACAAAGCCCAGCACAGGATTATCACATATTGTCATATCCTCAGTCCCTGCTGCGCTGCCTGGGGGGTCTGGGCAAGGTCCTATGCCAAGAGCTGGCCGGCTGCCAGCACTGGGGAATGGCCGAGTGGCGTCCGAGGGGGCAGGGCCTAGCATGGTCACGAGGAGCTGCCGGGTTTAAAACAGGGCGCAAGGAGTTGCCTCGTCGCCCTGTCGTGGAGTCTGTTTCACGCATCGCTAACCATTGTGTATATTGATTCTCTGCTGCCAACCCGTTTTATGGATACGATCCTTGCTCCTGCTTTTTCACCCGACTTGTTTTGACCATTTTCCTGCTGCTCGAGAATGGTCAAAACAAGTCGGGTGAAAAAGCAGGAGCAAGGATCGTATCCAGAAAACAGGCTTACGATCGCCTGTGTGGTACTTTGGTGGTTTAACCCCATGCTTGCCGCTGGGGTGTTTACACGTTACTAGGGTATTGTCCCTTCTAAGTTATGGGTATCGTCTGTGGCCTCAGTAGGTTCCTATACCCAACCCAGGGTTTACGTTCTCCAGCCACACATGTTTATAAGAACTGCGATAGAACGGTACTGTTTATATGTGGCTAAAGTTCAGTGTGCTCTCACCATCAACTATACTCGATACTGTACTCACACCAGACCCCGAGGTGTATGTGTTGCTGTGGAATATCTTAAGGTACCGCTGATCTGCTCCCGCTTATCAGAAAACGTTAAAGCAGCTTATTTCCTGACTGCCCTGCAGTCTGCGCAATTCACCAACTGTCTGACGTATCTGTGTATTCCTGAACATGCTCTAAGTAGTCTATCGGTCTCGAAACCTTTAGTGCTTAGTAACAGCTCAGTGTTTTGTTCATCCTCGCTGCCTCATGTGTATAATTCTGTGTATGCCAAGCAGTGTTTAAATGTCAAAAAGGTTTATCAGTCCTTAACGATCTCAACTACGCTACTCTCTGGTGGGCGCTACTCCCCCCAGGGCCGGATTTACCATTAGACAGAGTAGGCATGTGCCTACAGGCGCCTGCCACAAGGGGGCGCCTTGCTCTGTGTGTAAAAATTTATTTATTTTTTCTCTTACAATTTGCAATAATTTAGAACGCTGTATCTCTGGAGCAATAAGGGCTAGAGGGACATACAGTTGTGTTCAAAATTATTCAACCCCCACTGAAATTGAGTGTTTTGGCCAGTTTGACATTGATTTTGATCATTCAGTCATCTTGCTTACAATTAACCCCTTAGTGACCGGGCGGTTTTACACAAATCCGTCTTTTAGTGACCGCTGCTGTTTTTACGTTTCTGCGCTGTTAGTGTTTAGGACAATTTTTCCTCTTACTCGTTTATTCGACCCACACATATTATACACCCTTTTTCCCGCCATTAAATGGACTTTCTAGAAATACCATTATTTCCATCATATCGAATAATTTACTATAAAAAAAATATGAAATATGAGGAAAAAAATGGTAAAAACACACTTTTTCGGAATTTAATCCCCAAAATGTACAACCACCCAAAAAGACCCCGGCTAAATAGGTTCAAAATTTTGTCCCGAGACTAGAAATACCCAATTTTAACATGCGTTTGCTTTTTAACCCCTTCACTGCTGAGACAGTTCACCTATGTGCGCTGCGCTCATTCTGACCATTTTGTGCTAATTATTTTTAGATGACAGCCTAGGTCCTATTTAATTAAACTCCCCCCAGACAAAAAAAACTTTTAAAAAAAAAAACATTTTTTTATTTTATTTAATTATTTTTTTTAATTTTTTTTAAAACCAAACCTGGTCATGTTTGGTATCATTTGAAAGGCCATAATCAGGCCTTTTAAATGATGGCAAATATGACCATCTAGCTGCCATGGATCGGGAGATAAAGGGATCCTTAGGATCCCCTTATCTCTACATGGCAGCTAGAGGGTTAACTGGCCCACTGACATCCTCACACATATGGTGAGGTTGTCAGTGGGTGGGGGGGGACCTGGAGGCTTGGCTGACATCCAAGATGTCAGCCCCCCTCCAGGTTTGAATCACGTTTTGGCGCCAATTGGCGCCGAAAAGCGATCCGGCGGCGAAACTGTTAATGCCATACACCGCTGGAAAGGGAGGCTCTCCCCTCTCCAGCGGTGTAAACGGCATCTCCCTAGCTTCAATGGTTGAAGAGATAGAGGGCTCCGAAGGAGCCCCCCCTCCCCTCCATTGAAACACATGGGGGCACCTTCTGATGACGTCACCACGCAGCGTGGCGACGTCATCAGCCTCGCCTGCCCATGTAAATCACATGGGCAGGCTTCCTCCCTGCCAGATCGCCGTGGGATCCGTCGAGGAGGTGAGTATCGGGCGGGAGGGGGATTTGGCGCCGCTGACGTACCCTGTACGTCCGCGGGTCTAAGGGAGACCCGAGGACAGGACGTACAGGGTACGTCAGGGGTCATTAAGGGGTTAAATCAAAGAGGCACGTGTAGGTCAGACAAATATAACATAACATTTATAATGAAATAACCACAAATGTCTTTTCTGTGCTCACATCATTATCAGTTTTATTCAACCCCCAAGTGACATTCAATCTTAGTACTTAGTACAACATCCTTTTACAGTTATAACAGCTTTTAAACGTGAAGCATAGCTTGACACAAGTGTCTTGCAGTGATCTACGGGTATCTTTGCCCATTCGTCATGGGCAAAAGCCTCCAGTTCAGTCACATTCTTAGGCTTGCGCACTGCAACTGCTTTCTTTAAGTCCCACCAGAGGTTCTCAATCGGATTTAAGTCAGGTGACTGCGATGGCCACTCCAAAATGTTCCAGCCTTTAGGCTAAGGTCAGACGAAAGCAGTTTTAATGTGCGTTTAGCCGCACAAAATCACGGCCGTGCTAGCAGCAAATGACGTCCAATGCCGGGGAACATACGACGAATGGCGCACGAAAGTTCGTCCGCGCAACGCAAGTGGCAAACGAACGCATTTTTTCGAGAACATCAAACCGCTACTACTGACTAGGGATGTGCGTTTCGGGTTTCGGAATTTCGGAATTTTCACGAAATTTCCCGATTCGTGTTTTCGGATGCGGCCAATTTTCCGAAAATTTTTAGATCCGAAAAGTTTTCCGAGCCGAAAAGAAATATTCTCGGAATTTTCGAATGGACTTGAAATGTGTCAAATCGAAATTTATTGCTTTGAAACAAGGAGAACAGACGTTCCGAAAAAACGAAAATTTCCGAAATCACGAAAAGTCGATACAAAAAACGAGCAAAGTGACACGAAAATACGAAAAATGGTCGATATTCCGGAAACATGTACAATTCCGAAAAACGAAAATTTCCGAAATCACGAAAAGTCGATACAAAAAACGAGCTAAGTGACACAAAAATACGAAAAATGGTCGATATTCCGAAAAAAATGTACACGAAAAACGAGTCGAGCCGAACCGAATCGAAACAGAAATCGGTCGAAACGAGCCGAATCGAAAAGTTTAAACATCCGAAAAATCGAATCGAACAGAAAAAAAAATCGGTGCACAAGCCTACTACTGACGTACAGAGTGTGCTGCGGCCGCATAGCGGCGTGTTTGCGTGATTGGGAGATGTCAGACGCTGCACACGTCCGGCCAACATAACGTCCAGACGCAAAAAGTGTTTTATTGATGATCCGTACAAAATCACGGACGAAAATGCACATCGTATGACCGCTATCGCGTATTCCGTGAAAAAATTCGTCCATTCATTCGAACGCACTTTTTCACGGACAACGTGAAAAATGCGTTCGTCTGACCCTAGCCTTAATCTGCAACCATGCTCTAGTGGATCATTGTCCTGTTGAAAGGTCCAACGTCTCCCAAGTCTCAGGTTTGTGACAGACTGCATCACATTGTCATCCAATATCTCCTGGTACTGAAGAGAATTCATGGTACCTTGCACACGCTGAAGCTTCCCTGTACCTGCAGAAGCAAAACAGCCCCAAAGCATGATTGACCCCCCGCCATGCTTCACAGTAGGCAAGGTGTTCTTTTCTTCATAGGCCTTGTTCTTCCTCCTCCAAACATAGCGTTGATCCATGGGCCCAAACAGTTCTAATTTTGTTTCATCAGTCCACAGAACACTATCCCAAAACTTCTGTGTGGTTTGTCCACATGACTTTTGGCATACTGCAGTCGACTCTTCTTATTCTTTGGAGACAGCAAGGGGGTGCGCCTGGGAGTTCTGGCATGGAGGCCTAAATTACGCGGTGTGCGCCGTATTGTCTGAGCTGAAACTTCAGTACCCACATCTGACAAATCTTTTCTCAGTTCCTCAGCAGTCACACGGGGACTTTTCTCCACTCTACGCTTCAGGTAGCGCACAGCAGTCGAAGTCAGCATCTTCTTTCTGCCACGACCAGGTAGCGTTTCAACAGTGCCCTTTGCCTTGAATTTGCGAATGATGCTTCCTATGGTCTCTCTTGGTATGTTTAAAATCTTTGCAATCTTCTTATAGCCATTGCCCTTCTTGTGAAGAGTAATCACCTCTTCTCTTGTCTTCCTGGACCATTCTCTTGACTTCACCATGTTTGTAACCACACCAGTAAATGTCTAGAAGGAGCTGAGTATCACAGTCATTTTAAAGCTGCCTAATTGGTGCTTATTATGCTTTATTGCTGCTCCGTGACATCCACAGGTGTTTTCAATACCTGATTGAAAACACTTGAATGAACCTCTGTTCTTCAGAGTGGTAGTCTTTAAGGGGTTGAATAATTATGTCAATGAAGAATTCACAAAAGAAACATTTACTACTGTATTACAAAACCAATTGATGTCATTTTAGTTGCATATGGTTCTTTAAAAAGTCCTTGTAGGATTTCATTCTGAATACAATTATAAATGTACACTAAATTCCCTAAAACCCTTTACAGCATTGGGGGTTGAATAATTTTGAACACAACTGTATGAGGTATCATTGGAAAAGTCAGCCTATAGCCTTTCCAGTGATACCAAATATAACAAGGTTAGATTTATGTAAAAATAAAATATCTTTTAAAATAATATTTTTCTCTTTTTTCTAACACGGCACTATTATTCAGTTTACAATTATAAAGTGAACAGTGATGTTGCACTAACTCACCTCATTTAGCATACTGCAAGCAACTGTGTATCTGGTGAAGCAACGCATTGTTTTATTCAAAACCTAGACCGTGGCACTGCAGTGAGGAGGGACAGGGGAACTTTGGAACCTGCATCCCTGAATTGTACAACACACAAGGTTAAGTGAGGTGTCATTGGGAAGGTCAGAGTGTAGTCTTTACTATGATACCAAACATGACCATGTAATGTGTAAAAATAAAAAAAATGAAAATAGTAAATGCAAAATATTTTTTTCGATTCTACAGCAGAGGCAATACATAATACATATAAAACAAACAATGCTGCTGCATTCACTGCCCTCCTCCTTTAACCATTCTACCTCACTGACTCCCTCACTCCCTGCCCCCTCTTTTACTATGTCTTCCTTTTCTACAGTCTAGGAGGAGGATGTAACAGAACATCTTATGTCCTCCTACCCGACCACCTGTCCACTTGATCTTATCCCCTTACACCTTATTCAGCCTGTCCTACCAGTTACCGTCCCTGCTTTGACACATATTTTTAACCTCTCCCTCTCCTCTGGAATATTCTCCTCTGTATTCAAACAGATAGATTTGGGTGTCCTCAGCATAGAGATGATATTGGAATCCATAGGAAGAAATGAGGTTGTCGAAAGAGACGGTATAGATCGAGAAGAGTAGGGGACCCAGAACAGAGCCTTAAGGTACCCCAACTGAAAGAGGAACTTGTGGTGAAGAGACACCAGGGAAGTAGACACTGAAGGAGCGAAAAGAGAGACAGGAAGAGGACCAGGAGAGAGTGATGTCACAGAGGCCAAGTTGACACAGTGTGAGGAGCAGGAGAGGGTGATCACCAGTGTTGAATGCAGCGGAAAGGTCAAGAAGAATAAGGAGGGAGAAGTGACCTTTAGTTTCAGCGGCAACTAAATCATTAGTCACCTTGGTCAGAGCAGTCTCAGTAGATTGTTGGGAGCGAAAGCTAGACTGGTGCGGATCGAATAGAGAGTTAGCAGCAAGTAAAACTGGTGAGCTGGTTATAGACCAGACGTTCTAAGATTTTGGAGGCATTGTCCATCTGCACTGCGAAGCACCATCCAATGAGTTCTGCGGCATTTGGCTGAATGTGAGCAGATACTATTGCCCGAAAAACTTCAGAATTCATCCTGCTGCTTTTGTCAGCAGTCACATCATCAATAAATACAAGAGAACCAGTTCCAATGGCAGCCATACATGCCCACGCCATGACACTACTACCACCATGCTTCACTCACTGATGAGGTGGTATGCTTAGGATCATGAGCAGTTCCTTTCCTTCTCCAAACCCTTCTCTTCCCATCACTCTGGTACAAGTTAATCTTGGTCTCATCTGTCCATAGGATCTTGTTCCAGAACTGTGAAGGCTTTGTTAGGTGTTGTTTGGCAAACTCTAATCTGGCCTTCCTGTTTTTGAGGCTCACCAATGGTTTACATCTTGTGGTGAACCCTCTGTATTCACTCTGGTGAAGTCTTCTCTTGATTGTTGACTTTGACACACATACACCTACCTCCTGGAGAGTGTTCTTGATCTAGCCAACTGTTGTAAAGGGTGTTTTCTTCACTAGGGAAAGAATTCTTTGGTCATCCACCACAGTTGTTTTCCGTGGTCTCCCGGGTCTTTAGGTGTTGCTGAGCTCCCTGGTGCGTTCCTTCTTTTTGAGAATGTTCCAAACAGTTGTTTTGGCCACGCCTAATGTTCTTGCTATCTCTCTGATGGGTTTGTTTTGTTTCTTCAGCCTAATGATGGCTTGCTTTACTGATAGTGACAGCTCTTTGGATCTCATCTTGAGAGTTGACAGCAACAGATTCCAAATGCAAATAGCGCACTTGAAATGAACTCTGGGCCTTTTATCTGCACATTGTAATTGGGGTAATGAGGGAATATCACACACCTGTCCATGGAACAGCTGAGAAGCCAATTGTCCCATTACCTTTGGTCCCTTAACAAGTGGGAGGCACATCTGCAAACTGCTGTAAGTCCTACACCATTCACCTGAGTTGGATGTACATACCCTCAAATTAAAGCTGACAGTCTGCAGTTAAAGCACATTGTGTTTGTTTCATTCCAACTCCATTGTGGTGGTGTATAGAGCCAAAGATGTTAGAATTGTGTTGATGTCCCAGTATTTCTGGACTTGACTGTATGTATCCTTTATCCACATATATCCTAATTCTAATATATTGGCTAATTTTAAACATTTTATGATGGGGTTATTCATAGTATTTAAGCGGTTGTTATTAGGGTGACTGTTTGGACCATGTTTAAAGGGACACATGGATAAGTCTTGCCCTGAAACATGTATTATTTATATGCTGCAGCAGGGAAATTATTGTGGCTCACCTGGCCTTCCTTTTGGATCTATTAAATACAGTGTAATGATTCTACATGCTGTTGGGTGGCATTTATCATGCAATGCCCATCAGCCTTAATTAATATATGTGTGCATATAAACATGGATGATACGGCCACCTTGGAGTTTAATAACGCAGGGGTGTGAGGGCTATTCGCTGGATGTGATCATACTTATACAAGGTTCTATCCTGTACACAACCGCATTAGCTCTGGGTCTCAGCATTTCCCTAACGTGTGCTAAACAACCTTGTACACAGACTCCCGCGAACAATGTGATCTGTTAGTAGGTCGTCAGGCACTAAGTTTTAGCGACTTGCGTTAAATTTTTTCTTTAGTGATGCCGTTTATCTCACACCAGGTGATAGGGACCTAGGATTTTATCATAAATGACAGTAAACAGGAATAAAATATAATAGTTTTGAAAATAAACTGAAGGCAATGGGAATTATCTGCCAGTTGTTAGAGATCCATTGATTCATGCTAGAGAGGTAGAGATTAATTTTGTCAGGAGATCATAATAGCTTTATAGTAACTTCTAGATACTTTCTATACCAATTATAAATAGGTCATATGATTAGAGTATTTGCACACCCCTACTAGTTATTAACTATTCAGTTCAGGTGTTTCAACTGCACCCATTTCTAACAGATGCAGAAAATCCAGAACATAGCCAAGAAATCTCCATTGACAAAATTGGCAATACAATAGATTATGCTGAAGCGCTCTCGACCATTAAACATAGTGCTATTATTGGATGCCACCTGTGCCACAAGTCAATTCATTACATTTGGTGGAAAATGGATACTGGTCATGGGCTCTGGCCAATTATTACCAGTGAAGGGTCATCATATAGCTACTGGAAACCAAGACACTATCAGGGTTATTCAAAGAGATCCGAATTGATGGAGAAAGGTAACCGAAAGCTGAAATTCAGCGTACGGTTACCTTTCCTGGCCATTCGGCTATTCAGAGAGCTGGCAATTCGCCAAATCTTGGCGAATTGCCTGCACATACGGTGCCTGTTCGAGGGCAGTGAATTCCCATTAGAGAAGCAATGCTTCGGCTATTCAGAGAACAAAAAACAGCAGTGAAAGGTCCCGAAATGCCCTGCCATTCGGTGGTTTAATTCGGCAGGTTAATTCAGGCGAATCCCATAGGCTTCAATGTTAAAAATATTCCCGTTTTAATTCAATATCTAATTATACCATTGAGTATAATATTCTGCAGTAAAGAGTCTCTTTATTTATAGATTTTTTCGGATATTTTAAGCATTTTTCGGGATTTTTTTTACACATGGAAACGATGTGTTAGGTCATGGGGACAACGAACTTCTACATTGTTCCCATGTATTAAGTATTAGCATGCACACAGCTCCTCCTAGCTAGGGGCTGGGGCCTCAACCTCCCGCAACTCTCTTTTGCCATCACAGATGTATTCACAGGGCAGGGAATAATGTCACCTATCAGCTGCCAAGCTCCTCCCTGCCCCGGCCTTTACATCCTTTAGTAATCAGAAGAGCAGTATGTGACAATGCATTGGGCTGTGGCTCAGTTTGTTAATGTGCTTGCATAGTAAACCAGAGCTCCTGAGTTCAAATCTTAGCGGTACATGCCTTTTTGAGTTTTTTAATTTACACATCTACCTTTGCCTTTTTTACTTCCCAAAACAAGCACAATGATAATAATATGAGTATAAAATTATGATCATTATTATTGTGCCTGTTTTGGGAAGTAAAAAAAAAGCACAGGTACATGTGTAAAAAGAACCAAAACAAAAAGACAGGAGCTGCTAAGATATGAACACAGCGTACAGGAACATTATCACACGGAGCTACAGCCCAAAACTTTAATACATGCTGCTCTTGTGATTATTAAAGGATGTAAAGGCCGGGGCAGGGAGGAGCTTAGCAGGGTTCCCTGACCGTGAGGTGGCAGGGTTCCCTGCCCGTGAGAAAATCTATGGTGGCGAATGAGATTTAATAAATTGAAACGCAGCAGACAAGTATTGTTGCAAAATTCCAACCGTGCCCTGCCTGTAAAATATGATGGGAAATCCTGACGTAGATTGGCCTATTCTTTCATTTCTTTTTTTTATTTTAATTTAAAATGTATTTTTAAATAATTGTTTATTCACTATGCATACGGCATCTTTCCAACATTCTATCTACTCATCTACATATCTATCCATTTATCTATTGATCGTTCTATCTCACACATACATTGGCAATGTTTTTTCAATGTATTTCTTTGCATTATGCAAGTTTACCATATCCAATGGAAAGCAGCTTACTGGAAGAAAAGCTTGAATGTGTTAACGTCACTTATCCTACATGGTATGGAATGCTTAAAAACATATGTTCTCTTGTTTAAGATGTAATTAAGTGGTCTCTTAGGGCAATGTTGGCAACACTAACTGTAGCCATGCAGTCTGTGGTGAGAAGCTGTGTGCAATTTTACTGGGAGATAACATCAAAACAATTATAACAGACTCTACTATGGAATACATACATTATTGCAGACAAAAACATATGTAAGTAAACATTCACATAGAATTATTTATTGTTTGGGCAATTATCCTAAACATAATTTTAATATACATTATAGTTAAATGATTTATAGCTATTTCAGATGTGTATTGCAAGCAGTGTGTGTTTGTGTATAAAAGGGGCGAAATTCTGCAGTTACTTCGTGTTGCAATGATTTTTCTCTAAATTATATGGTGATTCATAGAAGTAATTGTGTGGTGCAAATATGATTGCAATCTTTTCTCTGCAGCTAGCTCATTAATGTTGGCCAATGTCAAAGGTCATGGACTGACCTAAAGCCACCTGCCATGTCTGGTAGAGTAACTTGAGTCTGTCTTTGCCTCACATGATGGAATGATAGAGAGGTTTCCTGCCTGCTGTTTCATCACTCCAGGCTCAAGCAAAAGAGCTGCGGTTGCCTATTTTATCTAACTAAAGGGCCACTGCTGATCGCAACTTAAATTTTGGCATAAAAGTGAATGACTATCATACAGGTTTAAAGAACTATTTACTGTTTCCTGCACTTTGAATGTTGAGAACTCACAATATTGTATTACACTGCACAGACTCTATAGCATGGGTCTCAAACTCAAATTAACTGGGGACCCTTAGACATGTTGAGCAATATTCCAATGTTGACACTAACATAGAGACGGTAAGCATGAAAATCTGCGTTTGCCCTCTCCATGTTAACATCTGTTCCAGGGAAGGTGCTATCTGAGCTCCTCGCCCCAGAAAACAGCACTAAGCACCCTGATACTCGGAGGAAGATCGGGCCACACTTTTCACTACAGGAGGACAGCAGAGTATGGAATTTTTAATAGGGGCCTTAGAAGGTGTTAAATGATTTTGTATTTTCAGAATCATTTAACACTAGCTTTTAGAAGGTGCTAAAATTTTGGGTTTCGTGTCCTGATGGTAAATTGCTCCAGCACCTTGTAATAACTCACTTGTCGAGACGCTAAACAAATATTGTGCTCCCCATGTTAAGGAAAGGAGACGCTTAAGTGCAGTAAGCTCACGCAAGTTGTAATATCAATATGAAAATCGATGCCAGACGTTAAACTTACTTCTCCTAGCACTAATGGTGAAGTGGTTGAAGCCAAAACAGTAATTGTATTTAAGCAAGCATGGGATAGGTATAAGGCTATCCTAAACAAAAGATAAATCCAGGTAAAGTATCCATGTAATTGGGCAGACTAGATGGTCCGAAAGGTTCTTATCTGCCGACACTTTTCTATGTTTCTATGTTTCTAATGCTTATATATTGAGTCGCATCATTAGCACTAACTATCGAATAGAGCCCATCGTCTGCTTTTATGGGGACTACCACTTGCAAAGTTCTAAACTTCAAAAACTATATTGAACCAGGTGCAGTAATAGTTCATGAATCACGGAGATCCACTGCAATAAAACCTACAGTAATGTGCAATGTGCATGTGTGTATCACAGAGCTCCACAGCAATATGCAGTTTGTATGTGTGTATCACAGTGCTCAACAGCAATAAAATGTAATGTGCATGTGTATAAATTTATCATGGAGCTCCACAGCAGTAAAACTCACAGTAATATGGTGTGTGCATGTGTGTATCACAAAGCTCCACAGCAATAAAGCCTCAACCCCCATACACTGACCACGATCATATCCCTACTCACACTGACACTAACCACATTCCTCTCCACATTGGCTGAATCCAGACTTAACCCATATGACTATCAGGGTTATTCAGAGAGCGTGAAAAGCAGGAGAATGACTGGAGAATGAAAAATTCTAGGTCAAAATAGCCAAACCAGAAAATTTCTCCCTTTCATCTCACTATCCAAATCGGCTATTTTGACCTAGAATTTTTCATTCTCCAGTCATTCTCCTGCTTTTCACGCTCTCTGAATAACCCTGTATGTCTCCCTTATGTAAATTAATTTGTTATCACCAGTTCAGGGTGTTAATTAACCCCTTAACCGCCAAGTGATTTTTTTGTTGAAATTTTTTTTATCACACTTATTTGAAACGTGGGATGTGAAATTAACAATTAAATATAGGATAAAATAGAAGTTTCATACAGAAATTGTTATTCTTAGATAGTTAAAAATTAAAATAATGTTAATTTGCTCATTTTTAGTTTTTCATGTGCTAGATGCAGTAACAGTGATAACGATAAATCATAAAAATGGTCAGGTCTCCTGCTTATGGGGATTTGTAGTGATCCTAATGAGATTATCAGCAAAGCAGGTTCCAAAAAATAGCAATAGAATCTAAAAATATCTGTAAGTGACATAATGCCTGTATGTGCCAATTACAGCAACACCTTGCATCTGTACTGTACAGAGAGTTTCAGTCATTAGAACTCCCTAAATATTATTCCTGTACAGCAGTGAGAGACCCCAGAGCGCTCTCTGTATACTGCCCTCTTCCTGGCAGCTGTAATGCAGCAGAAATCTGTTTGAACATTTGCTGCACTGGGGTTCAGGGCTGCTATTTGCAACTGGTTAAGGCTAGGGTCAGACGAAAGCATTTTTACACGCGAACGTAAAAAAGTGCGTCCGAACGCATTAATGTATTTTTTCACGGAATATGCGAAAACGGTCATACGATGCGCATTTTCGTGCGTATGTTTTACGAATCCAAACCAGGAAACTTTTTGCGTCTGGACGTTATGTTGGCCAGACACGAGCAGGGTCTGACGTCTCCAAATCACACACACACACTGCTAGCGGGCGCAGCGCACTCTGTACGTCCGTACTAGGGGTTCTGCGTTCTCGAAAAAATGCGTTCATTTTCCACTTGCGTTGCGCGGCCGGACTTTCGTGCGACCGTACTTCGTATATTGGCTGTCATTGCCCGTCATTTGCTGCTAGTGCGGCCGTAATTATGTGCGCCAGAACGCACGTTAAAAATGCGCTCGTCTGACCCCAGCCTAAATGTCTCTCCAGGGTGCTTGGAGATACCTAAAACAAAAGATTTTGGGCCCTTTTACATTCCTAACGCAAAAACGCTTGTGCAGCGCAGGGTTTTTTGCCCCCCGCATTAAGCGTTAACGCGCAAAAATTAACGGTGGTATTACAATCCTCGCACATTTTTCATCCGTCAAAAAATAACGTTTGTAAAACCGACGCACATCATTTTTTGACACGAGTCCGTCATTGTTTTACGCGAGTCCATCATTGTTTTGCGGACTGCGCTCAACAGACATACGTTTTGACGGAAGACAAGGTAGTGGCCGTCCTTTTTGACAGATCCAGTAAATAAACGTATCCGCAGTTTGGTACGGTCAGGTTGTTACAATTTGCCGTTACCACCAGCTTTTCAAAGATGTTAAAATTATGCGCGCAAACGTTGTCCATTAAATTTTGCGCTAAGATTGTAATACCATGCGCACACCAGCGCACAAACGCATTTGCGCTCACAATGTTAAGTATAGGACGTGCACAGTTCATTATGCTCGCGCAGGTCCATCCGTGTTAAACGTTAATGCACATTTTTTTTGCGCGGACGTTGCAATACGACGTTTAGCGCAAACATTTTTGCCCCTCGCGTTAACGCGTCTTTGCACATGCGCAAAATTGTGCGTGAGGAATGTAATAGGGCCATTTGTTTCTCCACAGATGATACACTAATCTGGCTTTAAAAGGGTGTGAAAATTGTCTTTTGATATGCCCATGAGTGCTTTTCAACGTCCTACATTGCACAATAATGATAATACTGTGAAAAATCCTACCAGAATTTTTCCTTTCCCCCCCCCTTATTTTTATCATTTAAGTGACATATGTATAAACTTTAAGTTTGTGTCATATTGTGCCTAGCTCCTGAGGAGTTCTCTTAGTTTTGTTTTCAGTTTTTGTTTCAGCTGCAGAGGCTTGTAAAGGCTGTTGTGCAGTCAAAACATTGCTGTTTCCAAATAAAGTGCCACTAGGATTACAAGGAGTGCCTGGTCCTCCTTTTTGTTGGAAACATCTCAGACTAAAGGAGTTATTCAGAGAGAGCACATCTGGCTTGAAATTGCAACGAACAGTGAGTTTCTCCGTACGGTGCAATTCCGGGGCCATTCAGCTATTCAAAAAGGAGGCCGTTCGCCAAATTATGGTGAATTGCCAGCAAAATACAGTGCTGTTCGGTGGCAGTGAAATCCCCATTTTTCAGATGTGGTCGGTAGCTTTTCCCTGCACTTCGGGGACCCTGTGATGAATGCTGAATTCACTGCCGGGTCACGTCAGAGAATTGGATTCCCTGAAGTACGGGGAACAAGAGCACCGAAATGACGGTGACATTTAACTAACCCTTTAAATATAATAGGTCATTTCTGAGATCACTGCAACTCTTTGATGACAACCTGGAAGTATTTAATTTACTCTCATGTTTTTAACATGACAGTGCATAAGAACATTTAAAAGTATTTGCATATTATTTTACATTGATTACACACCTGTCAAGAGCATCTTTAATAATAATGTTGTGCCATGAAGGCCTCTGGTTTTGTGACTCTTCCATTAAGCCACCAGCTAGCCCTGTATCTCAGCTATATTTATATGACCTTAATCATCATTTCCTTAGTTTGCATTGCTCTCTCTGTTTCAAAATACCTTTCCCTTTTTCCATTTTAGCTTCCATCATTTCAATGCATGTCTTGTCTTGGTACAAGGCTCACATATAGTCCCTCTTCTTCAATGATTTTTCCTCTAATGTAGCAGTGGAAAGCATGGATTTTTGCTGGCATTCTGAAGTATTCGAAAGTATTTCTATTGGAGGACTTTTCATACTGTCTGTTTTTATTGACAATAAGGCTAGGGTCAGACTAACGCATTTTTCACGTTGTCCGTGAAAAAGTGCGTTCGAACGAATGGACGTATTTTTTCACGGAATACGCAATAGCGGTCATACGATGCGCAGTTTCATCTGTGATTTTGTACGGATCATCAATAAAACACTTTTTGGGTCTGGACGTTATGTTGGCCGGACATTAGCAGCGTCTGACGTCTCCTAATCACGCACACACGCCGCTAGCGGACGCAGCGCACTCTGTATGTCAGTACTAGTGGTTTCACGTTCTCGAAAAAATGCGTTTGTTTGCCGCTTGCGTTGCGCGGCCGCACTTTTGTGCGACCGTACTTCGTATATTGGCCGTCATTGCCCGGCATCTGCTGCTAGCACGGCCGTGATTATGTGCGGCTGCACGCGCGTTCGCACTGCCTCAATCTGACCCTAGCCTAAAAGATAAACACGTGGCTTGCGTCTTGCTCATACTTAGTGAAGGTTGAAAAAGTACATATGGACATACCAGAAACAATTCAATAGGAAGGCTAATGGTTACACTGAGCTTTATATTGCCCAGAGCTTGTTTTTTTAATCAATGATGCATATAAAAGTCTTACTGAGATTCCAGCTATCTGTTTATTAGTCAATATTAAGTTGTGGTTGATGCTAAGCAGAGACTCACTTAAGTCCTTCTTGATGGTTCACAGTGGTGATATTTGCAAATAAGTTGTTTTCTTAAAGGGCTGTGTTGGAGACGGGTCTTTCTCTCAGTGAATCTACATATCCTGGCTTTTTAAACATTGTGTATATAGTATATACAAGTATATTAAACCTTCCTCAAGCACTTGTGTAGTAGACGGAATATAAATTTAAACATACATTAGACAGCTGCACAAGTATCACAATGTCAGGGGCAAAGGCATGTAATTCTGTTTGCTGCTTTTTGACTGTGTGGCATTTGGTACTTGTCCTAAGATGAATTATTTAGAAATAGAATTTTATTATATTATGCTCAAAAGGTAGAATTCCACACTGAACCTACATTACTGAACCTGAATACTAGGTCTGATGAAATATATATATAGATATATCTATATAGCAGTCTGTAGTGATACCTTTTTTATTGGATTAACGTTACATTTAAAGTACAAGCTTTCGAGAGGATTCCTCCCTTCGTCAGGTATAGAAGCTTACTGATCAGATATACGGATTTATAACTAGGCAAAGTAGGCATGTGCCTACAGGCGCCTGCCCCAAGGGGGCACCTTGCTCTGTTAAAATATGTATATTTTTTACAACTTACAAATCAGTAAGACCACTAGCAGGGTTATCCAAAGAGATCCAAATTGATTGAGAAAGGTAACCGAACGCTGAAAATCAGCTTTCGGTTACCTTTCTTGGCCATTCGGCTATCCAGAGTGCAGGCAATTCACCAAATCCTGGCGAATTGCCTTCACATACGGTGCCTGTTCGGTGCCTGTTCGAGGGCAGTGAATCCCCATAAAAAAAGCACTGCTTCGGCTATTCAGAGAACACAAACCAGCAGTGAAAGGTTCCCGAAATGCCCTGCCAGTCGGTGGTTTCATGCGGCAGATTTATTCAGGCGAATCCCATAGGCTTCAATGTTAAAAATATTCCCGTTTTAATTCAATATCTAATAAACCGTTCATTATAAAACTATGCAGTAAAGAGTCTCTTTATTTATAGATTTTTTAGGATATTTTAATAATTTTTCAGGATTTTTTTTGTTTACTTATTTTTTCTGTAACAGCCCTCTTTATTATCATTCCTTGGACCTCATATGTAAATTTCAGACATTTTCACTCAGTAGTTTCTTTGCAAACAGCGTTTCACTTTTCAAACATTCAAGCAAACAGTTTTTCTAATTTATTCACTGCCTTCGTCTACGGTGTCGGGTTTTTCCGGCGGCTTTGTTGCGTGTGATCGGCTCCTGCTCGGGTTTTTCCGGCGTTTTCGGCGGGTTAATCCAGATGTTTTTGCGGGTTTTCGGTGAGCATTTGCAGGGTTTTGTGGTTAGTTTTCGGCAGCCTTTCCCTGCAATTCGGGGACCCTGTGGTGCTTGCTGAATACACCGCAGGGTCGCCGAAATGGGATCGGCAAAACGAACCGAATTGAAGAGAACGAAAAGTCACCGAACGTGCGGTGACTTTTCGATTCTCTTTGAATTACCCTGTATATCTCTAGTGCCTTAAGATCTAGAGGGACATATGAGGCATCATTGGAAAGGTCAGATTATGGCCTTTTCAATGATATCAAATATAACCAGGTTAGATTTATGGAATAATTAAATATCAAATAAAATACTATTTTTTTTTGCGAACGCAGCACTGTTATTCAGTTTACAATTATAAAGTGAACAGTGATGCCGCTAACTCACCTTCTCATTTCCCACACTGCATTGTTTCATCAACAACTTAGACCGTGGCACTGCAGTGAGGAGAGAAAGGGGGACTTTGGAATCTGCATCTCTGAATTGTACACCGCACAAAGTCAAGTTAGGTGCCATTGGAGAGGTCAGAGTCTGGTATTTACATGGTCATGTTTGGTACTATTGTAATGTGTAAAAATAAAAAAATGAAAAAAGTGAATGCAAAATGTAATTTTTTCTGTGTTCTACGGCAGAGGCAATATATGCTTTTACATATAAAACAAACAATGCCACTGCACTAAGGGAACATATTCTGCCCCTTCTTTTGATTTGAGCAGAGAAAAACTGTTTTTCAAACTGTTTTTTTTTTAAAAAATTATTTTACCCAAAAAAGAAAATTTAAAAAGTCATTTTGGTGTGGTTTTTTTTAAAATGTTTTTTTTGTTTGGGGGGAGGGAGGTGCTCCACATTTCTGTGCCTACAGGCTCCTGAGATGCAATTCCAGCCCTGTATATACACTATAATATAGAGAGAGAGAGAGATTTTAGAGCCTAGCATAATTTATGTAGTTTTACTCAGTGTTGGGAATTAAAACACATAATGGGTTATTCAGAGAGCACTGAAATGTCACCGACATTTGGGCCCTACCTAGATAAGTTTACAATCTAGTTAGATGGAGAACAAAGAGGAGTTGGCATCTTATTAATAGTCAGGACGGTTTTGTAAAGGATAAACAAATACAGGGAAAATGTAAATAAGCAAATTTACATTATGTTTATTTTTTAACTCTTAGAATTACAATCTTTATGGAAAATTACTATTTTCGTCTACATTAACAAAGGCCATTGCTGCTTGTATGCTAATACTGCGGCTCCTATTTGAAGTCTTGCAAGATAAGGCACGCCATCTAGAGTTTAGCATCTTCTATCACAGCGATATTTCTGTAAAGGATAAATACATAAAAGTTTTTAATTTAAATAATGCAAATTTGCATTATGTTAATTTTTTAAATACCTTAGATTTGTTTGTAAAGTTTACAGGAAGGAAGTTGTGATCTGTCCTGTTTTCTCCTCTCTATGATTTTTCTCTTCCATATATGCTGTTTGTTGTAACCGGATGTCTGACACGTTCTGAATCTTTAATGTTGAACAAAGTAAGTAAAGCCTGCACTTCTGCAAGTCACTACTGCCTTGTATTCATACATTACCAGCCTGTGCTTACATGTACACATGAGCAAACTAGTGTTCACAGACACAGCGCCTATTATAGCGCACAGTAGACTCTGATATACAAAGTGGCATCCACAAGAGTCTAGCATGGCTCAGTTAGCAAGAGACTGAGGCAGGTTCTGTGGGTTTAAGGCTCAGATAAACGTTTGACAAGTACATCAAATGTTTTGCTATAGAAAAAGGCGTAAAGCAATGGGGGGGGGGGTGCCTCCTCCTTTACAATGGGAATTTAATCCCCGAAACACCCTTCTAAGCCATGAAATATTTTTTTGTGATATTATTTTTTTTTTTCACTATCGTACACAGCTCACCTTGATGGTAGATTTCATGGAAACGTCCGCATCTGTTACCAAAAGAACACTGGTATATCCTGCAATTTCCTACAGAATAGGCACCACAGGTAATGACTTTGGCACTTTTGAAGAGTCAGGAAATTAACACTGATTTGTTGTGAATTTTAAGCAAGACTAGTAAATTAGGTAGATAAGGCATAGATTACCCAGTAGTGACTAGATAGTTACAGTAAGGCTAGGGTCAGACGAGCGTGATTTCTATGGACTGTACGTTCGTGCACACAGACGTACGTCAGTATGGAAGACGCAGTAGTGGCCACACAGTCCGTTTATCACTGACGTATATTTTGATGGATGTAGGAGAGAAAATAAAATAAAAAGCAAAACCATTTTGTCCGTGAAAAATGCTGGACGTATAAATGCAGTCTGTCTGACCACGTTCCATCACTCACACACAAAGCTATGCGGACGTTGCGGATGCAGCGCACTTTGTGCGGCCGTTCTAGGAGTTGTACGTTCTTGCCTGCCTTGCGTCCGTGGGCCGCGGCCGTTGTGCGTCCGCAGTTCAGTGCAGACGTACTTCGTGTAATGGGCTCCGATGGGCTTTCTGTCATGCTATCACGGATGTACTTTTAGGCGCAATCACGGACGTGAACGCTACGCTCGTCTGACCCCAGCCTTACAGTCACTTATATAGCACCAACAGATTCCAAAAAACTTTACAATGGGATAATACAAACATGAGACATCTTTGTCCCTTGGAAGCGGAGCAGTCTCAAAACACCATTTATGTTCTATTTCTTCTAAATAATAACTTTTAATTGGAAAACCTGTAGAAGAAAGCATCAAAATGCAGCTCATGTTAAGCAAAACATTTTGCCCCAAGACAGAAGAAGCTGTTATAATGCTCCTGACCAAAGAAGTGGTCGAATGTGTTCCTTTTTTTCTTTAAAAGTTAGCTGGTTCTACCAACCAAGCAGAGAATATATGCATGACTTGTCCGGTCTCTTTAGGCTTGCTTAGTCTGCTAATAGAAGAGATTGGTGACATCATCCGTACGTTTTACATTTGGGAAACTTGAGTGTGGGAGGCACGATGAATTTCCATTTATTATAGGTTTGTTAAGGGAATCAGGTTAGATTGGATTAGACAATACATAAATATTGAAATCCTTATATTCTGGTAAAGGAAGCACACAGTGATACATTATACAGCATAGAAGAACTATGCAATACATTAAATACTAGTTTAAGCAGAGATGCAGTTTACAGACATGGGATAGAAATTCGTATCGTGCCATTTTAAAATTTCCAGAGGCGCCAGTGAGCAGAGGCTTAATATAATGAAGAGATATAAGAGGATAAAAATATTAAAGCTGACGTAAGAGGAAAATATCTCTTACCGACTTTGATTTCCTGTAAGATAAACAAGTAAAACCATGGGTCAGACTCTGCAGGGTCCTCCATACTTGATCTCTAACTTTATTCTGGGTTACAGTTCCCAGACTTCATGGATAGTCTGTTGGAATGTATTATTTCATAGATTTAGGCTGCGGTCACACAAGCGCACTGAGTGTGTCCGTGTGACCGTACTTCCCTGCGTCCATCGCAACTTTGTGACGGATCGATGGGGAGGGCCACATGGGGTGGCACGCTCACAAATTGCGCGCGCTACCACCTGAAGTCAAAAAGCTCTCAACATCATAAAGCTACAACGGACGCTACAAAGTGCGATCCTCCATAAGAGGATTGAGTTTTGTAGCACTGAGTGCACTAACTGCGCTCAGCAAGGTGGCCACATGGGCGTCAGAGTGGAAGGAATCCCACTCTCACGGATGTTCCATCCGCTCTGAAATACGCTCAGGTGACTGCAGCCTTACTCTAACCTCAGAATACAATACCAAATACTACACAGTTTTCCCATTTTTACAATAGGAATGACAAGTACTTTCCGTTTAGAAGTTTTGTAGTTCTAAAAAAAGGAAATGTTTGAAAATTATTTTTAAGAAAATCACTTTCCCAGAATTTTAAAATGTTTTACTGAGGCATTTTAGTGGAGAACAAATGATAAACAAGGGACAATATTGAAAGGAAGCAATTAGTGGTTGGAAAAAGTAAAGTCATGGCATATTAAGGAAGGAGAGAGTAAAGTCTAGAACCGAAATGATTTAATATTTATAATTATCAGCTAAACCATAGTGTTGAAAATAGGATTCCACGGGGGAGACTCTTAGACTTGTCAGAGGTTGTGGTTTGCCCAAATGTTATGAGAAGACACAAAAACAAGGAACTTTGGTAACAGTAATAAAGTGTCACTGCAGCCCACACACTCAGCTAAGTGCTGCACTCATGAGAAATGCTGAAATAGCTGCATATACGTATATATGTATAGAATAAATACAATAAATCATTTTTTTCTAGAAAGATATCAGTATCATGATTTATATCTTTTGGCACTGATCTGAATTTTCTGTATTGTTTATATGTTCGTTTTATAAATGTTGTCAGCATTTTAACCTTTGCATGCTTTTCTCTGTGCTCATTTATGGTAACACAGTTACATATTCGTGAAGCACCAACAAGGCTTCATTCTCACAAATTGCAACAGATAAATTTATGGAGCTATTGGTAATCTAATGTTGATTTATTCAGTACTTGATAATTAATTTAAACCAATTCTCAATTTTAACTGAAAATAGTAATGTCATCTAAACCATGTACAATTAACAAAGTTTATAAATAGTGGAGTCTCTTCCATTGAGGTAGTTGGGTCAGTGCGCCACCTGGAATTGCTACAAATAAAAATAATTATGATGGACGTTTGCTCTTATGATGACTACCTGAGCAACCCAGGGCCCATGTCCATCTATTCAAGGCTTTTGCCAAGGTGGGCAGCAGGTCCAGAGACTTGAAGTTCAGTGACATCCTGAGCCATGTCAATGGCTGCTCTCTTCAGAGCCCAAGATGACATTCTCTAATGGAGTTGGAAGAATCACGGATTCCATTGCCCCCCGCCCATCACCACATCATAGTTAGCTCAATCTTTCATTCACTTTCAACACATGATGCATATCTCCGACATTTCTTTTTCTCTCCTTTCATAACCATGTCACAAGCTTCCCACAGCTTGTTGTGGAGCAGAGATTGAATTGTATATATTACAAAGATGTAACGTTTTGCTAGTGAACCCAAGGCTGACAGGCTTGCTTCAAAGTAAAGTTGCTCAAAAATCCGTTCTTCACTACCCACATAAGTATTTGAACCATATATCTAATGCGCTGGTGATATGTTAACTACATTTTGTGAAGCTAACTTAAAGATGGGTACAGTTATCTGATATTCACAGTTTCCATGTGCCTTTAATCTGTATATACGCCCTATTGCATTTCTGTCAAAAATATATTAAAGGGATACTATAGGATTAAAATTAGATGGGTAGGAAACACAGGGGTTAAACATTATCCCCACCTGACCTCACTGTGCGCCTCCCATTGTAACCCTTTAGATTCCTTTAATAACTCCCCTGGACCCAGTGCTGTTCTCCCTCTGAGTCTTTCAAGACATGACATGCTTCCAGATCAGCATGTCATGTGACCACAGGGGGCGTGGGCGTTCCAGCCAATCCAGTGGTTCGCAGTGGAGAAAAGCTTTGATATCACTGGATAAGGCTAGTTCCCAAAGGTCTTCAAACCCTAAAACCGCAGTTCAGGGATCGCTGAGTTAAGCGTTTGGGCAGGACTAAGCTCCTGCATCTGGATGGCTGAATCCTCCTCTAAGCCCCCTACGAGGGGGGGAGGGAGCTCAGAGCAGTGTGACCACTCACACGTAGTTACACTGTTTAGAGTTTCCCTTTATCTTTGGACTTGTCTGTATTGAATATCCCAATAAAAAAACTGTTATACTTTGTATAAGAAGCACAAAAATGTAGTGCAAGCTGGAGAATATTAAGCGATTCCCAGTCAATTGTAATTCATGTGTGCAGCAGTGGTGTATTTTGGCCTAGGCCAACAAGGCCTAGGCCTAGGGCGGCACTTTCCAGGGGGCGGCGGCCCGCACTGGTGGCCCCACCCCTAAAAAAAAGTTTCGTTTTTTTTACTTTTGCTAAGTATTTTGCCAGGAAGGATACATTGAGATTTCACTAATTTTCAAGCTTGTCCTGGGTAGGCAAGGCCAAGGCTTTCACTTTCCAAGGGGCAGCAAAAAACCTCACCACTAAATGGGTTACACACAGAGCACCGAAATGACGCCAACATTTTGGTGTTCTGTAGTTCCCTGCACTTCGGGGAATAAAATTCAGGGTCCCCAAAGTGCATGGAGTCGGCTGCTGAATGCTGCCACCGCAAACCCGTGGCTTGCTGTTTTCAAAAGAACTACTGAACGAAAATGGCTGGAATTTACATATAAGATCCTAGGATTGATAATAAAAAAGTTCTGTTACAGAAAAAGAAAAACCGCTATTAAAAAAAAGGGGGGGAAATTTTGCCGAAAAATTACTAAAAAAAAAATCAATAAAGACTTTTTACTGCAGATTAAAATAATACACGGTTTATTAGATATTGCATAAAAACGGGAATATTTTTAACATTGAAACCTATGGGGTTCACCTGAATAAACCTGCTGATTGAAACCACCGAACATCAGGGCACTTCACTGCCATTTCTCTGCTGTTTGGTGTTCTCTGAATAGATTAACCATTACTTTTCTATGGGGATTTGCACTGCCTTCAAACAGCACCATGCCTGCTGGCAGTTCGCCAAACTTGTGTGTGAGCATATCACAGAGCAGTGGTGTACTTAGAGGAGTGGCGGAGGGCGGGCCGCCCCAGGTACCAGTGATTATTTGGGTGTCATTAGGGGATACTAGGAGGTGCCACTGTCACTGTGTGTCAGCTTTCAGCTGTGTTCTCAAACAACGAGCAGCGGAGCAGGGCGTTTGCATATGGAATAAAATCGAATAGAATAAAAATCTGATGCACTCATACACA
This sequence comes from Leptobrachium leishanense, assembly GCA_009667805.1. NCBI lineage: Eukaryota > Metazoa > Chordata > Amphibia > Anura > Megophryidae > Leptobrachium > Leptobrachium leishanense. The sequence goes on from CM019066.1 coordinate 113,580,541, forward strand.
CCGCACATTGCATTGCTGGGAGTTTTATTGCTGTGGATTCTGATACGCTGACACACACCGCACATTGCATTGCTGGGAGTTTTATTGCTGTGGATTCTGATACACTCATACACACTGCACATTGCATTGCTGGGAGTTTTATTGCTGTGGATTCAGTGATACACACTGCATATTACTGTGAGTTTTATTGCCCTGGGATACGCTCATACACACTGCACATTACTGTGAGTTTTATTGCTCTGCAGTTCTGATATGCTCGTACACAGTGCCCATTTCTGTGGGTTTTATTGCTGTGCAGCTCTGTGATACACTCATATGCAGTGCACGTTTCTGTGGATTTTATTGTTCAACCAATTAGAGCGGCTGTGATCCAGTATACTTGACATGCGTGGCTGTTCTTTGTAAAAATGCTGCAATTTAAACATTTCATAATTTTATTTATCTCAATAGATACATTTGAAATGGTATACAAAATATACAAGTAGGCACTTGGTATCCACTTTTAATATAAAGAGAGGAAAAGGCGGAGCTCTAAGAGGAAAAGGTGGAGCTTAAAGAGGAAGGGTGGGGATTAACCAGGAAGAGGTGTGCCCTTGACAGGAAGGGGTGCCTCAAATTTAAATTAGAGGGTGCACGAGTTTAGTCAGGCCTAGGGCAGCACAAAACCTAAATACACAACTGGTGGCAGCCAAAAGAAACCCCAAACATGGCTCCCAAAACCTAGTGCTGTATGATTTTACTTCTACAAATTCATTTACCACTGATAAAAAAAAGATTTTAAATCTCATACTGAATTATTGCCAAATATTGTTTTGTGGAAGATCACCAAGATCATTAATATGATGCTTCTAGCAACTGAATTACTTTGCTGCCTATAAAATCATAATAATGATGCCAAAGTCTCCTGTTAATTCTCTAGTCAGTCACATTCAAGTGGTGGTAAAAGACTCTAACTGAAGAAAGTCAGCATCTGTATCATGCAATTCCTTGCTGTAAATGTCCCAAATAATGTAACATGTGCAACTGCCCCACGAGCAGCATATTTCATTTCAAAAAAATAAAAATCGACACAATTTCAAACATGGTTAAGGTTAGTTGGGATACAGAATTATAATTAAGAGGTCACTCTTAGTAGAGCACCTGAGTGTGGGGGGGGGGCTTAACACAGTATAGAAAAACCCGCAAAAGATGATTTAATGATACTCTGAGGGTGTCTTCAGCCCACACTCATGTTAAAGAGAGAGAAAAATTGTTGCCTGAAAATGAAGTGACCATGATGGAATTGTGAGGATGTCATGTCCCCCATCTGCATCCATCCTCTGACGCTCCCGGCAGCATGCTTCCTATGCTGCCCCTGTTCATGCAACCTGCATTGTTAATAACATCATTCAGCAGTGAACCAGTTAAACACAAAGCACACGTAACACACATTCAAAATAAAGTGCACCACCCCAGGTTATGCTTTGCTGTTCATTGCAACTCATTCCCTGACAGAGCAAGTTCACACTATCTGTTAGTCCTGAGTTACCCAGCCTGTCTGATACACAAACCCTCTACCTGTTCCTGATAACCGGATCCCCACCATCTTACCAGATTCCAGTAGCCTCCTCTCCCTCAGCAATATCAACACTGGTCAGTTTCCATTCATCCTCCATACTCCACCCTCCTGTCTGTGCAGATCACTGCACCCTGGGCTCACCACATCCCAATACCCCGGTGCCACCCCGGTACCATCCCCACAACCCTGACAGAGGACTACATAGAAAAATAGAGCAGTATCTGATGTTTTGGGTTAGTGGTTAACAATAACCCCAAAAGTAACCCTAATCAAAAAACCGAATGTAACCCTAACCCTGAAACAAGCATAAATACTGACCCTAACCTAAAACTAAAATAAGCTTAGTTTTTGCACTGTACTTGATCAGAAAACGGACATGATCAACGCGAATCAAAGCGTCTGAATACTTGCTACTGCTTTAAATCTTTTTATTTTCAATAAAATATGTAAAAAACTAATGAAGAAAGAGGTTAATGATGAAGCAACAAATATATTGTGTGGTCTAAAATTACCATATTCTAACATTCCAAGCATTGTTCCATTACCTCCTATATCGCTTCAACATAAACTTTTCTTCCCACTTGGTTTCACAGCATGATTTGTTATTTATTACCTGTTGCCTTTTCAGGATTGTTGCACATAAAACATTGCCAAGATCCCGTTTCCTCACTAAATCCAAAAAGATCAAAAAACCTCACGTCTTCCAGATGCATATGAACAAGTTCCAGATCCTACAACCAGAAATAAAATAAGCATTATTACTTTCAAATGAAAAACATTATTTTATCAATGCAAAAGTCATTACTGAAAAACAGTTTTAACAAGTTTGAATCAATTAAATATGTACATATTCAAGGAGTGGAAGAAGAACAAATTCTTGAAATTACACTAAAATGATAGTAAGACTCGCTCATCTTGGACAGATTGAGTAATTATTAAACCATATGAAAGCAGAATAATGGCATGCAAGCGTCAACATAAATACCCCCATGCCACAGCAAATACCCATAGATTGTTTATACAAAAGTTTTAACTTATGAGACCCTTTATTCCACGTATGTGGTAAATTTGGACGTGGAATTGGCATCTCATTTTATAAAACCCAGATTTATCTACAATTCATTGCCAAAGTATATATCTAACAGCCCATGGAAACTGTCAAAGTGCTGGCATTGTCTCTCACAGATAAGATTACATTATGAATGCCACCATGCTGATAATCTGAGAACCTGACCAGCACTTTTGTTCATGTTGGAAATTCTATATAATCCATGTGCTCTGTGCATTTTAGCCCAGCATACCAGAAAATCAATTTTTTATCAATAAGGATAATTTAACCCATTGGCTGCAGTCAAGGGGAGACTCCGACTCTGACTCCGGTTGGAGTTCCGGGGCTTTCTGACTTCTATGAAGTCAAACCATCAAGTGGCACCCCATCATTTTCAGACGCTCCCCCAGCAGAGCTGGAAGAGTGCCTTAAAGGGTGGGTGGACCCCTTTATCTCCCCATCGGCAGGGGGTAGCAAAATAAGAGAAGCATCTCTGGAATGGTCACAGTCTGACATTTACAACAATGCCTCTCTTACTCTTAACCCCTTAACTGCCAGAACCGTGGTACGGTGCCAATCGGAGTGGGTTGACATCTTGGATGTCAGCCCTTCCTCTGGGACCTGCCTCTGTCCAATGCCGTCATCTCACATGGACGCAGTGACGTCAGAAAGGGAATTCCCTCCAGCCGGCCAAGGAAATCCCTATGGTGGAGATAGGGGTGTCTTTTCTCCCGATCCATGGCAGCTAGAGGGTCGTGCATGGCCTTTTCATTAATACCAAACATGACCAGTTTATTTGTAAAATTTAAATAAAAATTAATAAAAAATTTATTTTTATATACTGCAGCACTATTGTTTACTTATCCATTCTAATGTGAACAATGATGCTGCACTAACTCACCTTCACATTTCCCACAATATCAGCAAATTCGAAGGCGATGGCACAATGCATTATTACGCATTGGTTCATCAAAAACCTAAACCTCCGCATTGCTGCGAGGAGCGCCAGGGGACCTTTAGAACCCTGCGTCTAGGATTTTTACGCAGCACAAGGTCAAGTGAGATGTCAGAGTCTGATATTTCCAACGATAGCAAATATGACCATGCAATGTGTATAAATAGACAAAAGAGGAAAAAAAAGCAAATTTTACCTTTTTTTTATCATTTCTACGGTTGTGGCATTATGTGCTTTCACTTGTAAAGCAAACAATGCCATTGCTCTAACTCACCTCCTCATATCTGATGCTGACATCAAATGTGGAGTTGATGGAGCAAAAGCGTTATTACGCACTGGTCCATCTAAAACACAAGCCGCCAGACAGCTGCGTGGAGTGTGGGAAATGTCAACCCCTGTATTTCCATTCTTTACACCCACAAAGTTATACTAGGTGTTATTGGACAGGTCAGAGTCTGGCCTTTCCAATGATCCCAAACATGACCATGTAAAAGGATAAAGAAGAAAAAAACACAAAAACTATAAAGATTTCTAATTTGTTTTACTCCATAGAATATATAACCACAAAGTTTTGGATGATAAAATGAGAAAAAAAATATTTTACACACTGTAAATGATTGAAATCTGAATGGAAATTCACATTTTTCAAATTGAATCGTTATAGCATTCTGGCAGGACATGACGTATACATATAATGATGATATATTATGAATCTGCTGAGTCTGTCGAAAAAAAAGGATATATAATTTGTTTGAGTTCTACAATAAAACAAGACTCCAAAACAAATTGCTGTTAAACATGATGAGCACAAAACGTTCAAAATGAGCTCAGCACAAAGGGGTGAAATGGCTCAGCAGTGAAGGGGTTAATCACTTAGCACACAAATGTCGTTAATAAATAAAAATCCTTAGTCACCTCTAGTTTGTGCAGAGGACAGCACGATGAGCTACCTCCTTTCATTGCATAAGGACACTGAGGGCAAACAGTTCTCGACTGTAATTTTCCTGATGCTGCGAGATCCCTCAACATTGCATTTACTTTATGCAGGGCTCGTGCAAGTGTCCATGACTACAGGAGAAGATACCACAGAAGAAGATACCACAGAAGAAGCACAGCACCACTGCCAGATTCCCTTCACAGTGGGGTAAAGCTCTTCTGAAGTGCGAATTACTTCTCAAAACAGACCCAGAAGACAGGGAGATTGATTTAACTTCTCATCCACCTTTGTTCTGGCTACCTTGCCATTGGGCATTAACGAAAAATCTCTCCGTGGATATATCTATATTGTCTGTTTATAAACCGTGAAGAAGTTACATTCGTGAGATTTATTAACCCATGTCGTAGGTTTGTTAAAATGTTGGTGTTTGTGAAATTCATAACCTCGCAGCTGCCTTTAGGTTTAAATAAAGGGCGATCGTGTCATAGGCTGATCTCTGGGGGATAAAGTACACGGGGGCGGTTAAAACTACGTCCTGATGTAAGATTCAGTTAGACAAATCATGTTTCAAATGACCTTGATTGATTAATGAGACAGGGCTTGCAAATTTACATTATGGTAGAAAAGGGATGCATGTAGACATTATGGGGATTTTTTGAACAGAAGAAAAAGTATGCAGACTGAGCCTGGGCATCTCAGACGCGGTGTGGTTTTGGTGTTTCTAAATTTATGTTATCTTATTTTGGGGTTTTGCATGTTTATTTGTTGTGATAATCAATTTAAAGTGCACGTGTACTGGACAGGTGAACTTTACCTTTTTTATAATATCAGGGTATAGAGCAGTGTTTCCCAAACCTGTCTCGGGACGCTCAACCAGGTCAGATTTTTCAGATCACCTTGGGGAAATGCAGACTGAATCCTGCAATCACTGAGCAGCAAATCTGTGCTGTGCTTTGGTTATCTGGAAAACCTGGCGAGGCGGAGGGTCCTGAGGACAGGTTTGGGAAACACTGGTATAAAGACTGGATTGGTCTTAAAGATCAATTCAATATTTCATCACTTGATGAAATATTGCAGTGAGTACTTGTCCCGCTCCAGCGCTGGGCAATGCCTTGCTTCGCTCTTCATGAGCAAAAATAGCTGCGGACCATTGTGTAGCGCTGTGCGACTGGTCCTCAGCAGTGACGTCACATGCTTACTTGTCAGTCAGCACACTGGCCAGCAATAAGGCTGGAGGAGTAAGCAGAGGGCTGTCCTGTAGGATGGCTCTTACATTCATAGCTGCCCTTTAAGACAGCAACATGCCTTCGGAAGTGAATGACAGTTATGGATATAGTGATTTCCTGTAAAAAAAACAACAAAGTCCATTGGGCATAGCAGGTGCACTTTAAGGTAATTTTTTCTGAGTAACACTATTTTATGGCTGCAAATTACTCTTTTTACTTCACTGTTTAATTTTGACCACTCTTTCAAAGCCACGATAAAACCATATGAACCTTTGCTATCGCCACGCCTGGCAACGATTCACTGAATTCATTTCAGTGTAGCTTGCGTTTTAAGAGTAGGGATATCGATGTTCGAAATCTTAGCTCAAAATTAATTCTAGAGACGATTCTAGCCATGGCACGCACGCCATGGCATGATTAAGGCCTTAACCCCTCCACTACTGAGATCGAGATATCTCTGGCTTCAAAAGCAACATCTGGTGCCCTGATGGCGAGATATCTCGTTCTGCAGCCCAAAAACAAATTAAATTGTTTTGCCGCAAACAAATTTCATTTGCTTTTGGGCTGCACAAGGTGCCCCCAAAGTTTTAGCCCTGTGGCCATAATGCCTTAAGAGCTAAAACTGTAAAATGTGCTGATGAATGCTCTGAAATATCGGACTTTCAGCAACAGCTGATGCATCTACTGGCCAAATAGGTTATTTACTGTGAAAAATATTTCTTACACTATAATTAATTAGAAAAGATTTTACAAAAAATCACTGGTTTCTGATAATAATTTTTTGTGAAAATCACTTGGTAGTGAAGAGGTTAAGGGGCGAAACGTCAACTTTATTTTATTTCCACCCTAAATAAAGATCCTGCATTCTCTACCTGGAATGCTTCTCATCTTCTTGGAATCAGTTTGAATCAAATACATTCATCTTTTCAGAAGGAAATTCAGATAATAGAACGGTTTACAGAAGAAGAACGCAGGGAATTCGGCAAAGATGGATGTTTAGGAATGATACCTAAACCAATCCAAGGCTGGAGTCACCAATACCGGAAACGCCAATAACCGGATTTTGGCAAAAAAACGGGATGATGAGAATTTAAATGAATAAAATTATTTATTGTAAATTAAATAAAATAAAATATCAATCAATAAACGCCCGACGCGTTTTCAATATAACGGTTTACGTCTGAATATGTTTTGATAGAAATGATTTATTTTATTATTTTGAATATTTGTTGACTGATATATATGCTCTTCAGTCCAGTTTCTCTGACTTTAACATTTCACAAAAAATGTTGCGCATATTTTTGGTGAACATCATGCGCCAGCAAAATTAATATGAAAATGCTACGTATTACACAGTCATTTGGGGATATAGTTATATATGGAAAATGCCACTGTTGTTGAAATTTTGAAGATCTTTATTTTTGTAAGAAAATAAAAAGCTGTTGAAAATATATTACTTTAAAACCGTGATATATATCCAACCCTCAGCAAAAACATTAAGATAAGTTATATAAGTGTGAAATGAAAGTGATATAGTAAATTTTAAATATAGAATGGTGCCAAAGAGAAAATTGGAATCCATTTAATGTCAACATTCGTAACCAATAATTACATTTTCAGACAGTGAAACAAAGAGTGTATTCTTAAGGAGGCTGTGAGTGGAAAGAATGCATAAGTATCAAATTTGAATTAGAAAAAAAGATAATCTTAAATCTAGAAACTAACCACATACTAACAAACATTTGGAAGGCAAATAGACATGCAAAATATAAATGACTTTGACAGCCTGTATCTACTCCAATATTATATTTTCCTATTTTTGGCTACAACATTGAAACCACCTAACAAAATTGTTGGCCAAGTAGAATATATTTACTAAACCAAATACCAGTAAGGCATTCAAACATAGCTATGTCCCAAAGGAGAATGGCTGAATCATTGTCGATTCTTGTAATTGATAGAGGTATGCCATAGCCTTGAATTGTTGATGGAAAAGTCAGCAGTGGTTTTTAAGAAGTTCAAAATGGTTAGGGTATTGAAGAGGTTTTAATGTGATTATGTGTGTTTGTAAGTCAACACTGCATGTACAAGTAAGTCTGGATACTGTTATTATTGTCTTAAAAAAGAATTAGAAGGAATTGACAAAGGTTAATAACATCTGTTATTTAACCACTTGGCTGCGGAGGACGCGCTGAGCGTGTCCTGCCAAGTGCTTCCCGTGCGATGGACGTGCTGAGCTGAGCGCGTCCATGCACAGGAGGCAGCAATCGGCCAGGATTCCGGCCGATTGCTGAGCCCCCCCAGTGCGGGTTGACATCTTGGATGTCAGCTCGGCACTCGGGGACCCCGGCGGGACCAATAGATGTGATTGCGCTGGCACGATGACATCTATTTCAGGTGACCACACCGTGAGTACGGAGGAGGTGCCTGAAAGGGAGGGGGAGGTCCTTTGAACCTCTCTCCCTCCCGATCGCCAGGGGCCAGAGATTAAAGGCAGGCATTGTTTGGAAGGGCACAGCCTGCCCTTCCAAACGGTGCCTGGCTTTAACCCCTTGGTGGTCGGATCATGATTCGGCGCTGAAAAGCGCCGGATCGTGATCCTCTCCTGGAGCTGGCCGACATCTTGGATGTCAGCCAAGCTTCCTGGATCTCCCCTGATGACTGGCCTCATCGTGCATAGTGCGATGATGTCAGTTTTAGAGTTAACCTCTAACTGCCACCAATGATAGAGATAGGGGGTTCCAATGAACCCCCTATCTCCTGATCCGTGGCAGCTAGGGGTTAATATTTGGTATTGTTGGATTGGCCAGAGCCAGAGCAGACCATGTAAAAAGTTTTTTTAAAAAAAATAAAAAGATAAATGAAAAAATATAAAAAAATTATATATATATATAAAAAAAAGATTATTTTTTGTTTTATTAATGCAGCAATATTGTTCCCATTTCAATTATAATGTGAACAATGATGCTGCACTAACGATTTTTGTATGGGGTGCGTTTAATCACGTGATTTTCCCCCAAATAAAATGCAACGAGTCCCCATTTCTAATTTTTTTAACAAGCGCAACCCATAGAAAATATAACCGCAAACGCTCGCATGTTAAAATGTGAAAAAAACACTTTACACGTTGTAAATTATTGAAAATTAAAATGTTATTGCAACTTATGTTATAATATACAGACAGGACATGACGTATACATATAATAATGATATATTATGAATCTGCCAAGTCTGACGGAAAGAACGATATTTTATTATATGACCCAGACATATTATATAAGGCTTCAAAACGTGGTTAAACATGATGAGCGAAACCGGGAAACATGAGCACAGCACACAGGCGTGAAATGCCTCAGCAGCGAAAGAGTTAATGATATTAACTATTACAATGATACCTGACTGGTCCATATTTGAAGGTGTTAAAGCCGGGGAAAAGAAAATTTTGATCCTCCGCTTTCTATAGTCTGAAAAGAGTTCTCCCTCATCCAACACATATTTATCTTGGAAGCCTCATCTATTAATGGGTTGATCCTGGGTTGCAATTAGCTTGTTTAGTTATAGGTTATATTCTCTGAGGGAATGTCTCACTTTGTCTCCTCTGCTCCCTCTTTTACCTTAAAAAACACATGTAACTAAAAGGGAAAAGGCAGCAGCTAGGTTTTCAAATTACAGTAGAAGATAATGAATTGTTTGGATATCTTTTAGCTTCCCCTTCTGTCTTCTTTGCTCTTCCTATAACTCCATACGTGATGTTGTAATCATGGCCTACCTAGCCTACTGGGATAACTGGAAAATTCTCAGTGGGCTGCTGCATCTGAGAGTTGGGGTCATTACGCACATTTGCCTAGTATGCCAGATCTGCTGGCCTTATTGCTGTAGTTCATATATGCACAGCATGTTGCTGCCTGTCTAATACAGGCAGTGGGGGTTATTCAGGGATAGGTGAGAATCAGGAGAATTGACAGGAGAAGAGAACAATCTAGACGAAATAGCCGATTTGGAATGTGAGATAAATGAGAGAATTTTTCTGGTTTGGCTATTTTGACCTAGAATTTTCACTTCTTCAGTCATTCTCCTGTTTTTTACATCTCTCTGAATAATCCTGGGTGTGATTTAAGGCCGCATGCTCCATGGACAATAAAGCACAACATTGCAACACCTGCCCCTGCAGGAGGCTGAGAGCTGTACTACCATATGCCAAGTAGCCACACTAGACAGAGGATTTATCAATGGACTGGTTAAGAAAATTCACTGCTGTCCTCCGGGACTGGTGAGCGAAATGGCTGATGTTCCACATGGTGGGTGGAAAGAGACTGAATTTTAGTATTTGGATGTACTTGTACTTGTTTGTTGCAATTGGCGGATGCCTCTTACTCCTCTCAATAAAATACCACCAGTGAATCATCTTGAGCAATTGTTCTTGGAGAGTTAAACATGCATAAACCTTCTGGGAAGATTCTCATATGTCCAGCTATTCATTCCAAAATATGTAACAGACTTATTCAGAGAAAGGTGAAAACCAGGAGAATGGCAGGAGAAGAGAACAATCTAGAGCAAATAGCCGATTTGGAAAGTGAGATAAATGGGAGAATTTTTCTGGTTTGGCTTTTTTCACCTAGAATTTTCACTTCTCCAGTCATTCTCCTGGTTTTCACCTCTCTCTGAATAACCCTGTATGTGTCAAGGTCTCTCTCCCACTTGGAAACATAAGACAGTCCTTATAGTATGGAAGTGAGGCAAGGTGAAATACGGCCAAAATGAAAGCTTGGGGTTAAGTCTGGTTAAGGAGTCTTTTCAAAATCTATTCAATGAGAAGTAGCAAGTTGTTGTATGTTGGTCACCCCTGCATAGCTGCAAATTTAAACATAACGAAAGAAATCTCTGAGCTGGATGTGCGGAGATACTTTTTTGCATTTTATAATGGTATAAAACAATTCTGGAAGAATCGACATAGATGTATGAAGCCGGCATTAATAAAATTGGCAAAAAGGACTCATTGATAAGCCTGAAGAAAAATCCATGTTGTAGAACAGTGGAGATAGAGGTACGAGGTCAGAGTGCTCTCCATTTGATTAGCTTTTCTGAACCCTGGCAAATCCCTATTGATGCCTGATACACAAACAAAATATGAGGGATTCTCCTAACTTAGAAACACAGAAACATAGAAAATGTCGGCAGATAGGAACCTTTCGGCCCATCTAGTCTGCCCAATTACATGGATACTTTACCTGGATTTATCTTTTGTTTAGGATAGCCTTATGCCTATCCCATGCCTGCTTAAATTCAATTACTGTTTTGGCCTATACCACTTCTACTGGAAGACTGTTCCATGTATCCACCACCCTCTCAGTAAAATAATGCTTCCTGATGTTACTTTTAAACCTTTGCCCCTCTAATCTAAGACTATGTCCTCTTGTTTTGCTACTTTGTTTCCTTTTAAATATACTCCCTTCCTCTACCTTGTGGATTCCCTTTACGTATGTAAATGTTACGATCATATCTCCTCTGTCTCGTCTTTTTTCCAAGCTATACATGTTAAGATCATTAAGCCTTTCCTGGTAACTTTTCTCCTTCAAGCCGTACACCATTTTAGTAGCTCTTCTCTGAACTCTCTCTATGATGTCTATATCCTTCTGGAGATACGGTCTCCAGTACTGCACACAGTACTCCAAGTGAGGTCTCACCAGTGCTCTGTACAGTGGCATGAGCACTTCCCTTTTCCTACTGCTAATACCTCTCCCTACACAACCAAGCATTATCCTAGCATTTCCTGCTGCTCTTGGAAAGCCACGGAATTTGCATTTGAGGGATCTGATTCGGGTCAGAATTGCCATTTGTGGAGTTTGAATTGCAGACCATTGATAACTTGGACTTTTTGTTTGAGGCATTTTTAAGATGTAGATAACTAAACTGCCTTCCCAAAACAAAAAGCTCTGTTCTTTTTGCCACAAATTAACAATTAACCCAATGGACCTTAAAACTGTTGAGATATAAACGTGATAATGAGATATCATCAAATACAGATGTGGAAATCTCAGGAATAATCAGATAGAAAAGAAAACATAATATGTCTGTTCCAATGTCAAGGGTCCAGTAACACATCATAATGGGGTGCACCGGGCTGGCAAGGTATCGTGGAACATTGAGTTCTGCTACAGATGGGGGTCTACCTACAGCTCACACTTCTAATAAAATTACAATTAACAAGCAACATACCTTGCAGTGGACACTTTTTTTTCTGACAAGTGAAAGTGCAGGCTAGGAAGGTAGAGTTATAAAACCATTTCTGCTATAACTCTTTATTCCCCAAACTCTGATAATAAATAGTAGTGTCAATTACTGGAAATGCGAACACATCTGGAAGTGCTTTATTCACTGGCATATTCAAACCTACACACGTCTCCTTCCAAATGCCTTCTTTATGGTATAATCATTCTACACTGCGAGGCATACTGCGGAGTGGCGTGCCAGAGCACTGTTGGGATGCGATCAAACAGGACTTGGGACATGGAAAGATTGTAAAAATAAATAACAACAACTCTGATTTTATATAAACGAGCTACCTCAGACTGGGTAAAAATATCCCCTATGCGCCTTTTAATTGTCACTTTGACTTAATAAGCAACTCATTGGAGATATATAAAGTCAGGATATTTTATCTACTGGTTAACCCCCTGTAACAACAACAGGCAATAAATGCTTTATTTAATAGTGAATTGTGGTCAAGAAAATAATACTTTTCAGCATATAAAGGTAAGAGTGATTGGTAGAATGGATTGGCTGCCGATCTATACAATTACAAGATATTGGTCTTTAATGGAGATGTGTATTGATACCTGTGCTTATGGTGTTACATTTCATGCATTGTGCTCTCTCTGTAGGATTGTGTTCCTTCATAGATCAACAGCAAGTCCCCCCTGGTCTCACAGACTATGAAATAGAGGCTAGATTGTGAAATAATATACAATACACTGACACAAAATAAGGTTAAAGGGACAATCTAAGCACATTAATCACCTGACGTTATTGCACTTCTTAAGGAGCCTTTTTTCAGGCTGATTGACAGACTTCCCTGATTCCTGCAGCCAGTCTTTAACTATAGGATGTGACAATGAAAAAGTTGTACTTCCATGTTGTCCACCTGGAGGCAAATTGTATGTATCACCTGATTTTCTATTCAAGAGCTCAATTTAACTTACAGACAGGGATTGAATACATTCCAGCATGTTGTAAAGACAGAATACGGAATCATGTCAGGTAATCAGATAAAAAGAGGGGGCAACCCTCTTTTTTCATTTATAGATACAGCAAAACTATTTGTTGATACCCTGATTAACCCCTTTACTACCAAGATATCTTGGTATCGGTGTCCTGATATCGATCTGCAGCTCTGCAGCCCAAACACAAATTAAATTTATTTCCAGCAAACAAATTTTGTTTGCTTTTGGGCTGCAGAAGGTGCCCCCAAAGTCTTAGCCCTGTGGGCATAATGTCCAAACAGCTAAAACTGTGTAAAATCAGTTGACTGAATATCCTCACATCGGACATTCAGCAGCCGATACAGTTGCAGCCCATGGTTCACTGCAACGGCTGTAACTCAGTTTGGCAGTAGATAGCACCATCTACTGGCCAAATATGTTAGTACAGTAAGAAATCAATTAGAAATATGCCCAAATATTTCTTACTGTATAGTTAACTAAAAAATATTTTTAAATAAACCACTGGTTCCTGACAATGTTTTTTTTTTTTTTTAAATCACTTGGTAGTGAAGGGGTTAATAATGTGGAATAAAATAAAACTTTACTTTAATTTAGGAGATTAAAAATAAATAAAATTTGTTGGCAGTTTGAGATGTGTATTGGCATGAAAAATGAAGGGTTATAGCGGAAACGTTATCGGTACTTCTGTAAATGTGTCCTAATTTTTGAAAAGCTGGAGTGCTCCTTTCTGCATCTGGTGTACATCAGGTTGGCCTCACACAGACCCAGTATTGTGGTTGTATTTCTTAGAAGCGGTTGTGTATTTTATCTTATTTCACAGCTGGCACTCCCACTTTAGCATACTGCACGTAAGAGAGTGACAACAAAAAATCTGTAGGGAATTACTCAATTCTTTCAAATAAAATGCTGATATATATTTGAAATAATTTACTATTAAATTAGCCCATATTCCAGGGGGCACAACAGGTTTTAAATATAATCTGCAAGCTGGCAGTGTATGCAAGTGAAATGATCTGAACTTTGAATATCTCCAAAACAATGGCCCTAGATTTTTTGGTGTGAAACAACCTAGATAAGTGGTTTCCATTCCTGATCCTCAAGTACCTCTAGCAGGCCAGGTTTTCCAGATATGTAAAGCGCAGCACAGGTGATATGATTTGCTGCTCTGTGTTTAAAGGATTCAGTCTGCATTTCCCCAAGGTAATCCTTAAAATCTGGCCTGCTAGGTGTTCTTGATGTCAAAGAACATAAATATTATAACCCTTAATATTCTGAGTCTGCAGGAAGTCATCCAGTCGCTTTTTAAAAGTCTGTACAGTCTCTGACCCAACCACCTCAACAGGCAGAGAATTCCACAGCTTTATTGTTCTCACCGTAAAATAACCCTTCCTATGCTTTAGGCTGAATTTTCTTTCTTCCAGTCTAAATGGATGACCCCTTGTCCTGTGTATAGTCCTGTTAATGAATAGGTTATCAGACAATGGTTGATAATGGCCCCGTATATATTTATATAAGGTTATCAGATCTCCTCTAAGTGCGATGATATCAGTTGGGCAAGTAATCCCCTAGCTGCCAAGTGGAGATAGATGTGTCATTTGGATCCCTGTATCTCCCGATCAGTAAAAGCTAGAGGGTCATATTCTGTAGCATTGGAAAGGCCAGAGCATGGCCTTTCAAATGATATCAAACATGTTTGGAGTAATACGAAAAAAAAAAGAATTATAAATTGTTTTTTTAAAAACATTTTGTCTGGGTCGTATAATAAAATAGGACTTGAAATCACGTTTAAACATGATGAACATAAAACAATCAATCAATAAGAGCTCAGTGCACAGAGGTGAAATGGCTCAGCAGTGAAGGGGTTAAAAAACAAAAACATGTAAAAATTGGGTATGTCTAAAGTCAAGACAAAATTTTGAAAATATTTCGCAAGGGTCTTTTTTTGGCAGTTGTAGATTTGGGGGGTCAAAGTTTGAAAAGGTGTGTTTTTTGCATTTTTTCATAATATTTCATTATTTTTTTATAGTAAATTATACTATATGATGAAAATAATGGTATCTTTAGAAATTCCATTTAATGGTGAGAAAAACTATATATAATATGTGTGGGTTGCATAAACGAGTAAGAGGAAAATTAGAGTTAAACACAAACAGCGCAGAAATGTTAAGACAGCAGTGGGTACTTTCGGACAGACAATGGTAAAATCACCTGGTCACTTTGGGGTTAAAGTAGACAAATTAATAATAGGACAAATACTAATTGCAACAGCAGCAACCATTCCAAGGCATTGAAAAACTACTACAACACCTATATGTGATGACGTCATCCAAATGATACTTGAAAATAAGGGTTATGAGTTGGAATTAAGGCTATCATCTCTGTTCACCACAAAGTTAAAATACTTTTGGAACATACGGGAAGATGCCATTCTGGGGTCAAGAAGGATTTTTTACCCCAGTATGTTGCATATTGGCGAGCCCTTCAGACTGGGTTTTTTGCCTTCTTTTGGATCAACAGCAGTAGGTGATGTGTGAAAGGCTGAACCCGATGGACGCATGTTTTTTTCAGCCTATGTAACTATGTAAATATGTAAGATAATTCTGTAGGTAATGTTTTTACGAGTTTGATTTGACCTTTTCAGCTTACATGTGTTCTTATTGAACTAGCTGCAATTTTTACTGTTGTGTCTCCGTATACATATATGTGCTCATTCTTGTACTGCTTGAATATTATATTTTAACAATGTTTAGTATAAGACGGATGGAATTACTCCCCCTTTCTTCCCTTTTTTCTGTCTTTCTGTATCCTTAATTAGTTGACTGCTTTCGTTGTGATTGTTTCTTTTTGCAAACAGAAAGAAAAAAATAAGTAAACCTTTAATAAATATCAATTTGAAAAGAAAATCTAAAATATATTAACATATAGACATGTAGGGCACATGGGATACCCTTTGTTGCTTATTCATAGTTGTGTGACCTTTCAACCCTTTGTCCTCTGTTTATACAGAAAGCAATTGACATGAAAAGCTAAAGAGCTGCATTAAATAGAGACACACTTGTCCAATATATCTCGCCAAGTTTGGCAGTTTGGCAGCATGTTTCAAACCGTGTGTTTATTTTCCGTCCTGTCACTCTCCACAGGGGTTCCGGTGCTCTTCCATTTTTCATGTTTCTGTGTGGGAATTCTCAAAATGCCAAGGGCTTATTCCCTGAAGAACCAGGAAACGTGGGTAATTATGCAAAAGTTAGATCAGAATGTGGCATAGAAATTATTTCATTACATTCATGCACTGTGTCCTCAGCTCGAATATAGAATTCTAGTTTTATCAGGCGAGAATTTGCCTTACAACCCAAATTAACAACCTCAACAAAATATATATTTTTCAAAGTATTTACTTGATTGTATTAGGGTAATTTAGAACAAGCGACTACACAATATTATAAATAGCTATGGATCAGAGATTTACAAGCTTTAAGCAAACAATCCAACACATACATTTTAAATAGTTTAAACTATTTTAAGGTGTTAAATGATTTTGCAATCAGAAAGCTGCTGGGAAAGTCCAGCTTTAACACAGTTACCGCTTGGCTGCAAATAGCAGCTGAGCCATTTAGGATTTCCAAGTGGAGCAGCGAGCATTAACGGATCACTGTGAATAGAGGCCTATAGGGGTTATTCAGAGACATTTCGGTAGTCTTTCCTTCCCCGTACTTCAGGGAATCAAATTCCCTGACACTGTGGTGAATTCGGCATTCACCGCAGGGAACAGATCCAAAAATCCGCTGCAGTGGATTGCCTCTTGTGACGACACCCTTCCGGCCCTTTATCGCACCTGGTACTATTGGGCACAGTTTGTCTCTTCATCCTCTCTCCGACGCCGGCTCGAACTTGAACTTGCGCAGTCGGCTGAATCCGATGATGGGTGGCAACCTGGATTTCTGGTGTTCTTACTGGGGCACAGCCCCTTCTATCGGAGGTGGGTCTCCTGCGATTATGGCGACTCTTAGCACGCGATTGAGGGTCCCTTCAGGACGAACGCTAAAATACTTCCCCTCTGAGGTGGTCTGGTGACACTGTTATGACGACTGTGGTTTGTCTGTCTCCCCAGTGTTTGTGTTTCCCCTCCCCCTTTTTTTTTCCGCCATCGAAATAAACCTGAAAAAAACACAGCCGATAGGATCCAAAGTATCGTATCATTTCTAACCGCCTCAAAAAACATGCTGAACACGTCCAAAAAAAGCTGACGATCTGCCAAACACAGCACCGGAAAAGCTGACGAACGGGGTATATTTTTTTTTTGAAAGTTTCAAAATTGAAACGCTGTGTGCAAAAAAATACTGAACAAAAATGTCTGGAATTAACATATAAGGTCGAATGAATGATAATAAAAAAGTCTGTTACAGAAAAAACGCTACTTAAAAACATCAGATTTTTTTGCCAAAAAATGCCTAAGAGATCCTAAAAAATAAATAAATAGACTTTTTGCCGCAGATGTAAAGAATAAATGGTTTATTAGGTATTGGATAAATAAACGGCAATGTTTTTTACATTGAAACCTATGGGGTTCACCTGAATAAACCTGTTGAATGAAACCAGAGAACAGCAGGGCATTTCTCTGACATTTCACTGCTGTTCGGTGTTCTCTGAATATATTAACCATTGCTTCTCTATACTGACGTCGAACAGGCACCATATTTGCTGGCAATATTTGTATTTGCTAGCTATATAATTGTAACGTTGGGGGCTTCCAGCCTCTCCTGTGTGCTTGAGGGCAGCATGTCTGATGCTGCTCGCTGACCAACACCCGGTTTAAATGGAGACAGGCAGGGAGGTGGCTGCATGAGGTGAGGCTTGAGTGGGGGGTGCGGTCTGGTGAAGATCTTTAAAAACCCTCAGTTACTTCTCAGCAGTGCCAGAACGTGGTTATCCATACCTGAGCTCCTTGTACCTGAATTCTATTGTGATTTAACCTGTTATTGACCTCTGCTTGTTTTCTGACTATTCTGCCTTCCGTTGCCCTAGACTATTTTCTTGTACTACGCTACTGCACTGATATCGACCCGGCTATTCCATTTGACTATTCTATACTCTGTATTCCTGATTCTGGCTCGTCTGACTACCCCCGGGTTGCCAACCCGGTTTTGTATTACAACATTGTCTTTTGCTTAACCCTTTCTGTCTAGCTAGGTTACCTGGCCAATTCTAAGGACCAGACAGTTAGGGATTCTTCACGGCTACTCTGTTGGTAGCTTTTGGGCTCTGTGGAGGGTTGGGCGTTAAGAACTGCGTGGTGGGATCTGGGAACCATGACATTACGATCTGGCCAAAATGGATCCCGCAGACTTAAAGGGATACTCTAAGCAACATGACCACCTAAGCTATTTTAGGTGGTCATGATGCCCGGAGTATCCTGCCCTCTGTCCCCCCTCCCTCCGCTCGGCCGATCAGCTATAAATGCTGAAAACAGCTGAGAGAGGCGGAGGACTTTACTCCGCCCTCCCAGCTGTCAGTCAGCAGAGCGGGAATCATATTTCCCGCTTCTGCCGACTTTTGCCGAGTAGGAGACGTCATCGCGCTTTCAGCGCGATGACGTCTCCAACTCACCGCAGAAGCTGGCGGCTCCCTCTGAGGGTTAGTGTTGCGCGCATCCTCTTGCACGCAACACTAATCCTCAGAGGGACCCGGGAGGAAGCCTGCCGATTGGCTGGCTTACGTGAGAGGCGCGCATGCGCGCTTCTCACGTAAACCAGAAGCCAAGAAGCAAGAAGAAGGACGGGAGCGGAAGAGGAGGGAGGTGAGTATATAAAAAAAAAAAAAAACCCTGCTGGAAAGAAGAGGATTTTAGGGTAAGTATTACAGTTACACAAAAAAAAAATAGCTATTTATTAAGGGAATAGGGATAGGTTAGGATTAAAAAATGGGGGGTGATTTTTTTGTTAGAGTGTTCCTTTAACACAGCATTTGAGTAACTTTGTATCCAGACAGGATGAGCAGGACCATAGGATGGATCAGTTTGCTCTTGCCTTACAAACTATCCTGACTCGTACGGCTCACCTGGAACCAGCTGAGGTTGCACCCCCGCTTGCTATACCTGTGTCCCCTGTCGTTCAGACATCCCAGGTACACATGACTGCTCCTATGAGGTTTGACGGTACTCCCTCGGAGTGCCGGGGATTTTTGGTCCATGTGGATATTCATTTTACATTAAATCCACAAATGTTTTTCACTGACATAGCCAAAGTGGGGTTCATTATTAACCATCTGTCTGGCAGAGCGTTGACATGGGAGGCAGAGAAGCCTATCATACGGGATTATAAAGAATTCATAGCCGAGTTAAAACGTACATTTAATCCTACCAGAAAGGCCAAGGTAGCTGGCAAATCCTTGTTCCGCATACGTCAAGGGAACAGGACTGTGTCTGATTATGCCATAGAATTTAAAACGTTGGTTTCTGACGTGAACTGGACAAATGAGACTCTGGTTCTGGCTTTTATGGAGGGGTTATCAGAGTCATTGATGCATGAATTGGCTCCACGTAAATTACCTGAGGTATTGTGTGAACTCATTGATTATTGTATAGATCTGGATGATCAGATAAGGGACAGAAGAACTCCAAGAGAGAAACCTAAGAGACCGTTACCAAGGTTGGCCCCTGTCTTTCAGGCACCACCCAGAGAGTCATCTCCTCCCTCTGAGCCTATGCAACTAGGCCATACTAGGCTTACAGAGGAAGAGAGAACAAGGCATTTTCGTGAGGGATTGTGCCTGTATTGTGGTTTAGAAGGACATTTACGATTTCAATGTCCCACTCGCCCTAGAATGCATGATAAGTCGGAAAACTACCGCACCTAAGGCAGCTGAGGAGACAGGCCTTGGGTGTGACGTGCATGTCTCCTGTCAAAGACCATAAACTTATGTTACCAGTATCCGTGGCTTGGGAGACCAAGACCACGCATACTACCGCTTTTGTTGATTCTGGGGCGGCTGGTAACTTTATCGATGTTGAATACGCTTCTTCCATTTCTCTCCCTCTGGTTGTAAGAGAGACACCCTTAGCCGTCGAAGCCATAGACGGCAGACCGTTATCCTGCCCTAGGATTACTCACGATACGGTTACAGTGGTTCTTACCACTGGTCTCTTACATAAAGAAGAGATCATATTTCAGGTTATCCGTTCACCTTCCAATCCTGTTGTGCTTGGTTTCCCTTGGTTGGTGGAACATAATCCTGTTATTGATTGGGCTAAGGGAGAGATATTGTCTTGGAGTCCTACTTGTTTTGGGACTTGTTTAATACCCATTCAACATATTGGTGCACTGAACACACCTACAGCTCCTCCATTGTCTACAGAGGTTCCTGACCAGTATGCCGACCTCAGTGCTGTATTTGATAAAAGAGAGGCAGAGAAACTACCTCCACATAGACCGTATGATTACGCCATAGATATTCATCCAGGTACCATGCCTCCTCGAGGCAAAGTATATCCTCTATCCATAAAGGAAAACCAAATCATGGAAGAGTACCTAAAGGAGAATTTGGAGAGAGGTTTTATCCGACGTTTTTTGTCTAAAAAAGGAGATTTACGCCTGTGTATCGATTATAGGGGGCTTAACAAGATCACCATCAAGAACGTGTACCCTATCCCTCTCATATCAGAACTGTTCGACAGGTTAAGGGGATCAGCAGTATACACAAAACTCAATTTAAAAGGGGCTTACAACCTGATACGTATAAAAGAAGGGCATGAGTGGAAAACAGCATTTAACACCAGGAGTGGGCATTATGAATATCTGGTCATGCCTTTTGGTCTTTGTAATGCTCCAGCGGTATTCCAAGATTTTATTAATGATGTGCTCAGAGATTTCTTGCAAACCTTTGTTATAGTATACCTAGACGATATATTGATTTACTCTCCCGATCTGAAAACCCACCATGAACATGTCAGACAGGTATTAGCAAAATTACTGGACAATGGTCTTTATTGCAAACTGGAGAAGTGTTTATTCGACATTACTACCGTAAAATTTCTTGGGTACATTATCACTCCAGAAGGTTTTGAGATGGATCCTTCCAAACTCACGGCCATCTCAGAATGGCCTCTCCCTCAAGGTCTCAAAGCCATACAGAGGTTTCTGGGGTTTTCCAACTATTATAGGAGATTTAACAAGAATTTTTCCACTGTAGCCTCTCCTATCATTAATATGACACGTAAAGGTCTGAAGAACCAGGTCTGGTCTTCACAATCCAAACAGGCATTGGAAGCTCTCAAACAGGCTTTCTCTTCCGCTCCCGTGTTACGGCATCCTGATCCCAGGATTCCATTTGCTCTTGAGGTTGATGCTTCCGACATAGGCATTGGGGCTGTCCTGTCTCAAAGAGAGTCTCCAGGGAAACCTCTACATCCTTGTGGGTTCTTTTCAAGAAAATTATCACCAGCAGAACGCAATTATGATATCGGTAACAGAGAATTGCTTGCTATTGTGTCTGCCCTGTCAGAGTGGAGACATTTGTTGGAAGGTACTTACGTACATCGGGGATGCTAAACGTTTGAACTCGAGACAGGCCAGGTGGTCATTGCTACTGTCTCGGTTTAATTTTGTATTGACTTACAGACCAGGTGACCACAATGTAAAGGCTGATGCCTTATCTCGTCAATATGACCCGTATGAATCAAATACACAAGACCACAATCCTATAGTTCCTCCTGAATGTATTGTGGCTTCCACGGTTTTGTCTGTCTCCTCGCCTTTCCTGGAACGCCTCCAGGCAGCTCAAGTGGGGGCTCCACCTGACAAGCCTCCAGATATGTTGTTTGTACCTGAAAAGGAAAGACAATAATTACTCATAATGTTTCATGATTCTAAACCAGCAGGTCATCCTGGTATTACTAAGACTCTTACCAGTATCTCCAGATGGTTCTGGTGGCCCACCATGCAACAGGACGTACGTATGTTTGTTTTGGCTTGTCAAGTCTGTGCCAGAAGCAAAACCAGTAAAACCTTGCCTGTCGGTCTTTTGCAGCCTTTACCCACGCCTAAGAGGCCTTGGTCTCATCTATCTATGGATTTTATTGTGGACTTGCCGAAGTCCAAGGGTCATACTGTGGTTCTGACAGTTGTAGACCACTTCTCCAAAATGGCTCATTTTGTCCCTTTACCTAAGCTTCCTACAGCCAAAGAACTGGCGGTTGTCTTTGCTAGAGAGATTGTACGAATACATGGGGTTCTGTCTGAAATAGTCTCTGACAGAGGAGCTCAGTTCGTCTCTCGTTTCTGGAGGGATTTCTGTGCGGAGATGGGGGTGCGATTGGCCTTCTCTTCAGCCTATCATCCACAAAGCAATGGGGCAGCAGAGAGGGAAAATCAGGATATCGAGCAGTACATACGTTGCTTTACTACACAACAACAAGACAATTGGTCGGAGTTGTTGCCCTGGGCTGAGTATGCACGTAATAACGCCGTTAATGAGACCACTGGCCACTCTCCTTTTTCTGCCATTTATGTTTTTTTCCCTCCGGCTCTACCGCTTCAGTTTGCTGAACAGGCCATCCTGGCTCTCGATGAACATCTCACTCAACTACAAGAGATTTGGAGACAGATTCGCGAAAACATGGAGCGCAATGAGCGCAAGGCTGACATGCATAGGTTACAAGCTCCTTCCTATAACGTAGGGGATAGAGTTTGGTTGTCCACTAGGAACGTGAAGTTGCGGATGCCTTCTATGAAAATGGCACCTCGGTTTATAGGTCCATACAAGATCATTCGCCGCGTTAACCCTGTGGCTTATGCTCTTGCCCTTCCTAAACATCTTCGCTTGCACAACATCTTCCACACCTCCCTACTGAAGCCTTTGTTGTGTATAGGTACACGCGGGTCGTTCCTCCTCCTCCACCTGTTCAGGTTGATGGAGAATCAGAGTATGAGGTTAGGAAGGTTCTGGATTCTAGGCTGTTCAGGGGTGCTCTGCAGTACTTGGTCGAATGGGTGGGTTATGGTCCGGAGGACCGGTCCTGGATTCCGGCTTCCAACATGTCTGCCTCTAGGTTGGTCAGGGCATTCCATGCCTCGCACCCCGATCACCCTGGTGGTCGTCCTGTCACTCGCCCTGGTGGTCGTCCTGCCACTCGCCCTGGTGGTCGTCCTGCCTCTTGTCCTGTTGGTCATCCGGTGGCCTCCCGTGGAGAGGGGGGTACTGTAACGTTGGGGGCTTCCAGCCTCTCCTGTGTGCTTGAGGGCAGCATGTCTGAGGCTGCTCGCTGACCAACGCCCGGTTTAAATGGAGACAGGCAGGGAGGTGGCTGCATGAGGTGCGGCTTGAATGGGGGGCACGGTCTGGTGAAGGTCTTTAAAAACCCTCAGTTACTTCTCAGCAGTGCCAGATCATGGTTATCCATACCTGAGCTCCTTGTACCTGAATTCTATTGTGATTTAACCTGTTATTGACCTCTGCTTGTTTTCTGACTATTCTGCCTTCCGTTGCCCTAGACTATTTTCTTGTACTACGCTACTGCACTGATATCGACCCGGCTATTCTATTTGACTATTCTATACTGCGTATTCCTGATTCTGGCTCGTTTGACTACCCCCGGGTTGCTAACCCGGTTTTGTATTACAACATTGTCTTTTGCTTAACCCTTTCGGTCTAGCTAGTTTACCTGGCCAATTCTAAGGACCAGACAGTTAGGGATTCTTCACGGTTACTCTGTTGGTAGCTTTTGGGCTCTGTGGAGTGTTGGGCGTTAAGAACTGCGTGGTGGGATCTGGGAACCGTGACAATAATAATAATTGTATCAAAATACATGGAAAGAAAGAGCGTAATTCATTCATGCTAGTGTTCCAGCATTTGAACTAGGGATGTGCACAGTTTTTTTTTCGATTCTTTTCAGTTCGGCTCGTTAGGGTTTTTAAAATTTTCATTTCGGCTCGTTTCGTTTCGGCTCGATTTTTCGTATCGACTTTTTTTCGTGCTATCGGAAATTTTCGGTCTTTTCGGATCGTCTGTTCTCTTTGTTTCAAAGTGTCTATTCATTTTGACTTAGACGAATGGTATTTCGGTCGATACAGTAGTTCTGCCGATTCTATAGTCTTTTTATGAAAGATCCATTTTTCTTATGAATATGCATTGCACAACTTTATTTAATCATATTAAAATGGTATGAAAGGAAAAAAAATGAACAAAACGATTTAAAAAACGCAAAAATACTGACCCAAATGGTCTGACTTTAAAAATAAAAACCAGAACAAAATGTTTTAAAGTGGGAAAAAAAGCTGAACAAAATGATCTGAAACGGAAAAAAAAACCCAGAACAAATTAAATGATTTAAACGAAACAAATAAATAAAAATAATTAATGCAGCATATGAATCTGCACACTGCCGGGCAGCACCTCTACAGTATAATAATGCAGCATATGATTCTGATTCGGATCGAAATTTTTTTTTTTTTTTTTTTTTTTTTTAACACTGCTGAGCCATTTTATTTTTTTTTGTATTTCAAAATTTTATTTTGCAATAAACGAAGGGTCACAGACTGACCAGCCAGGTGGCCTCACAGGGCCAGATAAGACATGCTCAGAGAAATCACATAAAACATAAAAAGGGGATCTCAAAAGAAACTGCAGAATATCAAAAATTGGGGGAGGGGATACAATAACAGGGGGGGGATGTATAAACTCGTCAGGAGGGTCGATCCAGCAAGAGCAAAACAGAGCGATGGAGTTCGCTGGGGGGGCACCAGGAAAACAAAAAGAAGAAAAAAAAAAAAAAGGAGAGGGGAAAGGGTAGTGAGGGACTGCCAAATATATTGTGGTATTCCTGGCTCACCCCGGCAACCTTGAAGGAACTGAGGGCCATGGAAGAGGCCACTTGGCCGGGAGACCTGGGGCCAAAAGGGTGGACAGAGCCTAGGTAGTCACCCTAGTGGCTCGCCCAGGCGGCTTCCCAATGTCCTACACAAAAAAAAAAAAAAAATAAGAAGAGGGGGCTTAAGTCCCAGTGCTCCAAACGAACACCAGACGAACACCACTATACCCAAAAATTCAGCAGGCATGACCATAAAATCAGTCAGGAGAACATAAAAAGGGGGGGAACAAAAAGTAAGAGGATAGGAACAGATAGCAGACATGAATAAGGGGGTGTTAATTCACAGACATCAGTGAGGGGGTGTCATCAGGAGGGGTAGACCATCAGCATCAAATGGGGGGGGTCTCGTCAAAAGAAAAGCGTTAGCCGATCCATCCGAAGTCCAGCATATAGGCCTTAGCCAGTGTCACGAAACTCGAGGGGGACCAAAGAGTCAGCCCATTTAGGCCCAGCGATCGGGAAACTAAGGCACAACATTTCCCTGCACCCTCCACTAGCTCCGCAGGTGAAGAAAATCCCACAGCACTCCGCTCCAAGTGTAAGGGAAAAGATCCTCTGCATCACCATCTCCCCTGATGTCACGTTAGGGTGCCAGACCTCCGCAGCAGAAAGGCCCAAATTTCCAAGAGACACCGCAGTCTCGGCAATCAGTGTCTCAGCTGGCCGCCCGACTGCTGCGGCATGCAACTTATCATCCTCCGCCAGCAGCCTGGAGTCCTGCATTGTCCCGGCGCTCCCGGGGCACCGCTCTCCATCCTCCTCTGTGGCAGAGCAGCCAGCTGCCAGGGCCACGGTCGACGTATCTTCTGGCCAGTCTGCGACAGCTCGACACGAGGCCGCCTCCAACCGGGAGCTCACCTCCACAACCGCAGCTCTCACCTCCTGGAAATCCGCCTTCCACAGCGTGCGGAACTCCGCTATGAGGCGCCAGACCTCCCCCCTCGTAAGCGGGCACAAGTCATCAGGACGCTCGATAACAGCCGTCACCGCAGAAGAGGAAGCAGGCTCCACTAAGGCTTCGACATCCCGCTGGTGGGGGCCCTCCACCAAGCAGGACCCTCTGCCAATCCACTCCGCCATCAGGTCACTCCTCAAATCAGGTAAGATTACCCCAGGGGGAGAGTCGGCGACTCCCGCACAGGCTTCCAAGATGGCCACCTCCGGCTAGGCCGCAAATATCTTCAGTGTGCTCAAACTCCACCGCAAACGGTAGATTGAGGGTTGCCTCGGGCCATAAATGATGCTCCAGCACAGCAGGAATTAAAATGACCCAGGCAACAGCTCTCCTGGACGGTGGGACGTGTATAATATTGCCAGAAAGGCCAGGTCTTCAGAGAGCTCCGCAGAAACACGTCCACACTCATCCACTCACAGCTCCGCCCCCCCTGCTGAGCCATTTTAACCCCCAATGATCACTGGCTGCAGGAAGCTCAGATGATACTTGTCCCTCGGACTCCGTATCCCGTGACCCTCTACTGCCTCAAGATAGAGCACTGGCTGGCAACACAGCTATCCCCGCCCCTGCACCGCCGTATCCAGTCAAACTTCAGCAATGCCCGGATCGAAATTTTGATACATACTAAGGTACAAACGAGAAGATTTCAGATGCAGTAGCTGATACTAGGGATGTGCATTTCGATTCGGACAGATGTGTTTTTTTCACGAATCGAGCCGATTAAGCGGATTCATAGGCTGTAACTATCAAATTTGAAATGAACTATCAAATGGATATCAAGTAACTATTGAATTGAATCATATGCTGCATTAATTATACTGTAGAGGTGCTGCCTGGGAGTGTGTGGAATTATATGCTGTATTATTATACTGTAGAGGTGCTGCCCGGCAGTGTAAGGATTCATATGCTGCAATAATTATACTGTAGAGGTGCTGCCTGGGAGTGTGTGGAATTATATGCTGTATTATTATACTGTAGAGGTGCTGCCCGGCAGTGTAAGGATTCATATGCTGCAATAATTATACTGTAGAGGTGCTGCCCAGCGGTGTGCGGATTCATAAGTTGCATTGTTATACTGTAGAGGTGCTGCCCGGCAGTGTGAGGATTCATATGCCGCATTAATTATACTGTAAAGGTTCTGCCCGGCAGTGTGAGGATTCATGCGCTGCATTAATTATACTGTAGAGGTGCTGCCCGGCAGTGTGAGGATTCATATGCTTATTTAATTTCGCATCGTAAAATATTTCGGATGCTGTGTATTTCGGTGCCAATCAGATTCGGAACATCGGACAAATCTGAAGCACCGAATCGGCTCGATTCGTGAAAAAAAACGAATCAGTCCGAATCGAAACGCACATCCCTAGTATCAGCTACTGCATCTGAGATCTTCTCGTTTGTACCGTAGTATGTATCAAAATAATATATACAATTGTAAGTGCTCTGCATATTATCTGCTTAGTGATTTTACATGAAAATCCCCATGTACACCCTGATTGCAATCCTCTCTGAAAAACTGTCAAACTGGAACTGTTAATGCCCCCTTAATATATTAAACTTTGAAATATACAGGTGGATGTCCACTAAGCGTCAGTGTTTGCCAATGCTGCAAAAAATAGCTACAATCGCTGGTATTGCAGTGCCGAGAAACAAGTCACTGTGCTGCCTGGATCCTTGGATGAAATGCTGCCGACCCTCAAAAAAAAACAACATGCAGTGTGTATGAGCATACCACAGAGCTACACAGCAATAAAATTCACAGTAAGGTGCGGTGTGTATGCACGTATCACAGAACCCCATAGCATAAAAGCAAACACTGCAAAGTAAAGTTCCCCTTTTCACTGTTTGGAGTATAGTTTTGAGAAGCACCGCATTTGCTGGCATTGCAATACCGGCAAGGGCATGCACAGCCTGCTACATTAGGGTGTGCACCCATAGAAAATTTATTGACTGAAAACGTATGATTCGCAGATGGATTGATAGTCAGAAATAGGTCTGATCATGGACTTTCCAATGATACCAAACATGACTAGGTTTGGTGTAATAGTAAATAAAAAAAAGTTGTTTTTAAAAAAAAAATTGTCTGGGGGTATAAAAAGATAGGACTTCAAATCGAGGTTTAAACATGATGAGCATAAAACGGTCAAAATGAGCTCGGCACACAGAGGTGAAATGGCTCAGCAGTGAATGGGTTAAAAAGTAAAACCATAAAAATTTGGTATTTCTAATCTCAGGACAAAATTTCTGGGTCTTTTTTGCGTCTTTTTTGGCATAATATTGGGGATATTATTTGAAATTCTTTTTCATAATATTTCATGTTTTTTTTTATAGTAAATTATAGGATATGATTTAAATAATGGGCCCTATTAAATTCAATTTAATTTAATTCAATTTTTTTTTGCACGAAGCGTTAAATGTTAACGCGCAAAAAATAACGGTGGTATCCTGTCCAAAAAAAACGCGCGTAAAAAAGATGTGCAAAAACGCGCGTGCATTAACGTTGCGCACAGAAATCGGTGTGCCGACTTTTTTAACGCGATTCAGCCAATCAGAATTAAGAAGCACAGTTGTCTCCCGTTAAGTTTTTGCGCCTGTCAAAATCAATCTGAGTATATATGCTGCAGCAATAATGAAAAGACGCACAACTTATCAATTTTATTGTTTGGGTATGCGTAGAATGTGCAACTATACGTTGCTGTATTTTTTTTTATTTTTTTTCGGGCTGGTGTATTTGGTTTCGGCCAGGACGTTCAGATTTGCCGTTACCACCAGCTTTTCAAAGACGTTAAATTTATGCACCCAAACATTGTCCGTTAAAGTTTGCGCATAGATTGTAATACCATCCGCATACCAGCGCACAAATGCATTTGCGCTCACAATGTTAAGTATAGGACGCGCAACGTACCTTACGCTCGCAAAGGGTTTGCGCAGGTTCACCCGTGGTAGATGTTAACGCGCATTTTTTGCGTGGACATTGTAATACGACGTTCTGCGCAAAGGGTTTTTACCCTTGCGTTAATGCGTTTTTGGGCACGTGTCAATGTTTGCGTGAAGTAGTTAATAGAGCCCAATATCTTTAGATAATGGCGAGAAAAACTGTGTATAATATGTGTGGGTTCCATAAATGAGTAAGAGGAAACTTAGACTTAAACACAAACAACACAGAAATGTAAAAACAGCAGTGGGTACTTTTGGACAGACAATGGTAAAACCCGCCTGACGTCTAGTCACTAAGGGGTTAATAAATACAAAATGGGATTTACAAAAAATTTATTTAAAGCACAATAAAACCCCCTAGTCACCACCTTCACTTTAGATGTTTTGGAAACATTAATATTATTTCCTTATTTTTTCCCCCTGATTTTATTATTTTAAGCACGATCTTGGTTTGTTTTGCCCCAATGGACATTATGTGGGGGACTTCACTTCTCATATGTTGAAATTATTTTATAGCTTGATCTTTGCAGTACACATCGTTTTTGAGTTATCGGATGTGTTAGTATGTACAAAACAAACATCTGTTTTTAGTTGCCTTATTTCGACACTCTCATTGAGAGAAGTGATGCAAATGAAAATAAATGTTCAAGAAATGTTCTCAACTAATCTATAGCCAGGACTCTCAGTTTACCAACAATCTCAGTTGTCCATTGGGCTCCTGGAAGTGTTTTGCAATATTCGTATACACATTTTGCAGGAGTGAGCTGGCGAGGCTGAAGGACACCGATTAACTATTTGTTCTCAGTGTCCTTCAAACTGCAGAGAAAGGAGGCGATGTCCCATGGTCTCTTCCTCACCAAGAATGATGGTACACTTAGGCTATCCAGAGAAGAATTCTCAGGTACTCTACCTGAAGTAGCTACAAATGACGGTAAACAACATTACCATCATTGTTCTTCAATAGTAGCAGTGATCTTTGGCTATTCTCAAACCACCATTGTAAAAAAATGTTTAAATTTTGGTGGATACAGTTCTCCAACTTGAATTTGGTGACGACGTACTTTGAATGTGCAGCGACGTACAAAGGAAATTGTATGAGATTAGCAGAGGCTGCAGGAGAATTATTTTGAAATAGACCAAGGTTTACTTTACAGGTCTATTCATTAACCTCACTGGCGGTCCGATTCTGACATATTTTATATATCAGAATCGGTCCTATTTATTCTGGCCCCCTAGCGGTATGAGTGTGGCTCGGGGGTTAACTTTCAATACTGAAAGCAGTTGTAGCGCTCACTCCCGGAGGAGCCGCTGAAAATGAACCACGGGTCAGTCTCCCCGCACTAGGGAATAAATATACTCTAACACAGTTGTGAGTTTTTATCATTTAAATAGTTTACTAAAATATTTGAGCAGATGTCGAGACACGGTATTCACAAGTATTATTACAGTATTTTCGTATCACAGTAAAACGCGTAGGGGAAAAGAAACGAAACACGAGGCTTCGTATTTCGGAAAATAAAATATTCGCAACCGAACATAAAAGCAATGCAATTTCCCGATAGTTCAGAAAAGGGGACACGTAGCAAAACCCCAAACATACAATCCCTTCGTATTACGGTAAACACGCAGCGGAAAAAGAGGAAAAATATATTCGGAACGTATCTTTATCTGTAACCCCTGTTCCGATTCGTAAAAGGAAATGAGTCCTGCACAAGTTAAGTCCCAGAATGTGAAAGGTGTATATGTGTGTGTGGTACCCAGGTACTGTTCAACTGGCCAGTGAGTTTATTAAAGGAAGGTCTTCGACTAGTCAGTTGGGGCCCTGTGGACTTTAAAGAGAAAACAGCATAGCGTCCTTTAATCATAAAACAGCCTTGGAGGCCTCTCACCCATCCGACGATTGCTTTAGGCTCCGCTGACCCAGGACGTCTCTCCACCCGATTTTGACTGGGGATACTAGCGGCCGGATCCGTTGTCTGACTTCATGCAGCTTGTCCAGCTCACCGCCTGCTCTCCGTTCGATTCCGCCGGTCGGCAGCAATGTCTGGGCTCTGGCAAGTCTCCTTCTCCTCAGGTTGAGTGACCCAAACAGGAATAACAGGTCTCCCTCGGGCTTTGGCCTAGGTTCTCCCGCGATCTCCTCAGTGCATCTGCTTTCTCTTGTTCCCTGGCGCGCTCTGGAACTTTCTCCACGAGGCAGAGGATGTAAGTGTCCAGTCCCCACCCACTTCCTGTCTTCTGGCAAAGCATGCCGGGCATTGTAGTCCCAATGTCCAGCATCTCTGATCGCGATAGTCTCCATCTTGTGGCCAAAAATAGGTACTGCCACAGCAAGATTTTTAACACAGCGCTACACAGTATACCCGAGCCACACTCAGGCCGATACTTACATGTCCTGCGCTCCCTCGCTGTCCCCGCAGGCACACTGCAGCCGATCGCGATGTCGCACTTCCTGGTTTCACTCCTCACGAGAAGAGATCCAGGCAGTGTGACTTTGCGAGCGGCTGGAGGAGACTGCGGGGATCAGCGAGGATCAGCGAGGGAGCGCAGGACATGTAAGTATCCAGCCCGAGTGTAGGTCGGGGATACAGCTTTCAGTACAAAACGTTAACCCCCGAGCCACACTCAGGAAAACCGTCAGGGAGGTTAAATGGTGAAACTCTGGAGAACTTTTGGAGAAGTGAAAATTCTAGGTCAAAATAGCCGATTTGGAACGGAAGATAAATGGGAGTATTTTTCTAGTTTGGCTATTTTGACCTACAGGGTTATTCAGAGAGGTGAAACTCAGGAGAACTGGCAGGAGAAGAGAACAATCTAGAAAAAATAGCCGATTTGGAAAGTGAGATAAATGGGAGAATTTTTCTGGTTTGGCTATTTTGACCTAGAATTTTCACTTCTCCTGCCAATTCTCCTGAGTTTCACCTCTGATAACCCTGCTAGAATTGTCACTTCTTCAAAAGTTCTCCAGAGTTTCACCTTATAGTGAATAGACCCTACAGTGTTAATGGCAGAGCTTTAAATATTGTTATTTTGAGTGTTAGAATTATTATTTCTGACCTGATTTTTGAATTCCTATTAAAAATGCTGGTGCACTAAGCTTGTCAATCAAAATGGGCAGGCTCCCGCAAAATTCTCTCCATTTCCCAAGATTCACTTGACTTCTACATGGTAATGGAAAGTATGTGAACGTGCTTCATGGCAGTATGCAGAATTCATGAGGGAGGAGTAATTTATTAAGTGAGATTACCTGTAGCATATGAATTTTGCATACTTTAGGGAGGCACTTTCCTGCAGTATATAGAAATCCGTTTATTAACCCTTTCGCTGCTGAGGCATTTCCCGCCCCTGTGCTGAGGTCATTTTTACCGGTTTTGCTCATCATGTTTAAATGCGTTTTGAAGGCTTATTTTAGTATATGACCCAGACATATTATATATCGTTCTTTCCGTCAGACTCGGCAGATTCATAATATGTCATTATTAGATGTATACGTCATGACCTGTCTTTATATTATAACAAAAAATGCAATAAAATATGAATTTTCAATAATTTACAACGTGTAAAGTGTTTTTTTTTCACATTTTAACATGCGAGCAATTACGGTTATATTTTGTATGGGGTGCGCTTGTTAAAAAAATTAGAGATGGGGTCTCGTTACATTTTTTTTGGGGAAAATTACGCGATTTTTAACACACGCACCGCATACAAAAATCGTTAGTGCAGCATTATTGTTCACATTATAATTGAAATGGGAACAATATTGCTGCATTAACGAACCAAAAAAAAGAAAAAAAAACTTGTTTATTTTTTTATTTTTATTTTTATTTTATGCACGATGACGCCCAGGCCTCAGGGGGCATTCCCGGAAGCTTGGCCGACATCCAAGATGTCGGCCAGCTCCGGGAAAGGATCACGAACCGGCGCTTTTCGGCGCCGATTCGTGATCCAGCCCCCATGGGGTTAATGCCAGGTACCATTTGGAAGGGCATGCACATGCGGGGGGGGCGCCTGAATTAGGTGTCATCGCGCCCCCGCGATGACACCTAATTACTCCGGCGGCGGTTCCGGGTGCTGGGCTGACATCGAGGATGGCCCCAAAGGGAGGACGCGCTGAGCGCGTCCTCCGCAAGGAACGATACTGCGGGTGGACGCGCTGAGCGCGTCCTCCGCAGTGAAGTGGTTAAGACTGTTCTTTACATTTTTATACAGGTTCCATGGCTCCCTACCCGTCCATATATATGTGCACATTCGTAACTATCTATCTACGTGGAATACACCAAGGGACAGCACTCAACCTTTACTAGGCATCAGAGAGCTTCACATAATTTAAAGACATTCAGAGTTTTCAAAGATTTAACAAGATTTTTTTTAAACACATTTTTCCACAACTTAACTTTAGTTTAGTTCACAAAATGTGATTATATCTTGCTTAAGCCTGTCCCGACATCAAAAAATCCCATCAACAGGTTCTAGTCCAAAACACCTAGGGCCATATTACATTCTTCACGCTAAAACATGGACGCTAAGAAGGAAAACCTGCTCCTGCAGCGTCCCTGTTTTAGCATGATATTACGGTGCAGGCGCTAGTCCAGCAGCCTGCCCCGTAACGCGGCGCTAAACTTCAGGATACTCAAGGCAGTGCTAAGCACCCCCGCGAGCATACTCTCCATGAAGTCCATAGCACTCCATTGAAGCTTCCGTTGCCAGTCACATTATTGGCAGACCTACCGCCAGTGCAGCCGGTGTGGGCGCACCGGGGCCTCAGCCTGGAGGGCCCAGCACAGTCCCTGTCATAGATGGTGGGCCGCCGGATACCGGTCATTGATCCGATCAGGGCCGCCATCAGGGCATCACGGCCCATGTTGTTGAAAGGGGCCCGGGGACTGGGGGGCCTACTGTCGGCGGCAACTATACTAACTTTAGGCCGCAGGCGTCGGAGGAGGCACTGCGGCCTACATGGGTCCAGCCGCTGGCGAGCAGGGACTTCAAGATGGCTGCCGACGGGCCCCCTCTGATGATGTCAGAGAGGGCCCGCCAGACCAGGGGCGGATCCAGGGGGGGCAACGGGGCAATTGCCCCCCCGAGAAACTATTGCCGGCAGCCACGTTACTATCCTCCTATGAGCAGCCGTCAGCATAAAGCTCTGCCGCTCGCTAGGTATCTATCCAACAGCCAGCCACGATCTCGCGAGATCGTGGCGCTCACATTCAGAGCAGAGCTTTATGCTGGCAGCCGTTCATAGGAGGAAAAGCATGCGGCCGCCGGCAATAACTCGGAGGGGCCTGGCAGACCAGACCAGACGGCAGAGGAGAGGTGAGCTGGTGCAATATATTCATGTGAGCTGGCCTGGGGCAATATATCCATGTGAGCTGGGGAAAATATATCCATATGTGCTGGAGGCAAATATATCCATGTGAGCTGGGGCAAATATATCCATATGAGCTGGGGCAAATATATCCATGTGAGCTGGGGGCAAATATATCCATGTGAGCTGGGGGCAAATATATCCATGTGAGCTGTGGCAAATATATCCATGTGAGCTGGGGCAATATATCCATGTGAGCTGGGGGCAATATATCCATGTGAGCTGGGGCAATATATCCATGTGTGAGCTGGGGCAATATATCCATGTGAGCTGGGGCAATATATCCATGTGAGCTGGGGGCAATATATCCATGTGAGCCGGGGCAATATATCCATGTGAGCTGGGGCAATATATCCATGTGTGAGCTGGGGGCAATATATCCATGTGAGCTGGGGCAATATATACATGTGAGCTGGGGACAATATATCCATGTGTGAGCTGGGGGCTCTCTGTAATAAATAAATATGCTCAAATATATATTTTTTCGATAATTTGTTTTCTATTTTTCAACTTTATTTTTTGTGGTTTGCTTTACAGTGTGTGAATTAGGTTCAGCTGGTGCTAACTGATTCTGCAGAAGCGGAATCAGTCCGCACCAGCTCCTAGCTGTGGGTAACTTTTCAGTTAACCGCAGCAGGACGTAATTAGCGATAAGGCATTGTAATCCTAACGCTAATTAACACTTTGATTTCCCCATGTTAAGCATAGGGAGCGCAAAGTACAGTAAGCTTGAGCTGAAAAGCGCAAGCACTGAAACGCTAACGTTAACACTAAACACTAACGTTAGCATTTGGAATGTAATATGGGTGGCCCACGCTAGGGCCACCAAAGCTAACATTAACGCACACACAGCTGAGCGCTAACGTTAAACGTGAAGAATGTAATATGGCCCTAATGACTGCACTTCTTTTTTTTTTAGTAAAATCTTGTTAAATCTTTGAAAAGTCTGTATGTCTTTAAATTCTGTGAAGTTCTCTGATGGTGTAGTTTTTGTATTGAAGTGCGCTCCCCTTGGTGTACTGTGTCTGTTTGTTATGAGAAGCACCCGCACTTTATGCATAGTAAAGGTTGAGTGCTGTCCTTTTGGTGTATTCTGTATTAAAAGGGCTGACATCCCTCTTGATGGGCAACCCTCTCTGCCACCCATGTCAGGTACCAGTGGTTTCATGGAAAATCACTTTGCAGTAGTCATACAGTATATAGAATTCCTACAGCAACTTTCCATAATGTATGCACTATTTAAAGCAGATGGCTCTATCTGCTGGCCAAAAAGCACTACTGCATCTAGACTGCATCTGGGACTGCCATGTCCCCGATAGGAGACTATCAAGGGTCCCAGCTGGTCAGGTCACATCAGCTGTAATGCTCGATGTACCAGGACTAGTGGCACCATCTAGGGACCATAGGCAAACCGATTTATTTTGCATTGAATAAAATTATTTTGCATTCCTCCAGAAAAGGTCCAGATTCACGTAACTCAATTTCAAGCTCCTGCAGGAGTTTGAAGATCAAATCTATCATGTTAGTGAAGGGCTTATTCTAGTAATTACAATTTAGATTGTACTCTGTGAGCAATCCAAGCATATGTCTTCTATTAATTGTATAGAGTGGAAGAAGAAGGCTTGCTGTAACAGTATTTCTTAAGTTACTTAGAAGTCTTTCACAGAAGGATTTTATCTAAGTTCATAAACTGTGCTGTATGTTGCTGCACTATATTTTTGATCTCTTTTTCTTTCATATATAACATGATTGTGATATCTAACAGGGTTATTAAGAGAGAGCCAAACTGGCTCCGAAATTGTAACGACCAGTGAATTTCCCCATATGGTGCAACTTTGGGGCCATTCGGCTAATCAAAAGGCAGGCAGTTCGCCAAATTTTGGCAAATTGCCAGCAAAATATGGTGCCTGTTCGACGGCAGTGAAATCTCCATAGAGAGGCAAAGGTTAACCTATTCAGAGAACACTGAACAGCAGGGAAATGACAATGAAATGCCCTGTTGTTCGGTGGTTTCATTCAACAGGTTAATTCAGCTGAATCCCATATGTTTCAATGTCAGAAATATTCCCATTTTTATGCAATATCTATTAAACTGTTTGTTCTTCTAATCTGCAGCAAAAAGTCTCTTTATTTTTGTTTTGGGATTTTTTAGGCATTTTTCTGGCAAAATCTTTTTTATCCCCTTGCTACCGCGGGACGCGCTATGCCGTCTTTGCGGCGGGAGGGCTTTGAAGATGCAGGGCATACATGTACGCCCCGCTGTCTTCAATGGGCTGCCTTGGCCCCTCCCCGCAGCCACGCGTCTGCTGCAGGGGCGGGCTGAAATCAGCAGCTTGTGTGGCACCTGTCGATGTTAACCACTTCGCTGCGGAGGACGCGCTCAGCGCGTCCTGCCGCAGGAAGGGTTGGCTGCGGAGGACGCGCTGAGCGCGTCCTCCCGAAGCAGCCTGCGATTGGCCGGATTCCGGCCGATCGCTGTGCCCCCCGGTGCGGGCTGACATCTTGGATGTCAGTCCGTCAATCCGGGGCCGCCGCGGGCACATTAGATGTCATCGCGGTGGCGCGATGACATCTATTTCAGGCGCCCCCCCCCCACGTGTGCGGAGGAGGCGCCTGAAAGGGAGGGGGGAGGTCCTTCGGACCTCTCTCCCTCCCGATCGCGGGGTCCTGAGCTTAATGCCAGGCATCGTTTGGAAGGGCACAGCCTGCCCTTCCAAACAGTGGCTGTCATTAACCCCTGGGGAGCCGGATCACGAATCGGCGCTGAAAAGCGCCGGTTCGTGATCCTTTCCCGGAGCTGGCCGACATCTTGGATGTCGGCCAAGCCTCCGGGAACTCCCCCTGAGGACTGGCGTCATCGTGCATAGCACGATGACGCCAGTCCTGGAGTTAACCCCTAGCTGCCACCAATGGTGGAGATAGGGGGTTCCAATGAACCCCCTATCTCCCGATCCGTGGCAGCTAGTGGTTAAAGTTTGGTACTGTTGGATCGGCCAGAGCATGGCCATTCCAACGATACCAAACACGACTGTGAAAAAAAGTTTTTTTTAAAAAAATTAAAAATAAAAATAAAAAAATTTTAAAAAAATATAAAAAAAAATAAACAATTTTTTTTCTTTTTTTTTGGTTGTTAATGCAGCAATATTGTTCCCATTTCAATTATAATGTGAACAATGATGCTGCACTAACGATTTTTGTATGCGGTGCGTTTTGTAAAAATCACGTAATTTTTCCCCAAAACAAAATGTAACGAGGCCCCATTTATAATTTTTTTTAACAGCACACCCCATACAAAATATAACCGCAATTGCTCGCATGTGAAAATGTGAAAAAAAACACTTTACACGTTGTAAATTATTGAAAATTCCTATTTTATTGCATTTTTTTGTTATAATATACAGACAGGTCATGACATATACATATAATAATGACATATTATAAATCTGCCGAGTCTGACGGAAAAAAGAACGATATATAATATGTCTGGTCATATACTAAAATTAAGCCTTCAAAACACGTTTAACACATGATGAGCAAAACCGGTAAAAATGAGCTCAGCACAGAGGCGGGAAATGTCTCAGCAGCGAAAGGGTTAAACAATCCCTGACAAGCGACACCTGCCCGTCATGAAGGTTTTTTTTTATTATTTTTATAATTTTGTATTTTTTATTACACTTTTTATTATTCATAGGACCTTATATGTTATTTCCAGACATTTTCGTCCAGTAGTGTTTTTGCAAACAGCATTTCAAATTTGAAAACTTTCAACCATTATTTTTTTTGTTTTGTTTTACCCCGTTCGTCGGCTTGTCGGGTTTTTCCGGCAGCTGGTAGGTGCTGTGTTCGGCGGAACGTCGGATTTTTTCGGACATGTTTGGTGGTATCTCATGTATGCTCGGCAGGTTTTCTGCGGCATTTCGGATCGATCTGAATTTTCGGATCATATCTGCGGCTTAACGGCAGGGTTTTCGGCAGATTTCCTGATCCGTTCCCTGCACTTCAGGGACCCTGCGGTGAATGAATGCTGAATTCACCGCTGGGTCGGGAAATTTGATTCCCGAAGTGCAGGGAACGAGAGAGCACCGAAATGTCGGAGACATTTAAATCCATATGTTCAAAATACAAAAAGCTTGTATTTAATTAAAATTGAGACCTTAAAACAAATATTACTGTATTGATTAAATCTCCAGGTATGCAATAACATAACTACTATAAAAGATCAACCTTTGGCCATAACATAGTAGAGTCTATGAATATTTTAAAACGAGACAATTTCTGTTCTGAACATAATGTACAATTGTTTCTCAGCAGCGGAAATTGGAATCCCCAATCCTTATCCTCAAAGCGGATGAAAAGGTAATGTTAAATCAACCTGTAAATCATCACGCGTCACTCTGTCATACTGCAAACATCGGCATTACTTTGGATTTCTGTCGAACTCACCAGGAATGCAACATCTGCATAGCTTTACTTCCCCCAATTCTTCTCCTGCTCTGACTGCTACATTTTAAGTTGTAAAGCCATTTTCGCTACATTATTTCTCATTTGCAGACTGCTGGCTACTCAGCAACATTTATCCAAGTAGCTTTTGCCAAGGTTCTGCAATATATCTTCTGAAAACAATATCACTTAGTATCTGGTTAATATTAAATGGCAGCGCCACTGTAAGACGCCTGAATGTTAACATTTAGCAGAAATCTTTTTTCTTAGCTCAGTTCACTCAATTACTCATTTCAAAATACGTCTGAGGCGAACCCAAAGTAAATATCTTAATGCAATAACACACAAACTTAATGAGATATGTCATCACTCAAAATAGCGGGTTTAAATTAAGAAGGAAATTCATGCTTATGCAACTAATGTTAAGATGTATAAACGCAAAAAAAGAAAGTGCAGGATGATATATTTTAGTTATATTTTTCTATAAATTAAGGTTACATGCCAGCTTGTGGTTAACTGTTTGAACCAGATTGTAAAGAGTATGTTACATGTCACACATAACTTCATGTATGATATGTTTACAAAGAAAGTTGCGTTTAACCCCTTCACCCCTGGGTGCATAGCTCGTTTTGTGCTTATCATGTATAAACACAATTTGAAGTCATGTTTTATTATAGACGTATTATATAGCCTTATTTTCAGCAGATTCTAAATATATCATTATGTGTATACATCGTGTCCTGTTAGAATACTATAGAAATATGTGTGTGTGTTTTTTTTTTAAATATACACATTTCCATTCAGATTTCAATCATTTACATCGCGTAAAATTCTTTTTTCACATTTTATCATCCAAACCTCTGTGGTTATATATTCTATGGGGTGCTCTTGTAAAAAAAAAAAAAAAAACGTGAACCTGTTGCAAATGCAAATTCTGCTTCCAATCTAATTTTTTCCAGACGTATGTATGCATTATAGTAGCGGACGTATATTTCTATGAACTTTTGCTTGGTTGGCATTTTGTCTCCTGACCACTTTACTACTTGGGAATTTTAGTCCTGTAGCCTTAAACTGTAATAACGTTAAAGCTCTCTGATACTGCATTGGTTTCAAACCAATTGAAAGCACAAACAACAGGAGTGTGTTTATTCTATGCTGGATGCAGAAAGAAATCCAACCAATGAGAATTTACAATTAGTATACACTCCCCATCCAATTTTCCTAAGATGTTATATGTGGTGCAAGTGCCTCATTAAAACAATATGAGGTATATGTGTTCTTTCTTTGTTATTAATTACTGCGGAAATGTTCAATTTTAAAAAACAAACAGATTATTTTGATTATTCAGTTTCTTCAAGTTTCTTGTTCATTGCATTGAATGTATTTTTAGAACATAATTGCAGAAGAACACAATAATTTACTAGAATTGTTTAATCTTGATCTTATTATATTCAGACATGTTACTGTACTGTAAAGGGCTGATTTTAGTTTACTCTATGTAAGTCTCTCTGGCTGATGCTGTTTATGTTAGTTTAGTGCACAGGAAAACTGCATATGCACAATTAAAGAAAAAATCTTTAACTTTAAAGCAGATTATACAATCTGTAAAACAATATAAATAAAAAAAATCACAGCCCAACTTTGTTTCCAAATGCTTTTTCATCCTGATAATAAATAACAAATATTTGTATATTATGTTTAAATTAAATCTACATAACTGAAGTATTATTTTCTTTCTCTTTTGCTGTAATTTTTGTTTAAGAACTACATATACATACCATATACAGAGTTATTCAAAGAGCTCCGAATTGCTGGCGAAAGTTAACTGAACAGTGAAATTTAGCGTTCGGTTACCTTTCCTGGCCATTCGGCTATTCAGAGAGCAGGCAGTTGGCCAAATGTTGCCGAATTGCCTGCACATACGGTGCCTGTTCGAGGGCAGTGAAATCCCCATAGAGAAGCAATGCTTC
This sequence comes from Leptobrachium leishanense, assembly GCA_009667805.1. NCBI lineage: Eukaryota > Metazoa > Chordata > Amphibia > Anura > Megophryidae > Leptobrachium > Leptobrachium leishanense. Next base: position 113,621,009 of record CM019066.1, read on the forward strand.
GTCTATTCAGAGAACACAAACCAGCAGTGAAAAGTTGCCGAAAATGCCCTGCCATTCGGTGGCTTCATTCGACAGATTTATTCAGGCGAATCCCATAGGCTTCAATGTTAAAAATATTCCCATTTTAAGTCAATATTTAATAAACCGTTCATTATAATATTCTGCAGTATAAAGTCTCTTTATGTATAGATTTTGTATGATCTTTTAAGCATTTTTTGGTATTTTTTTTCTGTAACAGCCCTTTTTATTATCATTCATATGTAAATTTCAGACATTTTCGCTCAGTAGTTTGTTTGTAAACAGCGTTTCACTTTTCAAACATTCAAGTGTACTGGTTTTTTTTCCACTGAATTCATCTGCGAAGTCGGGTTTTTCCGGTGACTGCTCTGCGCTATGATCGGCTCCTGCTCGGGTTTCTTTGGCGGGGTTAATCCAGATGTTTTTGCGGGTTCCGGTGTGCATTTGCCTGGGTTTTGTGGTGAGTTGTCGGCAGCTTTTCCCTGCACTACGACGGCCCTGTGGCGCTTGCCGAATACACCACAGGGTCGCCGAAATGGGATAGCCAAATCGCACCGAAATGAAGAGAACGAAAAGTCACCGAACGTGTGGTGACTTTCATTCTCTTTGAATAACCCTGATAATAAAAAAAAAGAATGGCCACGTCACTAGGAATGTGTGTAAATTATGGTTCAGATGGCATTAGCCTCACCTAGGAAATGATCTGTGGTCTGTATTTGAACAATATTTATTTAGGCTGACAATGCACAATCTCTATATAAAAGACAGATTACTGTGGTTTATTCTTTTGTTATTATTTTTATTTTGGTTTTTGATGATAGCAGTTATCAGATCATAAACAAGGGCTTTGTTTCTGTAGCACTTTATTCTTAAAGTTTTATTATTCACAATATGCCCTTTTTGCAGTATACAATATAAATATTGTGATGTTGCTGATTTGCATATAATGCATACAGGATACTCTATGTGTATATTTTCATATTCAACTTGTCATTTTATAAGGTTATGTAATTAAGTATATATTTTATTTAGGCTAGGTTCACACCTGCGCATGTTTTGACGCGCGCAATACGCAAGTTTATTGATGCGCGTATCGCGCAAATGTAAAAAACACGTGAATGCGCATTGCAGCGTGTTCACGGCCATAGACTGCAGCGTGAACACGCTGCAATACGCCCTAAAGAAGCTCCCATACTTATTTGGGCGTAGGACGTTTTACAGGGCGTTCCTGCGCGCTGTACGCCCAGATGTGAACGGTCCCATAGGAAATCATGGAATTTCCGTGCTTTGGCCTTTTACAGCGCGCAAGAACGTGCTGTAAAACGCCCAGGTGTGAATGGGGACTTAAGGTGTCATTTTTTAAAAATTTTCTTGGTTTCACAGATATTGACAGAGAGGAGAGCTTTCCAGGTGACACCAGACTCAGCACATATCCATGTGTGAGCTTATGGGGGCCAAAGCTCCCCCTCTCTGTAATGTGGCCAGGGTCATGAAAAGACAAGAGGGAGCGAGCGTAGCGGTATGGGGTCATTACAGGTGGCCTCTGGTGGTGCACAGCACTGCTGGTGCTTAATGCGCAGTAGGGAGGCATAGAAACCTGATTCCATGCTTCCCTTTAGTTTTGAGCCCAGCACCTTAAGCAACTGTCTAGTTCTCCTAGTGGATGCGCCAGCCCTGCTGAAACAGATGTAGCAACATGCTGAGAATAATCTTCAAGTCTTGGAAGATCCCTGCGGTGTTCACATTAATGTAACTTAAATAAATGTATTTTACAGTACAATGTGACACTCATTCATTTACAAATTTGCATAAATTCACCTTTTTGAGAGGAAACATGGATTGGGTTATGGAAGCTTCAAAGCTGTGAGTTCCTTTTAGCTGTGTCTTCTCCCAAAGTGTCCTAAAAACCTGTATGGATGTGCTCTGTGCTGGCGTTTGATCAGAAAACAAACTCTACAAAGAAACAGGAAGATGCAAAATGAATATTGAATGTAAAAATAAAACTAATCCCAAGGTATGAAAGCTATTTCAAAGCTACATCTATATCATTCCTGTTCGCAGCAATAAGACCTTGTATGATATTACAAAGTATTATTTAGTATTTTATATCCAACCACCCCCAGAAACTAGCCTACACTAGTTTTCCCTGCCCCCTTGCTTTAGCCTTTGTTACACCAGGGCGTGTGTGTGGGAGTGGGAGACTATTGAGAGGCTCTGCATCATGGAAACGCTGAGGCATGTTTTCCATTGTTTTACTGTACATTCTCCCTGTCTGTGTTTGTATCTCTAACCCTGTAAATAAAGTTATTCCTAGTTTGATTTTCGTCCTGAAAGGAGCTCCAGTTATTGACTGCGCTTTGGGCCAGAATCGGTACTCCTTCGGGATATTGACGGCAAGGGGAGCTTCCTGCACGTGGCTACGGGACCCTATATTACAAACACTATTTGGAATAAATGTGCAATTTTAATATCCACCTACTGATTTAAATATTAAGCCGTTTATTCAAAAAATAAATACATATACTGTAGATACTCGAGTATACCACTAGATTTTGGAGCCAAAATTTTACCTTAAAATTGGAGGGGTCACGTTATAATCGAGACGTCTGCATCGCGTGTAAAAAAAAAAAAAAAATTTCCTTGTTCCGGATTCCAAGTCTTCCAGAAGTTCCGGTAGTCTCGCTGAAGTGAATGTGGGCTCCCTGATGCTTGCAAACACTTCAGGAACTCCCGGATACGGGAAGAGGTGGGATCCATCATGGCCAGAGGGCAAGCTCGGTTTACACCTCGCTTGTCTCCGCTGGCCATCTAATCACTAGTAAAGAAGACCGATGGCCAGCAGCTTCATAAGTAACAACTACAATCATTCTAGAGCAGAGCACCCTGGCCTGAGGGGTAGCCTGACTGGGTTGAGAGAACCTGGAAGGATTTTATTTGTTTTCCGGTACAGCATACTTTTGCTCCTCGTGTTATATTCGAGTCTTGAGTATTCTCTCATTTCCATAATAAATCTCTATCCATCGCGTTATATTCAGGTCGCGTTATACTCGAGTATCTACGGTAGTTCTACACGACAAGGAGCCTTAGTTTCCTCTAATTTACAAATACATCTTTCTTTTTATGTTCATACTGTAGGCTCAGCAATGACCTGTTAAGTTTTGTTTGGAATTGATCCTACATCTATGAATTATTGGAATGCAAGTTCCATTCTTAGAGTTAAACAGGTTTATTTTTTAATGGATTGTTGCTATAAAGAATGCCTGCCTTACAAACTTTCACCATACAGCATACATTTTTCTGATGTAGGCCTAGTTTGGGGAAAATGCCAAGCTTATTACTGCAGAAACCATTTATCGCTGAGTGGACGCACATAACAGTGACCCATTTTGAAGTCCATTTAGTGGATTTATAGTTGGTGGTATTAACTATGTTTCTAAATGCAATGGAGAATACACTGTAATGTGATAACAATTTTGTATGTCAGCTCAGTATATCATTCTGTGGCTCAGCACGTAATTCCAGGGAGCTGTTAAATGATAGTGGTAGTGCTGGCACATGACACTGTTGGCATCCAAAGGACTCCATGGAGAGTCACATAAGCCCAAACAGTGAGATTGCACAGGGTCAGCAGAGAGATGGCCAAGAATGATTTGTTCTCCATGTCTTTCAGTTGTGATGACAAGAGGTGGTGAAATGTGTTCTCCTATTCACCAAAGGAGTTTGAATTCCTTTATGTCACTGGGGGGGGGGGACTTCGACACATATTATTTTCCAGCTGCTTTAGCATTAGCACTTCCTAAACAAAGTATATAAAGCGCAAATGTACTTTACGAAGCTGTGACAGCCGAGCTGCAACAGGGGAGTGTACCTTGGCTGGAGTATGAACGGAGTCATTCTCTTTCCGGTGTGGGAGAAAGCACATTGAAAGTCATTGGTTGGTGGTTGCCAATTTACTTCCACGATCTAAATCGTGGACAGCTGATCAGATTCAGCACAGGCCGATTAACTAATTTTGTGTTTTAGTTTGTCTACTCATATTTTCCTGTATTTTACTGAACAGGGGATGGTTAATTCAAACCATCCTGTTCCATTCCATTCCGATTTATGTATAATTAGAGTGGATTTATCAGCCAGGAACTGTAATTATTACAGAAAATATTTCTATGTTTACCAGTTGATTAGTTACTATGTTGAGCATGGATATCCTTATGTTACATGATCTTCTCTTTGTTCTCCTCCACGTCAGAATAAAGTGGATGCAACAAAATGACATATTTATGGGTGAATAAGAAAAGCAGATGTCTTTGATCACCTTCTAACCCACTCCATGTCCCCACTGAGTGATTAGCAGCACTCACCTGTTGAAAGAGAAACATTATATGGATCCATAACTGTGGCTGTTGGCTTATGAGAGTGAAACTAGACTTGCTGTACAGGCAGTAATGACCCTTCATAGGACAGCTGAAGAACAACTTTGCTGCACAGCTTCTAACAGTGTCTAGAAACAAAGATAAAACATGTTAGCCACATTTTCCAACTGAAACTTTATACCCATTGTAAAAAATAAAACCGTTACCATTTTGGCAAATTCAATCAAGACATAAATTTATCTTACAAGGAATAGACATCAACTGTAAATTCTGTTTAGGTGAGGAACATCCCCATGACATCATAAAGTCCTGACCTGCAGTTAAATTCTGATAGAAAGGCTGATGTACAATGTCTCATATTCCATCTTCACAATTTCTTTGAGGAGAAGGGATATGGGATTATCAGGACGTAAGCAACATGTAGTCATCACCTTTGTTTTCCATTACATTTAGTAGCTTACACTCAAAGCTATGCTGTGCGTATTACAGTTATACTAGCAAAAATGTAGTAGGCCTGTCACAGATTGAGTAGGGCAGAGCTAGAGATGTTCTGCGTTTGGGATGAGTGTCCTATTATTTAGGGCATTTTATCTTTTTACTATTTTATGTTAATAGAGCATTAAATATTATTTAATACTACATAATATCCCTTATAAAAAGATCCACTGAGAAATTTAGACCAGAGATATTTAGGCCAAAAAAACTTTTAATTTTATTTATTAACAATAGAATTCCAATTTTTACAATATACTATAGATGCACAGATATCAATAATCCATTTGGGTGCACATAAATGTCTTCTGTAGATTCATTTCTCTCTATTCTTGAGTAGCTAGATTCAATATTCAATGTTATGTTCATTATATTCCTTCATTTTTAAATGTACACCAGAATAAAAAAATCATATGGAATATTAGCTATAATAAATTAGAATAGGTTTATACTATGTAAAAGATTCTTTAGGTACATAAATTCTAAAAAACCCAAGAGTGAAAATGTAGGTTCACTAAAATCTGAGTCAGGGTTATTGTTAACTGAAGATCAGGATAAGGCAGAAATTTTAAATGATTATTTTTCTTCAGTATTTATCAAAGAGAAACCTATAACAGGAGACATGAAATTCATTAATAAAAACTTACTAATACAAAGTGACTGGTTGACTCAGGACAAGGTTTTACACAAATTAAACAATGTGAATGTGAATAAAGCCCCAGGGCCAGATGGAATTCACCCGCGAGTACTAAGAGAGCTATGTGTTGAAATATGTAAACCTCTGTTATTAATCTTTCAAGATTCTTTTCTTTCAGGAATAGTACCAGAGGATTGGAGAAAAGCTGTCGTGATCCCTATATTTAAGAAAGGTTTAAAATTTGTGCCTGGGAATTATAGACCTGTGAGCTTAACATCTGTGGCTGGGAAAGTATTTGAGGGGTTACTAAGGGATAGTATTCAGGAATTTATTGGGAGGTATAATGTAATTGGCAAAAATCAGCATGGTTTCATGAAACACAGATCATGTCAGACTAACCTAATTACGTTCTATGAGGAAGTAAGTAGAAGTATAGATCAGGGGTCGCAGTGGATGTGATTTACTTAGATTTTGCCAAAGCTTTCGACACAGTTCCACACAAAAGGTTACTATTTAAATTAAGAAAAAATGGTCTAGATGAAAATACTTGTTCTTGGATAGAAAACTGGCTAAAAGATAGGGTACAGAGAGTGGTCATAAATGGTACATTTTCAAGATGGACACCAGTGGTAAGTGGTGTCCCTCAGGGGTCTGTTATAGGACCAATACTATTCAATTTATTTATAAATGACCTTGAGATAGGCATTGAAAGTCATGTATCAGTGTTTGCAGATGACACAAAGCTAGGAAAAGTAATACAATGTGAGCAGGATGTTACTTCGCTGCAGAGGGATTTTGATAGATTGGGGGACTGGGCACTTAAATGGCAGATGAAATTTAATCTAGATAAATGCAAAGTTATGCACTTTGGAGTGAAGAACACACAAGCAATTTATACCCTAAATGGTACGGAGTTAGGGAAATCCAAGCAGGAGAAGGATTTGGGAATAATCATAGACTTCAAACTAAGTAACAATGTGCAATGTCAAACAGCAGCCGCCAAGGCCAGCAAAGTACTGGCATGCATTAAAAGGGAGTTCACTCACGGGATGAAAACATAATTTTGCCTCTGTATAAATCAATGGTCAGGCCGCACCTTGAATATGCCGTGCAATTTTGGGCACCTGTCTTAAAAAAAGATATTATATCGCTAGAAAAAGTGCAGAGACGGGCAACTAAATTAATAAGAGGAATGGAAGGGTTAAGTTATGAGGAAAGACTAACAAGCTTAAACCTGTTTAGTTTAGAGAAAAGGCGCCTTAGAGGGGATCTGATAACCTTATATAAATATATACGGGGCCATTATCAACCATTGTCTGATAACCTATTCATTAACAGGACTATACATAGGACAAGGGGTCATCCATTTAGACTGGAAGAAAGAAAATTTAGCTTAAAGCATAGGAAGGGTTATTTTACGGTGAGAACAATAAAGCTGTGGAATTCTCTGCCTGTTGAGGTGGTTGGGTCAGAGTCTGTACAGACTTTTAAAAAACGACTGGATGACTTCCTGCAGACACAGAATATTAAGGGTTATAATATTTAACATGTGGGTAAAAGCTTCTTGATCCAAGGAGAAATCTGACTGCCATTCTGGGGTCAAGAAGGAATTTTTTCCCAGTATGTTGCATATTTCAGACTGGGTTTTTTGCCTTCTTTTGGATCAACAGCAGAAGGTTATGTGGGAGAGGCTGAACCCGATGGACACATGTCTTTTTTCAGCCTATATAACTATGTAACTATGTAATATAGCAATATCCGACATGATTTAGAATTTTAATGATCCCTTGATGCCTTCTCACCAAGCTACTTTTAGTTTATTATGGTTTGTAGAATTAGCTTTTCTACCATAATTACTTTGTATTTATAACCAAGTTTTTCTACATGGAAAAGGAATAACAATGGGGGCTAGTTGTGCTCCTTCATTCTCATATCTTGTTGTTATTTGAAAGAAAGATATACTGTATATATATTTTTTTGAGAAAGTGTTTTACCAGGAAGGATACATTGAGATTTCTCTCATTTTCAAGTATGTCCTGGGTGGCGAGTCTGTACCGTTAGGTGTCTTGCCCAAGGACACTTACTGGAGAGGTGCTTGTCGTTTAAAATAATTAAGTTTAAAGCAGTAAGCTGGTGCTCTATTGCTACTACATCAATGACATTAATTACATTGACTGGATGGATAAATGTGTTAGAAGGTTTTCTAGCTTATATTAACATTAATCATGTAGGTGTACAATTTACTCATGAATGGAATTATGAAGAACTCTGATTCCTTGACATGAGATTATTAACGGGGAAAATTATTACTAGTGCATATCAAAATTGAGCAAGTAATAACAGTTCTTTGCAGGCACATAGTAATCATTATTCCCTAGGGTCGAATAATGTCCTTTTTGACAATTTTCTAGAAGTCTGAGAAATGACCACAGATCTCCTGTGTTTTCCTATCCATCTTCATAGACCCGGTGAGGAACGAGACAGTCAGGCCCGGACTGTTCATTGGGAGTAGGGATGAGCTGTTCGGGTTCGGAGTTCGACCCGAACTTTGGCAGTTCGAAAGTTTGCGAATTTCGAACTTTTTGGGCGTGTTCGGTTTGGGTTCGAAAAAAAAAAAGAAATTTTGAAAAAAGTATAGAAAATGCTTAAAAAAATACAAAAAAATCTAGAAATAAAGAGACTCTTTACTGCAGAATATTATAAGCAACGGTTTATTAGATATTGAATTAAAAACTAATGTGTACGTGGAAAGATTATCAACGCTAAATGACCTCTGTTCACAAACGGGCATAACACCAGGTGTTTTTAGTCTGGTAATCAATTTGATACATTGTACAATATAGTGAGGGGGTGGGCAACAAAAAAAACAAAAAATGCAATAAAATTTGAATTTTCAATAATTTATTATGTGTAAAGTGTTTTTTTCACATTTTAACATGCGATCGTTTGCGGTTATATTTTGTATGGGGTGCGCTTGTTAAAAAAATTGGAAATGGGGACTCATTACATTTTTTTTGGGTAAAATTTTGCTTTTTTTAACAAACGCACCGCATACAAAAATCGTTAGTGCAGCATTATTGTTCACATTATAATTGAAATGGGAACAATATTGCTGCATTAACAAAACCAAAAACTTATTTTTTTTTTAGATTTTTTTTAAAAAAAACATTTTTAATGCTCATGTTTAGTATCCTTGGAAAGGTCATGCTCTGGCCGATCCAACGATATCAAACATTAACCCCTAGCTGCCACGGATCGGGAGATAGGGGGTTCATTGGGATCGATCAGAGGGAGAGAGGTCCGAAGGACCTCCCCCCTCCCTTTCAGGCGCTTCCTCTGCACATGCGGGGGGGCGCCTGAATTAGATGTCATCGCGTCATTCACAGGGTTATTCAGAGAGCGGTGAAAAGCAGGAGAATACCTGGAGAAGTGAAAATTCTAGGTCAAAATAGCCAAACCAGACAAATTCTCCCATTTAACTCACTTTCCAAATTGGCTATTTGGTCTAGATTGTTCTCTTCTCCTGCCAGTTCTCCTGGCTTTCACCTCTCTCTCGGGGTTGTTCAGAGAAAGGTGAAAACCAGGAGAATGGCAGGAAAAGAGAACAATCTGGACCAAATAGCAGATTTGGAAAGTGAGATAAGGCTAGGGTCAGACTAACGCATTTTTCACAGCGACCGTCAAAAAGTGCGTCCGAACGCATTGCCGTATTTTTTCACGGATTGCGCGAAAACGGTCATACGATGCGCATTTTTGTGCGTGATTTTTTATGGATCCAAACCAGGAAACTTTGGGTGTCTGGACGTTATGTTGGCCGGACATGAGCAGGGTCTGACGTCTCCAAATCACGCACACACGCCGCTAGTGGACGCAGCGCACTCTGTACGTCCGTACTAGCGGTTCTGCTTTCTCGAAAAAAATGCATTCATTTTCCACTTGCATTGCGCAGCCGGACTTTCGTGCGACCGTACTTCGTATATTGGCCGTCATTGCCCGTCATTTGCTGCTAGTGCGGCCGTGATTAAGTGCGCCTAAACGCACGTTAAAATTCGCTAGTCTGACCCTAGCCTAAATGGGAGAATTTTTCTGGTTTGGCTATTTTGACCTAGAATTTTCCATTCTCCAGTCATTCTCCTGCTCTTCACTGCTCTCTGAATAACCCTGACAGGGTTATCCAGAGAAAGGTGAAACTCAGGAGAATGACTGGAGAATGGAAAATTCTAGGTCAAAATAGCCAAACCAGAAAAATTCTCCCATTTATCTCACTTTCCAAATCAACTATTTGGTCTAAAATTTTCCATTCTCCAGTCATTCTCCTGCTTTTCACCGCCAAAAAAATCAGTAAACTTTTTCTGCGTGTCCGAAAATGTCTCCTCTTTTCATACAGACTGCCGCCCCAAGCAGTTGTTTATGGATAGATTAAAGGAAAAGCATTTACCGTCATTTGAAATGTCATTTTTTTTTTTAAATGTTTCTATACATCCTAGAAATCCGCCACTTCACGGGTAGGTTATGGGGACCTCCTAGGCACGATATTTGAAGGAATTTTTGGTTTTTATTTTTAACCCTTATTTCATGGAAAACTCACTGTCCCTTTTAAAAACGTTTTTTTTTTACTTTTTGTCCTTGTTTCCTGTCCCCCAGGGCACTACCCGGACCTCCATACACCTTTTATGGCAAATATGTAGCATATATGCCCTCTTGGAGGGCACTCTAAAAAAACGAATTTTCAGCCCCATTGACTTGCATGGGGGTTCGGGTTCGGTCCCGAACAAATGGCAAGTTCGGGTTCGGGCTCGAACCGAACTCGGGGAGTGTTTGGCTCATCCCTAATCGGGAGCACCGGGAGTTTGCCCGGTGGGCCGATTGAATGCAGGGCCGGTCAGCTGACAGACTGCTGCACTAGCAGTCCAGCAGCTGAGAATGCTGGCCATTATGCAAAGAAGCCAGCCAGTTGTGCAAGCAGCCGGCTGGCATCTGCATAAGGGCAGGGTACCTGCCAGGTAACTCAGGCCCCACAGGAGACTCCATCCAAGTGGCCCTGCTTCAAAAGAAGAGTGCCGCTGAAGGCAGCTCTCCAGCAGGCGCTCGGGAAGTCCCTCATCATTATGTAAGAGGCAGGCGACTGGGAGACCAGTTGGCTCCGCCCCCTCCCTGCAAAAGCCGGGAACCTGCAGCTGCAGGAAATTGGTGAGTTGCTGAATTTTCATGCAGTTAGGAGGGTGTGTCTGTGTGTGTATCTGCCTGTGTGTGCTGTGAGTGATATGCCTGCGCGTGTTCTGTGTATGTGTGATCTTTGTATGTGTGTGTTCTGGAATGTGTGCACAGAGAGAATATATGGTTTGTAAGTGTGTCTGTAAGTTTGTGTAAATGTATGCGTGTCTCTCAAAAAAAAAAGGGCTGCTGTGCTTTTAAATGCCCGGGCCTATTTTATGTCCCAGTCCGGCTCTGGAGACAGTGACTTATAGTTTTAAAAGCGTTAGGTACCTAAGAATACGCTTTACTGCTCTCCTATTACAAATATCCTCATTTGCAGATGAATTTGTTCTCTTTTCCATAATCATCTGTATGCCATGCTTTTATTTCATTAAATGCCTGTGCTACTATTTCATGGTACAGATGTATTTGTAAAATTAGCTAGTCTCTCTAGGTATTTATTGGATTCTGTTTTATTGCTTTACTAGTAGAACAGTGAAACAAGACATATGGTGTTTATGAGTATCATAATACTCTTGCTTCATCAGATCTTTACTCATATTGTTCCTTGGTGGTGAAGCTGCTCCTGTTACTCTTTGGATTTTAGTTACCGTATATACTCGGGTATAAGCCGACCCGTGTATAAGCCGACCCCCCTACTTTTTCCCAAAAAACCTGTGAAAACTTATTGACTCGCGTATAAGCCTAAGTGGGAAATGCAGCAGCCACTGGTAAATTGGGAAACTCAAGAAGGAGCTCGCCACGACGATGGTCACCTGAATTTAGACGACACAGCCAAACTCTTGCACGAGTTTCACGACGCGCACGCGGAGAGGATGGGTTCTAGACTGTCCTCTAACATCATTTCCCTGTCTGGCAACTCGGATCGAGACCATCATCACCACCACCACCACCACCATCTGGGAAGCCCTCAGCTCAGCATTGGGGAGCAGCAAGATATCCCTGATTCTTATGAGTTCCTCGAGTCTCCAGACCCTGACAGCACCAACTAAACTGACCAAATTAAATATTAAATGTTTTATTTAACAGAAGGAATGTCTCTAGGTTTGTTGAAATCTTTTTGCTCCTCACGAGGATATTTGATGACCCATTAATTTGGGAAGGGTCTCTGCGTCCAAGATAAACCTGGTGATTTAAAAAAATAACCATTAAAAAAAGAGAAAAAAACAAACCGTAAATCATCCCGCCAGTCTCAAATGACAGCAGCGCCTGGAGCGGAAGACGCGCATTTCCGGCTCCTCCGCTACGGGGTGCTGCTGTCATCGAAGGAGCAGGCCGGCGCAGGCCGGGTGTCCGTGAAATTATCACGGACACCGGGGGGCCTTAATTCTACGGCCGGCGGGCCGGGTACGGCCCGCCGGCCGAAGGTTGCCGATTGCTGCGCTCCTTGACTCGCGTATAAGCCGAATCGCGTTTTTTTTACTCAAAATCTGAGTCAAAAAACTCGGCTTATACGCGAGTATATACGGTATGTGAAATGCTGGCATTTGCTGAGGCTGCAATATTGATGAATGCTGGCAAACACTGGTGCTTTTGTTAATAACCCCTTAAGTATGTGTTGTAAATCTGCAACTATTGTAACCCCTGTCCTGTGCTAGGGAATATTTTGGTGCAATATAAATAATAGAGGTGTGTGTTTCGTTTAGTTTCGAATCGCAATTCGTCTGAAATTCCGTCGATTCATATTTCAGAAGTACTTCCGAAGTAACGTATCGATTTCATCCAAAGCAACTTACATCCAAAACTAAACTATTGGATTCAGCACAAACAGGCCAATTGACAGCGAAATGCAGTGCAGTTTGGCCCACTTCAAGGGCAGCAAAATTGTCCCATAGCGAACTATTGAAATGAATGATTCCTATATACAGATCCTCAAAGTGCACTGGAGTGGGATAATACATCTCAGGATGAATGTTCAGAGACCCTGAACATTCACCCAGAGACCCTGAGACTCTGAACATTCACCCAGAAACTTTGAACGTTCACCCAGAGACCCTAAGACTCTGAACATTCATCCAGAGATCCTGAGACTCTGAACATTCACCCAGAAACTTTGAACATTCATCCAGAGACCCGAAAATTCTAGGGCTGGTACTGATTAAAATTTTTCTGTTCGATTAATCACATTTTTTTTTTAATCGATTAATTTTGATTAATTATAACACACATACAGATCAGAAAAGAAAAACTTAAACAAAGGATATAACATCGCTCCACAGTAATAAAACTCACAGCAATGTGCGGTGTGTATAAGCGTATCACAGAATCCACAGCAATAAAACTCACTGATATATATATATGATGGATATATTGCCCCAGCTCACACGGATATATTGCCAAAGCTCACATGGATATATTGCTTTGCCCCAGCTCACATGGATATATTGATTTGCCCCAGCTCACATGGATATATTGATTTGCCCCCAGCTCACATGGATATATTGATTTGCCCCCAGCTCACATGGATATACAGCCACAGCACACATGGATATATTTGCCCTAGCACACATGGATATACTGCCCCAGCACACATGGATATACTGCCCCAGCTCATGGATATACTGCCCCAGTACATGGATATACTGTCCCAGCTCACCTCTTGGCGCGCGTGTTCGGCTCCCTGTGAGCGTCTGGCGGCATAGAGCTTGGGCGCTCGCCTGGGGGAACCACGTGACGAGCCGCGATATCACGAGAACGCGGCTGTACACGTGGTTCCCCCTGCGAGCACCCAAAGCTCCATGCCGCCGGATGCTCACAGGGAGCCGAACACTCAGAGCAAAGCGTGCCGCGTGCTTTGCGCCGCTGGGCCACTGGTCGATTAAAAATATTTTAATCAACCAAAAAATTTAACAATTAATCTATCGATTAATCGTTAATTTCCGCAGCCCTAGAAAATTCTGAACATTCACCCAGACACCCTAAGGGACCTATTACAATATTCACGCAAACGTTTGCGCGCACGCAAAAATTCATTAACGCGAGAGGCAAAACCCTTTGCGCAGAACGTCGTATTACAATGTCAGCACAACAAACGCACATATACGTCTAACCTGAACCTGCACGAATGCTGCACGAGCTTATTGTACTTCACACGTCCTATACTTAACATTGCGAGCGCAAATGCGTTTGTGCGCTGGGACGCAGATGGTATTACAATCAATGCGCAGTTTGTAACGCAGACCCTTTTAGAAACATAGAAACATAGAAAAATGTCGGCATATAAGAACCTTTCGGCCCATCTAGTCTGCCCAATTACATGGATACTTTACCTGGATTTATCTTTTGTTTAGGATAGCCTTATGCCTATCCCATGCCTGCTTAAATTCAATTACTGTTTTGGCCTCTACCACTTCAACTGGAAGACTGTTCCATGTATCCACCACCCTCTCAGTCAAATAATGCTGTCTGATGTTACTTTTAAACCTTTGCCCCTCTAATCTAAGACTATGTCCTCTTGTTTTGCTACTTTGTTTCCTTTTAAATATACTCCCTTCCTCTACCTTGTGGATTCCCTTTACGTATTTAAATGTTTCTATCATATCTCCTCTGTCTCGTCTTTTTTCCAAGCTGTACATGTTAAGATCATTAAGCCTTTCCTGGTAACTTTTCTCCTTCAAGCCGTACACCATTTTAGTAGCCCTTCTCTGAACTCTCTCTAAGATGTCTATATCCTTCTGGAGATACGGTCTCCAGTACTGCACACAGTACTCCAAGTGAGGTCTCACCAGTGCTCTGTACAGTGGCATGAGCACTTCCCTTTTCCTACTGCTAAGACCTCTCCCTACACAACCAAGCATTCTGCTAGCATTTCCTGCTGCTCTATTACATTGACTACTTACCTTTAGATCCTCTGAAATAATAACCCCTAAATCCCTTTCCTCAGATGTTGAGGTTAGGACTGTATCAAATATTCTATATTCAGCCCTTGGGTTTTTACGTCCCAGGTGCATTATCTTGCTCTTATCCACGTTAAAACTCAATTGCCACAGCTCCGACCATTTTTTTAGTTTACCTAAATCATTTTTCATTTGGCTGATCCCTCCAGGAACGTCAACCCTGTTGCAAATCTTTGTGTCATCAGCAAAAAGACATACTTTTCCATTAATACCTTCTGCAATATCACTAATAAAAATATTAAAGAGAATGGGTCCAAGTACTGACCCCTGAGGTACCCCACTGGTAACAAGACCTTGCGCCGAATAAACTCCATTTACCACAACCCTCTGTTGCCTGTCACTCAACCACTGCCTAATCCATTCAACAATATTGGAATCCAAGCTCAAAGATTGCAATTTATTGATAGGTCTTCTATGCGGAACAGTATCAAAAGCCTTACTGAAATCTAAATAAGCAATGTCTACTGCACCACCTGTGTCTATTATTTTTGTTACCCAATCAAAAAAATCAATAAGATTAGTTTGGCATGATCTCCCTGAGGTAAACCCATGTTGTTTCTGATCCTGTAATCTATGTGTTTTTAGATGTTCAACAATCCTTTACTTTAACATGGTTTCCATTAATTTCCCCACTACTGACGTAAGACTAACTGGCCTATAGTTCCCAGATTCCTCCCTACTACCCTTCTTGTGAATGGGCACAACATTTGCTAATTTCCAGTCTTCTGGGACGACTCCCGTTAGCAAGGATTGGTTAAATAAATCTGTTAACGGTTTTGCTATTACATCACTGAGCTCTTTTAATAATTTAGGGTGGATCCCATCAGGCCCCATTGATTTATTTGTCTTTACTTTAGACAGCTGCTGTAGAACCTCCTCCTCTGTAAACTGATATGTAATTGTCTCGTTAGTGTTTCCTCCTAACTGAGGTCCCTTTCCTTCCTTTTCTTCTGCAAAGACTGAACAAAAATATTCATTGAGGCAGTCAGCGAGACTTTTATCCTCTTCTACATACCTTCCTTCCTTTGTTTTTAATCTAACTAATCCTTGTTTTACTTTTCTTTTCTCGTTTATGTATCTAAAAAATGTTTTGTCCCCCTTTTTTACTGACTGAGCTATTTTCTCTTCTGCGTGTGCTTTGGAAGCCCTTATAAATTGCTTTGCCTCTTTCTGCCTAATCTTATAGGTTTGCCTATCTTCTTCACTCTGAGTTGTTTTATAATTATTGAATGCTGTCTTTTTGTTCTTCACTATTTTGGCCACTTCTGCAGAGTACCACAGGGGTTTCTTCCCTTTTTTGTTTTTGCTAACAAATCGAATGCAATTGCCTGTGGCCTTCAATAATGCTTCCTTTAAATAATCCCATTTCTCCTGGACTCCCTTTAAACTCCTCCAGTCTGATAATGACTCCTTCACACAAAGTCTCATTTTAGAAAAATCTGTTTTTTTAAAGTCTAAGGCTGCTGTCAGACGAGCGTAGTGTTCACGTCCGTGATTGCGCCTAAAAGTACGTCCGTGATAGCATGACAGGAAGCCCATTGGAGCCTGACACATGAAGTACGTCCGCACTGAACTGCGGACGCACAACGGCCGCGGCCCACGTGCGCAAGGCAGGCAAGAACGTACAACCGCTAGAACGGCCGCACAAAGTGCGCTGCGTCCGCAACGTCCGCATAGCTTTGTGTGTGAGTGATGGAACGTGGTCAGACGGACTGCATTTATACGTCCAGCATTTTTCGCGGACAAAATGGTTTTGCTTTTTAATTTATTTTCCCTCCTACATCCGTCAAAATATATACGTCAGTGAACGGACTGTGTGGCCACTACTGCGTCTTCCGTACTGAAGTACGTCTGTGTGCACGGACGTACAGTCCGTAGAAATCACGCTCGTCTGACCCTAGCCTAAAACTTTTGTTTTTGTGTGGTGCGGCTCCATCCCTGTTCTTATATTAAACCATACTGACTGGTGATCACTAGATCCCAAATTTTCACCTACAACAACGTCCGATACCAAACCTCCATTTGTGAGTATTAAATCCAATATGGCCAATTTTGCGCGCATAATTTTAGCAACTCCTAAAAGCTGGTGTTAATGGCAAATTCTATCAACCTGGCCGAAACCAAATACACCAGCACAAAAAAAAACGCAGCAAAGTATAGTCACACATTCTACACATACCAAACCAATAAATTTGAGAAGTTGTGTGTGTTTTTTTTATTGATGCAGCATATATGCACAGATTGACTTTGACAGGCGCAACTATTTAACGTAAGACAATTGCGGTTCATAATTCTGATTGGCTGAATCGCGTGAAAAAAACAGTCCGCACACTGATTCCTGCGCGCAACGTTGCCGCGAGCGCATTTTTGCGTGTCCGTTTTACACGCGTTATTTTTTGACGGATGAAAAAATGTGCGAGGATTGTAATACCAGTGTTGTTTAATGCTTCGCACAAAAATTCACGTGTTGCGCATCCGTTTTTGCGTGAAGAATGTAATAGGGCCCTAAGACTCTGAACATTCACCCAGAGACCCGGAAATTCTGAACATTCACCCAGAGACCCTGAGACTCTGAACAGCCACCCTGAGTATTAGGGTCTCTGGGTGAATGTTCAGAGTGTCAGGGTATTTCACTGTCAATTGGACTGTAGTGCAGAATCTATTGGACTCTGTACCACATGCCAATTGACAGCGAAAAACAGTTCAGTTTGGCATAGTTCGGAAGCACTGAAATTGTCCCATAGAGAACTATTGAAATTAATGATTCCTATGTACAGATCACTGAAGTGCGCAGTAACACTAATTATTAACTTAACTTTTAACCCTCATTTCTAACCCTAATCTAACACTAATTAAGCGGGTTTTATTGAGTTTGTTAGGGATCCTAAATTAGAAAGCCATATTTAAGTTTAAGGCTCGGTCAGACGAGCGCACTGATCACGTCCGTGTTGCCGCACATTTGTACGTCCATTATAGCATATAATTATAACCAATGGAGCCCCACACATAAAGTACGTCCGCACGGAACTGCGATCGCATAGCTTTGTGTGTGAATGATGGAACGAGGTCAAATGGACTGCATTTTTGACGGACAAAATGTTTTTCATAGTAACTTATTTTCTCTTCTACATCAGTCAAAAAAAGGAATGTGTGGCCACTACCTTGTTGTCAGTCAGAAAGTACGTCCGTTGTGCACGGACGCACAGAATGCGTTCGTCTGACCCTAGCCTTAAAGTTTGCCCGAAACAAAAAAAATTTAAGCCATGCACGCCTCAAATAAATAATAAAAAACGTCTACAACTGTAAATTCTTTATTTCAATTTTCAGATCTGCTCACACTATGCATGAGCTGAACAGCAGAAAACATAGAAAATTGTTGGAATGGGACTTCAATCAATAACACTTAATTGTGATTTGCTGTAATCAATGGAAAGGTTATTCCATAGAATTAAACTAATATTATTTATAAAAACACTCTACTAGAAGTACAATATAGTACTGTCCAGATCTAAGGGGTTATTCAGGTGCTCTCTCGTTCCCTGCACTTTGGGGATCCATCGTTCCCCGCCCTGCGGTTTATTCAGCATTCACTGCAGGGTCCCCGGAGTGCACGGAAAACCAGCCGAAAACCCACCAAGAACACGCCGGAAAAAGCTACTGAGCCGCCGATTACAGCGCAGAGCACCTGCCTAAAAAAGCCGACAAGCTGACGAATGGGGTAAAACAAAAAAACAAAAACAGTACGCTTGAAAGTTTGAAAAGTGAAACGCTGTTTGCATAAAAATAACAAAACAAAAATGCCTGGAATTTACATATAAGATGCTATGAATGATAATAAAAAGGTCTGTTACAGAAAAAAGAAAAAACGTTTTAAAAAAGAAAAAATGGGGAAAATAAATTCCTGAAAAAATCCCAAAAAATAGCTAAAAGATCCTAAAAAATCTATAAATAAAGAGACTTCTTACTGCAGATTAAAATAATAAACTGTTTATTAGATATTGTAAGGGGAAGGGAGTGGGTCCTAGTGGCGCAATCTCTTTTGAGGGTGGTCAATTGGGGTCTCGAGGCATATGATACAAATTGTGCCTACATAAACGAAGGTAAAAACGGTGTTCCCAGTTGGGAAGTGCACGGTCAAAAAGACCACTAGGTGCAAGCGTGAGAGGTGTAGAAGTAATTGCCTACACTTCAGAAAAAAACATACAGTTGAAGTCCAATGCAAGTAAAGTGCATACAAAATCACATAAAGTGCAAATGCAAATATAAGTGCATAAATTGTGTTTAAAGTGCATGGGAAAGTCTTTATAGCGGTTGCTATAACAAAGTCCTACTTCCAAATGAGAAGTGAAATAAATGGGGGGGGGAGTCCAACCGTCCATATGTTCTATAATGGAGATATGGGAGAATCCGATCCGGTCACCACGTAAATATTCAAATTGTTGCGTGAAGTCCTGATGTGGTGTCTTCGCCTAATTCCTATGTGGACTCACAGTTCCCAAAAATGGGAAAAAAGGAGGGGAAAAAAAGGAGAGAGATGATAGTGCAATATTGCCTTGTATAGAGTGAGATGCCTATAAACAAGGGAACACTTACACTTTTTAGAGCCTCGTTTACCGGCTCTAGTGTGAAGTGCCTTGGGCCTGGTTGAGGGTAGCCTCTGCCCTTCTTTATAATTTGCTTGATTGTCTTAGGTGCAGGGAGGTAGAAGAAGAGAGAGACATCTTCATAGTGTAGCTTGTAGCCAAATGCTTAGATGAGTAAGGTGGAAAAAATAGACAAACTCACCGATGGTGGAGCCTTAGAATTTCAAGCTCAACTTGTTAGCATGTGGTACTTCCTATTCAGTGGGTACCTTCACCTCTCTTGTCTGCAGGCAATCTTTTTCTCTTGTATGGATAGTGAACGGGGATAAAAAGTGAAATATGGAGGACATGCACTGTTTAAAAAGGAGTCTTAAACAGAAGTGATAAAAGAAATTTAAAAGGGTTTATTAGAACAAATAAAATTAGGTAGGAACATGGATTAAAACAATAATTAAAAGGTGGGAGGGAAGTCACAAAATGGGAGACGCGTTTCGGCACTATCAGTGCCTTCCTCAGTCCATGTGCAGGTATAAAAATGGAAAAATGGGGGATCTGGAGCACTCCATGTGTCTGCGTTTTTATACATAATCGTTGTGCATTCATTTTCAAGTTACTTCCGGGTTTGCATTTTTTGCGGTCACATGGTGTGTGCTGCGTCATCACCTTGCGCCGCGGCCATCTTGGATGTGCGTTTCATTGGGTGTTTGTTTGCGTTCCACTGCGTTCTGTATTGTTATACCGGCAGCATTGGGGTCTAAATATTGAGCGTTTTGGAAGGAACAGTACTGACATATGAAGGAGTGTTTTACAACTTGGCAGCAGTTTGTGATAAGCTTTAATGGATAAATTAAGAGAAAGGTTGGCTGATTTTTAAAGAAAAAAATGGTTGATTGGGAGTATATACCCATAGTGGCTCTGAGTGGAGGTGGACTTAGATTGATATATAAGTTTAGGTAATAAACCTAAATGAATAAATCAAATTAGGAGGTCACATTTTGTTCAATAATTCTATAGTTAAGGAGGGGGGGTTCCCAACATGGTTTAAATTAAATATAAATTGAATCTCGACCGTCACAATATAAGGTGGTGAGTTTAGAAGTGAGATACGCTATATTGGATGGTCCAACGTTTGGTTATGGCGGTAGTTTGGAACAAAAAACATCGTACTGGATATAAGAAAAGTTAAAACAGGTTAGTGATGTTTTGGGATCTTGTGATACAATATCTTAGGGTTGGAAAAGGTATTGTTATATATGATGGTGTAATAAAGGTAAATTTGAAAATAAGGATAAGGCCACCTTGCATGCCACTATGACCTCCTATCTAACATTGAGCCAATGATACCCCACGAGATTTGAGCCACCAGATGGATAAAATGGCCTTATCCTTATTTTCAAATTTACCTTTATTACACCATCATATATAACAATACCTTTTCCAACCCTAAGATATCGCATCACAAGATCCCAAAACATCACTAACCTGTTTTAACTTTTCTTATATCCAGTACGATGTTTTTTGTTCCAAACTACAGCCATAACCAAATGTTGGACCATCCAATATAGCGTATCTCACTTCTAAACTCACCACCTCATTCACCCTTATATTGTGACGGTCGAGATTCAATTTATATTTAATTTAAACCATGTTGGGAACCCCCCCTCCTTAACTATAGAATTATTGAACAAAATGTGACCTCCTAATTTGATTTATTCATTTAGGTTTATTACCTAAACTTATATATCAATCTAAGTCCACCTCCACTCAGAGCCACTATGGGTATATACTCCCAATCAACCATTTTTTTCTTTAAAAATCAGCCAACCTTTCTCTTAATTTATCCATTAAAGCTTATCACAAACTGCTGCCAAGTTGTAAAACACTCCTTCATATGTCAGTACTGTTCCTTCCAAAACGCTCAATATTTAGACCCCAATGCTGCCGGTATAACAATACAGAACGCAGTGGAACGCAAACAAACACCCAATGAAATGCACGTCCAAGATGGCCGCGGCGCAAGGTGATGACGCCGCACACACCATGTGACCGCAAAAACGCAAACACGGAAGTAACTTGAAAATGAATGCACAAAGATTATGTATAAAAATGCAGACACATGGAGTGCTTCAGATCCCCCATTTTTCCATTTTTATACCTGCACATGGACTGAGGAAGGCACTGATAGTGCCGAAACGCGTCTCCCATTTTGTGACTTCCCTCCCACCTTTTAATTATTGTTTTAATCCATGTTCCTACCTAATTTTATTTGTTCTAATAAACCCTTTTAAATTTCTTTTATCACTTCTGTTTAAGACTCCTTTTTAAACAATGCATGTCCTCCATATTTCACTTTTTATCCCCGTTCACTATCCATACAAGAGAAAAAGATTGCCTGCAGACAAGAGAGGTGAAGGTACCCACTGAATAGGAAGTACCACACGCTAACAGGTTGAGCCTGAAATTCTAAGGCTCCACCATCGGTGAGTTTGTCTATTTTTTCCACCTTACTCATCTAAGCATTTGGCTACAAGCTACACTATGAAGATAATAGAACAGTTAAAGGAGCGCCAGTACGAAACTGGAAATACGAGAGTGCACTTTACATGTCCTTGAATCCTTCTTCTCAATCTTATCATTAAAATCACTCTTTAATAAAACCTCTCTACAAAAGAAAAAATATCATCGCGCAATATATTGGTTCACCGTATGAGCAGGATGAAAAAATGATGATTCTACTCACATATTCATGAGCCTAACCTAGGCTCTAGGGTGGATGTCTGGTATGGGTCTTCAAAGATATTCAGGTGCCCATGTACCCCCAATGCGGTGGCAATCCTCAGACAGCTTTCCTCTGCAGTGAATCACGGGGAAAGAGAAAAGCAAACAATGCACTACCCTAGTGCAATATCGTTAAGGTATAATACAATAGAGTGGTACTTGCACTTATCCTGAGAGCGCTTCACTGTTCTTTCTATTTACACTATGAAGATGTCTCTCTCTTCTTCTACCTCCCTGCACCTAAGACAATCAAGCAAATTATAAAGAAGGGCAGAGGCTACCCTCAACCAGGCCCAAAGCACTTCACACTAGAGCCGGTAAACGAGGCTCTAAAAAGCGTAAGTGTTCCCTTGTCTATAGGCATCTCACTCTCTACAAGGCAATATTGCACTATCATCTCTCTCCTTTTTACCCCCTCCTTTTTTCCCATTTTTGGGAACTGTGAGTCCACATAGGAATTAGGCGAAGACACCACATCAGGACTTCACGCAACAATTTGAATATTTACGTGGTGACCGGATCGGATTCTCCCATATCTCCATTATAGAACATATGGACGGTTGGACTTTCCCCCCCCCCATTTTTTTCACTTCTCATTTGGAAGTAGGACTTTGTTATAGCAACCGCTATAAAGACTTTCACATGCACTTTAAACACAATTTTTGCACTTATATTTGCATTTGCACTTTATGTGATTTTGTATGCACTTTACTTGCATTGGACTTCAACTGTGTGTTTTTTTCTGAAGTGTAGGCAATTACTTCTACACCTCTCACGCTTGCACCTAGTGGTCTTTTTATTGCGCCACTAGGACCCACCCCCTTCCCCTTACTGTACATTCACACATTTCTGTCGAGGTTCTGTGTTTAAACCCTGGTTGGCTGCACAACATAAACATAACCACTCATTTATTATCAAGCGCCTCCATTGTGTATCTCCTTTCTGGTTTATTAGATATTGCATTCAAACGGGAATATTTTTAACATTGAAGCCTATGGGATTCACCTGAATAAACCTTCCGACTAAAACCACCAAACAGCAGGACATTTTGGCAACTTTTCTCTGTTATTCGGTGTTCTCTGAATAGATTAACCATTGCTTCTCTATGGGGGATTTCACTGCCCTCGAACAGCACTGTACATGCTGGCAATTCGCCAAAATTTGGAAAACTGCCTGCTCACTGAATAGTCGAATGGTCCCGAAATGTCAACGCACGCTGAATTTCAGTGTCCGGTTACATTTCGGGGTCAGATCAGCTCTCTCTGAATTAAAAACGGGGATTTTAATATTTAATGTATGAGTACCATTTATGTAGTATTTCCAGGGCTGGAATAATTATATTGTTTGTACCGGTCAAACAGTGAGTGTGATTTATCACTGACACCAAGATGGAATATCTTGTATTAAGAAATGTTTTCTGGAAATTATTATTATGGCAGCTAGGGGAATAGTTACACTAGAATGTTATTTTTGGTAGCTGTAATCCACAACTGAAATCGATATAGCTAACAGTAAATATGTAAAAAACCACGTCATAGATCAATTTCTAATTATTCATATACAATTCAAATATGGCAACATACCAAAGCGCTAGACACATTTGAATATTTCAACAGAAAGCAAATACCGGACAGATTCCAGAATGAGAATCTAGCGCATTAGAGTGGTTTGTTTCAACTTTTTTCCCAGTAGGTTCCGTAAAATATAAAATAATTTTGCAAAATGATTGCCCAATGTTACTAAATGAGTATTTCTCAATTTGCTTGGCATCCCCCATGATCTCTGTCCTCTTTGGGGAAATACAAAAAAGTTTACTAATAACTGGGTGAAATGTTCAAGAAGTCACAAATGCATACATCTTGTTTTCCGAATTATTATTATTATTATTATTCTTTATTTATAAAGCGCCAGCATATTCCGCAGCGCTGTACAATAAGCACAGTATAGACAGGGTTACAATACATTGAACAACATTTGACAAACAGTACAGGAGGAGATGAGGGCCCTATTCCCGTAGGAACTCACAATCTGGGAGGGTTGGGGTTGGAAACAGGAGGAGAGGACTGTAAGGTGAGAGTGATTGATGGTTGCGTCAGTGAGTTGGGTGGTAGGCTTCCCTAAATAGGAATGTTTTCAGGGAGCGTTTGAAGGAAGAGAAGTTAGGGGAAAGTCTGACAGTACGAGGAGAGCGTTCCAGAGAGTGGGGGCTGCGCGTGAGAAATCCTGCAGTCTATCATGGGAAGAGGTGATGCGGGGAGAAGCTAGGCGCAGGTCACTGTTTGACCTTAGGGAGCGGGCTGGGGTGTATTTGGTGATTAGTGAGGACAGGTAGTGGGGAGCTGAGTTAGTGAGGGTTTTGTAGGTAAGGATAAGGATTTTGAACTTAATTCTGCAGTGGATGGGGAGCCAGTGAAGGGACTCGCAGAGGGGAGCGGCAGAGACAGAGCGGCGGGTGAGGTGAATTAGCCTGGCGGAGGCGTTCAGGATGGATTGTAGGGAGGGGGGAGAGAGGGAGAGAGGAGGCCAGATAAGAGATTATTGCAATAGTCGAGTCGGAGATTACCAGGGCGTGTATGAGTTGTTTTGTGGCGACAGCGTAAGAAATGGCCGAATTCTGTAAATATTACGCAGTTGATATCGGCAGGAGGAGGAAAGAGACTTGATGTGCTGGATGAAGGAAAGAGCAGAGTCAAGTGTAACTCCAAGACAGCGAACTTGGTTTGATGGGGAGATGGTGATACCCTCCACCGTGATCGAGAAGTCAGGAGGTGGGGCGGCATTAGAGGGAGGAATAAGTAGGAGCTCAGTCTTTGACATGTTGATCTTTAGGTGGTGGGAGGCCATCCAGGAGGAGATGCCAGATAAACAGTCACTGACTTTGGAAAGGACAGGGGGAGAGAGATCAGGGGTAGAGAGGTAGATCTGAGTGTCATCAGCGTAGAGGTGGTAATTAAAGCCAAAGCTGTTGATGATTTTGCCCAGGGAGGAGGTGTAGATGGAAAAGAGCAGAGGACCAAGGACAGAGCCTTGAGGTACACCAACAGATAGAGGCAATGAGGAGGAGGAGTTACCAGCAAAGGACACACAGAAGGACCTGTTGGATAAATAGGAGTCAATCCAAGCAAGTGCAGTGTCACCGAGACCCAGAGAGTTGAGGGTCTGTAGAAGGAGGGGGTGGTCAACAGTGTCAAAAGCAGCCGAGAGGTCAAGCAGGATGAGAATAGAATAGTGGCCTGACCACACCATATGTCTTGTGTAGCAACTTCCAGCATGATTATAATTAGGAACACAGAAGAATTTTTCAGATTATATTCCATAAACCCATGTGTCACTCAATGAATCAGCATACAGGAAAAAGGTAAGGATAGTCACTAGTTGCAACAAAAAAACAACGAGTTAACTAACAAGTTAGTGGAAAGCATAAAGGAGAATTAGAAAGGAGGTCTAATGGTGAGTAACAGGGTTATTCAGAGAGCGGTGAAAAGCAGGAGAACGACTGGAGAATGGAAAATTCTAGGTCAAAATAGTCGATTTGGAAAGTGAGATGAATGGGAGAATTTTTCTGGTTTGGCTATTTTGACCTTCAGGGTTATTCAGAGAGCGGTGAAAAGCAGGAGAATGACTGGAGAATGGAAAATTCTAGGTCAAAATAGCCAAACCAGAAAAATTCTCCCTTTTATCTCACTTTCCAAATTGGCTATTTTGACCTAGAATTTTCCATTCTCCAGTCATTGTCCTGCTTTTCACCTCTCTCTGAATAGCCCTGTAAGTCTTACTAAAGTCTTGTAAAATTAATTTCTGCCTTCTGCGAGATATTCTTATTTCTTCATTAGCCTCCAAGTAAAATCAAGATATTCAAATCCCGACTGCAGATGGACAGCTGTGAGGGCAGAGGAAACTCCTCTGCTTCACACAGCATCATCTACAAAATGGGGCTGGAGTGTCAGGTCATGCCGGACCTGCGGGCTTACCTGCCCCCGAGTCTCGAGCCGCGACCCCACGCCGATGTTCCGGACCCCCCGCGGCCTCCCTTGCGGCGGTGGGGGCTACTCCCACGGCAAAGTCACTCCCAGCGTCAGCGCATCATGCCGGGGACCCCTCCAGACACTCGCGCACCCCCGCGGCGCCATGGATCTCCCTTGCAGCGGCACACCCCCAACATCAGCGACCGGGTACCTCGGCATCCCACGTGGTTCCTCCAAGATGGCGTCACCAAGTAAGACTCCAGGAATCCCAACCAATCAGAATCCAGTATCCCCAGGTAACCAGATAGCATTCTCTCCTGATTGGTCCAATTCCCACAGGCACACTATTTAAACCCCAGTCTCTTCAAAACTCATTGCTTGGTTGTCCTGTTCCTTTCCCTTAAACACCCTTACCTGAGTATACCTGTCTATGACCTTTCTGCCAGCCTTGCCGTGTACCGAACCACTGCCTGTACCACCGACTACTATCTGCCAGTCTTGCCGTGTACTGAACCACTGCTTGTACCACCGACTACTCTCTGCCAGCCTTGCCATGTACCGAACCGCTGCTTGTACCACGACAACTCTCTGCCAGCATTGCCGTGTACCGAACCACTGCCTGTACCACCGACTACTCTCTGCCAGCCTTGCCGTGTACCGAACCACTACCTGTACCACCGACTACTCTCTGCCAGCCTTGCCGTGCACCGGACCGCTGCTTGTACCACCGACTACCCTCTTCTAACCCTGCCAGGTACCGAACCTTTACGCTGTTTACAGTACGCCTCGTCACATCCAGGATTTCCCCTAAACGGCTTGTCCCGCATCCTGAACTCCACAAACACGAACCTGACAGGAGGGAGGGGGTGGCACGTCACGCAGCCTAACCACTTTAATAATATAAATCGGTCAGGGTGCGTAGAGAGTCCCTTTAACGCAGTACATAATTAAAGCACCTTTGGCGTTGATTATTGCCTCATTTCTTTTCGGGTATGATTAGGCAAGCCTTGCACACCTGGATTTGGATAATTTTGGCTATTTATCTCTGCAGATCTGCTCAGGCTCTGTCAAGTTGGACAGAGACTGACTGTCAGTGGACAGACATTTTCAGTAGGGATGTGCGTTTCGGGTTTCGGAATTTCAGAATTTTCACGAAATTTCCCGATTCGTGTCTTCGGATTCGGCCAAATTTCCGAATCGGGTCGGACCCGAAAACCGATAGATCCGAAAAGTTTTCCGAGCCGAAACGAAAAATTTTCAGATTTTTCGAATGGACTTGAAATGTGTCAAATCGAAATTTATTTTTGCTCTATTCATGATTTCGGTTCCATTCGTGATTTCGGTTCCATTTCGGTAATTCTGGAAATCGTATATTTAACTATTATCGGTTATATCGCTGATTCTGTAAATTTTGTATTTGTAAATGCGTATCACTTGTTTCTTGTGGCATTCGGGTCAGTTTAGCGTTTTTTAAATCGTTTTGTTCATTTTCTTTGTTCCTTGGCTTTCATACCATTTTAATATGATTAAATAAAGTTGTGAAATGTATATTCATAAGAAAAAAAGGATCTTTATTCAATAAAAAAAAAACACGATAGAATCGCCAGAATTATCGTAGACACTTTGAAACGAGGAGAACAGACGTTCCGAAAAAACGAAAATTTCCGAAATTTCCGAAAAGTCGATACAAAAAACGAGCAAAGTGACCCGAAAACACGAAAAATGGTCGATATTCCGAAAAAAAAAATGTACACGAAAAACGAGCCGAACCGAACCGAAACAGAAATCGGTCTAAACGAGCCGAATCGAAAATTTTAAACATCCGAACAAATCGAACCGAAAAAAAAATAAATCGGCGCACAAGCCTAATTTTCAGGCCTGTCTAGAGATATTCAGTTTGGTTCAAGTCCAGACTCTGGCTGGGCCACCCAAAGCAAGATGCTATACCATTGAGATGGTACTACACAGGTGATTAGTATTGTACAGTTTCTAAAAGTTGTGACCCTTGACAAAAGCTCACAGCCAAAATATTGGATTTCCCTGGGTGTCCACCTACTATTTTGCTACACGTGCGGAGATAAATATGTATGTCTTTGCCGTATGAAATCTTTGGTTTTGTTTGTATTTATATTTTTTATGCTCATTGTTTATGCATATATGTTTATCTTGTTTTTCATTATGTTTTGATATATTAATACTTTTTGGATTATATTTATCGTCAATAAAGAGCTTTTTATATTTGTCTTTATTAGTGTTCCAATCTTATATCATTCCACCAGGCATGACAATTCAGGACAAACCATGTAATCTTAATTTCATCAGACCAGAGCACATTGTTACTTTTACATATGCTTTTGCAAATTCCAAGCAAATGTTCACGTGTCTTGCAGTGAGCAGAGGCATCCACCGTGCCAGTCAGCTACAAAGGCTGGATCAGTGGATTGTTGCAGAGATTGTTCTTCCGCACATTTCTCCACACAGTCTTTTTGGAACTCACCCAGAGTTGCCACTGGGTTTTTGGCCACCTTTGTTAACAAGGCCCTTCTCCCACGATTGCTCAGTTTGACTATTTGTTCAGCTCTAGGAAGAGTCCTGGTTGTTTCAAACTTCTTTCAGTTAAGAATTATGAAGGCCATTGTGCTTTCGGGAACCTTCAGTGCAGATTTTTTTATGGAACCATACCCAGGTCTGTGCCTCTACATAATCCTGTATCTGAGCTCTGTAAGCAAGTCCTTTGACCTCATGGCTTGGTTTTTGCTCCGATATACATTTGCAGCTGTGAGACCCTTATACTGACAAGTGTGTGCTTTCCAAATCATATCCAATCAATTCAGCTTTCTGCAGGTAGACTCAACAAACAATGTCATAGCAAAAGGGCAAAAGATCTGAATACCAATGGCAAAAGAGACATTTACTTTTTCTCTTAATATTTCCATCGGTTTAAAAAAAAAAAATCAGCAAATTAACATGGCAGCAACTTAAAAAATATGAAAAAAACTAAGGCGTCTTTACTAAATATACTTAGATTTTGAAACCAATCCACATGTAGCACCCGCAACATGTATGAGTACTCTCTATAAACCTGTTTTCTTTATTAACTATAAAAATCCTCAGTGAAATATGCACATCTTAAGCTTGTTAGATGTACTGTAACCATGTTTAAATGGGGATTATCAGGATACAAGAGTAGACAGATGGGAAGGTAGGACAGAACCTGACATTCAGGACTCTCCAACAGAAACCAAGACAGTTTACAAGTCTTAGGTATATGTACCACATTGACATATCACCTTCTGGTTGCTGTGCATCTCTGTCACATCCTACATCCACATTTGCCTTCTACCAGGGGCAGATCCAGATACAGGTTTCGGGGGGGCACTCTACCAGTTTTGGCATAGAGCTGGTGTTTGGTTTACATTGACTGGCAGAGTGCCACCTAATTGCAGGCTGTGCTCGTCACACTCACTCTCTCCAGAGCATTGCTGCACAGGGCCTGTCCTCATGTGGCTCAGAGGATGCCTGATTGACACCACACAGCAATGCTCTGCGTTCTGCCACATGCTCTGTCACTGAGAATCAAGCACCACCAGCAATAACATGAAGCAGGTACAGACACCCACTGATACCCATACATAGCCATATTGAAGGAGCAATAGCTGGAGATGGCCGCCATCTTGTATACCGGCAGCCATCTTGCATGGTTTTTATTCTAAGAAATACTAACTACCTCTTTAAGCAGTTTGCATAGACTCTAACATTCCAGAGATTTCTTTTGTAGCAATTAAAAGAAGAATCTATTTAGTGTAAATAGAGGTGCCAAGAATCCTGATTTAGGCAGGCAAGGTCACCGAGGACCCGAGCCTGGATGGAGAGCAGGACAAAGGATACTGTCTCTGCAGCTGCGTTCTTATCAAAGTAGGAGTATCATCCTGACTGTGAGAAGGCACCATATTCCTTGCCTCCCTTCTAAATCAAGTATTGTGTCCAAATTGTTTATTAAATGTATAATTGCAATGCGGTCTTTGTCTCGGAGATGGAGGGAGGGGGAATTCTCTCAGGGGATGTACTTGGGATGTACCTTTTTGATTTTCAATGTATAAGAATTGGGAATCTGCCCCGAAACAGGCACTTGAGATTTTGGGATTCAATCCTGCTCAAGTCTGGTACCATAATAAAGAATGCCTTTCCTGCAATTGACTCATGTTCGGAGCGTCATTTTCCACACTATGTCGACCTTTCCCGAATAAATCAACAGATTAACCTTTACAATATAACTCAGAGATACAAACACATACATAGCTATACACAAATACACACACCATTTAGGGAAGCCGCTAAAGCCAGGCTCAGAAACTCGGCTATTCGTAAACGTTATTGGGCCATTTATGTTAATAAAATTGTTAACTAAAATAAATGCAAAGTATCTTATTTACATTTATTATAGTTTACAGACTTATTGATGGGTGTTTTAATGCTGTGCAGCTCTGTTATACACCTCCACACCCTGAATATATTGGGGAGTTCCTAAAAGGAGGAAGATTAGAAAAAAACAGGGAAAGGGAGAGTTGAGCCCAAATTAGAACCTTAAAAACCGGGACATTTGGGAGATATGTACACACTCATACACAGTTGTATACAGACATACATTCAAAATACACATACAGAGCTAGAAACACCAGATACACACACAGGCTTGGGCATAAAGGGCCATATTACATTCCTAATGCTAATGTTAGCGCTCACCTGTGTGAGCATTAATGTTAGCTCTGGTGGCCCTAGCGCGGGCGCACCATATTACAATCCGAACACTAACGGGTTAAAAAACCCATTAGCGATTTGGATCTTGTGCTTTTAAGCACGAGCTTACTGTACTTTGCGCTCCCTATGCTTAACATGGGGAGCGCAAAGTGTTAATTAGCATTAGGATTACAAAGTCCTAACGCTAGTTACCTTCCTGCTGCGGTCAACTGAAAAGTTAACCACATCTAGGACCTGGGGATAACTGATTCTGCTTCTGCAGAATCAGTCAGCACCAGCTAAAACCCATTCAAGAAAGCACATGCTCTCCTTCTATCTCGCGGCGAGAACGGCAGCTCCATTTGCCTCTTCTTGCTGCCGGGAGCAGAGAGAGACTGGGGAAAAAAGTCCCTAAGTCTCCCTCTGCGAATCACTATGCCGACCTGACGGATCTCGCAAGGTGAGATTCTGCAGGTCATGTGACAGGCAGCATTAGCCTCAATGGAGTCCTATGGACTCCATGGAGGGGATGCTCGCGACGGCGCTTAGCGCTGTCCCGAGCATCCCGTTACTTAGCGACGTGTTAAGGTGCAGGCTGCTGGTTTATTATTTGATTTTCATGCTTTATGTATTATTATCGCCCTTGAAAAAGTCTATTCAGTAGACGAAACGCGTTGGGCTTTGTTATTTATTTTTATTTATCTATTTGGAATAAAAGTTTTTATTGATCCTTTACCCATCATTTGGCTTTTTTTGGTGATTCCAGTACCCGTGGTCTGTCCCATAGACCAACGGGGATCTTTTCAGACGCTGAAGCTTCCCATCTTTCCTTCCTATTTTTATGTGGAGCAACGGAACATTTCCAGGGAATTCCTTCAGCACTTTATTTCAAGATAAGTAACGCTTTCTCCCTATCACCAACTGCTTGTTGTCTGCTGGTTTAGCGCCTGCTCCGTAATATCACGCTAAAACGGGAACGCTAAGGAGAAACTGCAGGTGCAGGTTTTTGTCCTAAGTGGCCCTGTTTTAGCGTTATCATTGTAATAGTGCCCAAAGTCTACACACTATAGAGGTTTATATATCTTGAGTGTATCAAGGAAATAGCCTTGTCAAGTGAACTCCAGGGGTCTGATAAATAAAAGTTAACCCCTTTGCTTCTGAGCCATTTCACTTTCCATCCTGCAATACACAATTTTAAACAAAATTGGGAAAAACGCACGATTTTCTCTTGCTGTTTATTTGTACATTGCACATAGTCCTGTTTGGACATGTATCATTGGAAAGGCCAAAATCTGGCCTTTCCATTGACAAACCAATGGTCTATGTAGGATGTGTCAAACCGGAGTTTCAAACATCCAAAATGTCCCCTATATAACCTACAATCGGACTGCATTTCGGGGGGGGAAGCCCACTGTGCCACCTCTCTGGATCTGCCAGTGTCTCTTACCTACCAGCACCATCAAGTACTACTCATCATCAACTCACACAGAGTTATTCAGAGAGGTGAACCTCAGGAGAAAGACTGGAGAAGTGAAAATTCAAGGTCAAAGTAGCCAAACCAGAAAAATTTCCCATTTATCTCCCTTTCCAAATTAGCTATTTGGTCTACATTGTTCTCTTCTCCTGCCAATTCTCCTGAGTTTCACCTTTCTCTGAATAACCCTGACAATTTACAGAATAGATCTCCTCAGAGACAATTTTAAAAAAACGTTTATGGGTTGATTATATTTATTGTTTTTTAGCAAATCAAATACCATTTCTCAGATTATAGATCCTAAGTGAATCCATGACTTTTTTCCCTATTTATTAAAACTTTACACAAAGTAGTTTGATATAACAAGCTTTTTAAACAGTTTCTGGAATGATTTAAAATTTGTATCCCCTTTCTATGAAATTCCCTCCCCCGCAACATTAGACTCTTCCCATCTCTGTCTCCAGTCCTTCAAAAAGTCTCTGAAAAAGCATTACTTCAGAGAAGCCTATAGGCTCACATCATGATCTCCCCACTGTCATTTCTTCCTCTTCCCGTTCAGCCCTCCTGCAATCCGCCACTTCACCTACCCTATTCACCCTCACCTAATGGGTCACCCCTCTCCGCTTAGATTGTAAGCTCTTGAGCAGGGTCCTCCCTCCTTCTGTTCCATGTGCGTAATGTGTATGTATATTTGTTATTCTGTCTCTCCCATTGTACAGCGCTAAGGAATTTGTTGGCGCTTTATAAATACTTGTAACTGTATCCAGTAGTAGATTCCTAAGACTACAACAAAAAACATTTGGAATCTCTTAGAATACACAGTCTGCTGAATTAGAATTCAATCAAAACCTTTAGCTTTACAGTGTGACAGATTTTTCATTAATTCCTCTTCCAAGTCAGGAATCGACAAGATCTCATTCTACTGCTGTTTTGGTTCATGCCTTTAATTGTATTTTGTCAAAAGCCATTCCCAATATCATCAGCTGCTCATCGGTATCATCACCTAGTCAGAATGTCATTCTGGCAGCACCGCACTTATATTTAAGCCTAAATTGGTATTTTATGAATCCTTGTGGACCGTTTATAGAAGAGATACACCGAAAACCCCAGCAGCATATCAGTCATTTAAGTGCAGCTCGTGTGCTATATGTTCGCTCACATTCTACAGGGGTTGAATAGGATATTGTGGATTCTGATATATAAGTTCAGGTTATTTTTCCCATTTATAATGTAAAATAATGGCCTTCCAATTTTCTTTATATCTTAAAAAAGTAGGATTTTTTTTCCTTTGTATTACTTAACCATTTTTTAATACAAGCTCTGCTTCTTTAAATTGAAACCGTCTGGCAACATCGTCAGGTGATATACAACTAGAAAATGCCCTAAACCAGCTTTGGAAGGTCTGTGTTCAGGTCTGGTTGTTATTATAATTTATTGATGGTCATGAGTCATGAGTCAGCCTCGTAATTGAGTGCACATGTGGAAATAGATGTAGAAAAATGGAGGTCCCCTGCAGAGTATTCATGCGTACCTCTGTGCAAAATGTAAGCATACCATAAGCCAGGAATTTATTCAGAACACATGGTGTTTAGCTAATTCGGCATGATCACAGCTCAAATAGCAAAGCACTGTTTGATTTCCAAGAATACTGCAACAATAGAGGCAGTCTACATAAAATACAAAAAAAATGGGATTGGGTGTCGAAACAATATAGTTAGGACATTTAAAATTCTGGAGAGCAGCACAAAAAAGGCAATTTAGCTTGCTTCCACATTCCCAAAGTAAGATGGGGAACAGGCGAACTGATGAGTCATTTGAAGGAGTTTTACATTTCCTCTTCTAGCCTGGGATATAGAGCATGTGAGCTACAGATGGCTGAAATCAAGATTGAATCACCACCACCTACTCAGTTACTTCAAGATAAGTGGTTACATGGGTTACTTGCCAAGCCAAAGTTGTTCCAAACAAGAAAAAAAACGGGCCACCAAGTCAACGAACACACGGGAATTCACTGAATGCTGCCTTCTAAAATGAACGTACACCACACAGCTTTGGGAATTCTAACTGTAGCATCAGGGTTGTAATATTTTACCCTTTCCGCGAGTCTACACGCAGGAAAAAAAAAATCAAAATCACAGCAGCATAATAAAGGAAATAATAAATAATAAAGGAAATTAAAAACAAAATTAACAGGTCGATTTAAATCTAAGACAATAAAATTTAAAGGATTTTTCATGTCATAACAGAGTTTATTCAAGGGTTTCTCCAGGATGGAATAAAAAGCAGTTTGTTTAGTTCTATAAACCTTAATTATAGTTGTGACCCTCCATGAATTCCGTCACCACTTATAGATGTTCCCCTCCTTATCACTGAGCATGTTGCTTTCTGTTCAGCCAACACACACCGTCAAAGCAGATGCTTCTCATAAATATATGTTGAGGACCATCAACACCCCTACTAAACTGTCACCGCGCTGATCTGCATTAATGTCTGGCTTCTACGGGATAACCACTGGATATCAGGAAGATCTGGAAGAGCATCAGCTGAAGGAAATAGGTAAGAAATAGCAAAATGGCTCTAATAACCCAAGAGTAAATTACAGCTTGTTACCAGGTGCGTACCTAGTGGGGGTCGGGGCAGGCCGCTCCGGGTGGCACCACCCCCTAGAGTGACACTAGAAAAAATATATATATTTTTTTAACTTTTGCAAAGTATTTTACGAGGAAGGATACATTGAGATTTCACAAATTTTCAAGTATGTTCTGGGTAGGCAAGGCCTAGGCTGGCACTTTCCAGGGGGGCAGCAAAAAACCTCACCACTAAGGCTAGGGTCAGACGAAAGCATTTTTCCCCGCGAACGTGAAAAAGTGCATCCGAACGCATTGACGTATTTTTTCACGGAATGCGCAAAAACGGTCAGACGACGCGCATTTTCGGGCGTGATTTTGTACGGATCGTCAATAAAACTCTTTTTGCGTCTGGACGTTATGTAGGCCGGACATTAGCAGTGTCTGACATCTCCTAATCACGCAAACACGCCGCTATGCCGCAGCTGCGCACTCTGTGCGTCAGTACTAGCGGTTCAGCGTTCTCAGAAAAATGCGTTCAAATTCCACTTGCGTTGCACGGCCGGACTTTTGTGCGGCCGTACATCGTATATTGGCCGTCATTGCCCGTCATCTGCTGCTAGTGCGGCCGTAATTATGTGCGCCAGAACGCACGTTAAAAGTGCGCTGGTCTGACCCCAGCCTAAAGGGGTTACTCACAGAGCACCGAAATGACGCCAACATTTTGGTGTTCTGTTGTTCCCTGTACTTCGGGGAATAAAATTTCCCCACCCTGCAGTGAATTCACCATTCACCGCAGGGTCCCCAAAGTGCAGGGAGTCGGCCGCTTAATGCTGCCACCGCAAACCCGTGGCCTGCTGTTTTCCAAAAAACTACTGAACGAAAATGTCTGGAATTTACATATAAGATCCAATGAATGATAATAAAAAGTTCTGTTACAGAAAAAAGAAAAACGATATTAAAAAAAGGGGGAAAAATTTTGCCCAAAAAAATAAATCAGAAAAATGACTAAAAGGTACTAAAAAAAACCAAACAATAAATAAAGACTTTTTACTGCAGATTAAAATAATAAATGGTTTATTAGATATTGCATAAAAACGGGAATATTTGTAACATTGAAACCTATGGGGTTCGCCTGAATAAACCTGCTGATTGAAACCACCGAACATCAGGGCATTTCACTGCCATTTCACTGCTGTTTGCTGTTCTCTGAATAGATTAACCATTACTTCTCTATGGGGATTTGCACTGCCTTCGAACAGCACCGTACTTGCTGGCAGTTCGCCAAACTTGTGTGTGAGCCTAACTCCTAACAATAAAACAGCATAGCCAAAGCTACATCAATATAACACAATCGAATGCACATTCAGCATAAAGTTGAGGGTACAGCAACTCCATAATCAGAGGTATACTGTAACTAGAAACATCAGGGCCCATGAAGGCCCCCCACCCTAGGCAACAACATATTTTGCCCCTCCCCCTCCCACCGTCTCCATGCACTGGACCCCACCAGGTTCTCAAAGTTTACTCCAGACAATCGGTGTCTCATTTTTTTCCAGGTTAATTATGACCATTTCAATCCATCCAATTTTTTTTGTAATGTGCATTTTATAGATATCTCACAGAGCTCCATAGCAATAAAACTCACTGTAATGTGCAGTGTGTATGAGCGTATCACTTAGCTCCACAGCAATAAAACTCACACAGGGCTATTCAAAGAGAATCGAAAAGGCGCCGCACGTTCGGTGACTTTTCGTTCTCTTCAATTCGGTACAATTTGGCGATCCCATTTCGGCGACCCTGCGGTGTATTCAGCAAGCACCACAGGGATGTCGTAGTGCAGGGAAAAACCGACGAAAACTCACTGCAAAACCCAGGCGAATGCACACGAAACCCGCAAAACCATCTGGATTAACCCCGCCGAAGACGCTGGAGAAACCCGAGCAGGAGCCCATCAGAGCGCAGAGCAGCCGCCGGAAAAACCCGCACCGCAGACGAATGGAGTGAAAAAAACAGTCTTGAATATTTGAAAAGTGAAACGCTGTTTGCAAAGAAACTCCAGAACGAAAATGTCTGAAATTTACATATGAGGTCCAAAGAATGATAACAAAACGGGCTGTTACAGAAAAAAGAAATATATATATTTTGCAAAAAATCCCAAAAAATGCTTGAAAGATCCTAAAAAAAAATCTATAAATAAAAGAGACTTTTTACTGCAGAATATTATAATAAACGGTTTATTAGATATTGAATTAAAATGGGAATATTTTTAACATTGAAGCCTATGGGATTCGCCTGAATAAACCTGTTGAATGAAGCCACCGAATGGCAGGGCATTTCGGCAACTTTTCACTGCTGGTTTTCGTTCTCTGAATAGACGAAGCATTGCTTCTCTATGGGATTTCACTGCCCTCAAACAGGCAACGAACAGGCACCGTATGTGCAGGCAATTCACCAACATTTGGCAAGCTGCCTGCTCTCTGGATAGCCGAATGGCCAGGATCTTTCGGCAGCCATTCGGATCTCTTTGAATAACCCTTACAGTGATTTGTGGTGTGTATGAGCTTACCACAGAGCTCCAAACCAATAAAACTCGCAGTAATGTACGGTGCATATGAGAGTATCACAGAGCTCCAAAGTAAAACTCAAAAATAAGTACAAAATAAATTATTAAAATAAATATATTATAATAATATTTAATTATTTCAATCCAATTAAAATAAATATAAAATGATATTATCATAAGCTATAATAAAAAAAATATACTTGATCCCTGTCCTAACTTTTTTGCAGGGAGAGAGCTGAATTCCTCTTCGTCCTTTGGAAGAGTCTACTCTAGCCAATGCCCCGGCTGGCCTAGCCCAGCCCGTGCTGACCAGGTGAAACGCTAGGATGTACGGCCCAGGCGGGGCCCCGGCCGGTCGAGCAGCCCAGGCAGGGCCCCGGCTGGCCACATGGCCCAGGCAGGAACTGCATTCCCCCTAAACTTAACCCCTGGGCTTATTCATATGTTTGGAGATTTAAAACTCCAATAATATACTAAACATGTTTCCCTATGTTATCTTCTGTAATAAGCTTTTTGGGGTGGTTGCTGGATAAATTGTCCATTTGCAGGTGTAATTAATGAGGATATATAATAAAAGGGTAACGTTCCCACTATTGGTACTGCACTGCAAACATGTAAGTGAATGACTCTGCAATAGTAGCGATTGGGCTTCTTGAATTACAGAAGCCTGGCTATAACCTTTCATGCATGTGTATTATTTACTATAGGGGTTATTCAGTGAGCACAGAAATGTCACCGACATTTCGGTGCTCTCTCGTTCCCTGTACATCGGAGAATCAAATTCCCTGACCCTGCGGTGAATTCAGTATTCACCGCAGGGACCATGAAGTGCAAGGAAAAGTGGAAGAACGGATCTGAAAAATCACCGAAAATCCTGCCGATACCATCCGAAAAATCGGATTAATCCAAGGCGCAGAAAACCCGCCGAACGTACCAAACGATCCACTGCAAACCCGCTGAGCATGTCCGAAAAAAGCCAACAATCTGCCGAACACAGCACCGTCCAGCCGCTGGAAAAAGCCTGCAAGCCGACAAACGGGCTGAAAAAGAAAAAAAAAGTTTGAAACTCAAAAAATTTCAAACGCTATTTGCAAAAAAACTACTTGATGGAAATGTCTGGAATTAACATATAAGGTCCTATGAATAATAATGAAGGCCTGAAGCACCTAAGGTGTAGGGCCCTTAAGTTGCCTCTGATGCCAGGACGCAGGGAGGATATTTCTAGAAAGTTTTGCAGCGCGTGAGGAGATTGAGCGGGAGTGGTGTGGGATTAGTTGACAGGAAGGTACTTAAGGCGCGTGTGGAGAGGCTCTGCGTGCCTTTTTCTCCTGAGGTAGAGCGGTGAAAATCTGTGCTGCGTCAGAGATGCGGCTTTTTGCCTTAAAGTATTGTTTTGGGAATGGCGGAAGGTGGTGAGCTGGAGTCGCTTTTGGAGGAAGTGCGGGAGGCGGCTCGGCATCGTGGGGTGGAATGGGCTAGAAGAAGCATGTCGGAGGTGTTGGCGGCAGAAGTGGAAGGAGGTTCTCGGCCTGCCAGGATTTCGAGGCCTCCGGTGCGGTTCAGTCCGGGAGGTGAATCCAGTGATGTATCGGCGGCCGAGAGATTGAGATTGGAGGCTGTGAGAGGTCGTGGTCAGTTGGTTCAACGAATGTTGGCTGGTGGTGACGCAGTTGGAAATGAGGCTGGCGTGAGCGCTTCCAGGCGTGTGGAAGGTAGGAGCTTGAGGCCGGCATCGGGGGCTAAGGATCCTTCCAGATCCTGGCATCTTCTTTGGTGCGGAATTTGGCTTTTTTGGAGTTGTTTCCATTAGTGGTGGCCTTGGAGCTGTGGGGAGGTGCTCTGGAGGGGAGAAGGATTCTGTTCCACTCTGACAACATGACGGTGGTGTCGGCGGTTAATTCTTTGTCGGCTTCATCATTGCCAGTCATCAGATTTCTGAAAAGATTTGCGTTGATGGGTCTTAAGTTTAATGTTTTATGCAGAGCAAGGCATGTTCCGGGTCGCCTTAACTCAGTGGCGGATGCTTTGTCTTGTTTTCAGTGGGACAAGTTTCGTTCCCTGGCTCTGTTGGCAGAGGAGGTGGGCACCCCTTGTCCGGAGGGCCTTTGGCAGCTAGGCTCGGAATTTTTGGATGATGGGTGAGAGGTTCTTTGCCTGAGTCTTCTTGGAAGGCCTACTCGTGAGTATGGAGGGATTGGGCGCTTTGGCTGAACGGTTCAGGTACATTTCAGTGGGTGGTTTGGATGAGGAAAGTCTACTCAGGGCATACCTCATTCGGTTATTTGAGTCCAGGGCATCTCCTGGAGTGGTTCGGCAGTCTTTAGCCGCCTTGGCTTTCCTTTTTCAGGTATCGGGGAAAAGAGATGTCACCAAGGATTTTGTGATCAGATGTACAGTTCGGGGTTATGGGAAGGGGAGATGCAGGGTGGACGTTAGGCATCCAGTTTCGAGACAATTATTGGAGGGGCTATGGGATTTTGTTGGGAGTTTTTGTTCTTCACCTTATGAGGTTCTGCTTATGAGGGCGGCTTTTTGTTTAGGGTTTTTGGGGCATTTCGAGTGGGTGAGCGGGTGTGCAATTCTAGGAGAGGAGGTGGTGGTTTGGGAGCTGATGCGGTTTGGTTGGGAGTTAATGATTTGGTTATTTGGGTTGCTAACTCCAAGACGGATCAGTTGGCTAGAGGGCATAGAGTTTGTTTATTCACTGTGTGGTTTGTCCAGTGGAGAACGTTAAAAAAATTTTGGAGGTACGGGTGGAGTCTGACATGGCCTTTTTATGTCACGCGGACAGGTCGGTTTTATCAAGGTATCAGTTTATTTCTATTTTTAAGAAGGGTTTGTTGAGTTTGGGGAGAAATCCGAAGGAATTTGGTTCTCACTCTTTTCGTATTGGGGCTGTGGTGGTTTGGTGGGGAGTTTTTTCTTTTAATGTATTTTGTGTGGTGGAGATGTTGGTAATTTGTTTTTGTTTTTGCAGATCCTCCAAGAGTGGTGTGGATCATTGGCGACTCGCTGATTTTTTTGGGTGAGAAGAAGGGCGTTGGTGCGATCCTCTGGAGTACAGATGGGTCTGCTTGGGTCGGTAACACGGGTACGGTGGATCAGAATCCGTGGACTCCTATGGGAGGAGTTTAAGCAGACGGTTTTGGGTGCCCTGAGGCACGGTGAAGTTCCCCATGTGCTGGTGGTTCACATGGGAGGGAGTGATTTGGGTGTGATCCCTCTTTGTATGCTGCTGGAGCAGATGCAGGAAGATCTGCAGCAGTTGAGGGTGTGGTCACCATGGACAGTGCTGGTGTGGTCCGAGGTGATGACAAGGATGGTGTGGGAGCAGGTTGAGAATGAAGAGGCGGTGCGGCTTGGCCGTATCAAGCTGAATTGCTGCATAGGAAGGTTTGTGAGGAGGATGGAGGGTGTTGTGGTGTGACATCTACCTTTTGAAGAGGAGGAGGCGGAGTGTTATTTAAAGGCGGATGGAGTTCACCTGACAGATGTGGGCAAGGATCTGTTTATCCTGGGACTCAAGGAAGGGATTGAACAAGCCCTGTTTTTTCTTGGTGGGGGAGCTCTCCCATAAGGGAGTTATGTGAGGAGCTCGTGGCGGGGGCTTGTAGGCAGTGCTGGCTAGGGGTTCCTTTTTAGTTAGGATAACTTTGGTCAGATGGTTGGGAGTTGGGAAGTTTTTTGGTGGTTGGTTGGTTTGGAGGTGTGTGGTGGTTGTGGGGAGTCCTCTTTCAGCACTGGGTTATTGTTTTAATTTTGTTATGGGAATGGTTATGTTATGATGGTGGGTTATTGTGTGGAGTTTTTAGCTGTGGCCTATATATAATAAATATATATATTATTCCACAGTTA
Source organism: Leptobrachium leishanense (assembly GCA_009667805.1). NCBI lineage: Eukaryota > Metazoa > Chordata > Amphibia > Anura > Megophryidae > Leptobrachium > Leptobrachium leishanense. Next base: position 113,662,164 of record CM019066.1, read on the forward strand.
TGTGTTTGCGTATTTTTTGTGTATTTTTTGTCTCCCTGCGTCTGAACCGGTCATCAGTAGGCGACTTATAAAAAGGTCTGTTACATAAAAAAACCTGCTATTTAACCACTTGGCTGCTAAGGACGCACTCAGCGCTTCCTGACAAATGGGCCGTGTGTGCTACGGACGTGCTGAGAGCATCCTATCATTGCAGCTGCGATCGGCTGGTATTTCGTCCGATTGCTGCGTTCTCCTGGTGCAGGCTGACATCATGGATGTCAGCCCAGCCTCCAGGACCCCGGCCGGCCCAATAGCGTCACTGCGTTGGGCGTGATGACGTATATTTCAAGCACCCCGCCCCCTCCGCCAGAGCAGGGAAAGTGCCTTAAGGGGAGGTCCTTTGAACCTCTCTCGCTCCCCATTGGTAAGAGCTACAGGCCAAAGGCAGGCACCGCTTGAAAGTGCACAGTCTGCCCTTCCAAGCGGTGCCTGCCTTTAACCCCTTAGGGGCTGGATCGCGATTGGTGCCAAATCGCGGTCCTCTCCTGGAGGTGGCCGACATCTTGGATGTTGGCCAAGCCTCCGGGATCTCCCCCTACCTACTGACGTCATCACGCTTGGAGCAATGACGTCAGTTCGGGAGTTAACCCCTAGTTGCCATCTATGGTGGAGATAAGGGGTCCAATGAACATCGTATCTCCCGATCCATCTAGGGGTTAATGTTTGGTACCCTTTCCAATGATACCAAACATGGCTATGTTATTTGTACAGAAAAAAATATTAAAAAAATAATAAAATTACATTAAAAATAAGTAGATGATTGGAAATGTAGATGATTGGAAATTTACATGTATTTTAAATCTTTTGTTACAGCATTCTGGCAGGACATGACCTATACATATTACAATGTTATATTAAGAATCTGCCTAAAAAAATTATATATAATTTGTCTGGGTCGTATAATAAAACGTGATTTCAAATCGCGTTTAAACATGATGAGCAAAAGCGGTAAAAATTAGCTCAGCACACAGGGGTGAAATGGCTCAGCAGCGAAACGGTAAAAAAAAAAAAAAAAATTGGGAAAAAAATTAATCCGGAAAAATTTATTTGGCGAATAGGCAGGTTTTGAATAGCCAAATGGCCCTGAAATTGTACCGTACAGGGAAATTCACTGTTTGGTGCAATTTCAGGGCCAGTTCGGCTCTCTCTGAATAACCCCTTATATGATGCATCATATGCATATTCTGGTGGCATTTTCTGATTGCACTTCCCAAAAATATTGATTAAAAACACCCAAACAAGCCCATTGTCCATTTTGTATTGACATTTCATGTCACACCTCTATCTTTCAACAAGGAGCACTATATTAAGAATACAATACCCTGTAAATGTAAATTGATAAATTCAGTTCATGAAAAATAGTAATAAAGAACCATTGCTGCTGTGCCTTATGTTCCTATGCCCGCTGTGCATGCCGAGTTTGAAGGAAATATTATAATTTTATTAAAAGATTTAACAAAATCTCAAAGCCCCTTCAACAAACTAGTAATTATATTTTTTTAAATAAAGACAGATGTTCCGTCTGCGTGGATTTAAATATCAAATGATGCAAAACACATACTATTTGTAACAATGAGTACTAAATGTATAGTGTTTCAGAATTTCTGAACTGATCCTTATGGATGATTAAATTAGTGTTATTTGCTTTTATCAGGTATGCAAGGTTTTTACTTACAGACTTCCAAATGAAAAATTTGCTCCTGGTTTGTATACTCAAGGGGCACTATTACAATCTTAACATTAGCGCTCAGCCGTGCGAGCATTAACGTTAGCGCGGGCCGTCCACATTACAATCCAAATGCTAACAGGTTAAAAAACCCATTGCGATTCAGAAATTGCGCTTTTCCGTGCAAGCTTCCTATAATTTGCGCTCCCTATGCTTAACATGGGGAGCGCAAACAGTTAATTAGCGTTAGGATTACAAAGTCCTAAACTCAAAAGTTAACCGCAGTTTGGAGTTGGTGCTAGCTGATTCCACTTCTGCAGAATCAGTTATCACCAGCTACAAGTCCCCCCCCAAAATTAGATACTCATCTCTCATCCCGCGGCGAGAACCGCAGCCCGATCCGCCTCTTCTCTCTGCCGGTAGAAGAGTGAGACTGGGAAAAAAGTCCCCAGTCTCCCTCCGAGATCACTCCACTGGACCTGCAGGATCTCACGAGAGGCGATTGTGCCATTACAAAGAAGGTTGAACATATGCAAATCAGCTTGCTATCGTCCTCTTATAGTGGCCAGACTGAACATAGTGCCTCCTTACGTCCCTGAGGAGCAGACACAAGCGAAACGCCGCGTTGGACATGCTCTATTAACCCATTTAAGGTTTTCCTCTCGTTGCATGCCTGAGCTGGACGCTTCTTTATTTCATAGAGAACAATATCATTACAGCACAATCTGTTTGGGTATGACTGATTGCCCATAACCGTTCAGCAACATTGTAGCATGTTTAATGTTGAGATGGATTTTGAATCTCATGAACCCCTTTATGTATTAAATTAATTTTCTTGCTGAGGAATACACTTGTGGCTGGGAGATTGCTACTGCTTGCATTCTATTGTGATTTCTCGGTCAGTGCATGCAAATTGTAGCTACCAGGTTCACTCCTTGTCTTTATATTTACCAGCTGTATTCCATGACGTGGACCATTTATGTTTGCACCTCATCGTGACGCTTTTGAGTGGTGCATGCTAATTACAACAACAAATTTGGTGGCATATGTCTTTAAGCATTTAAGTATACTCTAACGTATGCACAATTTTTTTTTTTCTGAGGAATACTTTTGGCTGGGTGATTGCTACTGCCTGCACTTTATTGTGATTTCTCAATCAGTGCATGCAAATTGTAGCATTTAAGTATACTCTAACGTGTGCATACTTTTCGGAGGGGATTCTTAGGCATCTCTTGCTTATTATTCATTTCAGGTGGTGGTTCTTAGTTTTTGACATACAATTGTTGTCACAGAGACCTCACCCTGCATTAGATGCCTTTTGTGATTGGTCACTGACCTTGAGTTATGGTCTCTAATTTATGACCTTTTTTGTGTGTTTTTTTACATTTTGTGGGTGTGTACATTTTTTCTCAGAAGTCCAATAAAGGTTTAGAATTTTAGTAATTTGTTCCCACCTTCCTTTTGGGTTCTTTGGAATCCAATTCCTCCTAGTGCCAGGGGTAAGACAAGAGAACGGTCAGAGGCTAGGTGATGTCAAGCAGTACAGAAAACAAGATAACAAGGAATCAGAATCTGGTCAAAGACAGCCAAAGCGGCAAGGTCATGGATAAAAGAGTCAGTAAACTAGACGTATCAAGCACAAGACAAAAAAACAACCAATGGCTTCAAACGATACAACACAAAAGGGCAATGATTAGGGGTAGAGGCAAGTTTATAGTGTACCGAGTGCTGACCCATGTGAGTGTCATCTATAGAAAATATGTAAATGCTTTGATGGTGCAACAAAGCACCAGGACCTCCTTCAATATAGTGACATTTGCTCGTGTTAGTAAAGAATAGCCAACAAAGGAGTCTTCCATTTCAAAATACCTTTGTAAATGATGCACGAAGATAGTGAAGCCATGTCATTTTTGGACAAAGACATGTGAAATGTGTCAAACTGAAGGGTAGACTGATGCAAGCCAGATGATGACACTATCAATTTTAAAGAAGGCATTGCAAGCTGCATCAATTTGAAAGGAAAAATGAAGAAAACAGACTGAAAGGACTATCATAAGTACATTGACAGTAATAGGGGACTAGGGACCAAATTGGAGCTTTGGGTTCCCTTCCATCCATATACAGATATCTAGAAGAGGTTTAATAGAAATGTGTTGTGAATCTGTGGTAGCCCTAGCTCCTTGTTATGTCCTACGGGATTGGAAAGACAGTTTAGTAATTGGCAGAATCCCTAGGATTCTTATCCAATTCAGCTATTGTAGGTTCATTGTGAAATTCATCTCTAGATTTGGGCTTCCCTTGATATAGTTTTGTTTCAAGCAACACTTTTTTTGAGCAATAATAAAAGAAACATTAAATGGTTAAACAAAATACTTCATTGTCTCGTATTGCAAAGACTTGAAGATCACGACTAAATGGCTTCTTGAGTTTCTCACTTGGGTTGATTCCCCTGAAGCTTTCTGGCAATCATCTTACATGCAAGTAATTCCGCCAAGAAGCAAATGTGAACATTGTAATTTTTCTACTTATTGGCCCTTATCCAGCCTTACCACATTACTTCAAACCATGAAAGTATATATGACAGCACGGAAAAAGAATACTGCTTATTGTGCAAGAAGCCGATTCCAAGGTCACGGGCCAAATCTCAAAATACTCGTATCTTTAAACTACAGTATTTCATCATATATCAACAGCAACCCAATTCCAAATGTGTCATAGTCTGAATTTAGATATGAAAAACATGCAAGGATGGATTCCAACCCAGCCGTTGAGCTAAAGAGAGGAGCCATTGGAAAAAACAGCTCCAGCCATTAAGCTTTTTGCAAACTCACTTAACACCTCAGTAAAATCCCACCAATAAATCTCTTACTCACCTCAGATCTCACAATGCAGAGGGTGGCGGGATCCGAAGCTTTCACTAGCCACAAGACAGTGTTCTTCTGCAGCTCATTCTGCAACTGTGTGACCCTGCTGAATTGAGCACTTGCAGAGCTTGCATAGGCATATGCTGCTTTCCATGGAGTCCTGTGGACTCCAGGAGCAGTGTCAGTTGCGTGAGTATATTCACCCACCTCTTAATCTTTTCGAACCAAGATGCTAACACATAAAGGGGGTCGGAATAAGTTTGGTAACATGGAGGCAGTAAGGGAAATTGTCTTGCACCAATTTATTTTTCTCCCTTAATACACCCAAGTGAGTGGAAAATAATACTATTAAATAGTAAACACCTTAGATCTCTCCATGGTGTCCCTTCCTGCAGACGTCAATACATAAACAGATGGAATAAAGGATTGGGGAGATCTAAAATATCTAAACATAAAAGAACCACATTGGTGCAGTAAACCAGGTAATTTGGATTATAAGGGCACCCCCCTAGGACCTCACTCACAGAATATCACTGTAATGTAGGCACATCAACAACTACACATCACCAGATCCTCCACACGTCCTTCCGATTGCTCCCAGCTGAAAATAGAGATACGAACGGGACTTTGTGGATGCTGGTAAAAGTTGATTTTTATTATTAACAGCAATTTAAATGAATAAAATACACGTATCCAATGCGTTTTGTCCGAATTAAAAATCTTCTTCATCAGGGAATAATCTAGTTTACAAATGCCAGGAATTTTATAGCTCCAAAACTCGCAGGCTTTTTATTTTTCCCAGACACTACCGCTGATATTGCTAACAAACCTCACACAGTTGTTCTGGAGCTTAGGGAAACTTAGTAACTTTAACATTAGTGTAGAGGCTCAATTTAATTTGACTCGATAGCTGAAATTGGCACCTTTTCCAGACACAGTTCAGCCATTTTTTCAGTTCAGAATATTCAGATAATGGCATATCAGCATTTTGATTACTGATAAAAAATGTGGTTTCGCTATTGGCACTTGCATAGATTTTCAGGTAAGGAAAGATGGAAAAAAGAGAGGTTTGTGAGGGTCCTGAGGACGAGCAACAGCACTAGTGGCCTGCTCGACGGTGGGTCCCGCTCAGTTCTCACAGGGTTTTTGCTCAATTGTCCCATTACAGGGACGAATGCTCCATAAGCAAATCAGCCTGCTCTCACCCAGAAAAGGTAGCCAGCACTGATTGCTAAGGATGTCATCCCTGCACGAGAGATACAGCAACCCCCGATGACCATTTCGGCCTTGTTAGGCCTCGTCAGGAGGGTATAGCTGACACCCCTCAAGGCACCTCGAGCAAGGGGTCCATGTCTCGATTACCCTGTATACTTGTAGTGAGAAAAAAAGAGAGGTTTATGAGTGTCCTGAGGACGAAATTGGCACCTTTTCCAGACACAGTTCAGCCATTTTTTCAGTTCAGAATATTCAGATAATGGCATATCAGCATTTTGATTACTGATAAAAAATGTGGTTTCGCTATTGGCACTTGCATAGATTTTCAGGTAAGGAAAGATGGAAAAAAGAGAGGTTTGTGAGGGTCCTGAGGACGAGCAACAGCACTAGTGGCCTGCTCTACGGTGGGTCCCGCTCAGTTCTCACAGGGTTTTTGCTCAATTGTCCCATTACAGGGACGAATGCTCCATAAGCAAATCAGCCTGCTCTCACCCAGAAAAGGTAGCCAGCACTGATTGCTAAGGATGTCATCCCTGCACGAGAGATACAGCAACCCCCGATGACCATTTCGGCCTTGTTAGGCCTCGTCAGGAGGGTATAGCTGACACCCCTCAAGGCACCTCGAGCAAGGGGTCCATGTCTCGATTACCCTGTATACTTGTAGTGAGAAAAAAAGAGAGGTTTATGAGTGTCCTGAGGACGAAATTGGCACCTTTTCTGGACACAGTTCAGCCATTTTTTCAGTTCAGAATATTCAGATAACGGCATATCAGCATTTCGATTACTGATAAAAAATTTGGTCTCGCTATTGGCACTTGCATAGATTTTCAGGTAAGGAAAGATGGAAAACCCCACTGAATGCCCTTAACATTAAAATAATCGTAACCTTAAAACATTTTAGGGTTAGTGTTAGGGTTATTTTTAAGGTTAGGGTTACTGACAATGATTGATTAGATGCACTTTCATGTAAAATATTTTTTTTTTTAAAAAAAGCATTTTTTTTCAACCTATTTACTGGCCTTACTTTGTCAACAAGAGGCCTTTTATCAAATATTAGACGTTCAAACCTTATGGAAACATGTCTATTTGGTCATTGCGAAAGTTGCAGATACTCCGCTAGTATTAAAGTCGATGGTGTTCCTGCTACATCACACCCTGCAGCATATTTCTACACATACAGGGTTATTCAAAGAGAATCGAAAAGTCACCGAACGTTCGGTGACTTTTCGTTCTCTCCAATTCGGTTCATTTTGCCGATCCCATTTCGGCGACCCTGTGGTGTATTCAGCAAGCGCCACAGGGTCCCCGAATTGCAGGGAAAAGCCACCGCAAACCTGACGAAAACAAACCGCAAAACCCAGCGAATGCACGCCGAAAACCCGCAAAAACATCTGGATTAACCTGCCGAAAATGCTGGAAAAACCCGAGCAGGAGCCGATCACACGCAGCAAAGCTGCCGGAAAAAGCCAACACCGCAGACGAAGGCAGTGAATTAATTAGAAAAACAGTTTGCTTGAATGTTTGAAAAGTGAAACGCTGTTTGCAAAGAAACTACTGAGTGAAAATGTCTGAAATTTACATATGAGGTCCAAGGAATGATAATAAAAAGGGCTGTTACAGAAAAAATAAGTAAAGTTAAAAAAATATCGGATTTTTTTAAAAAAAAATCCAGAAAAATGCTTAAAATATCCTAAAAAAAATCTATAAATAAAGAGACTCTTTACTGCAGAATATTATAATGAACAGTTTATTAGATATTGAATTAAAACGGGAATATTTTTAACACTGAAGCCTATGGGATTTGCCTGAATAAACCTGCCGAATTAAACCACCGAATGGCAGGGCATTCCGGGAACCTTTCACTGCTGGTTTGTGTTCTCTGAATAGCCGAATCAGTGCTTTTTTATGGAGATTTCACTGCCCTCGAACAGGCACCGTATGTGCAGGCAATTCGCCAGGATTTGGCGAATTGACTGCTCTCTGGATAGCCGAATGGTCAGGAAAGGTAACCGAACACTGATTTTCAGCGTTCGGTTACCTTTCTCTAGCCATTCGGATCTCTTTGGATAACCCTGATAAACAGTTAATCACAATACTGGCATTCCGTAATGCTGCTAAAGCAAATGTATCTCAACATCTCCCAGCCCATTTATGGAATGGTTCCATGAGGTAGAACAGAATGGACATATAGCCATATAGAAGACATGAACCTCAGACAGTCACCTCACGCGCTGGTTCTATTGAACTACAACAATCCCGCAAACGTGACTTACAACCACCATCTATCTTTTGCTCAATTCCTCCTCTGGCCTTCGTCTTCTTCATTCTAATGGTTGGTAATTGCTCTGGTGGAATAATTCTTCATTGTAATGTACTACAGTTTGGTAATAAGGGCCTACACTTTGGCTTCAGTCTCCTGCTTATCACGAGTCAATTTTTAGCATATGCATACTGATGTCAACTCACCATTGTGTGATGAGCCTTATTGTTGACGCTAGATTATGTACAGAGAATGATTTACTGTATGCCAATTGCTCCTCAGTCACCGTCTAATAAAAATAATTATGTTACAAATATATATATATATAAATTGAGAAAGAGAAGGAAGATATAGTTGGTTTTGAGCATCCTTCCTTCTGCAATTGTTTGCAATTTACTGGAACAAGTATGAGACATGATGTATGTGTTATATGTGTAACAGATTACCAGTAAAAGTAGTTTACTCAGTAGCTTGTGAGTAATACAGGACAAAGTCTAGAGATAAGTGTCCGGATGCATATGAAGCTCTGGTGGGAGAAAGTCAGCAAGAGCGCAACTTGTATCATCATCAGGCTTCTGTATGAGACATTCTAAGGATTAACACCTGGTTACACATTATTCTTATGTCCCACTCTAGGGGCCCTATCAGGTCCTTAATGCTAGCGCTAGCAGTCACAAAAATGAGCGTTAGCGCTAGGTTAATTGAGGTGATAACAGAAAGCCTATAGCACCTCCCGATTGCTAACGGGTTAAAAAATCCATTCGTGCATCAGTATTAGCGCTTTTTAGCGCAAGCTTACTGTACTTTGCTTTCCGTTTGCTTAACATGAGGAGCGCAAAGAATAAGCAATCAGTAATTAGCGTTAGGATCACATACTCCTAACGCTAATTACTCACAGCCGTTGCGAACTAAAAAAGTTGGCTACATCTTAGAGCTGTAGCTAACTGATTCCGCTTCTGCAGATTCAGTTAGCAGCAGCTAGAAGCCCCCCCCCCAAATTAAATACACACCTCTCATCCCACAGTGAGAACGGTGGCCCGATCTGCTGCTTCTGGCCACCGGGAGCAGAGTGAGACTGGGGAAAAAATGGCGCCAGTCTCTCTCTACGTTCACTCCACGGTCCTGCAGGATCTCGCGAGAAGCGAGATCCTGCCGGTCATGTGCCCCCGAGCATCCTGGAATCTAGCAGCCGCTATTGGGCAGACTGCTGGATTCAGTGCCTGCCCCATAATCTACAGGGACCTTAAGAGCAGATTCGCAACCGCAAATTTTTCCCGTTAGCGTCTCAGTTTCAGCTTAGGGCAGGTGATAGGGCCCTAGCTATCTAATGATCAGTGTTCCAATTTCACTTTTCTTTAAAGACCCTTAATTCTTAATTACATATTTTTATTTAATATTTTATGTTGTTCATTATCAGTGGTATCAGGCTTTTCTGCGATTTGCAATGGTTTTATATATGATTCAATAAGATTCAGTGGGAAGTGAACATTTGGGGCATTATTACATTCTTCACGCAAACGTTAACGCGTGCACAAAAACGCATTAACGCGAGGGGCAAAACCCTTTACGCAGAACATCGTATTACAACGTCCGTTCAAAAAATGCGTGTTAACGTCTAAGGCTGATGAACCCGCGCGAACCCTTTGCGAGCGTACTGCACTTTGCGCGTCCTATACTTAACATTGTGAGCGCAAATGCATTTGTGCGCTGGTATGCGGATGGTATTACAATCTATGCGCAAATTTTAACTGACAACGTTTGCGCGCATAATTTTAATGTCTTTTAAAAGCTGGTGTTAATGGCAAATCTGAACATTCTGGCCGAACCCAAATACACCAGCCCGAAAACAAATTACACATTCTACGCATACCCAAACAATAAAATTGAGAGGCTGTGCGTGTTTTTAATATTGCTGCAGCATATATACTCAGATTGATTTTGACAGGAGCAAAAACTTAATGGGAGACAATTGTGGTTCTTAATTCTGATTGGCTGAATTGTGTGACAAAACTGTCCGCACACCGATTTCTGCACGCAGCGTTAATGCGCGCGCGTTTTTGCGCGCGTTATTTTTTGACGGATGAAAAAATGCGCTAGGATTGTGATACCACCATTAATTTACGCGCGTTAACGTTTAACGCTTCACGCACAAATGCATGAGCGTTTTTGCGCAAAGAAAGTAATAGAGCCCTTGCTATTTAAAATGAGAGACTGCTTAGCTTCCTTTAAGTCAGTGATGCTCAAACTTTTCGCATCTGATATTAAATCGATAAAAGCTCTCAAATTGACCACTATGAATGGCAATTGATATGACATGACAATGCATATAAGCTATATGTTATACAGTGACTCCCCATTTTCTTACACTTTGAGTTCATTTTCACCTCTCTATTTTTAAGGTTTATCAATACATGCCTTTTCCTCAACCTCTAGTACTAGCATTCCTATTACATAAATTCGTTCCTCAAGTAGGACATTTGCCCTGACATTATCTGAAAAGGCATCAAATTCCTCAGCTGAATTAAACAAGCAATATGTGCTCTGATTGATCATACGGAATTATCTAAACGCATTATGGCTCTGAATGAATTCCAACCATGTAAATGTATCATTTGCTACAATATCCAGGGACCAGCAAAGAAAATAGCAGAGAATGCGCTGAACTTGGTATAGGAAAAGGTCAGTAAAGCTGGGAAAGGCCAAGGGTTTGTGTTACAAAGGATGAATTCTAGAGGAAAGGCTAGTGGGATCACACATGAGTCTTTATTTTGAATTATAGCCACATATTGCTTGTATAAAAAAATATATTCATTTTCCTACAAAGACTTATTTTAAATAATTAAAAAGTCTCAATGACCTGTTACCCATAACTCTCAGGAACTGCTGTAGCACTTAAAAGGAAAAATATATTTTTCCTTTCAACATCAATATTTTGGTGGTTTATTTTACGAGCTCTCAGAAAACTTTACACTTTAGTGGAAGATTAAGAGGCAAAATGTATTCCCTCTTAATATACTGTGCATCTCAACAGACTTTTCCTGGAAACTGAGCAGGCATAAACATTTCACTTTCTCTACAGCAGAGCTGATGTTAAAGTTGCTTTTATAACCTAGAGTATTATTAGTATACTGTAATTGTGAGTATACCATACTTTAAGGAACTCTGAGAGCGTCGAAACTAAAGGAAGGTAAACAGCATGCAGCTATAGAATGACTGTGCAAACAAATGATAACATTGACATACTCGCCACCCAGGACATACTTAAAAACAAGATAAATCTCAATGTATCCTTTCTGGTAAAATACTTTCTCAAAAAAAATAAAATCAAATACTTATACATATGATGAATCCAGTACACTCGCTTGCTCATGTGGCGGTACTCAAAATGAAACACAGATAAATATATCATAGTGTAGACCACGGAGATACCCTCCTGACGAGGCCTAACAAGGCCGAAACGATTGTCGGGGGTTGCTGCACCTCTTGTGCAGGGATGACGTCCTTGGCAGTCAGCACTGGCCACCCTTTTTGGGTGAGAGCAGGCTGATTTGCATATGGAGCATTCATCCTTGTAATGGCACAAGCAAGCTAAAACCTTGTTTGTGAGACCTGAGCGGGCCCCACCGTAGAGCAGGCCACTAGTGCTGTTGCTCGTTCTCAGTATCCTCACAAACCCCCCTTCTCCTCGCTATTAGTCTACAGGGTCATCCAGACGTGGACCCCTTGCTTGGTGTGCCTAGAGAGGTGTCAGCTATACCCTCCTGACGAGGCCTAACAAGGCCGAAACGATCGTCGGGGGTTGCTGCACCTCTTGTGCAGGGATGACGTCCTTGGCAGTCAGCACTGGCCACCCTTTTTGGGTGAGAGCAGGCTGATTTGCATATGGAGCATTCATCCCTGTAATGGCACATACAAGCTAAAACCTTGTGAGACCTAAGCGGGCCCCACCGTAGAGGAGGCCACTATTGCTGTTGCTCGTTCTCAGGATCCTCACAAACCCCCCTTCTCCTCGCTATTAGACCATATATATATATATAGTTTTTCTCATGGGTTAATGTGAAGTCACAGTCACATGGTCCATAGCTAAAAAATAGTGTCTCTCTGTGATACTCAGATAACCCCTTTTGAAGGTGGGGTTCGACCTGTATGTTCCTGTATTGCTCAGGCTTGCACCCAGGGATCCCAAGAAGGGACAGCATATCACTAAGAGCCAACACATAGGGGCTTCATCTAGGGCGTGTATGACTACTATCTTTATACCTATTCATTGAGTATTTTCAGAGTTACACTAAGGGTAGATCCTGCCCTGCCTATGTTTTTGAAGTGCTACAATTTCTACCAGAGCTAAAGGGACAGTGTCACCCCGTACAAATAGCAAGCGCAATATAGAGAGCAAAAAATTTAATTTTCCTTTATTTTTTTCTATTTGAGTACCACCTCTCAAGCGAGCAGTGTACAGGATTCATAATCGTGCGCAGGGGGTGTGCCTGGTGTGCCCAGGCACACCCTAATGTTGTGTGAATAGGTCCTCTTTCACCTCCTGCATTGACATTTTAGATGTCCCTTTGCTGGTTCATGATGAATAACTTAAAAACTGACTATCTCTGATTACAGCCTTGTTTTTTCTAATGAAAATGAAAAATTTTGCAGAAAAGGTTTCAGTTAATAAATATTCTATGGGTGCACACCCTAATGTAACAGGTTGTGCATGCCACTGAAAGGATTTATCATAGTATAAGTATTTGATTTTAATCTTATCATTTGATAAGCACATATATCACACTCAGGGTTATTCAAAGAGCGTGAAAAGCAGGAGAATGACGGGAGAATGACTGGAGAATGAAAAATTCTAGGTCAAAATAGCCGATTTGGAAAGTGAGATGAAAGGGAGAATTTTTCTGGTTTGGCTATTTTGACCTAGAATTTTTCGTTCTCCAGTCATTCTTCTGCTTTTCACGCTCTTTGAATAACCCTGACTGTTGCAAACATTGAAGTTTTTTTATTTCACGTTACATGACATTGAATGGTATGAGCTTTGAGTGTGTTATTGCTGTTTGTAATTGTGAGTGTATTTGAAATGTTTCTGTGCTTTAGGACGTTTGGTTACTAAACTAGCTTTGTGAGATGAATATCGTATATGCAGTTTCCTAGGCTTTAGTATTTTCTTATTTTTTTTTAGATTGTTCAGAATTTCAAAATCTTAGGGCCCTATTCCCTTGGTTAAGCAGGTTTCCCAGTAGCGTCCCCATTTTAGCATGAGAGCCCAGGGCAGGCACTAATTCAGCACCTGGCCCTGGAACCACGTGCTACCCTAGGGCGAACAGCCACAATTTGCTTATGGTGCAATATACCTTAAAATAGGGATGCACCGATACTAGTATCAGGGCTAATAACAGGCATTTGCATGAGTACTTGTACTCGTGCAAATGCCCACGATACCGAAAACCAGCACTGGGCTGGCTTACCGGGAGGTATCTGAGGAGCTGGGGCAGCTGGCAGAATGCACTAGCAGCATTATGCCAGGTCCCTCAAGTTGGCAGCACTCCAGTGAGTGGCGCCTGCATAAGAACTCGCAGCCTCTGCAAGATCTCAAGAGAGTGCGGCTGGAAGCCCCTGGGGAGTCGCATTACAACCTTCACATGCCAGCGGTTGCCCCAGTGTCTGAGGTCAGGGATGTATATACAATATATATGTATAATATATATAAATATATATATATATTTATACAAATACAACAAATTTGTGCTCCCAGGAGAGGAAAAATGTGTTTTTAGGTATCCTCAGACTTCTACAGCGGACTCCTCCTTAGGCACGATGAAACAGCAAAAAAGAGAGAATTGAAGTCTGTAAAGGATAAAGTGAGATAACCATAGCATAATACTGTTATTGTGAGTAAGTATTTAAGCCCCTGCTAGGACCACACTTACAAAAAGCAGAAAGTATTCAAGCCCATCAAAAAGTGCACGCCAGCTTCTTATCCACACCAACCGGCAGCAGGTATAACTCCTTCTCTCCGGTGGGACAGCTGTTTTGGCATACAACAGTAATTACCATACAGAAGCCTTTAGTGGTGGATCCGGCTGCCTTGGGCAGGATATACAGCAACCTCAGGACTCCAGCAGCGTTAGGATGAATTAGGACATAATTCGCAATGAATAAAAAGTGTGTTTATTAAAATGAAACACATCCAACATGTTTCGTTAGTCTAAGCTAACTTCATCAGGGATATGTTTACAAATAAAAACCAAGTATCATAGAAACATAGAAACATAGAAAATGTCGGCAGATAAGAACCTTTCGGCCCATCTAGTCTGCCCAATTACATGGATACTTTACCTGGATTTATCTTTTGTTTAGGATAGCCTTATGCCTATTCCATGCCTGCTTAAATTCAATCACTGTTTTGGCCTCTACCACTTCAACTGGAAGACTGTTCCATGTATCCACCACCCTCTCAGTAAAATAATGCTTCCTGATGTTACTTTTAAACCTTTGCCCCTCTAATCTAAGACTATGTCCTCTTGTTTTGCTACTTTGTTTCCTTTTAAATATACTCCCTTCCTCTACCTTGTGGATTCCCTTTACGTATTTAAATGTTTCTATCATATCTCCTCTGTCTCGTCTTTTTTCCAAGCTGTACATGTTAAGATCATTAAGCCTTTCCTGGTAACTTTTTTCCTTCAAGCCGTACACCATTTTAGTAGCCCTTCTCTGAACTCTCTCTAAGATGTCTATATCCTTCTGGAGATACGGTCTCCAGTATTGCACATACGGTCTCCAGTACATTTATAATGTCCTTAATAGTCCAGTCAACCAATCAATATCGTCCAGTGAAGATCTCCATGTGTGCTTAATTGTGTCTCAATTGCGAACACCAGCCTCTTGCAATCACCGTGTATTTACTTCCTTGATCCACTCAAAACAGGAAACCGGAAGCAAAATCCTTAGGCGCCTTCTTTAAAAGTCCTGTTTTGCCCTTAAATCAGAACTTATGCCCAAAAAGAAAACAAAAATCAAAAATCGAACATAACACAAAACTAAATGCAATTAACCACATCAATCTCCATCTTCAGACCCACAACACCCCAGGTACCCAGTTCATGAATCCACCTGCTCTCTTTTTTAGCCAGAAGTCTCATGAAGTCTCCCCTCCTCCAGTCTGGTTTAATTAATTCTATACCTAACCATCTGAAGTTTGCGAAATTAAATTGCAGACAACTTAAACAGTGATTGGGGACACTATGATCTTTACCATTCTTAATATTACAAAAATGCTCCATGATACGTACTTTTAGCTCTCTGGTGGCCCTGCCCACATACTGCTTGCCACAGGGGCATATTAAAAGATATATAACCCCCTTGCTTTTACACGTGATGAAACATTTAATAATATAATCCTTCCCTGTGACTGTACATCTAAAGGAGGTGCTTTTCCTACCGAAATGTGTGCAAGCCTTGCAGCCACCACATCTGTAAAAACCGGCATCTTTAGTTAAAAAAGTTTTTTTAGAACCATCCTTTAGTTGTTTCTTAGGGAGTATTGTGGGAACTAGAATACTCTTACGGTTATTAGCTTTTCTAAAAATAATAGATGGCTTATCTGGTAGAACATCTCTTAAAATATCATCGTTCTTTAGGACATGCCAGTGTTTATTAATAATATACCGGGGCAGGCACTGTCTCAGCACCTTGCCCTGGAACGCAGCGCTACCCGCAGAGATACTCGTGGTAGCGCTATCACGCCGCCTCGAGTGTCACTGCCTGGAGAGTGAACGCGAAGGGAGACTACGAACTATTTGTTCCCAGTCTCATTCTGCTCCCGGCAACAAAAAATGGCAGATTGGGCTACCGTTCTCTCTGCGGGATGAGTATTGGATTTATTGGGGGGTTTTAGGAGGGTGCTATGATTTTGCAATTGCGGAATCACTTAGCACCAGCTTTTAGGTGTACCAAGTGCCTGTGGTAATTAGCGCTGGCAATTTGTGATACCGTACTTATCGAAGAGCTAATTACTGATTGCAAATCCTATACTTTAAAAGGGAATGCAAAGTACAGTAAGCTTGCAGAAACTAGTGCAATCACCGATTTTTTTTTTATGGGTTTAGAGTTCGGAAGGTAATACGGGGGACATGCGTTAAATTCACTTATCCTAGCGTTAAACCTTACTCATCAGAATGCTACCGTTAGCGTTCACTAAGGAATACTGCCCAGTGTGTATAGCTGACTAGCAAAACAGCTGCAATCCTTATATAATATTTTCTTAAGTGATATAATAGCCCCACTCAGGATGCTTTTAATCCTTAACCCCTTATAGACTGGTAGGCGCCACAAGTCGGGAGGGGGTAAACCCCAGCGAGGTGTGCTGGTACGCCTTGCTGCTAGGTGCTACTGCGGTCCTCTGATTTGGCCGGGTCACACATCCGATGTGTGACACATGCCATTGCTGCAGAGGGATGGCCTGAGTTCAGGACGTTTTTCTGCAGCCAACGGAGCGTGCCGGCTGCGGCGAGGGGTCGAGGTGGCCCATTGAAGTCAGCAGGGCGTACCTGTACATCATAATACGTCCCGTGGTGTTAACAGGTTAAGTAGAATGAAATAAATAGACAGTGTGTATGTATATATATATATATATATATATATATAGAGTGGCCAGATTATTATGACCACCCCATCAGTACTTCGTTGGGCCACCTTTTTGCCTTCAATACTGCGGCGATTCTTCTTGGCATTGACTCCACGAGATGTTGAAAGGCCAAGACAGGAAGAGAAAAGGACTATATGACCTCAGATGGGAACACATACATTTTGGGAGCCGCAAACTACTGTCAGGAGTCAATACAGGTGCAAAGAAACAGCTATGACAATACAACCACAAGAGTGGAAGAAAATTGCTGAATTTGTGTCGGAGTCTCGGGCTTTACATCCTTAATGGCCGCACCAAGGGAGACTCTCTGGGAAGGTATACATTAAGCTCCCATGTAGGAAACAGTGTGGTCGACTATGCAATCACGGATATGAACTCCACTCACATCAACGCCTTCACCGTCACCCCACAAACACACCTGTCAGACCACAGCCAACTACTGCTTTATATTAAATCCTCAAACAAACCATCCTCAAAACCCCATCAGAGCGGACTGTACAACCTCCCACCATCATTCAAATGGACCAGACACTCTACCATAGCCTACAGAGAGGTCATCAACAGACCCGACATCAAAGATCAGCTAACAGTCTTTCAAAACCATACCTATGTACTAAGTCCCCAGGGGGTGAACCAAGCAGCAAAGGACCTTCAAAGCATACTACACACCATCGCAGAGACCTCCAACATTAAAAAAGTCAACTTCAAGAAATCATCCAATAAACAACCCAATAAATGGTTTGACAAAGAATGCAGAACACTAAGAAACAACCTACGAACAGTCTCAAATAAAAAACACAGAGACCCCGACAACATTGACCTGAGGATCACACATGGTGTCCTGCAGAAAAACTATAAACAAATCCTCAAAAAGAAAAAACAAAACCTTATCTCCCAAAACCTTCAACAACTGGAAGAGGCTCTTCAGGATAACTCTTTCTGGGAAACCTGGAGTCAAATCGGCTCAGGATCCAAGAAAAAACACCTCCACATCCAAAATGGCAACATCTGGCTCAACTACTTCAAGAGCCTGTACAAAGACATTCCCAAAGAGGAGCTAACTGGGGAACAGGAACACATCATCAGAAGACTACACGAACTGGAGGAAAAAATCAAGGATTTCCAAAACCCGTTAGATACACCCATTACACCCCAAGAAGTAGCAGAACAAATTCAAGATCTGTGAAGTAAAAAAGCCAGCGGGATGGATGGAATTCTTCCAGAGATGATTAAACACGGCTCTCCAGAAGTACACGCCGCAATATGTAAAGTTTTCAACCTGGTCCTGAGCGTTGGATTCTACCCTCAAGTATGGAACCAAGGCCTCATAACACCCATCCATAAGAGTGGAGACCAATATGATCCAGCCAACTACAGAGGGATATGTGTCAGCAGCACACTGGAAAAACTGTTCAATAGCATCCAGAACAAAAGAATCCTCGGCTTCCTGACACAGCATAACGTCAAAAGAAGCCAAGCAGGGTTCATGCCAAACCATTGCACTACAGATCACATCTACACCCTGCACAGTCTCATCAAGAACCATGTCCACAATACAAAAGATGGGAAAATATTTGCTTGCTTTGTGGACTTTAAGAAGGCCTTTGACTCAGTGTGGCACCCAGGCCTGTTCCTCAAACTACTGGAGAGTGGAATAGGAGGGAAAACATGAGAACTTCTGCAGCATAAAGGTGAATGGGAAGAGAACAGAGTATTTCCGGCAGGCTCGTGGAGTCAGACAAGGCTGCAGCCTAAGTCCAACCCTCTTTAACATCTACATCAATGGACTGGCTGAAGCTCTAGAATCCTCCTCAGCACCAGGACTAACTCTACATGACACCGAGGTGAAGTTCCTGTTGTATGCAGATGACCTCCTATTACTGTCACCAACAGAGAGAGGTCTACAACACAGCCTGGAAGTGCTGGAAAAATACAGTGCGGCATGGGCACTACCCATCAACCAAAAGAAAACAAAAGTCATGGTTTTCCAAAGGAAGAACGCAAAAACCAAGAGTTCCGGTTTCACACTTAATGACTGCACTCTTGATGAAGCCAACAGCTACACATACCTCGGCCTAGAAACAAACCGATCGGGAAGTTTCAAACCAGCCATAGAGGCCCTAAGAGACAAGGCGCGTAGAACCTTCTATGCCATCAGGAGAAACCTCTACAAACTAAAACTGCCTGTAAGAGTCTGGCTTAAAATCTTTGATAGCGTCATCACTCCAATCCTCCTTTATGGCAGTGAAGTATGGGGCCCCATCACCTACCCTGACCAATCCAAATGGGACACCAGCCCAACAGAAATATTCCATCTGGAATTCTGCAAGCACCTCCTCCAAGTCCATCGGAGCACCTCTAACAATGCTTGCCGGGCAGAGCTGGGCAGACTCCCCTTACTTCTTGCAGTACAGAAGAGGGCGCTATCATACTGGGACCATCTAAACATCAGGAGCCTCAACTCATACCACCATAAAGCCCTACTGGCCTACAAGGACCATCCCAAACCATGTGGGCTGCAACAACTCATATCCACCCTGATCATCCAAAGCCCCCATGAAGGCAACCTGACAAAATATCAAATAAAGGCCCTAATTAACGATTCCAGGGAAAACTATATGAGAGAATGGAGACATGATATAGCAAACTCCAAGAAACTCACCATTTACCAATCCTTACAGAGGGAATACAAACTGGCCCCATACCTGGAGGTACTACAAGACCCCAAGGACAGACAGATCCTGAGCCGGTACAGACTGAGCGCCCACAGCCTGGAAATTGAATCAGGGCGGCATAGACAGACCTACAAGCCCAGGGAGAATAGACTGTGCCAGCATTGTGACCAGGAGGCCCTGGAAGATGAGGTCCACTTCCTCCTACAGTGCCCCAAGTACTCAGCACTGAGGGAAACTCACTTCCAGAGACTCTCCGCTCTCATCCCGGACTTCACCTCTATAGAAGAGACGAGGAAACTCCACATCATACTGGGAGAAGAGGAGCCGGCGGTAAAAATATCTGCCCAATACGTCGCAGAATGTCACAGACTGAGAGGAACATGAGAGATCCTGGACTTATAAATCCCCAGCACGGACTCGCCCCCATCCCCCTTCACATTATCCCTTACCCCTGATAATGTCCATGGACTTGCCCATTCCCCCCATATATATGTCCCACTACCCCCCCCCCCTCCTCCCCATATGCTTTGGCAATGCTAAAATGTATTTGGTCCTGCCAATAAATCTTATTTTGATTTGATTTGATTTGATTTGAAAGGTGATGCGAGGAATCTGACACCATGCCTGATGAATAGCACTGTCCATTTCTGTGAGATTTGATGGTTGTGCAACCAGCTGCCTGATGGCTCTTTCAACTTCGTCCCACAAATGCTCATTGGATCAAGACCTGGTGATTGTGGGGGCCGCCGAATCAAGGTAAATTCTCCCTCATGTTCTTGAAACCACTCCTGCACAATACGAGCACCGTGGCATGGCGCATTGTCTTGTTGGGAGAAGCCATCTCCATTGGGATACGCCATCAACATGATAGGATTAACTTGATCAGCAACGATGCTTTGGTATGTTGTGCTATTCAGACGTTGTTCCACATGAATTAAAGGGCCCTAAACCATAACACTGCCCCCACCAGCTTGAAGGGTTGTACTCATGCATGTGGGGTGCATGCTTTCATGCGGTTTCCGCCAAATTCTCACTCTGCCATCTGCATGATGCAACTGGAAACGTGATTCATCGGACCACATGACTTTTTTTCCAATGCTCGACTGTCCAATGTTTGTGTTCCTGTGTGAATTGGAGACGTTTTATCTTGTTAACTGCAGACAGCAAAGGTGTTCGAACAGGCCTTTGGCTTCCATATCCCATACAATGCAGTGTACGGCGAACAGTGCGTTCAGAGATCATTTGAGAGTATCCCTGATTAAGATCTGCAGTAATTTGATGCACTGTTGCCCTTCTGTTGTCTTGTACCAGTCTTGCCACTCTCCGTTCTAACCTAACATTGACTAGTCGCTGACACATTTCGCACGTTCAGACCCTGATTTTCGGCTGACAGTTCAGTCTTTATACACTTTAACAACAGCTGCTCTTGAACATTTAATGAATTCTGCTGTTTTGCTGATACTCGCTCCATGGCTCTGAGCGCCAACAATCATCCCACGTTCAAAGGCTGTTAAATCACGGTGTTTACCCATATCTTCATAAAAAAATCACTTCTACTGTCGTGGTAAACAACCTGCTTCCCTATTTATAATGGTCTGGCACTCTAGCAACATCAGCGCGAAATTATAGCTAATTTGCCTAAAAAAGTCAGGTGGTCATAATAATCTGGCCACTCAGTGTGACGTCATTCTCATGGGACGGCGTCTGCTCGGCACAGGGAGGGGAAGGCACCGTTAAGTGGTGAGTATGTCTTATGTTATTTAAATGTTCTATGTATGTGCATTTTTATATCCTGATGAAAGTCCGCGGACAGCGGACTGAAACGTCGATTGTTTAACCAATAAATTCAATTTGTATGAAGACCAGGAGTGCCGCTCCTACTATTCGTATGATTATGTTTATGTGAGCCAGGCGTGCACCAGGCAGTGGATTTTCCAGGAGTGCAGGAGTCAACAACGGAATATATATATATATAGCTAACTTTGTGCCATGTAAAGAACTGCACTTTCTCCAGCCACACTCCAGCAATACAAAGTAGCAAAGGGGAGAGCAATTACAGGAAACCGCTGATATACATATATTCCAAGAGCTATCTCTGACTGATGTCCATAGATTTCTAGCAATCTTAATCCCTAACTATACACACCCGATGTGTGTTTCGCCAGGCTCAGCTCGTCAGGAGTTCTCCAAGCGTTTTATACGACATACAAGAGGGTTTCAAGAGGACTGACTATGTGCATTTTAAGGGGTTACATAGGCTTCTCGAGGTTCCAGTTCCAAGCTTTGATTGTACCTCTTAATTTTAAGAACCACATGACCCTGTTCCTAAACAACCGCTGACATTCTATATTTTCCCATAATCTCATGATACATGGAAAAATATTTGACCTATGTCACAATAGATTTGTCTGCAGCAGAATAGCCTTCATGTGTTCATGTTGTTATGAGGAAATGGTCCATTCACATACAATTTACAGAATATTTATTAATACTTTTGTAATATGCATTTTATATACCGTTTCCCTTATATATTCTAAAAATCTATAAAAAAAATCAATCTACTGCATTATAGCGAGAGGACAAATATAAAACAATGATGTAGCATATTTTTCTCCTGGGCTATCTGAAGAAATAGAGTAGTTTTCCACGATCAATCAAAAGTGTATCCTAATCCCAAATATGTTAACGATGAGTCATATACATCTACACTACTACATGGAATTTATAAATTTCCAGGAAAATGTAGTAGTATAACATTTTTGAAACAACGCCAGCCTGAAGGAAAAACTAAAACCAATAAAATAAAGATATATTTATATACACACATGTCAACATTTTCTCAAACTCACTGAAAAAGCACTGGTGCGGTGCACAGACTATGAAAGAAGAGAAACAATTATTTGTTTTTAACTTTTTAACGGCAAGCATCCAACACGATTAGTCTTGGACTGCTTTGTAGGAGATGATAGCAACTTTCACTCAAGCTAACACTTAATAATGCAAATTAGTTCTTAATGTGTGGGCTGTGGAAGTCTACCTCAATTTAAACACTGATTATATAAAACAATATAAAAATCCTAAAGATATGGTTAAAAAAAAGGAATAGTGAAAAAAGATGTGGAGAGCGTCCAAAAAGCCGTCAACAGAAAGAAATTGGAGAAACAGTCACCGTCACTAAAGGCACCCAGATGTATTCCCTAGTGCATCTATAAACCAGAACAAATTGAAAAATAGGTGCCCAGCGCTCACGTGCCGTAAAATACCTTACATACAATGGCTATTGGGAGATGTTCACATTACAGAAACGTGGGGCTCTATTATATTCGTTGCGCAAAATTTTGCACGTGCGCAAAAACGCATTAACGCGAGGGGAAAAACCCTTCACGCTGAACGTCGTATTACGACGTTCACGCACGAAATGCATGTTAATGTTTAACGCGAGGACCCTGCGCGAACCCTGGGCGAGCGAAATTTTGTGCGCGCATCCCATACTTAACATTGTGAGCGCAAATGCATTCGTGCGCTGGTACGCGGATGTTATTACAATCGATGCGCAAATTTTAAGGAACAACGTTTGAGCACATCATTTTATCGTCTTTTAAAAGCTGGTGGTAACTGCAAATCTGAACGTACTGGCCGAAACCAAATACACCAGCCCAAATAAAAAAAAAATACAGCACAGTATAGTTACACATTCTACACATACCCAAACAATAAAATTGAGAGGTTGTGCATCTTTTTATTATTGCTGCAGCAAATATACTCAGATTGATTTTGACAGGCGTAAAAACTGAACAGGAGACAATTGTGGTACTTAAGGCTAGGGTGAAACGAAAGCATTTTTACACGCGAACGTAAAAAAAGTGTGTCCGAACGCATTGACGTATTTTTTCACGGAATAGGCGAAAACGGTCATACGATGCGCATTTTCGTGCGTGATGTTTTACGGATCCAAACCAGGAAACTTTTTGCGTCTGGACGTTATGTTGGAAGGACATGAGCAGCGTCTGACGTCTCCAAATCACACACACCGCTAGCGGGCGCAGCGCACTCTGTACGTCCGTACTAGCGGTTCAGCGTTCTCGAAAAAATGCGTTCATTTTCCACTTGCGTTGCGCAGCCAGACTTTCATGCGACCGTACTTCGTATATTGGCTGTCATTGCCCGTCATTTGCTGCTAGTGCGGCCGTGATTAAGTGCGCCAGAACGCACGTTAAAAATGCGCTGGTCTGACCCCAGCCTAATTCAGATTGGCTGAATCGCGTGAAAAAACAGTCTGCCCACCGATTTCTGCGCGCAGCGTCAATGCGCGCAGGTTTTTGCGCAGATTTTTTCGGACGGATGAAAAAATGCGCTCGGATCGTAATACCAGCGTTTATTTATGCATGTTAACGTTTAATGCTGCGCGCAACAAAAAATTGCACTGCGCAAGCTTTTTTGAGCAAGGAATGTAATACAGCCCGTGGTGCGCAGTGTTGTATGTCCATATATGTACTAAAAAACATGAAATGGATAAACACAATAGTGAAGTCCAGTTAATACACATAAAATGTAAGGAGTGAAGAGTTAAACTCACACTTTTCAGGGCCTGTCCAGGCTCGATGGTGGCGCCTGTGGGTGTCTTGTGCGTCTCTCTCAATAGCCCAAAATGATACAACAACTCTTGAAAACCAGGAGATATTGCTTGGTCAGGATCCGCAGAAAATTGTAAATCCCATGGAATTCCAAATTGGAGATACTCCCAAGGTTAAAGTGAAGTCACCATAAAAAAACAGGCCAATATATATAGAAAGGGAGTTTTTATTGGTCAAGACAACACAAAATAAAATATACAAGTACCAAAATGTGTTTCACCCATATGTGTATCACAATATGGAATTCCATGGGATTTACAATCTTCTGTGGATCCTGACCAAGCAATATCTCCTGGTTTCCAAGGGTCGTTGTATCGTTTTGGGCTATTGGGTGAGCGGCACAAGACACCCACAGGCGCCACAATCGAGCCTGGACAGGCTCTGAAAAGTGTGAGTTTTACTCTTCAGTCCCTACATTTTACGTGTATCACTTGGACTTCACTATTGTGTTTATCCATTTCATGTTTTTTAGAACGTATACGGACGTACAACACTGCGCACCAAGTTTGTGTATTGTGAACATCTCCCAATATCCATTGTATGTAAGGTATTTTACCACACGTGAGCGCTGGGCACCTATTTTTCAATTAGTTCTAAAAAAAAAGGTAATGATAAGGAGAAAAATATTATTTTTTAATTACGTGTAATAATCTGTTCCTAACAGAGTATTGTAAAGTCACTCCGTTATGCTGGTACTATTGAGACTGGTAAATGAGGAGCAAACACAACCATTGGATATAAAAAGTGAAAGTTTTGCCGGAATCTAAGTTTGATTACTATGAAAATCTTTTTTAAATCTGGTATAATTCAGTCAATCAGATAAAAGAGCGCTGCATTTGTGGTTGCTTTTCCGTTCATTTGACAGCATGGTGTTTAGCTACGTGTAATTTACACATTTCCTGAATTATTTATGCTTCTCCTCAAACAAAAATTGCAGATTTTTCAGAAATTTTCAACGGGAAAAAAAAGAGTTCTAAATTCAAATGGATGTGCTATATGTCACAACTACCACTGGTAGTGCTTGTGGAATCACAAGAAAAAGTGCTAGATATTTCCTCTGCCAAAAGAATAGTGGATTTGGTCTGAATCCACTGGACTGCTAATGAATGGGGAGAGAGGTAGAGTTGTGTGTGCGTTGGCTATGAGGTTAATGTTAACCCCTACCCGCCGCAGGACGTTCTATGCCATCCATGCGGCAGGTGGGCATTGACGACACGGGGCCTCCAGGTATGCCACGCTATCTTCAATGGGCTGCCTTGGCCCCTCCCTGCACCCGGTGAGCACCGCGTCATTGGCTGCAGAGAGACAGCAGCCAATGATGTGCGCCGCACATCGGCCTCCATGGGTGGGCTAATTAGAGGTCCACGGCGGCACCTGGAGGTGAAGTGTACCTGTACACCTCGTCCATCGTTAACCCCTGCTCGACAGGCGACACCCGCCCCTTGTGAAGGGGTAAATAAAATAATTTTATTAAGACTCCTATGAACCTCAGTTCCTGCCAGTGGTGTTATGGAAAACCACCTGATAGTGAAAGATCTAAAACCTGCAAAGTAGAATGGATAAACTCCATATAGCTATTGGAGCGATATATTGTTCTCGAAAAAAGAAAGGGACACAAAAATCTTTTTTTCCTGCCACCGATTCTTTCCTTTAAGTTTGGCTTCCTAAGTTTTTAAAATTATGTGAATGTGATCTTACCTTCAATGATACATTGGTCGGGTACAGGAATAGTTTTCACCATTTCTACAACATAGTTTTTCAGCTCATTGATGTGTTCCTTCAAATGCAAGAAGAGCTTATCATATTGAGTCAATGGCTCCTTGATTACATCCGTACCATATTGGACGTCTTGATTTGGTTCACCTACAGTTTTTATCTCAAGCGTATTATGATGATTTGACCTAAAGGTTAACATGTTATCAGACTGTGAGTTGTCCGTGTCCATGGTTGATTGTAGTCTTTCCTCCTCCTCATTTATAAACATATGTGAAAGAGTCATTAAGTCCAGCATTTCTGCATTGTCAGTGCTTGAGCTCAGACGAGTTCTGTTCACTGCATTCAATGCTAAAATTTTCGACCTATAGAACATAAAACATGTAAACACAAGCTGTTTTAATATTTAAGGTAAATATATATGCTTTAAAAATTAAAATAAAGATGTTTAATATATTATTAGAATATTTGCTCAAATTTCTACCATTGTATGAGTAATAGTATTCTATAAAACTATGAATGTGTGTGTGTTTGTGTGTGTGCATACATTAACAGGGTTATTTAGAGAGAGGTGAAAAACAGGAGAATCGCTGGAGAAGTGAAAATTCTAGGTCAAAGTAGCTGATTTGGAAAGTGAGATAAACGGGAGAATTTATCTGATTTGGCTATTTTGACCTAGAATTTTCACTTCTCCAGTCATTCTCCTGGTTTTCACCTCTCTCTGAATAACCCTGTAAATGTATTTTCCTTAATATAGTTCTCAAAGGAGGAAGTACTATAAGCGCAATTGCTGATGAGCCAGTAACAGGGAGCCGGTATAATAGGGAGCAGCTAATGGAAAAATTTACAATAATCTGATGCAATGGCCAAGCTAAATGAGAAGTTGAATGTATGCAAAGAGCATCTTTGTGAACATAATAGTGTACTTGTTGGGGTGAGTCTATTAATGTAAGTTAATGCAGTGGAGAATCAATGCAGAATTTATGTGGAATTGTCGTGACCATTGCCAAACGTCATAGGAAACACGCAACTGCCCGTGCTCGCACATAACACGGCAGCACCTTTCACATCCTCCGCAGTGTTTCACACCAGCTTTTCCATCTGCTGGATACCAACCTGGATTTTTTCTGCAACTTGTCTCCCTCTGTCCCTGCAGACTATCCCAGGTGCACCCCTTCAAGTTGGAAGAACTACTTTTAAAAAGGAGACACATCCCTAGATCTGGGATTCTGCTTTGAGTGTGTAACACACTGTCATAGTGTATCTAGAAGCTTGTGCTCCCTCTACCTGCAGTGCTGGATTTCAAGCCCGCCTCAGACCTCTTGATTTGTACCCTCCAAACCCTCCTGCATACCCTCAAGCTCCAAGCCTCCTGCTGTGCCCTCCAAGCTTCAAGCCTTCTGCTGTGCCCTCTACCTTCCAGAGCCTTCTCATGCCCCCAGTCTACACTGTTACCTGTGTGTCCTTGGTGTGTCTCTGCCTTTGTCTCTTCTTCCCTATGCCCCAGTCCAGCTCATTACTTCAGCATGGTTACATTACCTGTATCTTGTATATCCCAATAAACCCTGTTGCACCAGTTATGGCGTCCTTGCCTATGTGTCGACAGCATATGGGGCCAAAACCCCTGTGCATCCCTGACAGTAATTCAGGTATACGATTTAGCATAAATGCAGTATAATGATTTAGTACATATGAGTAAATGTTTGTATGTAGGGGTGCATGTATAAGTGTGTGCCATTATGTATGTGAATGCATATACTGTATATGCCAAGTGTTCTGTAGATGGTTGGAGGCAAGACACATTCTTTGCCTTGGGGTCCAGTGACTTTTTTACACTACATAAAGGAATGATGGGTAATGTTATGCCATATGATATTTGTATTTGTATTTTGTATCACTACTGCCCTTGAAAAAGTCTAGAGATAGTCAAAACGTGTCAGGCTTTTACTTTTATATTGTTTTTATTAAATAAAAAATCCTTTATCATTGGATTGATTTTAGTTTTATTTTATTCATTCCTGAATGCGGAGAAAATACCAAAGCTCCACATTGATTGGTTCTTTCTACATACATCGGTGCAACTATACACACTGAAGCCTCCGTGTTTTTTCTAATTCTAGACTAACGTCTAACGCGAATGACCCTGCATGAACCCATTGCGAGCGCAATTTAGTGCGCGCATCCTATACTTAACATTGTGAGCGCAAATGCGTTTGCGCGCTGGTGCACGCATGGTATTACAATCTTAGCGGAAATTTAACAGACAATGTTTGAGCACATAATTTTAACGTCTTTGAAAAGCTGGTAGTAACGGCAAATTGTAACAACCTGAGCTTACCAAACTGCGAATTCAGAACGGAGAACGTCGATGTGCACAAAAGCAGCCTGTGTGGGTGAAGCGAAGAGAGGACACGCTGCAAATTAGGTGATTTCTTTTACTAGATCCGTCAAAAATGACAGCCACTACCTTGCCTTCCATCAGAACGTACGTCTGTTGGGCACAGTCGGCTCGAAAATGCGTTCGTCTGATGGACTCGCGTTAAAAATTACATAGCGCTCACTGATATCTGCGCGGAACGGTACTTTGCGCGCATTTTTGTGCGTCGGTTTTACGAGCACAATTTCCCGACGAATGAAAAAATGCACGAGGAATGTAATTCCAGCGGTGATTTTCGTGCGTTAACATTTAGCGCTTCGCACAAAAAAACACGCGTTTTGCGTGCGTTTTTGCGTGAGGAATGTAATAGAGCCCACAGTTTATAATGAATGCCTCTGCAGAACTCCTCTACCTTAGATCCTGTACCTTGTACAACTCAACTCTTTGTCAATCTCTACTCTAGTTCCCTCCTTGTTTCTTTTAGACTGTAATTTAATTGATGGTCCTCATATGCAAAGCTCTCCATAACTGTTCTCCTGTCTACATCTCCTCCCTTTTTAGCAGGAATCTTCCACCATGGTCACTTGGCTTTGCCAATGTCCTGTTATTATAATCACCTCATACTCGCACCCCCACTCTCACCTTCAAGACTTTTCCTGAGCTGCTCCTTATGAAACTCCTTCCCTTGCAACATTTGACTCTCTGTGCCTCCAGTCTTTCACGACATCTCTAAAAGCACATTATTTCAGAGAAACCTATCAGCTCACTCTATAATTGCCCAATTGCACTCATTATTATTATTATTATTATTATCTTTTATTTATAAAGCGCCAACATATTCCATAGCGCTGTACAATGGGGCAGCACAAACATGAGACATACATGATAAATAAGGAAAAGAAAACCCTGCCCAAAGGATAGCTTGGTCTAGGAAGTACAGCACTTTAACCAAGTGCTCAGCCAGACATCCCGTGAGCTTACAATCTAAGGGACGGGGTAAGTGAAACAGATGGGAGCAGAGGGAAGGTGAAGCTGGTTGCTAGAAGAAATGTTGTGATGGTTGTATGGGAAGGACCAGAAGGTTGGGCTGAGTAAAGGTACTCCCACACAGCCCCCATGCATCCCATTACTTCTCCTACTTTTCAATTTACCTCTATGTGTCACCCCACTACTCATAAATTGTAAGCTCTTCAGCAGAGTCCTATTTTCCTATCGTTCTTCTTGTGGTGGGCTCCCCTTCACATTATGCTGGTGGCCTGCGGGCCCGGGGATGTCGAGTTACGGCTTGGACTGTGGCTGTGTGTGGTCTCTGGCATCTCTGTGGGTCGCAGGTGCTGCAGAGGGGCTGGCAGATTGGTGGGAGGCGGAGGCGCCCTGGACTTCGGCATTGTCGGGTGCCTCGTGGACCCGCGGCCGTCATCTTGGTCCAACCTGGGCAGGTCCGAGGAGGGGCTGTGGCAGTGTGGCGTCACAGGGCTGTGGCTTGCATGCCGGGAGCCTCAAGAGAACAGGCCATGCCTCTTTTTGCCTGTGGAGGCATAGAGAAGGGAGGAGACCTCCCCTATGGGTGGGGTTTGGTCAGAGCCCTCTATAAAACCCCATAGCAACATGCATAGAGTGCTCAGTTTTCTTCATAGCTCCATAGTCTTAACCTCTATTGTTATTCTGATACCGACCCTTGCTTGGTTATTGACTTCCCTGATTGCTGCCTATCCTGACCCATTGGGTCGACCTGACCACGATTTTCAATCTCCTTTTGTACTGAGCTATACCTGTGACCACCCTTTCCTGCCAAGCCACACATACTGGGCTCCTACTACAAACCAAAACATGACAGTTTGTTAAATCCTTCTCATTGTGCAGTGTAGTAGAAAAAAAAAGGAAAACCATAAATTGGTCTACATTAATGTCTACATCAATGAGCATTTGTAAGGAATATGTTGCTGCATTTGATAATGAAGCTTCTGAAGTGCACATGAAAACACACTGCAGATAGAACACCTACATACTGTACTTCCAAATGACTATGAGCTCGCATTTCACCGGCATACTGAATCTGCCCACATGTGTGTGTTACGGGCCCTACTAAATAATCATCCTTATTAAGGCTGTTCAGTTTAACCCTAGCAGATGTTTGTAAAATATGGGTGAGGATAATTACATTTATAGACCTTACGTACATGCACCTAAAATGACATTTTTGGTTGTGGTGATCAACTCAAAGTAAGTAAAGCCTTATCATTTAATCACATTTTGAGCTCCAATGTGACACAAAATAAGAACAGTCAGGTTTAAAAGAGACTGGTCATATGACTTTTATTCATTCTCAAATGGGATATTATGTGTGTTTGATAGTATATCTACTGTAACTACAAGCACTTACATCATACAACATAGGAAATTGTGCATCTTTTCTGATTAATTGCAAAAATAAACTTACAGCATATTTTGGAGTGCTGCATATGACATTACATGATTAATACACCCTGATTATAGCAATGTCAAAAAGGAAAAGTGTGCAAATCTATTTTAATTTATAAGCTCTATTTTTAAAAGATTCATCATGCAATCTATTTAATTGTTGAATATTTATTTTCTCTATGCATCATATCCTTGTATGACCTAATGTGACAAAATATATAAGGTGAGACAGATCTTCTGCTAACATAAACCATAACAATGTACTGGGCATAGGTTCTGGTGTGCCTTTCGGGAGATTATTTGATCGACTGGATACTAATTGTAGGATGATGTCAACTAATTGAATAATGATGACATGGAAGAAAAAAATAATAGAACATACATTCCTGTGAGGATAGGGATTAATGCTAACCAGAAAGCAAACACGGCAACTTAAAGTGCAATGGAATGCCTGGAAGTTATTAAAAACCTCCACATAGAGATGAATGAAATATCCTCAGTCATACCTATTAATTTTCTTATCCATTTTGTCTTCTTTGCAAGTTTTTCCATCATCATACATGCAAGGCTTTTCTGTACAGGTGTCATTCATCATACTCTGGTCATGGATATTTTCAGTATCTGCTTCCACCATCTCTTCTACAGGCCCACCATGGAAAGGGCTTTCTTGTGCACCATGGCCAAAAAAGGCAGATTCTCCTTCAATGTTCTTGTCTGTCCTAAAACATATAAATAAATATATATCAGAGAAAGACTTGCAGGGATATATCCCATTTATCAACACCTTTCAGCATTTATATTTTTTTCAGAAATTGTCATACTGATCAATTCAAATTGAATTGCAAAAGCCAATATTTCCATTAAAAACTATAGCCATGGGAGCAGATATTTGATCTGAATTCTTGTTAGGGTTTGAAATGCATGTAAGCCCCAATTTGAATCTCTTAAACTGAAAACTGGCCGATATACAGCTGTAAAAGCCGTGGTTTTCAGCTATTGAGCCAAATTAAATTGAGGTCTTGGTTTGTTCACCTAGTGCATCAGTGTAGCGATGACGACTTCAGTTTCTTCCGTATAGCGACAACTATTATCTCTTGAGATACTACCGAGACTCTTGTCATTTGAAAGACTGTCAAAATCTTCTGTCAAGTGATCATTGCCCTTTTCTCTAAAAAATTTCAAATCTTAACCTAAAGATAAAATGGTGAGACATAAATAGATTTATGACAGGTCCATCACGGCAGGCATTAATCGAACCAAGGCAAAAATCATACTATCGGAAACAGTACAGGATCTTGCAATTGAAACTTGCCTCCATGGGTGTCCGCAGAAATTTTTCCGGGGGGGGCAAAATTTTAATGGCATCCATATTCTGCCCTTTTGACAATGTCATAAAGGGGACAGTCATAAAATAAAGCGAAGTAATACAGAGGCTGCGAAACATGATGCAAGTCTAATAGAAGAATAAAGGTGTAAGTATCTGATCTGAGTGTTGCATTTTCTAGTCTGTTAATGCCATTCAATGCACCACACTAGCCATACACCCAGGATCAAGGAAGTGTTTTTTTAAGGCCATCTCTGTATACACAGAGCCAGCTCTGTATACACAAACCATGACCCCCCCCCACAGATACTGGCACACACACCAGGCCCCCCACTCCAACTATATATATATATATATATATATATATATATAACCACACACATACACCCACCAGCCCCCTGACTGACTAAGGAGGAAGGGCCCTTTTACAAAATTAAATCCCAACAATACCATGCTGTTTACCAAGACCAAAGCCAAGCCAAACACAATAAAGACAGACACCTTCTTTTTTATGGGTAAACTGTCTTTAGCCACAGCTTTATTAAATGTTTTTCCTAACATAAACAATATAACACGCCCACTGTCAGAGGCGTAACCATGCCTGTGACAGGTACAACCTTCACACAGAGTTCAACCTCCCGCACGCCGTAAGCCGCATCAGGAAGTCCCCTCTCACAACCGCTCACTTGAGCTCTACCTTCCAGATTCCTAATTTTCACGCTGGCAAGGATAACGTCCGCCACAGCAGCCTGAGCCCTACCTCCCGCTCAGGCAGCGACCCCCCGCAGCCAGCGCCGCCTCAATCCCCGCCTGCAAATTCACATTAAAAATGTCCAAACCAATATCGGTGAGGTGAACGCCGTCAGAACGAACAAACACCACATTGTCACCCTCCAATTCCCGATGGCGAACAGCCCGACCCCCCAACCGAAGAACAAAATGAGAGACTGAGCGATTCAACTTGCGGCGGGCACGTTCAAGGGCATGAACATCCCCCAAAGCTGACCACGCAGGGTGAAAAACCATCTCAGACCACACCAGGCAAACACCGGGCAGCAGCGCTTGAAAACGCACTAGATCCTCCTGAATAGAACGAAGAAGGTCGACCGTATGTAAGTGCCCCAAATCGATTCCACCAGCATTTAACACTAAAATAACAGGACCACT
This sequence comes from Leptobrachium leishanense, assembly GCA_009667805.1. Lineage (NCBI taxonomy): Eukaryota > Metazoa > Chordata > Amphibia > Anura > Megophryidae > Leptobrachium > Leptobrachium leishanense. Next base: position 113,695,163 of record CM019066.1, read on the forward strand.
CACCAAACGCCGCAAAGCCGAAACCTCCCGTAACAATTGCACTAACCGTAAACCCCGAAATCCCCCGCCAATGAACCCGCAACTGATCTGAGGAGAAACCGAGGTTGCGCCCATAGGAACGAACCGAAGCCCGACACTCAGCCCAATGAATAAAAGAAAGGCCGTGCAGGAGGGAAAACCCGAGGAGATAAAAAGAAACACCAAAACATCGAAAACAGGCAAAACAAAAACCACCAAGAAGTACAAAAGATGAGAACGGATATAGGAATGATGACACGCAGATGACCACCGCCCAACCCTCATGGCTTGTTGCTCAGACAGACCCAATCCCGCAGCTGTAGTCGGCGCACGAATGCGAAAAGAATGCGCTGAGAATTGAGAGTCGGGTAAACCCAAATGGCGCAGAGAATTTCAAAAAACACGCACAAACGTGTCAACGCAGAGCCAGACTGGTGACAAAGAAAAGAACCTGGCGCCAAACCCCGATCAAGCAGGTACTCCTCGATCCAACGCAATGGGCACGAGGAACCACCATGACCCTGCAGGTAAATCTCAGACCCTCTCCCAGCCCTGTCAGTCTTCGAGCACCGGAGCCAAAGATGAACACCCGTATTTGACAGCCACACATTCGAAAACTGTAACGCAGCAACCGAGCCCACTCGTGGAGTGACAAGTTCCCCAATACGAAGAGCCCCATAGAAAGCCATGACGAAAGTGGCCCGGAAAAGCGTGACTTCAGCAGCAGAAGAACACGTAGACGGCAACGCCCCCAACAAACCCTCTAAAACATCCAACGACACTGGGCGACGCCCATCAAGCACACGCTCAAAGCTCCAACGTCGCACTACTCTCCTAATTAAAAATTTACGCAAAATATCCACCCAACCCAAAAACTGAAAAAGGAAAGACAATGCCGAGAGAGACCACTCAACTGTGGCGCAAGCCTTGCCTTCCCCCGAAGCCTATCCAAAAAAGTGAAAGTTGCCAGCAAGCGATCTGCCTGAGATAACACCCCAGACTTGGAAAGGGCCACTTGATACCAGTCCCGCCAAAACCCTACATACGACCTTAGCGTAGCAGGAGCCAAAGATCCCCGGATAAGTTCCATCAGGCGTCCAAAACGATGTCGCATAAGGATTCTGGGAAGAGCATCCCCGAGTGTTCTGTCTCCAGTGCCTCCAACCGAAACCGTTCCCACTGAAAGCATGAAAGTGTCACGAGGCGTGTGCGGTTCTGGTATGAGCCCAGCAGGTGGCAACACAGAGGGGAGGCCAAACAGAAATCATACAATGAAGATACTTTAATGAAACATAAATAGTCCTTATCTGCAGGTACTTGAACGAACAAAGGAACTATATAAAGTCCTGGGAGAGTTCTAGACGGGAGGGTCTGAGGTTTGTGGGCTATGCAGTCCCAGACTGCAGACAGGGCCCACCAAGGAGAAGTCTGGACAGCGGTACCTTGGTCAGAGACAGAGATTAACTGATGATCCACAGGTAGAGATCGCTGAGAGTCCCTTGCACAGACAGATGTATCCAGGAATAACAGGGCAGATGGATGGACACTGGATACACAGGATAAGCTGGAGCAGGTAAGTACACATCCAGATGACTTCAGTCAAGGATAACAATAATGCAGACCCACTGCTAGTTGGGTCTCTCTGCTATTTAAGGAGGCTTGATAGCAGATGGGCCTCAGCTGTAATTCCTAGGTTTGACAGGAAAACCCAGGCTGGATCTCCAGGAGCCTGGACATGGCACTGGGCTGAAGTAAACCCCGGATTGGAGCCCAATACAGAAGCATTCCAGGACAAAAGGCAGTCGGGACCAGGCTGAGCAATATAGGTACCCCGGGTGGACTGTGACAGAAAGGGAATCAGCGATAACATTACGGACGCCCGGAATATGACGAGCATGAACCCAAATGTTCCGCCTCAGACATTTCAAAACAAGAAAACGCAGCAAAGCCAAAACTGGAAGGGAACTAGACGAACCACTAGACAATACCTGAACAACTCCGAGATTGTCAGTCCAGAAAACCACCCTGCGACTCGCCAGCACATCACCCCAAAGCACCACGGCCATAACAATAGGGAACAATTCAAGAAAAGTTTGATTAGAAGTCAATCCACGATCAACCCAACAGTTTAGCCATGGCTGAGCACACCAAGCCCCTTTAAAATAAGCACCGAAACCATGTGCCCCTGAAGCGTCCGTAAAAAGCTCCAGCTCATCATTAGTGGCGTCAGGAGACTGCCAACAGGAGGAGCCATTGTAAGACGTCAAAAATTGCAACCAAATGTCAAGATCTGCACGCAACTGCTTCGTCACACAAATGTAGTGCGTAGAGGCCCGAACACCCCTCGTAGCTAACGATAAGCGCCTGCAAAAAACCCTACCCATCGGCAGCACACGACAGGCAAAATTAAGATGACCCAACAAGGACTGCAGGACCTGAAGTTGGACCTTCGGGGATCCCCTAACCCGACGCACCAAAGCGACCAGCGACATCAATTTATCCACAGGAAGCCGGAAAACCATGAGTCAAAAGGACAGAACAAACCTCCGAGTCACAAGGACCAACAAAAAGGAAGTCGTCCTAGTACTGAAGCAAAGATTTCATGCCGGACAACGTGGCCACCACCCACTCCAGAAAAATCGCAAAACGCTCAAAATACTGGCAAGAAATCGCACAGCCCATAGGCAGACACTTGTCGAAATAAAAACGATCATCCAAGGCACAGCCCAGCAGATGATAACAGTCCGGGTGAATGGGAAGAAGGCGGAAAGCAGACTCAATATCCGATTTTGCCAACAGTGCGCCCTTCCCAGCCACCCGAACCAAAGCAAGAGCTTTATCAAAGGACGCATAATGCACCCGACAATCCCCAGGGGGAATACCATCATTCACTGACGAACCCCTCGAATAAGATAGGTGGTGAATGAGCTGAAAAGAACCTGGAACTTTTTTAGGAACTAAACCAAAGGGAGACACCCGCAAATTAGGGAACGGCAGAGACAAAAAGGGGCCAGCCATCCTACCCAAGGCAACCTCCTTATCCAACTTATCCTGAACCACCTCCAACTTGTCAAGGGTCGATCTTAAATTGTGTGCAAATTGGGGGAGATCAGAATGCCCAAAACTAATTTGAAAACCGCAACTGAAACCCTCAAACAGTTCCCGTGCAGACGCACGTTTAGGGTACCGGTCGAGCCAGGGGCCCATCTTGCCCACGCTCACCGGGGTCACCCCCTCTAAACCTGCCATCTCTGTTAGGGGCCGATCTACTTCGGAACGAGGACGCCTTTCGAAAACATTTGATAGCGGGATGTACACCACCGCATTGAGAGCATTCATGCTGGAAGCGACAGGAGATGAACCATCTGCAGTGGCTCTCATTAAGGAGCCAGCAGACTCCCCCCTTCTGTGGTCTCGAGGCGGTAGCAGCTGATCCTGCGGAGTCACGAAAAAGAGAAGTCAGGTGATTTGGCGTCATTAAAAGCAACTACAAGCTCCCATCCTGCACATCAAAATGCAAATCTGGTCGCACCGCCAACTTTTGACGAAATCTCTGATCGTACTGATACCAGCATTGACCCCCATAAACCTTATACGCCCCCAAGACCAAATCCAAGTACGCAAAAAGTGACACACCCAGTGAAGGCGAGCGCTCACAAAGCAGACAGGCAAAAATCAAAAACCCCTGCAGCCAATTGCCGGTAACCGGCAACTGCCATTCAGGCTTATCCTTGTCCTTATCCACACCACTCAGTGGCTTGCGTGGTTTGTCCACAGACTCCCTATCCTGAGGAACCAAAGATATCAAGTCCACAAACTCTCACCGAATAATTTTGTCTTTTACATTGCTAGAAATCAACATAGCCAGTGGCGCCATCTCACAGACTGTAGGCTGTAGGACCACCACAGAGGGACCGCTGGAGGGGGTGCAGCACCTGCCCCCAGCACGCCGCTATCATACGTGGGAAAATTATCCCCATTAACAACAGACCCAGCCACGGGACGTACCTGCACCAGACCAGCACCAGGCAAGGACCTCGACAGCAAAGGCGAATCGCCCACCACAGACCCGAGCGGCGGAGGCCCAATAGCCCCCAAGACAGCAGCCCCCGTGGCAGCAACAGAACCAGCAGATATCCCAGCCCCTGAAACCTCCGTAGAGACACTACCACACGGATCAGGATCAGAAGCAGGCACAGCTGAACCAGGCGCAAGGAGAGACAGAAAGGACCGGAACAGAGCATCAAACCCCCCAGCCGAAACCGACGCAGGAAGGGAAAAACCAGCTGAAGATAAAGGAGAGGACCCCACAGCGACCGAAGGCAAAGAAACAGAAGAGGAGGAAGGAGCGGGGGAGCGCACAGAGGCCGCGGACTGGAACAAACCCACAGAAACAGGGCCAGCAGGAACAAGGTACTCACGTGCTTTCACACTCGACCCTGGGTCCAAGCGCCGTCCACCAGCAGCCAGATCCTCCACGGGTGTATCCTGTTCCCTCTGCAACGGCGTCCTGGAGCAAGCAGGCAAGCAAAAGGCTCGCTGGTGTTGGTCCCCATCTTCCTCACCCGACAAATCCCTCCTTCGCAGCAGTGGGGAATGAGAGTTCCGGGTCTGGGAAGCAGGGGCAGCATCAGCTGTAACACCACAGTCAGCCGACACGCAACCGGAAGTACGTCACGATGATGTCACTTCCTATGCGCCGCCATCTGCCGCAGACGCCGGAAGCCTCTGGCCGCCATTTTGTTGGTGAGAGCCAGCGCCACTTCCCGGGCCTGAGCATCGCGAGTCCGGGCCGACCTGGGAGCAGGAACCACAGAAGGGCACAGCACCTACTGCCGCAACCAAAACACCCCTCCTGGATGAATGCCCATCCCTCCTAGCGGGGGTAGCCTGGACAGGGGGACTTGGGCTGAGTTGCACAGGAGGCCTCAAGTGCCGCAGGGTCCTACCAGATCGTCCAGCAGCCGGAACCGCATCAGTCTTCTCAGCAGCAACCGCAGACATCCCAGGCTCCTGCACATCAGCCATCAGCTGCTGCAATGCCTGACGGCCATGCTCTTTCACGAACCGTTCAGCCTGCGCCAGCAGCAGCGCTGATAGCTCACTTCCCGCTGGATCAGACATGCCAGTAAGGTAAGAAAAAAGTTTGCAACACACTGGAAAAGCCAGGAGAGCAGGGACGCAGGAAACGTTCTCCACTGACTGTTAACAGCAGCACATTCAATTGGGAATGCTGACTCCCCCCATCGGTGCATTACATATATAGCCCACAACATTGTATCAAACTATTACATGTAAGCCAATCCATGTACAGTGTTCCCCCCCCCAAATTTAACCCACTCCTCCCAGAGAATATTCCAGGGCCCTGTCTGTCAGTCATGGCCCGTCTTCTTAGGCAGGACGACTGGGCTGCCTTTCCTACACATATATATATATACTGTATATGTCAGGTTCCGGCCGCCATCTTGCGGACCCCCGGACCTCTCAGACTCACCCGGGTCCCGAGGACGCCCTCCGGAACGAGAGGGGGTTAAGAAGCGGCTCCCCCGACCCGAGTGCGCGGGCTGCAGGGTCCGGATGCCGGCCACGGGGTCCTCCGTCCATCCAAGATGGCGCAGGTTCCTCGAGTGGTCGGCGTCGGGGCGGGTCAGCGTGTGCGCGGCGGATCGGCGGGGGGCGTGGCTTCAACCTCAGACGCCGGGGAGAGCCCAAGGTGATCCCCAGTGTCTCCCCTCGCAGCACCAATCAGAGGAGGGAGAGACTAGAGAGGTGGGGTTGATGGGTGGGCGGAGCTAACTCCTGACTCCTCCATAAAACTCCTGAGCACCAGAGGAAAGACGCTCATTGATTTTGTGGTACCTCTGCTACAAGAGCTCTCCCTGTTGTTTCCCTAACTATCCCAATATCCCTATCTGATTGACCTTCCCGTTGCCAACCTCAGCTTTCTCACGACCACGATTCTTGCCGCCTGCCTTGACCTCGGAACGCCCAGACCTTTCTTCAGCCTAAAGCCTTGGGTATACTTGTCCTCGCCTCCCTCCTCTCCGCATCCTGGGTTCCACTTCCTGAATCCTTACATAATCAATGAGCCTCGTCATGGAATCCGCGGAGTTGGCCGAGGCCTTGACCGCCCTAACCCGTCAGATGGGGACGCTGACACAATCGCTACAAGAGGTACAGTCTACCCAGGCACAGTTCCAATCGCAGTTACATGATCTCCAAGCTGGAAGACCTGGTCCTTCTCCACCTCTTCCCTGGTCGTTTTTTGCCTCGTCAGTGCCCCCTGGAGGTGAAGCCCCTACCCCAGAACCGGAAGTCTCAACGCCCGAACGCTTCAACGGAGACCGCAAACAATTCCAGGACTTCATAACGAGTTGCCTCCTGTATTTCTCGCTTAAACCCCGTACATACACCAACGATCATGTAAAGATTCAGATGGTGATCACCTTACTGACAGGAGAGGCACGCACTTGGGCCCATACCCTGATCCATGCCCAAGATCCCACTTTGAACTCTTGGCTATCATTCTTGGCCTCTATGGAGACAATGTTCGGAGACCCATTCAAGATAGATACCGCTCAAACGGCGATCCGAGCCTTAAGACAAGGGAGACACCCTGTCGAGGAGTATGTTACGTCCTTTCGAAAATACGCTCTAGACACAGCTTGGAATGAAGCCGCCCTAGTGGACCAATTCCGAAGGGGACTGGCGGATCACATCAAAGACGAGATAGCCAGAGGGGAACGTCCTCGAATCCTTGAGGAGATCATTCTTCTGTCCATTTCTGTAGATCGCCGGTGGCGAGAACGTCAACAAGAGAAAAACACCAATCCGTATCCTTCTCTACTCCCCCAGACAAGGCGAATGGGGTCTAACACTCCACGTCCGCTGGCTCTACCTCCCGTCTCCTCGTCACCACTTGCACCTTCGGAAGAACCTATGCAGGTGGGGTTGATACGAGGACATCTACCCCCTGCGGAATTAGAGAGGCGTAGAAAAGAAAACCGTTGCCTTTATTGTGGTGGTCTAGGCCACGTCGCCAGAACCTGCCCAGAAAAGATCCGACCACGAGGTAAGCCTCTATGCCATGTAAAAATAACAAGGTCTCCCTCTGAATCTGCACATCTTCTATCCTTTGAAATTGTCTTACAGTGGGAAGACAAGAAGATCCCCCTCCGCGCAATGATTGATTCTGGAGCCAGCAACTGTATCATTGATTCTTCTCTTGCTCACCGTATGTGTGTTCCTGTGCACAATAAAGAATACCCCATAAAGATACAGGTTGTGGATGGATCTTCTTTGAGTTCTGGGGTAGTCACCCAAGAGACACTACCTATTAAGGTTTGGGCAGGGCCTCGTCACCAGGAGACCCTCTCCTTTGACCTCATCCCTTCTCCAATGTTCCCGGTGATACTAGGTATACCTTGGCTGAGACAACATGACCCGATGATACAATGGTCTACGGGATTAATCTCCTTTTCATCTCCTTATTGTAACCAGAAGTGTCTGAGATCTCCTCCTACACTATCCGTTAATACAGTTCTAGACACGAATATGAGAAAGACCGGAGTACAGATACCCACATGTTATCAGGAATATAAAGATGTATTTGATGAGATAGGAGTGGAAACTCTTCCCCCACATCGCAAATACGACTGTCCCATAGACCTCCTTCCCGGGGCAGTTATACCCTTCGGACGCATCTATCCTCTCTCCACCCCTGAACTTGAAGTACTCAAAACCTACATAAAAAAAATTTACAGAAAGGCTTCATACGCCCATCAACTTCTCCGGCAGGGGCAGGAATATTCTTCATAGGGAAGAAGGACGGAGGGCTCCGTCCGTGCGTAGATTTTCGTGAATTAAACCACATCACTATCAAAAATCGATATCCGTTACCGCTTATTCCAGAACTCATGGAACGTCTTCAAACAGCTACCGTATTCTCCAAGATCGATTTAAGAGGAGCCTACAACCTCGTTCGTATCCGTGAAGGAGACGAGTGGAAGACAGCGTTCCGCACTCGTTATGGGCACTTCGAGTATGTGGTAATGCCCTATGGGCTTTGTAATGCTCCTGGAACTTTTCAACATCTGGTGAACGATGTCTTCAGAGACCTCTTGGATCGTTTTGTAATAAATTATCTAGACGACATTCTGATATATTCCCCTACACTGGAGGAACATCAGAAGAATGTGAAAGAAGTCCTTTCCCGTCTTCGCAACCACCAGCTGTATGCCAAACTGGACAAATGTTCCTTCAACCAATCCCGAATTTCTTTTCTAGGATACATCCTTTCTCCTGGCAAACTCGAGATGGACCCCGAAAAAGTAGCTGCCATACACTCCTGGCCTACCCCCACAAACAAAAAAGAGGTCCAGCGATTTCTAGGATTCGCGAATTTCTATAGAAAATTTATTAGAAACTTCTCCCACATAGTCCAACCCCTGACCAAACTTACAAAAGACCATGAGAAATTCAGGTGGGCCGAAGACACACAAAAAGCCTTTCTCAAACTGAAAGATCTATTTACCAGTGCTCCGATCCTAGAACAACCCGATCCTAACCTTCCATACTTTCTCGAAGTAGATGCCTCAGAAAATGCCACCGGGGCCATCCTATCCCAAAGGAATCTTACCAGTGGCAATCTGCACCCTATAGCCTTTTATTCAAAACGTCTGAATCCCGCGGAGACAAGATACGATGTGGGAGACAAGGAGTTACTAGCGATTAAACGCGGATTCGACGAATGGAGACATCTCCTGGAGGGATCCCTTTATCCCATTACAGTGTACACCGACCACCAAAATCTCGAACATATAAAGACGGCCAAACGTCTAAGGCCTCGACAAGCCAGGTGGGCGTTATTTTTCACAAGATTCAACTTCCACATCACATACAGGCCTGGTAGTAGAAATGGGAAAGCGGACGCCTTATCCAGGTGCTATTCAGTGGACTCCAAGATAGAGACATCCCCTCCTACGATCCTACAGCAAAAACACTTCACAACGGTCCAGTCAACTCTCCTTTCCCGACTCAAAAAGGGTTCTAAGGACCAATCCTCTGACAAACAGGGTCTTTTAGTGTCCCCAGACAATCTAATGGATGTACTGAAGAATATCCATGACTCACCTCTGGCAGGACACGGAGGTATACGAAAGACACTCCATAGAGCTCGCCAATTGTACCAATGGCCGTCCCTGAAAAAAGATGTCACAGATTATATCCGTTCCTGTCCAGAATGTAACAGGATGAAGTCGCCTAAATGCAAACCGGTTGGTCTTTTACAGCCTCTACCCACCGCTTCAACACCATGGAGAGATTTGTCAATAGATTTTATGGTAGACCTTCCACCCTCTCAAGGAAATACGGCCATTATGGTCGTTGTCGACCGATTCTCAAAGATGGCACACTTTCTCCCGATACCAGGTCTGCCAACAGCCAGTGAAACTGCATCGCTGTTCCTCAAAGAAATAGTACGTCTGCATGGTGTCCCTTCTTCCATAGTCTCGGACAGAGGGGTCCAATTCACCTCTAAGGTATGGTCTGCCTTCTGTCAATCACTTAACATAAAGATCCACCTTTCATCGTCCCACCATCCACAAACCAATGGCCAAACCGAAAGGGTGAACCAACAATTAGAACAGTACCTAAGATGCTATTCGAGTTATCAACAAGATAATTGGAGCAACCTGCTCCCCACCGCAGAGTTTGCATATAACTCGCAGACCCATGATTCTATCCGCAACACCCCATTCTTCGTTAACTACGGGTTCCATCCCTCTACGCTTCCAGATTCGTCAACCCCAAGTTCAGTCCCCGAGGTTGATAAGCGACTCCGACACCTGCAAGATTGTCGTCAACAACTTCTTGTGGCTTTAAAAGATGCACAACAACGGCAAAAACGTTACGCCGATAGACTACGAAGCCCAGCCCCGGTCTATAAAGAGGGGGATCAGGCCTGGTTATCCACTAGACATCTACGTCTGACTTGTCCAACAAAAAAACTGGGCCCCAGGTTCTTAGGTCCGTTCCCCATTCTATCAGTCCTATCCCCGGTTTGTATTCGTCTCCAGCTACCCCCCTCAATGAGAATACATCCGATATTCCATGTCTCCCTCCTGAAACCATATGTCCCAGATCGATACGTGCAGAGACGCGTGACTCCTCCACCTCCAGTTATGGTAGATAACACTGAGGAGTTCGAAGTAGAGGCCATCTTGGACGCTAGATGGCATCGTAGACGGCTTGAATACCTGGTACACTGGAGGGGATATGGCCCTGAGGAGCGGTCTTGGGAGCCGGTACACCTGATTCATGCCCCTCGATTGGTTTCCGCCTTTCATAGGCGTTATCCGGGTAAGCCGGCTCCGAGGCGCCCCCGGAGGTCGCGCCTTCAAGGGGGGGTCCTGTCAGGTTCCGGCCGCCATCTTGCGGACCCCCGGACTTCTCAGACTCACCCGGGTCCCGAGGACGCCCTCCGGAACGAGAGGGGGTTAAGAAGCGGCTCCCCCGACCCGAGTGCGCGGGCTGCAGGGTCCGGATGCCGGCCACGGGGTCCTCCGTCCATCCAAGATGGCGCAGGTTCCTCGAGTGGTCGGCGTCGGGGCGGGTCAGCGTGTGCGCGGCGGATCGGCGGGGGGCGTGGCTTCAACCTCAGACACCGGGGGAGAGCCCAAGGTGATCCCCAGTGTCTCCCCTCGCAGCACCAATCAGAGGAGGGAGAGACTAGAGAGGTGGGGTTGATGGGTGGGCGGAGCTAACTCCTGACTCCTCCATAAAACTCCTGAGCACCAGAGGAAAGACGCTCATTGATTTTGTGGTACCTCTGCTACAAGAGCTCTCCCTGTTGTTTCCCTAACTATCCCAATATCCCTATCTGATTGACCTTCCCGTTGCCAACCTCAGCTTTCTCACGACCACGATTCTTGCCGCCTGCCTTGACCTCGGAACGCCCAGACCTTTCTTCAGCCTAAAGCCTTGGGTATACTTGTCCTCGCCTCCCTCCTCTCCGCATCCTGGGTTCCACTTCCTGAATCCTTACAGTATATATATATATATATATACACACTCACCTTCCCTGCATACATGCATACACATACACACACATATCTCATCTCCTCTCCTCAACAGTCTCCTTTTAGATTGTAAACCCTGGAGCAGGGTCCCCTCTCCTCTTAGATTGTAAACTCTGGAGCATGGCCCCACTCTCCTCTTAGATTATAAAATCTGGAGCAGGGTCCTCATCCCCACTGGCCAGGCAAGACCCTGCCTAGATCACCTCACCTGTATACTGCCAATATTGCCCTGGTCTGTACCTCATGCAAGCTCTGTGAGCTTAACACAGGCCCCCACCAGATTACTATTAATCATTTTGTGTCCCTCTTCCCCAGACAGATAAACTAGACCTTAGATCAGGGGACTCTCCTCATAGCTAAAGACACTGGCATCAAGCTTAATAAAAATGTATTTATTTGACAATCATTACCTTTTTTCTTGTCCAGCATCCCAGCCTGTGGCCCATAACAGCTGCACCTGCATCTCAGCCCTGTCTCTCCCAGCCTGCAAAGTGAGTGGGAGCACGTGGTGGATTGGAGGTGGAGTGGGGATGTGACGCTTGTGCAGCCTAGTGGAGAGCCCAGGAACTGCCGCATTGCAGTAAATAAATTATCATAATTTAAGCCTGTTGATCAAGTGCCCCCCCCTTGCCTCATGCTGCGGACGCCCATGCTTGCCTCATTGGTTTATATAGGCCTTCATGAAAGTGTAAGAGTAGCCTAAGTAACCAACCTGAAGAATAACCTTTTGCATTGCATTTCAAATAACAGGGAAAATAATATGGTTTGCTTCTGTGTCTCAAAAACAAGCTATTCAAGTAAGGATAAAGCTTTCCGTGCAATATGAAAAATCCTAGGGTCTCAGGGGGGAACTACTATATATTTGGATGCAAATATGTAGGAAATATTATTCTGTCGACATTATGTTCTATCTTGCAATTATCTGTTTCTACAAAACAGATACCCCTCACATCAGACAAGAGTCATACGAAGAAGTACAATAAAGACTAGGTTATAATACTGCAGTAAATACATTGTTTGATTTAGTTCCATATCCCCCAGACAACAACATAACATCTTGAGATAGAAAACAGAAACAACAATTTAGAAAGTAATAGACTCCAGTCTTCTATATCAAGCTTTTCATTACAATTTATGCCTCCTATAACCACAGTTAAAACCACAGTTTTTGTTAAAACCCGTATTCAGTATAACCACATGTTTGTGTATGTTGCCTGGAAAGTCAGTTATACTGAATATGGGTTTTAACAAAAAAAAAGTGAAAGATTCCATGGCCTAGACTTACTGGTGTGACAACATTTTAAAAATGTCAACTTCATATTATAAACATGGAAGAAATACTGTATGTATAAGTTTTGTATAAGATGCTCTCTTTTTCTTTTAGCACCATGCATGAGTCTTCTATACGTACTCGCTAAGCTGATGCTTTAAGAAACTGGAAATTAGATTTAAGAAACCGGTTATTCGACTATACTTCGTAGTCCTAAGTGACAGGCCTTTTTTCAGCTCTTGGATACATTATAGTTTTATTGTGGATCTCCACTTCTCTACATTATTATTATCCTCATCATTTTAACAGCACTAACAGTTTCTGCACTGTTTTACAGTTTCCTTCAGTCTGGCTGCATTCGTCGGGGACTGTCTATGGTGCTGAAACCTATTCAGCAACAAGGACAGCAGCCCAGCTAGGCTCTGAAGCCCCGCAGAGCTGCTATTTTTGGTACTGAAACATATTTAGCACCATGGATAGCAGTTCCGCAGGGATCCTTTAGGTTTCAGCACCAAAGACAGGGGGATTACATATCCTTTTTTTATACCCTAAATCGAAGTAATTAATTCATCCATTTCACATTCTGAAATAACGTATAAAAAACGAAATAACTAATAAAAATGAAATATGGATTTGAAATATAAATTACCAATAAAAATTAAATAACAAATCGATCCGAAATACGAATCACGGTAACATAATGAACGCACCGAAACAAACTGAAAAATGGAACAAATCGATCCGAAACGAAACAAATTTTTTCGTTGTGCAGATGTCTAGCATCTGGCATCTGACTGAACTAAAAATCAAAATTAGGAAACCATGCTGCTATTAATGTTATATTGCAGCAAACGATTGTTAGAGAGCCAGGATTGTTATAGGTGCAGTGATGATTCTAGGAATGTACCTTGGTGTGTTACTTTTACATTTTATATATGTATTGTCATGGGGGGGGGCACTATAGCGAGGTCCTCTAGGGCAAAATATGGCACACAAAGTCCTTTAAATGGTGAAATATTCCAGGCTTTAAATGCAGCGTCAAAGAAATCATATACATTAGAACATTCAGACCAACCTTTGGTTTAACATTTCCTGCATCCAATGCAGACTCTCCAACTCAGAAGCAGCAACATGTGCTTCTCAACCTCTCGTGTGTCTCATTCCCATCCAGTGCCCATTCTAATCTTTCTCCTGTGTGGGAATCCTTCTCATTTGGTGCCCTCCCTCAAGCAGGAGCTATTTAATCCATTAATTGCAGGGACAACTGCAGCAAAACACCTTCCCTCCTGGGGGTTAATGCCTAAACCTTAAACAATATACAGGGGAATACACAGTGCCATCCATGCACTATGTCAAAGTATGTTTACCAATATATAGGTATTGTTAAAATGACAAACACTGTATTGTATTCCAAAGTAGAGCAAGGTCTATGGATAGCAGAGGAAAAATAGGGGTCCATAAAAATAACAAAGCTACAATTTTACCATACATATAGTTATATACGTTAAGCATAATCTGGCAAACATAGTTACCTAAGGTTAGTAGTTAAATGTTAACCACTTCCATGCGGAGGACGCGCTCAGCGCGTCCTCCGCATGGCTCCTGCTGTGTGGAGGACGCGCTGAGCGCGTCCTCCCTTTGGGGTCAGCGTTCGGCCGGGTTCCGGCCGATCGCTGGCCCCCCCGGTGCGGGCTGACATCCTCGATGTCAGCCCAGCATCCGGAACCGCCGCCGATGAAATTAGGTGTCATCGCGGCTGCGCGATGACACCTAATTCAGGCGCCCCCCCCGCATGTGCGGAGGAGGCGCCTGAAAGGGAGGGGGGTAGGTCCTTCGGACCTCTCTCCCTCCCGATCGGCGGCGTTGCGGAGGTTAACCCAGGCACCATTTGGAAGGGCACAGTCTGCCCTTCCAAATGGTGCCTGGCATTAACCCCTGGGGAGCTGGATCGCGAATCGGCGCTGAAAAGCGCCGGTTCGTGATCCTTTCCCGGAGCTGGCCGACATCTTGGATGTCGGCCAAGCCTCTGGGAACTCCCCCTGAGGACTGGCGTCATCGTGCATAGCACGATGACGCCAGTCCTAGAGTTAACCCCTAACTGCCACCAACGGTGGAGATAGGGAGTTCCAATGAACTCCCTATCTCCCGATCCGTGGCAGCTAGGGGTTAAAGTTTGGTATGGTTGGATCGGCCAGAGCATGGCCGTTCCAACGATACCAAACATGAAAGTGAAAAAAGTTTTTTTAAAAAAATAAAAATTAAAAATAAAAATAAAAATAAATTTTAAAAAAATTATAAAAAAAAAAAAAACATTTCTTTTTTCTTTTTTTTGGTTCGTTAATGCAGCAATATTGTTCCCATTTCAATTATAATGTGAACAATGATGCTGCACTAACGATTTTTGTATGCGGTGCGTTTGTTAAAAATCGTGTAATTTTCCCCAAAAAAAAATGTAACGAGACCCCATCTCTAATTTTTTTAACAAGCGCACCCCATACAAAATATAACCGCAATTGCTCGCATGTTAAAATGTGAAAAAAAACACTTTACACGTTGTAAATTATTGAAAATACATATTTTATTGCATTTTTTGTTATAATATACAGACATGACATAACGTATACATATAATAATGACATATTATGAATCTACCGAGTCTGACGGAAAGAACGATATATAATATGTCTGGGTCATATACTAAAATAAGCCTTCAAAACACGTTTAAACATGATGAGCAAAACTGGTAAAAATGACCTCAGCACAGAGGTGTGAAAAGCCTCAGCAGCGAAAGGGTTAATGTTATTAAGTAAGAAAAAGAACATCAGCAAAAGACAAACTCTCTTTATTCAAAGAGATCCGAATGGCTGCCGAAAGGGAACTGAAGGCTGAAATTCAGGGTACGGTTACCTTTCCTGGCCATTCGGCTATCCAGAGAGCAGGCAATTCGCCAAATCCTGGCGAATTGCCTGCACATACGATGACTGTTCAAAGGCAGTGAATCCCCATAGAGAAGCAATGCTTCGGCTATTCAGAGAGCAAACCCAGCAGTGAAAAGTTGCCGAATTACCCTGCCATTCGGTGGTTTAATTCGGCAGGTTTATTCAAGCGAATCCCATAGGCTTCAATGTTAAAAATATTCCCGTTTTAATTCAATATCTAATAAACCGTTCATTATAATATTCTGCAGTAAAAAGTCTCTTTATTTATAGAGTTTTTGGGTTATTTTAAGCATTTTTCAGGATTTTTCTGCCAAAAAATATTTTCCGATTTTTATTTTTTTTATTTTTTTTAAACGTTTGTCTTTTTTTCTGTAACAGCCCTTTTTATTATCATTCATTGGACCTCATATGTAAATTTCAGACATTTTCGCTCAGTAGTTTCTTTGCAAACAGCGTTTCACTTTTCAAACATTCAAGCAAACTGGGTTTTTTTCCACTCCATTCGTCTGCGGTGTCGGGTTTTTCCAGCGGCTGTGCTGCGTGTGATCAGCTCCTGCTCGGGTTTTTCCGGCGTTTTCGGTGGGGTTAATCCAGATGTTTTTGCGGGTTTTCGGTGTGCCTTCGCTGGGTTTTGCGGTGAGTTTTCGGCGGGTTTGCAGCGACTCTTCCCTGCAATTTGAGGACCCTGTGGTGCTTGCTGAATACACCGCAGGGTCGTCCGAAATGGGATCGCCAAATCGAACCGAGTTGAGAACGAAAAGTCACCGAACGTGCGGCGACTTTTCGATTCTCTTTGAATAACCCTGTTAGTTTATCGTATCAGAAAAAGTTTACATAATATGAAAAACATCTATTTCTATGATTACTATGTCTTAATTCTACCACTGTCTAGAATATAGAATATTACAGGTTTTAAGTCCTAAGTGAAAACAACAAGATTGTTCAAAATGTAATTGCGAAAGATTCAGGTAGTTTTTGTTTTGGGGTACTACTTATACTTTCCATTTCATGTGCAATTCATTTCACACTACATTCCGTTCTTAATGCAGTGATGGGGCATTTTCACTGGAATAAATACCAGGATGCAATATCTGTCAGGTGATAATAATCTTTCCTGGGGGTCTCTCTTAATCATTTCTGAGAATAGTCTTGACAGAGCTGTATTTCAAACTACGCTAAGTATATGGTCCTCATTACCTATTGGCAAAAACTCGGTATCTGCATTCTTTTGATTATCGGGAGTTACTACTATGGTGTTTGTTTCCATATAAACAGTATGAGTTAGGAATGGACAGGGCAGTTTATAACAACAACAAAAAATTGCCCTGGAATTTAAAACACACTGCAATTATTACATTAAATCAACAATTGGCGAAAGCCTGCTGACATGCATTGGG
Organism: Leptobrachium leishanense; assembly: GCA_009667805.1. Classification (NCBI taxonomy): domain Eukaryota; kingdom Metazoa; phylum Chordata; class Amphibia; order Anura; family Megophryidae; genus Leptobrachium; species Leptobrachium leishanense. Next base: position 113,711,865 of record CM019066.1, read on the forward strand.
TTTGAATTTACTATACAAAGAATTGTGCAACAGTTTTGTTGCAGGTATTTTCTTTGTCTTATTGAATCTTAGATATTTAATTTTAATATCAGTAATATTTAATAATATTTTAATATTTTCATTTATTTGAGATAGCGAAACGTGTAAAAATTTATATTTTCTAAAATCAAAGAATGGGGATTTATTCTATAACTTTGTTCAAATTAAAAAGTCTGTGCAGAGTGCAATAAATGAATAGATAGCAAATGACAAATTGACCAATTTGATTTAGACGAGATTGAGCGGATTAGAGGCAATCTAATAAAAGACGTACAGGTATTGTTAAATTATTGTTATATATGGTAACACTTGTTAAACGTTATGGTTTCGTATGATTTGGAAAAAACCCTAAAGTCTAGTGAATGATGACACATTCACTAACCAATCAGATTGCTTATTTTTAGAAGAAAGGAAAATACACTATCAGGGTTATTCAGAGAGAGGTGAAAAGCAAGAGAATGACTGGAGAAGTGAAAATTCTAGGTCAAAATAGCCGATTTGGAAAGTGAGATTAATGGGAGAATTTTTCTGGTTTGGCTATTTTGACCTAGAATTTTCCATTCTCCAGTCATTCTCCTGCTTTTCACCGCTCTCTGAATAACCCTGTATATTACAAGGAAAATGTACATGAACATCAAAGGATCTTGCCAAGGATATCACATGGATGGAACATGTAAAACAGAAAGGGTTATTCTGAGAGAAGTGAAAAGCAGGAGAATGACTGGAGAATGGAAAATTCTAGGTCAAAATAGCCGATTTGGAAAGTGAGATAAATGGGAGAATTTTTCTGGTTTGGCTATTTTGACCTACAGGGTTATTCAGAGAGCGGTGAAAAGCAGGAGAATGACTGGAGAATTGATTCCAGTAGGTGCATCCCCAGGACATCTGCTAATTTGAGGCATATTTTCCTCACATTATGTTTATGTCTGCAAAGTCCTTCCTCGGCTGGGATTCTTTTTGTGTTATTTACATTGTTAGGCTCTGGTGTTTGAGCCATATTGCCATATACGTGCCCCCTTGGGGCTTCTATATGTGTCCCTTGTGCATACTACTAGATGTATATTATATGTACATTAGTTGTAAAGTTTGTATATACATTATCAATGTATGTCACTTATTTTATATGTTTATTATTGGCACTTCTGTATTTGGGATGTTTGTTGTATATAAGGTTTTTTTTTTTCCAGACCTCACATGGTTAATGAGGGTCCCCCTAAGGCTCTACTTGTGCCTGTCAGTCACCTTTATGGATGCTGCCATTAATAGAGGAGCCACTAGAGGGGATTCTCCATTTTGGAACTGTCTGTTTGTAATTAGTGAGATTCACGTTTGTGAATTGGGTTAGGATTGAACTCCAGAAACTCTCACATGCCCTATTGAGCTTATTCCGCCATCTTTGTTTTGGGCTTCCAGGCTTTTACACTTGAAGAGAGGAAGGCAGCTCCAATTGAAGTGTCAGCTTCCAACCATGTTGGATATTCGCAGCAGGTGTCTTCAGGGTGCTCATAGTGGTCTGATTGTCTTGTGCATTATTCATTACCTGTTTTGTATATAAACATGTTGCTGTATGGGGATCATTGGGAGTATTCACACCGAGGAAAGGACTTTGCCTTGAAATGTTTGTGGTTTTTCTGCCTCTCCATATTAAGTAAACTGGCTACACAGGTGGGCCAGCTTTCAGCAGCTCTGGTGGCTGTCTAGTTATTTTTTTTTGCATTGCTGATTGAAGTCTTTGCTCCTGCTTGAGGTGCACAGGGGGTCTTACTCCACCGTGGTAGCAGAATCTATTTGAGCATATTTTACTTTTTATATTTTGGGTGTTACAGACACCTGACCCTGGGGTCCATTTTTGTACTATATATGACAGATACCTTAGTAACAGATTATCCATAATGTACAAAGATTTTTTTAGAAATTATAACCACCTGAATCTTATCCCTGTATAGTAGTGAATGGCCCAAACACTCTCCCTGTTATAAGGACATTCTGTTTTCCATCCTCACCATCAAGCTGCTACAACGGATGTCGGATGGGTCTGCAAAGCACAATCCTCTATAGGAGGCTGGTGCTTTGTAGAGCAGAGCGCACAAACGTGCACACAGTGAGGTGGCCACACAGGCATCAGTGAGAAGATAACGGCCATTCTCAATTAAGTTCCTTCTGTGCTCCTGTGGCCCCGGCCTTGAGGTCATAAAACAATATGAGATAGAAAAGAGCAGGGGAACTGTGAAGTAAATGACCAGAGAGAGCATGAGAAAGGTATATAAAGTGTGTAGGTTTAAAAAACAAATTTTGCATAAAAAAAATTATATAAAACAAATTTGGCCAAGAAAAAAATAAAATAAAACTTTTTTCCCATAATAATTATTTTTACAAACCTCATTATTTTTAGATTTAAACAATTATTTTATATTAATGTATATAAAACATACCCATTTTTATATTAAAACTTTATATTGTTAGACACTAAAGTTTGCCTAAAATTTTTAATGTGCAAAATCCATATAGTAAAACATGCCCTTTTACATTGTAACCCTGGACTCACACTTTGCTTAATCAGTTGAATGCGAAGGATGTGCAGGGAGCGTTCTCACTTTTCACTCACGTTTTTGGAAGATGCACGGTTTCGCTTTGCCTCAGATCTGCACCCATCTGGGGCTTCAAGTGCAATGATCTGACTCCCAGGTGTGGCAGCAAGTGTGGAGCGGACTGAACAATGCAGAATTGCGCATTGTTTCATTGTTTCCTTGCTCCTAAACAACTGCACAAAATTCCACGTTGCCAGTTTCAGCCCTGGCACTCTAAGCAGACGCGCTACTTGCAGAGATGCTCCCGTGCTGCAGAGCGTGCTTGGAAGAAATCTCACGCTGAAGCTGACTTCATCAACTATAAGGTCCTTCTCCGCTCATACACAACTGCCCTTCACCTCGCCAAACAAACTTACTTCTCCTCTCTTATATCTTCACTTTCTTCCAACCCCAAAAGACTGTTCTCAACCTTCAACTCGCTCCTCTACCCACCTGCGCCACCTCCCCCATCCGACATCAGCGCTCAAGATCTTGCTGACCACTTCATAATGAAAACACTCACAATCCGTAATAATATCCCGGCACAAGCATACAGCACTTCTCCTCCCCCAGCCACCCCACCCCCAACCACAGAGGACGAGGTCCATTCTCTACTGTCTTCTTCACGCCTCACTACCTGCCCACTAGACCCTATCCCTACACACCTACTATCTTCTCTGTCCACATCTATCACTCCTGCTCTTACACACATTTTCAACCTCTCTCTTTCTTCTGGCTCATTCCCCTCTCCTTTAAAGCATGCCACTATCACACCCATTCTCAAGAAACCCTCCCTCGACCCACATTCTCCTGAAAACTACCGTCCAGTTTCACTACTTCCACTAGCATCAAAACTGCTAGAAAGACTAGTCTACGACCGCTTAACCCTCTTCCTATCCTGTAACTCCTTGCTTGACCCACTGCAATCTGGCTTTCGCTCCCAACATTCAACAGAAACTGCTCTCACAACGGTTACCAATGACCTCCTCTCTGCTAAATGAAACCGCCACTACTCCATACTGATTCTACTTGACCTCTCAGCTGCCTTTGATACAGTCGACCATCCCCTCCTCATAGAGACCCTCTTCTCTCTTGCTCTCTGTGATACCACCCTCTCCTGGCTAAAGTCGTACCTCTCCGATAGATCCTTCTCAGTATCCCTTGCTGGCAGTTCCTCCTCTTCAGTGCCTCTGTCAGTCGGTGTACCTCAAGGTTCAGTCCTTGGTCCTCTGCTCTTCTCCATTTATACCTCCTCACTGGGTAAACTCATCACCAGCTATGGCTTCAAGTATCACCTATACTCTGATGACACTCAGATCTACCTCTCCACTCCCGATCTCTCCCCCTCAGTTCTCTCTCAGGTCAGTGATTGTCTGTCTGTGATCTCTGCCTGGATGGCTGATCACTACCTGAAGATCAACATGTCCAAGACCGAGCTCCTTCTAATTCCCCCCTCTAACTCTACTCCAATTTCTGACTTCTCCATAATTGTTGACGATATCACTATCCTTCCTTCTGCACAAGTCCATTGCCTCGGAGTGACTCTTGACTCCAGTCTTTCCTTCAGCCCCTACATCCAATCACTCTCATCATCTTGCCGCAATCACATCCGTAATATTGCCAAAATTCGTTCATTTTTGACTGCTAACACCACCAAGCAACTTATCCACTCTCTTGTTATCTCCCGCCTGGACTACTGCAACAACTTCCTAATTGGCCTTCCTATCTCCCGCCTCTCCCCCCTACAGTCCATCCTAAACACATCAGCCCGGCTCTGTCTCTGCCGCTCCTCTCTGTGAATCCCTACACTGGCTCCCCATTCACAGCAGAATCAAATTCAAGCTACTCACCCTGACCTACAAAACCCTCACTAACGCCGCCCCTCACTACCTGTCCTCACTAATCACCAAATACACACCAGCCTGTCCCCTACGATCCAACAATGACCTGCACCTGGCATCTCCCATTACCTCTTCACATGCCAGACTGCAGGACTTCTCTCGTGCAGCGCCGACCCTATGGAATCCGCTTCCTCGCAATGTCAGACTGTCCCCAAATCTGACTTCATTTAAATGCTCCGTAAAGACCCTTCTGTTTAGGGAAGCCTACCACCCGACTCAGTAACAAGACTTCCAACCGACTCAAAAACAGTCCTCACCTCTCCCTGCATTAACTCATCACTGCAGTCCCCAACTCCTGTTTCTAATCCCCTCACTATCTAGATTGTAAATCCCACGGGAATAGGGTCCTCATATCCTTCTGTATCTGCTGGCAGGAATACTGACCTGTCTCTTGTATGTATTGTAGTGTTGTCCTGTCTTTACCCATTGCACCTTGTACAGCGCTGCGGAATGTGTTGGTGCTTAATAAATGATAATAATAATAATAATTATTGAAAATTTAAGGCACTGCGAAGAGCGCGAGGTGTATTTTGGGCCCCTGCTTCACCATGCTTTACTCCCCTCAAAGTCAAATGAGGTTTTATTGGAAAGGTTTGAGTCTTGCCTTTCCAGTGATACCAAGCATGAACATATAATGTGTGCAAAAAATATAAATAAATGAAAAAAGTCAATTGCAAAACATTTTTTTCTCATAACACAAGCAATGCCATTGCTGTTTTTTGTCTGTCTGAAAGTACCCACTTCTGTTTTCACATTGCTGCGCTGTTTGTGTTTAGTTCTTATTTTCCTCTTACTCGTTTATGGAACCCACACATATTATATACCGTTTTTCTCTCCATTGAATGGACTTTCTAACAATACCATTATCCATCATATCGTATAATTTACTATAAAAAATGTATGAAATGTGATGCCTTGTATATATACAGATACTACCTGCCTTCTAAAGCCCCTTGACCTTTGGATCTGGACCTGGACTTGCTATTTGGAAAGACCCCTTGGATACCGCACTTAAGTACTTTACTTTATTTAAAGAACTTTGCTTTTGCTCCCACATATTTATTTTTGTTACTGGACTGCACCTATTATTTCCCTGGATTTCAACTCCCAATACCTCCTCAACTTTAACCATACCCATTTATACCATTACTTCTCATTTAAACCCTATTTCAGTTATTATCTGTCTGTTGTGAATGTTCCCTTTGTTTGTCCTCTCTAGGATCCTGGACATGGGCTTAAAATGTCGTATTCCTCTTGTCAAGCCGCCCCTGAACAACAAACAACGTCAGAAGCGTCTTACCTGGCCTAAAGAAAAACAGACCTGGTTTGTTGCTCAGTGGTCCAAAGTCCTCTTTTTTGATGAGAGCAACTTTTGCATCTCATTTTCCACAGTCTGTGTTGATTTGGGGAGCCATGTCATCTGCTGGTGTTTGTCCACTGTGCTTCATTAAGTCCAGGGTCAACGCAGCCGTCTACCAGGAGATTTTGGAGCACTTCATGCTTCCTTCCACAGACAAGCTTTATGGGGATGCTGACTTCATTTTCCAGCAGGACTTGGCACCTGGCCACACTGCCAAAAGCACCAAAACCTGGTTCAATGACCATGGGATTACTGTGCTTGATTGGCCATCAAACTCGCCTCACCTGAACCCCATAGAGAATCTATGGGGCATTGCCAAGAGAAAGATGAGAGACATGAGACCGAACAATGCAGTAGAGCTGAAGGCCGCTATTGAAGCATCCTGGTCTTCCATAACAACTCAGCAGTGCCACAGGCTGATAGCTTCCATGCCACATTGCCGCATTGAGGCAGTAATTGCTGCAAAAGGGGCCCAAACCAAGTACTGAGTACATATGCATGCTTATACTTTTCAGAGGTCCGATATTGTTCTATGTACAATACTTGTTTTATTGATTGCATGTAATATTCAAATTTTCTGAGATTGTGGATTTGGGGTTTTCATGAGCTGTAACCATAATCATCACAATTATGATAAATCACGGCTTGAACCATCACAATTATGATAAATCACGGCTTGAACTATCTCATATATTAGTTTCACCTTTTAAGTTGTATTACTGAAATAAATGAACTTTTGCACAATATTCGAATTTTTCGAGTTTCACCTGTATATGTGTATGTTTCCCTTAACACATGATTATAATCAGTGATGGGCAGCTGGGCACTCAGGAGCATCATTGCAAAGAATTTTTTAACGTTCTTGATAGCCAAAGATTGTCCACCATCTGGTGGTTAGGACTAATAGGAGAAATATTTTTTGCCCTCAGCCTTTATGCAGTAAGTTTCCAAGCCTTGATGTGATGTAATTGCTCACTCACGGGTAATCACAAAAAAATCACAAGAAAGGTGCACAGCTGTAACTAGTCAAAGACTATAAATTTGCTGTATGCAACCTATTTTGCCACTTTATTGCATACCACACTGTGTAGCTAATGGAAGCACACAAGACATGAATATCAAGTAGCGTGTGAGATTGATGGCAAAAAGTTTTTCATAAGCAGCAAGAACTATTAAGTCCAAGCAAAGGTCCTACTTTTTTGTGCAATTCCCCATTGTCCTTCTTGCAAAATGAATTCTTAACATACTTAAACTGCCCGTTCTATCATCATAAAAAGATAGACCACTAGTACTGTCAATGAAAACCATATGATTTTCTAACTTTTACCATATGTCAAACTAGACCTCTTGTGGGCAGAAAAAATTAGATAATTTCATTCAGGCGTTAATAAATATGATCCAAAATACGCAGCTTGGCATGTCTGTTTACACTCTCATTCCCTTAGATGATTATAATGACCAGTAGAAACTCCAGCTGGGTCAAAGATTCCCTTCTGAAAAGAGACAATTTACAAAGTACTTTACAGCTGAACAAAGACAGGAATACCCTCGCTTGTGTCATGTTTTGCTTTACAGGAATGTTTTCTGTGATTTCTTTATGGAAGCAGAATTGATGGTGCACTCATGAACAATTTAAAGACGTGTATGGTAATGTGGTAAAGTTATCTGGTGAAATGCAGTGAGAGGTGTACACGAAATGTGCATATATGTAGAGATGTGGCAGCTATTGGTCATCCAAGTAGTTCACACGTAGTAACTCATTTCATACCAGTACTCTTGATGAAGTTGCAGTTGCAATGTTTAACGTTGCTGTGGCGTGTAATCATATCCCAATTTTTTTTTTCATTTTCAATTATGTCTACACTAAACAAGGCAATGTCTAACTAGACATTCATTTTGAGCACAACAAAGAAAAGCGCTGCGGCAATCTAAAGGTGGGAACCCGCACACTGAAACCCCACTGGATCACCGCCAATGAAGGGACGTTGAAATCACCACGGTAAGTATAAAAGATGCAGCCAGGACCATCAAGTGGAGTAATAGTGCCAAAAATAATTTATTGGGGGGGAACAGATCCTACAAAAAGTGACATTTCACTATTCCAATATGATATAGGTATGATTAAGGCCGTCTAGGCTGAAATATCAAGTTTTGTGGGGTCTGTTCCCCCCATAAAACTTATTTTTGGCACTATTAGACCCGTCTCAGATTAGCATTTTTCAGAGCGGAAGGAACATCTGTGAGAGTGGACGTTCCTTCCACTTTGACGCCCATGTGACCAGCTCGCTGAGTGCAGTTAGTGCGTTCAGCAATGCAAGGCTCGATCCTCCATAGGAGGATCGCACTTTACAGCCCCGAACGTGCGTTGTAGCATTTCGATGGGTAGGCTTTCAGCACGTTCGCTGTAGCGCTCGCAATTCATGTGCGTGGCACAGCGTGTGGCCCCCCCCTGTCAAAATGTCACAACACTGCGCCGTCGGAAGGCACATCTGTATGGGCACACGTAGTGTGCTCGTCTGGCACTGGCCTTACTCACTTGATGTTCTTACCTGCATCTTTTATTCATTTTGTGCAATCTTCAGTGAGTCAGCGAAAGTAATAACCTTACAGTCATCCGTCACACAAATTTAATTGTTAAACAAATTAACATAAACAACTGAACATGTATGTAAATCAAACATTCCCCTTGGTGCATAATTCCAATCTTCAAGCAGAAACGAATGGCTTGTATTATCCAGGCTGCTTTGGAAATACTTTCTCTAGAAATACATGTAATCCAAGATAATTTTTCAAATAATTCCCTAATTAGATAATCAGAGAGTGCCGTCTAATTCTGGCAAATACCCACATTTGCAGAATATGCTTTAAGCAGTTTCTTTTGTAGCTTTGACTTATTTCAACGGAAACAATCTCAAACTGAACTTCTGATGAAATGTAGAATGTGTAAGTGTTGTCAAATATGTAAATGTCTACCAGTCATAGCTTTTTCTCTAAATAGATTACAGATTTTGGTTCCAGTGAGCTCCCCTTTCACCAGATTGAGTCTTTGCTTTTCCTGATTATTCCCCGACAGCAAAATGCCAGTCTATTTGTTACAATGATGTTTGCCTGACATTAACAGCTTTAGGGAAGCCAGTAATTGTTACACAGAAGTATTTTTGTTTCATTGTGATATCAGGAGGATCCCCTCGCAGAGATTATATAACCAATTATAGATTTAACCAGGACTGGACTGTACAACATTAGTGTTATAAGATATCAACAGGTCATTTGCCATTGCTGATCCGTTTTAAAGTAGGCAGGAAAGAACAGCTTTAGATATTTAATGCTAGCTGGAAAATTGCTGCAGGGTATTCGCTGCACATAGAAAGTATAGCGTCACAGTCACAGCAAGCCATTACACGTCTGAATGGTTGACTTCAATATTTCACTGAGAATTCTTAAGAAAAAATTGCTAAGAGATGTTATGCCTCATTTCACTAATTGACCATGTTACCAACATTAAGTCAAAAGCAAAATTAGCCAAGTACCATTTCCAAAGCAAAGGAAATAGGCCAAGGTTGGCACGAAAGGTGTAGACCAGGGGTCAGCTACTTTAGCCCTCCAGGTGTTTTGCAGCGACATTTTCCAAGAGGCTCAGCTGATTTAACGAGTGCCCGAATATCATGGGAGCTGTAGTTCCAAATCATTTAGATGGCCATGGTTGCGGTCCCCTGGTGTTAATGAAAGATGATTCAGCTCTAGAGCTCTGGAGTTTTTGACATGCATTGCACTGGAAAACACCAGTACTCATGCTGAAGTAGTGTCTAGAGAAAGATCTTGTTGGCCAGGTGGCATGCAATGCACATGAACGTGATGGGCACATTTGGCAGAGGGAAAGGAAACCAGTGTACAAACTACCATGGTCATTATACGGATTGAGGTCAGAATAAAATAACTTGAGTATTAATTCCAAATAATAGCCAAAGTCTGTATTACAAAAAATGGGAACCAGTCAGGTTACAATATAATATAATAATGAAGAAGAGCTCAGGAATGAGCTTCTAAGTTAAGCAGAGGCACAAAACAGGTGTGTGTTAAGAATATTTAAACAGTTTGGCAGCAATCAAGGCCCATTTTGGGAAGTTCACAGAATACTTGAAACAATCACTGCAATGCACGCCACCATGCAAAAAAGAATACATAAATACAAAACACTATTGGTCTGGCGACCACAACCTGTTTCAAAAACCCTTCTTCATAAAAAATATATAATGAATCATAAAATAGAATTATGGAAAGATATGGTTTCCCAACAACGTCAGACAGTAAACTACAAAGCTCAGTCCTGGAGTAATATTACAGTGGAGCAGCAACAATAAACTCCAAATGGATATCTAAGCATAAAACATGAATGAGACATACATAACGTGAATGAATAAATTAACTGGTTAACAAACTGCCAACTTATAGTATAGGGATAACTCATTTAATCAGAGAATATCTTTATTTGAACAAATGCTTTTTGACGAATTCTCTAAAACAAGTATCAGTTTGTTTACCTGCATGTCTGTGCTGTGTTATTTCCAAGCTGCTGCTGAAGAATTTTGGCTATTGCTGTAAAGCTGTTACTCATTCTGCACATATCGCTTCTTTGTCTTCCCAAAATATCGTTAAAGGTTCCAGTGATATTCCTTATCTCTAACAGAAGAATATGATGAAATGAATGTTCCATATTGGTCAGCTGGTTTACCAGATACGTTAAACATATTTTGGCCATTGTCTACAAATAAAATAAAAATTAGTATTTAGCACAGTGTGATCTGAAAAAACAGCTTGTGAAAGGATATTAAAACTCATTTTCCAGGTTGCAACTGACTTTTATTTTAATGTATTTTGACAATGGAAAATCCTAACTATGGCCTTGATTCAATGACTTTGGTTAAGCGATTTCAAATGATTACAATCAGTTAGAAACATTTCACATGATTTATCTATAGATGTCACCATTACTCTCTGTGGGAATTCTTGTAGATATTTAACTTGAAGTTTTTCTCATAGATTGTAACCATTTGACAACACTTATCCAAAAGAATTACATTAAGCCCTATGTCAGGAAGAGACTGAAAAACGCTCAACACAGTATGCTGTTCCTTTATCTTCAAACGGATAATTACTTTATTGCTTAAACCTCTGTACTGCAGTGGTTCCTGTAATGTAAATTTCCTTTGAGTTGGGACTTTTACGCCTCTTGTTTTTCTAGTTGAAAAATTGCATTGTGCAAATACGTCCCCAGTTTAGATCATAGAGTTCTGTGAAAAATCCTACAGCAATATTAATTAGAATGTAAATATGACATTCAACACCGCACCATTTCTGTGAAGTTTCTGTTGCTTTATTTATAATATTTAGAATATATATATATACTGTATATACACACGTTTATTATTGCAGAAGCCATTTGCACATAACAGCAATTCAAAGAACTGCATCCCAGAGCTCCTATACCACATTCTCCATTGCAGCAAGGAACTCTGGGTAGGACATGCAAATGACATCTGTCTCACTTTTATGCATCCTGAGTCTGTTATTACACAGAACCCTAAAATCAATGCCATGCTAGATGGCTTTTTTTTAGCAGAGTATGGCATGGCATTGATTTAAGGGTTCTGTGTAATAACAGACCCAGGATGCAAAAAAGTGAGACGGATGTCATTTGCATGCTCTACCCAGAGTTCCTTGCTGCATATGGGGAATGGAGCACAGGAGCTCTTGGATGCAGTTCTTTGAATTGCTGTTATGTGCAAATGGCTTCTGCAATAATAAACGTAATTAACTATTGCGTGGAGGCTTTTTATCTCACTTTTTGTCCTCCACCACAACCCTTATATACTGTGTATATATATATATATATATCTAAATAAAGATAGAGGGGTTATGGAGGGGTGTCCACATTCAGCTTTCCTTCCTCTGCAGAATACTGGCTTGATGTCAAGAAGAAAGAGCTATGCTGGTAAAGTTCATTATTCTCTGACTAGCCACAGATTAATGCCTTATATACAACGTATAGAAGAGTTAATTTGCACTGCAGTACCACAACATCCAAGCTGCAAGCAAAGCTTGCTGAACCGATAATACTACGTCTACACAAGGTGATTTTAATGGCTTGCAGGTCAGTTGGAACAGGGATCTTAATCTGAAGGGTTTTCTTTTTGACACCCTAACTCCAATAGGTGGACTAGTTCAATTTGTGTTGACTCTTTTCTTTTCTAGTAACTACATTTTAGATCCAGCTGGCAGGTTGGGACTTTAAATTTTAAGCACTATCAATCTCATCATCACAAAAGACTTTCATTGACCTGAAACTCTGATTTTGTACCAGTTCATCTTTACATTTCTCTAACATTTTATTATTTGGAAGTAAAAGTATCAAAAGGTACAACCCAAGCACTTCTTTTGCCAGTGAACTCAACATGTAACACTTTAATACGGTTACAAACACGCTTCACTTTTTAGACTCCCTGACACAGAGTTATTCATTAACCTCAGAATTTGCCACAGAATTGCGCCGAACGGTGAATTTCACCGTAATTGCAATTTCGGGACAATTCATCTAGTCAGGAAGCTGTCAATTTGGCAAAAACAGAAAAATGGATAGAAAATGTAGTGCATTATGCCACAATTCTCTGTACCAATTTTCCCAAAGAGAACTTTTTATTTGCCTATTCACAATACACTAAATTGCACCCAAATTTCGGTGAAATTAACTGATTTTTGGTGATTTTTAGTTTCACTTTGTTAGGTTTAAAAAGGCGATTCTAAGTTTCAATGTTTATAAATGTAACATCTTAATTTTTTTTTTTTTTTTTTATTTTCAAAGTTTTTATTATTAAAGTAGAATATGTCACAAACTGACCAACAAAGAAGGCCTCGCAGGGCCTGATTCATTATACTTTGTGAAAATAATCAAAGGGTGATCGGGAAAAAAGCGTCGCTAGTTGGTTCATGTTACTAGGATGGTGACCCAAATGAAAAGTGGTGAAACATGGGGCGAGAGAGAGAAAGAAAAAAGGGGGGAGGAGGGAGATATATAGTGACCATTGCCGTGACGCTCCTGGCGCGCTCCCTGAGGAGGCCATGGAGGGATAATGTCACGGAGTGCAGGTGTTCGAGGGCCAATCATGGCGAGAACTGCCATGGTGGCACGCCCCGAGACATCCCAGAAAAAAAAAAAAAAAAAAGGGGGGGGGGGAAAGGAGTGGGGTCACCATGAGCAGCGGGTCAAGCACCAAGCAAATAAAAGACGCAACTGGGGGGTATAAACTACAGCAATCGCGAAAACGACATATATGACAATCGCTGGTACGAACAAGAAGCATGTAACACCAATAACTCCATAAAGGGGAACATTGCAGGGGGAGGCATAAGCCCTACTCAGGGGTTAAGTCAGGAACAGCGTATCCTCTCGGGGCCATTTGAATAGCCTAACTCAGACCGGTCCACCCGGGGATAGGAGAGAGTCAGCGGGCTGGGTCACTACAGGCAGCCCCGTAGGTACAGACAGCAGTCCCAGGGTGCGAAGATGTCCCTCAGCCTCCTCCAGTGTATTAGCCGTTAATACGTGTCCATCATGTGGGGAAATTATAAGGGAGCCAGAGGTGCCCCATGTATATTTTATGTCATGAGTGCGGAGAGTGACCGTGACCGGCCTAAACCGTCTCCGGGCGGCTAACATCAAAAAGGGGACATCTCGGTATATTGCGATATTGGCTCCGTCGAAAGGGACCGTAGATATGTTTCTCACAGCCCGGAACAAAGAAGAATGCTGGGTGATGTCTCGCATGGTGATGAGAACGTCGCGCGACGCCCCCGCGGGCGCCATGGCAGCCTTTCGTATACGTAGAGCCACGTGGACAGGGTCTCTAAGAGGTTCCGAGGAACCAAGCACCGCTTCCAGGAAACGTGTGGCATACTGCAGCAGTCCCGAGTCCGGGACTGTTTCTGGTATTCCGCGTAGTTTCACGTTCCGTCGTCTGTGTCTCGTCTCCAGCGCCACCACAGCCGAGTGTAGGCCGCTAACTTGTGCCTGTAGTGCGCGTACGTATATGGAAGCCGTGGCCTGCGTGTCTTCCACCGCTTGCGTGCGTTCCCGGAGGTCTTCCACCTGAGTCCGCGTCTCCTCCACCGCCGCCTCGAGTGACCTAAAGTCCGCCTGCCATACCTTCCTGGCATCTTCCAATAGGGTGCGTATATCCCCTTTTGTGGCGGGAAGCGCATCTTCCTCTTCGTTTGATGGTGTCGCATGGGAGAGAGAAGGGACAGCCTCCGCCATCTGTTGAGCCCCCGAGTCAAGCGCCGAGCGTGGCGGCAACCTCCGCCCCAGGCCCCCGCTGAGTGAAACTCGGATGTCGGGGGTACCGGGATCTTCCCTCGATCCACCCGCTTTAGGTTTCTTCCCCATCCAGAAAGACGCAGCTCAGTGCAGGTCAGGGAAAGCGCGCCAACACCAGGCCCCAAGATGGCCACCAGCCGTCCGATCAGAGAACAGCACAGCGTCCCTCTCACCTATCGCAGGTCCGGAGGGGGGTCCCAGCAGGCTCCGGAGTATCTCCACCTTATGGCCGACGGTTGAGGATCGTTTTTAAGCAGGGAGCTCGATCGAAAAGCGCCTGAAAGTCCGTGTATATAGGAAGGGGGATCAGAGCTCCGCTCACACACGTCCGTCCTGATCCGTCGCCGGCCACGCCCCCCCATCTTAATTTTTTTAACCACTTCGATGCTATGGACGCGCTCAGCGCGTCCAACCGCATGTCACCTTCCATGCGGCGGACGCGCTGAGCGCGTCCACACTTTGGGGTCAGCATTCGGCTGAGTTCCGGCTGATCGCTGACCCCCCCGGTGCGGGCTGACATCCTCGATGTTAGCCCAGCATCCGCCGGAACCGCCGCCGGTGAAATTAGGTGTCATCACGGCGGCGCGATGACACCTAATTCAGGCGCCCCCCCCCCCGCATGTGCGGAGGAGGCGCCTGAAAGGGAGGGGGGGAGGTCCTTCGGACCTCTCTCCCTCCCGATCGGCGGCGTTGCGGGGGTTAACCCAGAAAGGCTGTGCCCTTCCAAATGGTACCTGGCATTAACCCCTGGGGAGCCGGATCACGAATCGGCGCTGAAAAGCGCCGGTTCGTGATCCTTTCCCGGAGCTGGCCGACATCTTGGATGTCGGCCAAGCTTCCGGGAACTCCCCCTGAGGACTGGCGTCATCGTGCATAGCACGATGACGCCAGTCCTCGAGTTAACCCCTAGCTGCCACCAATGGTGGAGATAGGGGGTTTATTGAAACCCCCTATCTCCGATCCGTGGCAGCTAGGGGTTAAAGTTTGGTATCGTTGGATCGGCCAGAGCATGGCCGTTCCAACGATACCAAACACAAATGTGAAAAAAATTGTAAAAAAAATAAAAAATAAAAAAAATAAAAATATTTAAAAAAAAAAATAAACAAGTTTTTTTTCTTTCTTTTGGCTTGTTAATGCAGCAATATTGTTCCCATTTCAATTATAATGTGAACAATGATGCTGCACTAACGATTTTTGTATGCGGTGCGTTTGTTAAAAATCGTGTAATTTTCCCCAAAACAAAATGTAACGAGACCCCATCTCTAATTTTTTTAACAAGCGCACCCCATACAAAATACAACCGCAATTGCTCGCATGTTAAAATGTGAAAAAAAAACACTTTACACATTGTAAATTATTGAAAAATCATATTTTATTGCATTTTTTGTTATAATATACAGACAGGTCATGACGTATACATATAATAATGACATATTATGAATCTGCCGAGTCTGACGGAAAGAACGATATATAATATGTCTGGGTCATATACTAAAATAAGCCTTCAAAACGCATTTAAACATGATGAGCAAAATCGGTAAAAATGACCTCAGCACAGGGGCGGGAAAAGCCTCAGCAGCGAAAGTATTTTTATTTTTTACAAAAAAGCTTTTTTATTTCTTAAAAGACCTTTATGTAATAGAGAAATTTCTGGTTTTTATTTTTTATAAAAGACTTTTTAAAAAAATTATTCTTTAGCATCACCCCCCATTTGCAATTCACAGATTTTTGCCAATGTCCGAAACTGCTTCAGCGACTCAATTTTCAGCAAAATATACAGTGTTATTCAAAGAGGTCTGAATTGGGGCCGAAAGGTAACCGAACAGTGAAATTCAGCGTTCGGTTACCTTTCCTGGCCATTCGGCTATTCACAGAACAGGCAGTTTGCCAAATCCTGGCGAATTGCCTGCCCATACGGTGCCTGTTTGAGTGAAATCCCCACAGAGATGCAATATTTTGTCTATTCAGAGAACAAAAACCAGCAGTGAAAAGTTGCCGAAATTCCCTGCTGTTCGGTGGTTTCATGCGGCAGATTTATTCAGGCGAATCCCATAGGCTTCAATGTAAAAAATATTCCCGTTTTAATTCAATATCTAATAAATCGTTGATTATAATATTCTGCAGTATAAAGTCTCTTTATTTATAGATTTTTTTATGATCTTTTAAACATTTTTCGGTATTGTTTTGCGAATTTTTTTTTCTTATTTTCTTTTTCTGTAACAGTGTCAGGCACAGTCACGTACCCGAGGGTATAAAAGCGGTCAACCCTATAAAATAACAGAAGGCCCGAATGCTAATTGTGATACCAGTCCTTGAGTTGGCTGGGTTATGCAATTAGCGAGGGGTGAATCTGATGTCAGGCCAACACACGTAAAGAGAAAGGTGTACTTTAACAGTACTACAGTACCAATAAAGTAATAGGTGACCAAAATCCTAGATGCGATACCAGTCCTTGTAATGGCTGGGTTCCGCAAATACTAGAGGTGAACCTATAAGGCAGGGACTCACGAGGAGGACAGGAACCAGTCCTTAGAGTGGCTGGTGTTTCAGACAGGTATGTAAGGAGTGGTAAATATGAACCAAAGTAAGGGACAGGCAAAAAGCAGAGTCGAATAACAATAGCCGGATCAAGGGGTATGGAGGTACACAAGTCAGAAATAGAAAGCCAGGTCATACACAGAATATCCGTCAAAGAGAAGATAATGCAAGCACTTAAGGGTCAGACAAGCAGAACCACGAAAGGGCATCGAGGAATGGCCAGAGCAGGTTTAAATCTCGCGCCCTGCCTGCCGATTGGCCAAAAACGGGTCACATGGAGGTGTGATGACGTCGCGCTGCCGGAGGGGCTAAATCCGGAGCCGCCGGCGGCGCGCGCGCATACAGCGCAGGAACAGGATGCGGGGGAGATGCCGACCCCGGAGCCGCGGGGAGGGACGCCGGGACCGCAACAGCCGCTGAGGCATGACAAACAGCCCTTTTGATTATCATTCATTGGACCTCATATGTAAATTTCAGACATTTTCGTTCTGTAGTTTCTTTGCAAACAGCGGTTCACTTTTCACACATTCAAGCAAACTGGCTTTTTTTTCACTCCATTCGTCTGCGGTGTCGGCTTTTTCCGGCGGCTGCGCTGCGCTGTGATCGGCTGCTGCTTGGGTTTCTCCGGCGTGTTCAGCGGGGTTAATCCAGATGTTTTAGTGGGTGTTCGGCGGGTTTTGCAGTGAGTGTTCGGCGGGTTGGCGGTGAGTGTTCGGCGGGTTTGCGCCAGGTTTTCCTTGCACTTCGGGGACCCTGTGGTGCTTGCTGAATACACCACAGGGTAGCTGAAATAGAATCACTCCGAATGGAAGCGAACGAAAAGTCACCGAACGTACGGTGACTCTTCGATTCTATTTGAATAACCCTGATAGTGACCCTTTCATAAATAGTGAAGTCACCAAGTTTTCAACAAAATGGAAACGCCAAAGTGAGCGGAAATGCGCTGAAATTCAAAGCACTGAAATTGCATTTGATTTCGATGCTTTGTTAACAGATCCCATTGACTGTTCACAGCACTATAGACCATTTTCTCCTTGAAGCATTTAAAAAAAATAAACAATCATGAGGGGTGCTCGGGACTTCTGAGAGGACTCAGGAGTAGGGTGGGCCATCAGGTGCACTACAAAGTGGTAATGCCCTTTTGGGAATTATGCTATTTTATTTTACTCCTGGAACTTCAGTGTATGACTTTAGCGATGTTTTCTCGAGTGCAACGTGCTGTTTGATGTGCCATTTTATGTTCCTTTCCCCTCCCCTATTTTTTTCTGTACCCTTGTCCAAAATATAATAAAAATTAATACTTTAAAAGAAAAAAAACAATCCATCAACAAGGAACCCAGGATACCCAGAAGGCATATACTGAATAAAAACAAACAAACGATGCATCACCAAGGAACCCAGGGTACCCAGAAGGCATACACTGAATATTTTCCTATAATATTTATGCCTAGAATCTGTTGTATACTGCACGGCAATGTGTGCAGTCATCCATCAAACATCGAAACTCTACCTGCACCTCTAGAAAATTGAGACAGAAAAATATTGAACCTGCCACTATTCACACCATTATTAATCCAGCTATTTTACTATGTTCATTATCCAGTTAATATTTTATTGATGAAAAAAACAAATGATGCCTGGATCATTTTTATCTGTTGATGTCTTGACTTTCGTTATCCATAACAGTGTACTTTTTACAAGTGACCCTCGCCCTACCAACAAATCCTTAAAAGAAGCAAGAATGATGCGATATTCCTGTCTCTGATAAAGGTCTTTAACCTAGTAAAACTGGAGAATTTTTAAAATAACCATGTTGCTTGTGGTATGCTCTAACTTTAATTATGTTGAGGCTGCGTGCTGTCACTATGAACTGTGAACAAAGTCACACTGAGGTTATTTTAGTCAAACCACCACAGATACATGGTGCTAGAAATAACATATTAACCCTTTCACTACCAAACATGTGTTTACACAATTTTGCATTGTAATATAATGTAAAAAATAAATAAATAGGCATATAAAACCCCATTTATATACATTTGTACAAACAAAAAAATTGACATTCATTATGAGACTTTTGTAACCCTGTGTTACGGATCTGGGTACCCCACTCTCCGTCTGGGTGCCCCTTTCCACTGTACACCGGAGATATTTGTACGCCAACACAAAATAGACGACACATAAACTGTGTGAGGAGTTCTTGCAGATTCAAAATCCAAATGGAGACTGACTCTTTATTTCAAATACACACAGTTGAGACAACCCCCTCCCTCCCAGAATACATTACAGATAACAGACTCCTGCCACTGGACAATAAAAAAGACATTCAACACAATGGAGTGTTTACACATGCACTCTATCTAAACAATCTGCTAGGACTAGAGGGAAACAGAGTAAGTATACAATATGTAGAGAGGGGAGTAGCTACAGAAATGTTCAATATACAGACGACAGCTAATACAGATAGAAGGTACACATAAATACTACTCTATAATAAACACATAAGGGAATATTAATATAACACAGACATCAGGTAATAGGGCACACAGAACACAAACATTCTACCCTATATACAGAGACAATGAAATGCAAAATAACTGCAAATAAACATTGAGGCGGCTGTTTTGTCACATATCTCCCCCCTTCCAGATCGTCAGGGTGAGCTTAGATCCCAATGGATCACTTGCCACTGACAAGACTCCTCACTCTGTCCCTTTTTGTGCCAACTGCAAAGTTCCAGGGTGCTGGCACACAAACACCGTCAGCAGGATCTGACCGTCGCTGCAGGGTACCCCTGGTTGTGGGTCCCGAGGTAAGAGGCAAGCCACCCCTCTTGTCCAGTGCACCAGGCAACAGGCCACCACAGTCCAGACACAAAATGTTTGCTAGCGGGCACACTGAAATTCCCCCCCACATCTTTCTTTCTCATGGGCACCTCTGCAGACCCAGGACCAGAATACAGTCAGCAGTCCCAGTCCCCAGTCTCTCCTTCTGTGGCTGCCTCCCTCCCAGACATTCAAAAGGGGCCCACCCCATGGAAATCCCCACAATCCCAAATGGGTGCAATTCTTCCTGGGACCAGGAACTTGGTAGCTTCTAAGGGTGGTCACTCATCGGTCTCCTTGGCAGGCAGGAAGTGGTTCCCTCTCTGGCGGCACCTTGGTTCATAGGGGTGGAGTACTGGGGGGTCTCCATCTTTCTCGGGGACCAGGCACACTTGGATGCCAGGACCGCATCCAGCTCCAGCAACACTGTGTACAATCGCTCTTCGGTGCAAATTATAACAGGGGCAATGACTCGACCCCCTGTTGTGCTGCTCTCCTCCGAGGTGGGCAAGTGGCTGCTGGTAGCTCATAGTAGGGACAGCTCATCTTGAAGCTGTCAGCACTGTGCTCGTGTCCCATCAAGCTAAGCCTTCAGGTGGCTGGCAGTGCCCTGGTGCTCCTGCACCAACACCACTAGTTGGTGTGTGAGAGATGGCTCACCTCCTCCTCGCTTGCCTTGATTTGAGCGAAGCTCTCTTTCAGAGCTGCGTCAGTTTCTTGCAGGTGGCGTTGGCGCAGCTGGAATTGGTTCTGGAGCAGTTGTATTTCCTCTTGCTGCTCACAGACCCGTGCCTGCATAGTATTCTGGGAGAGCTGTGTCTGCTCCAACTCCTGCTCACAGAGCTCCATATGAGTTTTAAAAGCAGTCATTTGTGTCTAGAGAGCAGCTCTGGTTCGCTGCTCAGCCTCTAGCTGCTCAATCATTAAACGTAAGTCATGTTCCAGCTTCTCTATTTGAGCGTGGGCTCCACTGAGCCACAGGCCCGAAGCTGGGCTGACAATTGTTGAATAGTCGCCACCTGCTCTTGCACTTCCATGCAGCGACAATCTCTCTCCTCCGTGACCGCTTGCAGTTCGGTCTGATGCTCTTGAAATGTCTCTGCCAGGGCCAATAGCTCTGCCCGAGCATTACGCAAGTCAGCCTGTAATGAGCTGGTCCCATCTCTCATGAGGGGAACAGCCTGGGTGCCAGCCTCCCCAGTGCCCCGATACTGCCCGCTGGGAGATGGCATAGTGCTGTAATCCCTGGGTAGCGACGGCGTTTCCCTCTGCTCTGCTTTGGCTCGGCCGCTCCACTTTTTCTTCCTCTTTCTACTGGCTGATGTGGGAAGGCTCCCTCCAGCTGGAAAGGACAATCCCACCTTTGCCATCCAATGTTAAGGATCGGGGTACCCCACGCTCGGTACCCTCCGTCTGGACGCCCTTTTACACTGTACACAGGAGATATTTGTACGCACACACAGAATAGACGACACATAAACTGTGTGAGGAGTTCTTGCAGATTCAAAATCCAAATGGAGACTGACTATTTCAAATACACACAGTTGAGACAACCCCTCCCTTCCAGAATACATTACAGATAACAGACTCCAGCCACTGGACAATAAAAAAAGACATTCAACACAATGGAGTGTTTACACATGCACTCTATCTAAACAGCCTGCTAGGACTAGAGGGAAACAGAGGAGTCTTCTTACAGCAGTAAGTATACAATATGCAGGGGGGATAGCTACAGAAATGTTCACTATACAGACGACAGCCAATACAGAGAGAAGGTACACATAAACATTACTCAATAATAAACACATAAGGGAATATTAATATAACACAGACATCAGGTAATAGGACACACAAAACACAAACATTATACCCTATTTACAGAGACAACGAAATGCAAGCAAAATAACTGCAAATAAACATTGGGGCGGCCGTTTTGTCACACCCTGTAATACTGCAAAGAAGCTAAAAGGAGCACTCCCCCATTTTCACTGTAACAAAAAGTTCAGAGATAATTATCACATTGTTATAGTCACTGAAAATCCCTGTACACTACACATGCAAAGTGTAACTGTAATTTCCATATTCATATTAATTTTATATTCTATTTGTAATTTTTGGAAACAGCATTGCTAATAATCTCATTATAATCCTTACAAACATATATAAGCAGGATATCTACAATTTTTAGCTATGTTTATCATATATTCAGTTTGACAGCACAGCCATTTCTGCCTGTATGCTGATAATGAAGACCCTGTGTGAAATTGTGCGAGATAAGATACACCATCTACAGTTTAGAACCTTCCATTCCAGCAATATTCCTGTAAAAGGATAAATGAATACATGAATAACTAAAATTTAACAAATTTACATAATTTTAATATTTCATCCATTCTCAAAATAACGGTCTCTATGCATCATTGCTATTTTAACTGAGGTTAATGTAGTAACAACACGTCCCATAATTCGTCAGCAAAAAATGTTTGGTAGTTAAAGGGTGATGGAATGGTGATTTGAAAATAAATAAATAAATAGGCTCCTAGACAAACGTTCTACCATTTAGGCTGGGGTCATACGAGCGCAGTGTTAACGTCCGTGTTGCCCGCACATAAGTACGTCCGTGATAGCATACAATTGTGTTAAATGGAGCCACGCACACGAAGTACGTCTGCACAGAAGTGCGGAGGCTGACGGACGCTGCAAACGGACGCAGGTTAGGCAAGAACGTAATACTGGTAGAACGGACGTGCAGAGTGCGCCACGTCCACAACGTCTGCATAGCTTTGTGTGTGAGTGATGGAGCATGGTCAGATGGACTGCATTTATACGTCCAGCATTTTTGACGGACAGAATGTTTTTTCATTGTAATTTATTTTCCCTGCTACATCAGTCAAAAAATACATCAGTGAAAAAAACGGACTGTGTGGCCACTACCTTGTCGTCAGTCAGAAAGTACGTCCATACTGCACGGACGCACAGTCCGTACAAAATGCGCTTATCTGAAAGATGTGTAATCTACTGATAAGCAATCTGTAATTGTTAATTTATATGTAACTAGGTGTTAAGCCTGCCCGAAGGGAAGTCTATTGTTTTAGAAGATCTAGCTGCTCAGTGCTCCCAATGATGTGGCTGCTTGGCACACCCAGGATCTGGCTGCTCAGCTCCCAATGATGTGGCTGCTTGATGCACCCATGATCTGGCTGCTCAGTGCTCCCCAGGATCTGGCTGCTCGGTGCTCCCCAAGATCTGGCTGATCAGTGCTCACCAGGATCTGGCTGATTGGTGCACCCAGGATCTGGCTGCTCGGTGCACCCAGGATCTGGCTGCTCGTTGCACCCAGGATCTGGCTGCTCAGTGCACCCAGGATCTGGCTGCAGGATCTGGCTGCTTGGTGCACCCAGGATCTGGCTGCAGGATCTGGCTTCTCAGTGCACCCAGGATCTGACTGCAGGATCTGGCTGCTCGGTGCTTCCCAGGATCTGGCTACTCGGTGCTCCCAATAATGTGACTGCTCGTGCACCCAGGATCTGGCTGCTCAGCGCACCCAGGAGCTGGTTGCTCAGTGCTCCCAATGATATGGCTGCTCGGCGCACCCAGGATCTGGCTGCTTGGTGCACCCAGGATCTGGCTGCTCGGTGCTCCCCAGGAAAGTTTGCCCAGGGTCTGGGGTTGACTCAGGGGTTTGAGGGGTGATGGCCGAGAGAGAGGGAGAGGGCGTGCCTCTCCTACGGATTGACATTTTTTTTGTCCCTTGCACATGCCGGTGGTTTTTTCCATCGCGCATGCGCATGCACAGATAAGCTTGCGTATGAGCATTGCATCCGACGACAGACACAGACAGTGCTATTATTATTATAGTATTATATTGTGAATAATAGTAGCATTATCATGATATCATTAATATTATTAAATAAATAAAACAAAGACTTTGTTAATAATATTATTATAATGCTACTATTATTCGCAAATCAATTCTATAATAATAATAGCTGCATTATTATTGTGTAAAAATAATTGAGGCAGAGGTAGATGAAAATCAAGCAGAAACCAATGTTCAGAATTATTGTGTTTATTGTTGTTCGTTACATTAAAGTTGATTTCTCATAAGAAGAAAAAAAAACTGAGTGGAGGTGACATGGCGAGTGGAGGTCACATGGGGAATGGAGGTGACGTGTTTCCTGTCCAGAGTGGAGATCCAGTCTGCAGTCACACCCCCTGGCAGCGTCTGACTTCCAGGAAGTCAGAATCGCCGTGGGAGAGTGGAAGACAGAGGTGAGTATGAGAGGGAGCTCTGGATGCGCGCACAGTCATGGGTGCGTCCGCATCCAGTGACGTACAGAAACCGTTTTATATATATACTAGGTATAAAGCCTGCCCTGAGGGCAGTCATATATATATGGGGGTTACAGGGTATATATATACAGTCATGGCCGAAATTGTTGGCACCCCAGACATTTTTCCAGAAAATCAAGTATTTCTCACAGAAAAGTATTGCAGTAAGACATGTTTTGCTATACACATGTTTATTCCCTTTGTGTGTATTGGAACAAAACAAAAAAAGGGAGGAATAAAAGCAAATTGGACATAATGTCACACAAAACTCCAAAAATTGGCTGGACAAAATTATTGGCTCCCTTAACTTAATATTTGGTTGCACACCCTTTGGAAAAAATAACTGAAATCAGTCGATTCCTATAACCATCAATAAGCTTCTTACACTTCTCACCTGGAATTTTGGACCACTCTTTCTTTGCAAACTGCTCCAGGTCTCTCTTATTGGAAGGGCGACTTTTCCCAACAGCAATTTTAAGATCTCTCCACAGGTGTTCAATGGGATTTAGATCTAGACTCATTGCTGGCCACTTCAGAACTCTCCAGCGCTTTGTTGTCATCCATTTCTGGGTGCTTTTTGATGTATGTTTGTGGTCATTGTCCTGCTGGAAGACCCAAGATCTCGGATGAAAACCCAGCTTTCTGACACTGGGCTCTACAGTGCGACCCAAAATCCTTTCGTAATCCTCAGATTTCATGATGCCTTGCACACATTCAAGGCACCCAGTGTCAGAGGCAGCAAAACAACCCCATAACATCATTGAACCTCCACCATATTTCACTGTAGGTACTGTGTTCTTTTCTTTGTAGGCCTCATTCCATTTTCGGTAAACAGTAGAATGATGTGCTTTGCCAAAAAGCTCTATCTCGGTCTCATCTGTCCACAAGACATTTTCCCAGAAGGATTTTGGCTTACTCAAGTACATTTTGGCAAACTGTCGTCTTGCTTTTTTAGGTCTCTGTGTCAGCAGTGGGGTCCTCCTGGGTCTCCTGCCATAGCGTTTCATTTCATTTACATGTCGACGGATAGTTTGCGCTGACACTGATGCTCCCTGAGCCTGCAGGACAGCTTGAATTTCTTTGGAACTTGTTTGGGGGCGCTTATCCACCATCTGGACTATCCTGCATTGCAACCTTTCATCAATTTTTCTCTTCCGTCCATCCACAGAGAGATTAGCTACAGTGCCATGGGTTGCAAACTTCTTGATAATGTTGCGCACTGTGGACAAAAGAAAATCTAGATCTCTGGAGATGGACTTGTAACCTTGAGATTGTTGATATTTTTCCACAATTTTGGTTCTCAAGTCCTCAGGCAGTTCTCTTCACCTCTTTCTGTTGTCCATGCTTAGTGTGGCACACACAGACACACAATGCAAAGACTAAGTGAACTTCTCTCCTTTTTATCTGCTTTCAGGTGTGATTTTTATATTGCCCACACCTGTTACTTGCCCCAGGTGAGTTTACAGGAGCATCACCTGCTTGAAACAATCTTATTTATCCACAATTTTGAAAGGGTGCCAATAATTTTGTCCAGACCATTTTTGGAGTTTTGTGTGACATTATGTCCAATTTGCTTTTTTTCCTCCCTTTTTTGTTTTGTTCCAATACACACAAAGGGAATAAACATGTGTATAGCAAAACATGTGTTACTGCATTACTTTTCTGTGAGAAATACTTGATTTTCTGGAAAAATGTCTGGGGTGCCAACAATTTCGGCCATGACTGTATATATATAAATAGTGTGTTTAATATTGCAGAAGCCACCTGCACATCATAGCAATTCAAAGAATTGCATCCCAGAGCTCCTGTGCCACATTTCCCATAAGCAGCAAGGAATTCTGGGTAGGATATGCAAATGACCTCTGTCTCACTTTTATGCATCCTGGATCTGTTATTACACAGAACCCTAAAATCAATGCTATGCCACACTGTGGCTTTGTAGCAAAGATAAGGTTATGCAACTGGTCAAAGTCACTCCCAGGACAGCGCGGTTTCAGGTTTGTTGAACCTTCATCAGCTAGGAGGCAGGCATGACCAGTTGCAGTGGATGCTTGGACCATAGGTATACATATACATACATACACACACCCTGTAACCCCCATATGTGTGTGATAGATATATACATATCCAAGCTTAGGCGAGCACCTGGCTTGGCTTGGGCCTAGAGGCCCAGCCGAGCCGGGGACTTGCCTGAGCCTGGAGGACGCCCAAGTAGGCAACTCGGCCTGCCTCCATGCTATAGGCCCAGGCCAAGCCAGGTGCTCGCCTGAGCCCGGAGACCGGCCGAGCTACTTGCTTGGCTGGCATCCAGGCTCAGGCGAGCCCCCGGCTTGGCCTGGGCCTAGAGGCCCAGCCAAGCCAGGGGCTCACCTGAGCATGGATGCCGGCCGAGTTGCCTGCTCGGGCGTCTTCCAGGCTCAGGCGAGCCCCCGGCTTGGCTGGGCCTCTAGGCCCAGGCCAAGCCGGGGGCTCGCCTGAGCCTGGATGCCGGCCGAGTTGCCTGCTCGGGCGTCCTCCAGGCTCAGGCGAGTCCCCGGCTCGGCTGGGCCTAGAGGCCCAACCGAACCGGGGGCTCACCTGATCGTGGAGGCCGGCCGAGTTGCCTGCTCGGGCGCCCTCCAGGCTCAGGCGAGTCCCCGGCTTGGCTGGGCCTAGAGGCCCAACCGAACCGGGGGCTTACCTGAGCGTGGAGGCCGGCCGAGTTGCCTGCACGGTTGTCCAGGCTCAGGCGAGTCCCCGGCTCGGCTGGGCCTCTAGGCCCAAGCCAAGCCGGGGGCTCACCTAAGCTTGGATGCCGGCCGAGCAAGCAGGGTGGGTGTTGGGGGGTGGAGAAAACATACTCACCTACATCGGCCTCGAGTCCTCCTCCGGTTCCACACGTACTCACCTACATCGGCCCTTAGCTCCTCCAGCGATGACAGTCCTGCATCCTGTGCCCGCTCTGTGTCGGTCGCCGGTATGACATCACGAAAGCCTTTGACCCAGGGTCAAAGGCTTCCGTGACATCATACCGGCGACCAATGGAGAGAGGACACTGGAAGCAGGACTGCCATCGCTGGAGGAGCTCCAGGCCGATGTAGGTGAGTACGTGTGGAACCGGTGGAGGACTCGAGGCCGATGTAGGTGAGTATGTGCTCTCCACACCCCCCCAACACCCACCCTGCTTGCTCGGCCGGCATCCAAGCTTAGGCGAGCCCCCGGCTTGGCTTGGGCATAGAGGCAAGAGCCTTGGGCATAGAGGCTCTGTGTTGGTCGCCGATATGATGTCACGGAAGCCTTTGACCCTGGGTCAAAGGCTTTCGTGACATCATACCGGCGACCAACACAGAGCGGGCACAGGATGCAGGACTGCCATCGCTGGAGGAGCTAAGGGCCGATGTAGGTGAGTATGTGTAGGCAACATCCTCCTACATCGGCCCTGAGCTCCAGCGGTGACCGTCCTTCGGCTGTCGCAGGCTGCTCGGCCGGCCTCCAGGCTTAGGCGAGTCCCCGGCTCAGCTGGGCCTGTAGGCCCAAGCCAAGCTGGGGGCTCGCCTGAGCCTGGAGGCCGGCCGAGCAGCCTGCGACAGCCGGAGGACAGTCACCGCTGTAGCTCAGGGCCAATGTAGATGAGTATGTGTAGGTGACTGTCCTCCGGCTGTCGCAGGCTGCTCGGCCGGCCTCCAGGCTTAGGCGAGTTCCCGGCTCATCTGGGCCTGTAGGCCCAAGCCAAGCCGGGGGCTCACCTGAGCCTGGATGCTCAGGTTTAGGTGAGTCACCGGCTTGACTTGGGACTACATCCTCTCCTGGATTATCGCACATCCAGCGTCTGTCCGACGCTGCACATTGGGTTTCTGTTGGCTGCGCGGCGACGGACAAACATTTTTATTATGATATATATATATATATATATACATATATATATAGATGAGTTTCATATTGGGCATTTCAAAAGGAAATTATCCCATACAGTTTAACAAAAGGAATGGTTCATTACCATTAATCAAAGCATGTTCGTAGACCCCCCTCCCCCCCAAGGAAAAGGAAAACTGCATGTACAGCAGCAGCTCGGCTTCATAGAGCTTAATAGAAGTAGCATTGGCATGAATGGTGTGAATCAACCAATCACTATATAAAAAGTTGTCAGTTCACCATATAAATAATGATAATGTGTGTCCTTGCGATTCATTGCTTTGACCTGCAGATGAAAAGGGGCAAACATTGACCTTATTTTGTTTCAAGTAGGCTTGTACACCGATTTTTTTTTTGGGTTCGATTAGATTTTTCGGATTTTTAAACTTTTCTATTCGGCTCGTTTCGACCGATTTCTGTTTCGATTCGGTTTGGCTCGACTCGTTTTTCGTGTACATTTTTTTCTCGGAATTTCGACCATTTTTCGTATTTTCGTGTCACTTAGCTCGTTTTTTGTATCGACTTTTCGTATTTTCGGAAATTTTCGTTTTTTCAGAACGTCTGTTCTCGTTTCAAAGCAATAAATTTCGATTTGACACATTTCAAGTACATTCGAAAATTCCAAAAATATTTTGTTTCGGCTCAGAAAACTTTTCGGATCTGCCATTTTCGGATCTAAAAATTTTCGGAAAATCGGCCGCATCCGAAAACATCTGAAACCCGAAACGCACATCCCTAGTTTCAAGGGGTTTGAGAGATCTCAGCAAATCATTGAGTAGCAATGTGTGAACACAAAGACAAGCAGGTCTATTCACTAAAAGGTGAACTTTTGGAGAAGAGAAAAATCTAGGTCATAGTAGCCGATTTGGAAAGTGAGATAAATGAGAGAATTTTTTTTGGTTTGGCTATTTTGACCTAGATTTTTCACCTCTGCCAATTCTCCTGAGTTTCACCATTAGTGAATAGACCTGATGGATCTCCTTGCTGTATAACCAATGCAAAGATTATAGGCTATTATTATGCTGGTTTTACCTGGACCCTAGTCTGTTCTTCCCTCACCTTGTAATTATGCATAGATAGCAAATTACTTTGACAAATAAAACTATATAATAGTGGTAAAAAAAAGTAAAAAAGATAATGTTGGTATTGAGAGAACATTTATTATTGATATACAGCATTACAATACATTTTGCATTGTGCATTTCTATCGACGTTATGTGGAACTCGCTTAACCCAAGATAATACAAATCCACATATTTTATGGAAGTTGTCCAATTTAAGAAAGTTATATTTAAATATGTAACAGGTTTTTCCAAATTACACGTGACTTCCGTGGACAACTGTTGATTTGTCACTGGAAACCATTTTACATACTGTAGCTAGGTTTAGAATTGTTTAATCTCTATGTACCTCTGAGAGTCTCTGGAATTCCCATATTTAATGGTACACCGCACTGACAGAATTGAGGAAGGCAAGCTGTCACTGTGAAGCAAACATTATGTACTTGCACTTCAGAAATGCAATCCAGCAGCATTCTTAATCAGTTTCCACAGACCTGTTGCGTCTGCAGTTTATTAGGTTTTCAAATTAAGGGAGTACTCATTGAAGATAAAGTTATATTTTTGCTTAAGCTATGATACCAACAGTCCTGCGGTGTGGCTTTAAATTAAGAGGACTGTAGCCCGGACAGGTAAACTAATATGTGATACCTGTAATAGATTAAAACACACCATTTACCTTATTTCAGTATTTATAAAATATCTTAATTAGATGAGGGCTGCAAGCATAGGCGTCTCTAGAGGGGGGCTGGGGGCAAGATTATTCCTTGCCCCACTTGTGCCCCCCCCACCAAGGATCAGCATCCAGCTTCCCTCTCTTCTTCAGACCACTGTATCTCTGTCCCCATGCGTCGATCCTGATGTCATTGAAAAGGGCAGAGTTTGGCCTTTCCAATAATATCCCAACATTACCATATTCAGTGTAAAACAAAAATCACAAATAATAAAATAAAATAAAAACGTAACCAGTTTTTTCACAGGGCTTAAATGGCTCAGCAGTGAAAGGGTTAATGGTCAGACTATATATTACATTGTGTATTTCTTTCGTTTTGCCTTGGTTTAGTTGTATATTAGGGGTTATTAGGAGTTAATGGGCAGACCTCATCCCTCACAGTATACATTTTATTTTTTCCTTGATTAATGGCATTTTAAGAGTTAATGGGTAGGCTACATGCCTCACAGTGTATACGTTTCATGTTTTCCCTTTATTGCTGGCACTTAATGAGTTAACGGGTAGGCTACATGCCTCAGTGTAGTCATTTAATGTTTTCCCATGATTAATGGAATTTTAGGGGTTAATGGGTAGGCTACATGCCTCACGTTGTATATATTTAATGTTTTGTCTTGATAACTGGCATTTTAGGAGTTACTGGATAGGCTACATGCCCCACAGTGTATTCATTTCATGTTTTCCCTTGATTAATAGCATATTAGGGGTTAATGGGTAGGCTACTTGCCACACTGTTTAATATTTGTATTGTATTTCCCTGCTTAAATTACATTTTAGGGGTTATTGTGGAAGTTAGAATCTAAAGAGTGAGAGGGGACGTGGCCGACTGTTCACGGGAGCGGACGTGTTTTGCTGGAGCTCCGCATGTCTGCTCCTGTTAGGGACCTCTAGCTGACGTTTAAGTGCCCGCTTTTGGTTGAATTTGGGTCCAGGACGTTGGCCACCGGTTCTGCGATGCCCGGAGGCCGTTTAGTCCCCCCCTCCGGACCAGAGACGATCCTGACCGCTGCGGCTGCTGGGCTGGAGCGAGATGCCGGCGGCCATCTTGGGGCCTTTCGTCTGAGTACAGACCTTCGACCGCATGGAGCTGACCGCACGCCCCGCACTGGACCTGCAGCGCAGATGGCCGGGATGGAGGGCCCCCATCTCCTGGCCGTCTTGGATGTTGAGTATGTGGGGGCGGCGGACGGACCCGCAGGACAGGGAGCACTTCCTTCCTCCACCGGGGATATGGAAGCCGCTATTCGCGGATTAGACGCGTGCCTGCTTGTACTGGAGGGAGAAGATGAGGACAGCCCTCTCACTAGGGGGGTTTGGCGCAAGATGCTGACCGCGCTCCGATCCTGCCGAGGGGAGACTCAGCGGCCGCTTGAGACTGGGGTTGAATCGCTGCAGCACGCGGCGGTGACCTGCCTTGCTGCTGCTACGCCCGAGGAGAAGGGCGACAAGAATAGCGGCCTAGACGGGATTCCGGTTCTACCTGCTTGCGCTAGGACCTCTACCCACATCCCCTGGAGAGCAGTCACGTTGGCGAGTTGGATGTTGATGGTGCCCCCTCGGGGACCTGGGACAGGCGGTCCCGCTAGGTGGGCGATTCGAAAAGCACGGCCGCATACACGGCGACGTCAAGCAGCCCAACGGAGGAGATCCAGCGGAGGTGCCCACGGGCTGGCCTGGCCCTCACGACGAGTCTTGTTTCCCGGCGGACCTGGGACACTGCTTCCCCCCAAGCTGACGGTAGGGAAGGCGCAGATGCACACACCGAAGTACCGGGGAGTTCTGCCCAGGAACCTTACGGAACGGCACGAGCGTTGCAAGGCCCTGATGTTTTCTCCTATGTTGAGGGTCGGGCGGCTGGGGGGTGCCGTGGCCTACTGGCGGTCGCGCTGCCTGTACCTCGCCCGACTTTATTTCTGGATGCTGGCTGAAGGGACAGTTGGACTGTGTATCTGAATTGCCCCATTTTCTGATGCAATTTTTCTTGACCCCCCCTGCTGAGACTTTGAGTTTTGCCTATGAACCCCTTCCCATCCTTCCCATTTCTTTGTTTTTCTGCATTTCTTGGAGTTTTCTTTCTGAGACACCCCCCCTTTTTCTTTACGACCCCCTCACCTGCAGATGTCTTGACCCTGCGCGTGAAGACGCCATCGCATTTTTGTTGGCTGGTCGGCCTTTTTCGCACCACACCATACCCCCCCCTTCCCCTCCCTCCTATCGATTACTATGATATGCTGAGACCCCCCTATCGGGAGCTGTTTGTTATTTTCCACACGTGGTAATTCTGCTGTAGTTGGCCCTGCGTGGCCCTTGCTTACATTTGTTTGATTTTCTGCTGACTTTATTTACAAAATAAAATCTTAAATTGAAAAAAAAAGAATCTAAAGAGTGTATTCATCTTTAGATCTTTTGCTTTTCGTCACATTTCAGAGAATCAATTTTGCCGAATATATGGTGAATTCCCTATTTAGTGGAGGGTCACCACAATTTTTGGCAAAATATGCTGAATTACGGCAAATTAAATTCTTATTAATATAATGATAAGAATTTATGTATCAGATTAGAACAACAAAAAGGTATCATTGCACCACATTACTCTGGGATTTTGGAATCCTATTTATATCTACTTAGTTTTTTTGAGTGGTATAATTTACTGGCGAAAATTATTAGTGCCCCCCCAGTTTTGACTGGTATTTTATGTGCCCCCCTATATATTGTTCCTAGAGTCTGGCTGCAAGGTATGGTAATTTAAATAAATCTCAGTTGCAGATCCAAGAGCCAATAACTACACCTTTGGGAGCTCTGGAGCAATCTAAACACATGAGTACAGGGAAAGCCCTTTATTAGCCCTATGGGCCCTCCCGAGCTGTAGAATTTAAGCTGTGTCAACTTTCCTCAGCTGTAGTTTATTACGGACTGAAATCTACTCACAAGCAGGGATTAACTTGTACATGACTAAATCCAGCAACTATAGCATGAATCTGTGCTCTGTAGCAGCTGAAATCCAGGTCCACTGATAGTCTCTTGTGAAAATTATATGGTTAAGGAATTATATGCTTAGAATTTACAAAAATAAAAAAGTAATACTTATTGCATTTTAAAGAATCCGCTTGTTTTTATAGTCTTTCCAGAAAACTTACTAGGATGTTGGGTGCTCAACACTCCCATCACTCTCAAGAGGAGCTGTGCAATGCAAGCACTCAGCTCTATCTCTTCAAAGGAAAAAATCACAGATGCCTAAGAATCCAACACAGCCTACAAAATTAGATTTTTAGTTTACTTACAATGGCCATTAAAAGTATAAATTTACCCGTCATGGCAAGGTAACGCCCATGAGACATCTTAACAGACAACTTACGCTTGTCTAAACTAAACTAATGACTGTGAATGATAGTAGATGTTATGGGATTGTAATTTCAAAACAGAAAAAAACATTAATGAATCCCTTCACTGTCAAGTGATTTTTCCATAAAACCCTGCCAGGAAATGGTGTCTTTTTTTTAAATTACTTTTTCATTAATTCTACAGTAAAATAATCATTGTTAATATTCACAATGGATTTTTCCTGTAATACCCATATTTGTCAAGTGGATGTCGCCATCTGCTGGCCAAAAAGCACTATTGCATTGTGGGCTCCATACCGAATTAGCTGCGGATCTGTGTTTTAGACCCAGAGTCCCAGCTGTTCAAACTGATTATGCCAACACCTTTTGGGCCCATTTTTGAGGCCATTAGCAAAAGAAATTAATTTGCAGTTCACAAATTTACTTTGCATTGTTCCAGAAGACACCTAACGGTACATACTCGCCACCCAGGACATACTTGAAAACAAGAGAAATCTCAATGTATCCTTCCTGGTAAAATCCTTTCTCAGAAAAATATAAAAAAATGACACCAAATTGAGTATACTTGATAATCGGGGCACCAACAGGGGTTTTTTGAAGATCAAGTATGCTCGACCTTGATAGTGAAAGGGTTGAGAATTATAGGATGGTGGTTTCAAAACCTCAAGAAATTAATCCATACAATGTTGTTATTTTATCAGCACAAATACACAAATAAAAAGTCTTTAATGACATACATCTAACTTGCACAAATATATAATTCCCATTTTCATATTTTGTTCACCTAAAAAAGGAACCAACAAGCCAGTCTCACAGATTTTCTATGCAAGCAATTTTTTGCAATGTCTTGCCAGCATAATCAACTATATTTTTCTGGAGTGAGTGATAATGTCAATGTGTTGGATTTAGTAAATTCGGCCAGATCGCGGAAGCAAGTTGTGCCCAATCCCTGCCAGGCTCATTTCCAAACTTCATTGACGACTGCTGTGAGTTTGATTACATGAAAATAAGTTGTTGTTTTTGCTGTTTCAAATTAACGCAGCTTTCTGAGAAATCCCACAACCAAAATCAAACATAAACGTAAAATACAAAGCAAGCTTATGTTGGTGCCAACCAGAGCACAGAAAACGTACAGTCTTCTAAATCAAAAGAGAAAAGATGCTCCACAGTCATTGTGCGTGCCATGGAAGGAAATAACAAAGTCAAATGTTTAGAGAAATATAAATTGTCCCGTCGAACTGAACTATTTAGGCTCCATTTTGGCAGAAAGTCAGCAGAGCTCCAGTTGAGGTTTGTAACATGCCTAGTTTGGTTTACATTGCTTCCTCTTTCCCATTTAATAGATAAACAGAAGCTCGGAATAAATGTAAACTAAGCTAGCCAAACCCAAATGATAACAAATGCTATTAACTTGTTTTACCAGCTTTTTCATCATTTTCCCACTAAACAGCAAATGCCCATCTCAGGGGGAAAACATGGAAACCAAAATGCTCAATATTGGGAAGGATACAGAGTATAGAACTGCACATTTTATGACATAGCAAGGACTGTACGTATTATATATAATATATACAGGTCGGGCACCCCTTAACCGGAATTCTAATATTATTAATATTTTTATTATTATCCTTTATTTATATAGCGCCACATATTCTGCAGCGCTTTACAAGATCAGTGTGCAAGGGGTTGATACATAAGAATACCACAAATGGATGATGACCTGATTCAGGGGGACCCTGTTCCCAAGGGAACTTACAATCTATGAGATGTACAAGTATTTTGTGAGGTAGGCACATCCATATCATTAGGTGTTACACTCGCTAGTGGCGTCTTCTGCGTGGGATCGAGTTGTCTTTCCATGATTGTAGAGCAATATCTGAAAAGCTCCAAAACTCTGAATTTTCGAGTCTTTCAAAACTCCAGTCTTGCTTACCTCTCTGATGCTCCAGATGGATCCTGCTGCTCGCTGACAGTCCTCCATTGGCTGCAGCTTTGCGAAGAACTCACTGGGAGACTCTGTGCAGCTCCAGTGTGCAACATGCTGCACAGAGACATGGCTCTGGTTCTATTATGGTGTTGGTTTGTATTACCATGTTATATGCTGGTGAAAAAACCTTTTGGGGGGCAAGGGTGCCACCTCATGGATTCTTGCTCTTGATCCCTGAGGTTTCTAGTTACACCTCTGGTCACTATTGAAGTAGCTAACTACTAAGCTGGTATGGGGACACTGCACAGGCATAACGACTCACAACTGATTTATAACTTTGCAGCTCCTTTTTACTGGCTGATACACCCCATGGTTTATACAACCCAATAAAGAAACTAACGATGTAGCAAATTAACTTCCAGGAAAGATGGATAATGTTCTCTTAAGTATCTGAATACCATAAGTGTTTTTTTTAGAGTCATCCTTGTCCCCCCTACTTTCCTCTTGGTGTTAGAATGCAGTCATGAAGTTCGACCTATAAAAGGCACCTGTAATTGAAAAAATAAAGCAAA
This sequence comes from Leptobrachium leishanense, assembly GCA_009667805.1. Classification (NCBI taxonomy): domain Eukaryota; kingdom Metazoa; phylum Chordata; class Amphibia; order Anura; family Megophryidae; genus Leptobrachium; species Leptobrachium leishanense. The sequence continues at coordinate 113,747,317 of CM019066.1, forward strand.
ATGGATCTCAATTACATTCTATCCACAGTGATGCCAAGATATTGAGTGGTGTCCTATCTCTGAAGTGAAAACCAGGACTCAACAGAAAGATAAATTGGGGTTTTTATGGATAACAATGCCTTGAGTATACATTGTATAGAAAGGAATGTGTTAAATATGCACAAGGAAATAGAAGGATTGTATAGGATGAAAAATAAATACACACAACAGAATTCCTCCAGTTGGTTATTGAAAATGATTTTCCTTTTCAGTGCTAAATTAAAAGGCTGTTTGTGTCCTCCAATGCTCTACTGACCAAATCCTTGTGGATCACCATGCTTATACCACCTTACTTAAAATCTTACTAAATATTTATCATTCCAAATGAAGCTATAGAACCCAAATCCTTCGTACTCCATTGTTTAGTTTCCATATGTTGTGGATAAATATTTGATTGCTCACATATTCCTAAGAAATGTCTGAGTTCATGGAACCAATATTCATGTCTTTCTTTAGCCAAAGTTCACATGTTGGTACAGACTGGCTTGATTTCTTTATCTAAATATAGATCTCTTTTAAAGCCTCAGTAATGCTTTAATATAAATTTGTTTTATATGACATAGCACAATAATGACATCACAGGCATATTCAAATGCTCATAATATAGATAACAGGGGCAATGCAAGGTTAACTGCAAGGAACTTATTCATAGCTTTTGTATGCTTAGTAGCTGATTAATACTTTTAGCCAATTAGAATGCAGATACAATTGTGGATTATTCCAGCCTTGGAATAAAGACAGGAGGGGAATATTTTGCATCTCTTTTCTTTACTAAACCTCCAGCAGCAAAGAAAGTACAAAGTAACAGGAAAACCAATCAAATAATAGTATCATATATAAGAGTATAGCTAGCCCCTCCCAAGTACGCTTTTCTGTAAGCGCTGAACAAGCAGGAACAAACACCCCAACAAATAAGAATCAAAATCAAGTAGTGGCTGTAAACAGAAGAATTCAGAAACATCCGACGAACGGTGTCACGGATCGGACCTGAGCGCTCCTTCCAGCGAGCCACGTGACTAAAAACTCAGACAATTTTAAAGACCATTTTTTCCTTTTATATTTCGGTTGTGCGTTTAAGTGTATGGACATTTTATTTCATTTCTAGATGTGGTTTTACTGGTGGGGTTTTTATTGGAATGTGATGCATTTAAATGTATATATTTTCCCTTGGTTGCTAGGCTGTGTTGAAATTCAATTGTATGCAAATCCGATTGTCTCATTCAAGTCTGGACATGACTGAGGGCATTCAAGTCTGGACATGTCTTTGTGTTGTGTGTATAAAAGGATCTGCCCAAACCTTTCATAAATCAGTCCCTGTTTTAAAGTCATACAGCCTTAGTCTGGTGAGTTATTTCAGGGCATATCACATTGCACCTAGAAGGCACTCAGCGGCCTTCTACATCACGTCTATCCCAGGAAAAGGAGCCTCAAGTCAGCCCAGCAGCCACCTCCACACCAACAAGAGGTCGGTAAATCCGGCTGCTCGAGACGCCGAGTGCCGAGTCACTCGGTAGTCGGGCCGGAAGCCATCTAGGGGGTCAGATAGGAGCAGGACCGCAGGCGGACACCCCATTCCATCACATACGGAATGAATGATGAAGCAAAACAATGACCAACGGGCCTTCCGCAGCTGGATTAATCTAGGAGATAAAAGCGAAAGAATGTGAAAGTACCATGGAGGGGAAACATGTACACAAGCACGACTAGCTAACTGCAAACCATACCTATGCATGCAAACAGTTTGATAAATGTAAGGCTAAGCTAGACTAACGAAGTGCAAGGAGCGAAGCCAGCAGTGCGACACATGGTGAGCAGAACATGAGAATGCACCAAAGGAAATCAGACACATGAAACGTCACAAACACAACAACAGTTTGTATGCGGTTGTAATATCAATTTATTACAGCGTGAGGGCTATAGTAAAAAGTCCAGAAGGTAGCTGCCCAGGACAATATGCAGCCAAAAGTACGTCAGACAAAGAACTTCCAGCCGCCATCAAGGAGGAGGCCGTCTCCCCACGTTCTGAGTCAGTGCCAAAGCGGGAGTTGATTCCAGCCAAAAAAAAAGCAACCAAGGAACTCACCTAGCCAGGGTAGGAGAGGAGACAGGCTTGTATGCGGGAACGTAGGATATTAAGAGTTGGCGAAAAGGAGCAGAGCGAAGAGGACGAGTACAGCAACAAAAAGGCCTGAGCACAACAGCAACACAGAGCTCACATTCAGATGGGAATAAGGATAAATTACTTCATTTGATAGAGTTTTTGTGTGGCGAGTGACGGTAAAAACAACGCCATTGAGAGAACGAAACCCCGTGAACGTCAAATGCCCGGACATCCGTCACCCTGCAAAAGGAGACCAAACACAACAGGGTGGTCAATTTGACATAGAGCTAACGTAGGGATAGCATCTCATTGTCAGGCCATGTGTGAAGGAACTGCAGGACCAGCACCACATCACAAAACACAGTATACTTGGGCACCAGCAGGTTGGAGAGTCTAATACCTTTAAGACGTCAACATACCGAAGGATCCCTTCCAACGGCCACCCCTGAGATGGGGAGATGGGTGGCCAAAATAGTGAAACAAAATAAGTTTATAGTGCAGTAAGATTTACCCTCGGAGGTCAGGGCAGCCAGAATCATAGGGGGAGATGGGCAGTAACAGGATCAGTTTGCTGTCACAGACACCAGCCCGTCCAGGTCTTCGAGGCATAGCGGTAACATTTTCTAGTTCCAGGAGTCCAAAATTCCCACAACAGGGTTATAGCTACCTCCTATAGACCTGACAGCATAAAGTATCACCAGAAATCATCCCATCCACCAGTGGGAGGCTCCCCTGCAGCATCAGTGGATGTGGATGGTCTACAGGTCCAGAAGAACAGTAGGGAAGGATGGAAGCATAAGCGGATGATGGCACAAGAGTTCCAGCGCTAGGGGGAACCAGGGTTCGAAGTGCCATAGTGGCGTGACTAACAAAATCTGATCCGCTTGCCAACGTACCATCTGCAAGCTCCTCATAATCATGGGGAATGGTGGAAAGGCATAGGCTTCCAATGGAGGCCACGACTGGAGAAAGGAGTCCTCTGCTGCTGATTGTGAGTCCGAGAGCCCGCTGAAGTAAGTCAGCATCTGGTGGTTCAGGGGGAAAAGGCCTTGCATCCTGGTTAAGCGACGGAAGATCGCCCTGTCCAACTTCCAGTCGCTGTTGTGTCTCCAGTATTGCAAGAACCACTCTGCTTCATAGTTGTTCGAGCCAGGGAGGTATTCTGTCTTGAGTGAGGTGTTGCGTTCCAGACAGTAATTGTAGAGGGAGAGTGTGAGGTTCGTTAGGAGTTTCGAGCAGGAACCGTAGAGCCGGTTCACATATTGGACCACTGAAATGTTGTCCATCTGAAGGAGCAGGGAACAATCTGTGAGGCCGTGGGAGAAGCCCCGGTCAGCGATGGAGCTTGCTATGAGCTCAAGGCAGTTGATGTGGAGTTGTTCCTTTGGCATCAACGCACCACCCATGTACAAAAATCTGCAGATCGCTCTCCATCCTTGTTGACTGACGTCCAATTCTAGGATGAAGTCTGGTAACAAGCTCAAGATAGCACACCCATTCTAGGCTACCATGTGGCGCGTCCGCTATAGGAGTTTTTTTTTTTTAAAAAGGATTTTACCAGGAAGGATACATTGAGATTTCTCTCGTTTTCAAGTATGTCCGGGGTGGCGAGTATGTACCGTTAGGAGTGCCCAAGGACACTTACTGGAGAGATGCTCTTGCTGGAATCGAACCCATGTCTCCACATGCTCTCTCCATGCAGAACAGTGATGTTACCTCTACTCCACCCAACCGGTTCCACACAGATGTCTGCAGTGATGGGGATCGGTTGATCTTAAGATAGGATGAGACGAAGGGAGGTTGTTTTCAACCATTGCATGGCCCGTTTAATGTAGAGGGCCAGGGAAGATGGCTTGAATGGAGGAGGATAGTAGACCAACCACACGTGCCAGGTCTCGCAAACTCACGTGGTCCGAGACCAGACGGCCACATAGTATATTTTTTGATGACCTGAAGTTTGGACAAAGGGAGGTGCAGTTTACAGCTTATCAAGTCGATGTCGAACCCCAGAAAGGTCACTAGTTGAGCCGGGGCAAGTGACAACTTGTCGAAGTTGATGATGAACCCCAGGTTCTGTAAAAGTTCCAAGACCAGTTCAGTTTGGCGATAGACCAAGGTCAGATCTTGAGCAAGGATGAGAACGTTGTCCAGGTAAATTATAGTTCTGATGCTTTGAGAGTGGGCAAAGGCCATGACTGGTTTAAGGAGCTTTGTCAAGCACCATGGAGCAGAACTAAGGTCAAAGGGAAGGTGAACTGCCAGTGGGAGTTTTGCCAACAAAATTATAGGTACGGCCTGTGATCCAGGTGGATCTTTTAGGTCTTGTGAGTGAACCGGTCCCCTTACTGTAGGAGGTCCCGGAGCAGATTAATCCCTCCATTTTGAAGTGACGGTAGGTAACAAAGGCATTTAGAGCCTTGAGGTTTATGACAGGTCTTAAAATCCCGTTTTTCTTGTTCACCAAGAAAACGTTGCTCAGAAAGGTGTGGGGACCCGTTGTGGTTTGGCTGGCCCCTATGTTGCACAGGGAGTGGAGCTCCCCATCTTGTTTCTTTAGCGGACCCTTGCCATTTGTGGCTGATTTGGACTGGCCTTTCCAGGGCCGCTTAGATGCAGACGAGCCCTCATTGGAGTGATCTGAATGGGAGTCGTCGGAGGGAGCTGGGGAATTCGCCGTGAGAGAGGATTCATCTGCGGAGTAAGCGGTAGGACAGAGGCCAGAGCCTTGGGCAGTGTGTCTGTGATGGCTGACAGCAACCAAGCCCGAAACTCGTAAGAAATTGCAAGGGAGTTGGGGCGGGTCTATGACAGCACAGCAACGGGGATCACCCAGGAAGAAAATGGATGGGGCCTGAAACAGGGGTCATCCGTAATTTCGCTGGGTACACCTGGTCAAATGCAGGATTCACCCGGCGATAAGATAAATGGTCGCGGGGGTCACCCGGCCACAGGAGGAATTGAATATGAGGGATTCACCCATTGGATCAAGGAGTCACAAACCTGAAATGGAGGCTTTTAAAGAGGAAGAAAAAAGTCCATGCAGTAAGAAGGTTCCGCGCACAATGACGAGTAAGCACTTCCCGCCACAAGATGGTGGCAATCTCTCAAGGATATGGCAAATGTCCGCTGGTGTAGGAGCGGAGACAGATAAAGCCAAAATTAGGGAGGAAGCAACGAGTCAAATGGCCGATGAGAGCCAGAAGACTCCCGACATACTGCAGGTACAAGCTGCCCACAGAGCTGTTGGGAGAAAACGGACCCAGTGGGAATGCGTAGCTACCGGAGGGATAGTGCCTAAACGGTAGAAACAAGTGAAAGACAAAACAAAATGTCTTAATAAATGATTTGATAATAAAATCACATAAAGAAAAAATCATATAAATAAATTAGAAACATACAATCCTGACAACCAGGAGCGCAGTGGGTCACGACTCACCTGGAGGTCAACAGCAAAGAAAAGAGGACTTGGGATGGGCTAGCTATACTTTTATGTATGGTGCTATAATCTGATTGGTTTTCCTCTTACTATGTACTTTCTTTGCTGCTGGAGGTTTAGTAAAATAAAAAGAGATGCAAAATATGAAGCCTCCTGTTTTGATTAAAATTCAAATCATTAACAGTAATAGGTATGTAACCTATGAAAAGAAATGTAAAAGTATTACTTATAGGCTATAATATACACACTTTTTGGCCATATTTAAATTCACAATTATCAGCAGAGTTGACAAAAATAAAATAGTTAATTTTCGGAACACAAGTAGACTGAGCCTATCCTTCACATTCCTCACCACGTAATTCTAGGTGTGTTTTATTCTTGGGACTGCCAATTGCCCCACAATTTTCTCCTAATTTCAATCCCAAGCGCTACTAATTCTTTCTCATATTCTATATCTCATTGATAATTTTAAACAGGCTCATTAAATGGTCATTTAGATGTTCAGTGCACCACACACAGTTTTTTTTTACAGGAATAATAATAATACATTATGATTCAGAGAATCTGGTCCCGAAAAAAATTACAAACTATAAAGGGATTAATGTATGAAGTATGAAATAGGCAAGTAGATATCATAATGTGTCTTGCACAAGGACAATTCTTCGGTCTGGAATCTGAGTCTGCTTTCCACAGTCGTGGAGAAGAAACATGGTGGTGAGGTTGAACTCGCTTCTCCGTGGTTGTAATGTAAAGACTTGCCTCTCCACAGTTGTACAGTAACAATACACTAGTCAAACGTTATGATAAAGCTGTCGGACCTTGCTTCTCTACAGTTGTAGACCTCAGTTGTTACCGCTAAGTTACACAGTGATATCGTGTGCGAGGCAGGCACATTATTATTATTATCTTTAGATGTCTTTTTAAGCACACTTGCTAGAGAGGCACTCTGTAGCTCTACTGTTGTACAACAGCGATTTTACCTCTCGTTTACCCAGCTGTGCGGTCATGAAGCATCTTCAAAACCTGGCAACGATAATACAGTTTGTGACTATGCTCCTATAGCTTAGTGCACCAATAACTGCCTAACCTATTGCATCTTGAATCAATACCTCTCTAATGTATGGATACATCTCCATGCCTGGTAAACGGCAAGGTTTGTACCAGTTCGCAAAATTGGTAATAAAACCCAAGTATCAAACTGCAGGTCAATATTCATACTTCTGCTGCCATCCAAATTCTTAGCTAAATATGCTTATCTTCAACTGTGCAGGTTTTACCAGTTAGATGACCTTACTGTATTACCCAGTTCCAATCTGGCTTGTGTCCAAACTAACCTTATTAGAATGTGGTGATCATCATGATGCACTGTAGCCACCCTTTTAAGAATCTTAAAGGTAAGCAATAGGGATGTGCACGCTGTTTTTTTTTTTTAGTTCATGTTTTTTTTGGCCTGTTTTTTTTCGTTTTTTCGTTTCGTCAATTCGGGTGGATTCGGCAGTCTGTTTCTGGGTTGTTTCGTTTATTTAGTTTTCCTGTTTTTGTGAGTAATATATTATTAAACCTTTTATTTTTTTCACTTACAGCAAGTTATTTTAAAGAAACTAGCCTTTTTTCCATCACAGCTTTCAATGTTAAAAAAAATCCTTGTATTTAACTGTTTATTAAATATATCTTAAAGCATTAATTTTTTTCACTTACAGCAAGAAGTGTCTGTATTTATTTATTTGTTAGGATTAATTTGGCATTTTTGGGAATTTTGGGTGAAAACCTAAAGATTAACCCAAAAATTCCTGAAAAATGCCAAAATAATCCTAACAAATAAATAAATGCAGACACTTCTTGCTGTAAGTGAAAAAAAAATGTTTTAAGATATATTTAATAAACAGTTAAATACGGGGATTTTTTTTAACATTGAAAAGTTTGAAAACTATGGGGGAAAAAAAAGCCTAGCATCTGCATTAATTAATAATTATAAAGTGACTTGTATGTAATACATATTATATAGGGGCACAGCATCTGCATCAATTATAAAGTGACCTGTAATACACATTATATAGGGGCGCAGCATCTGCATCAATTATAAAGTGACCTGTAATACACATTATATAGGGGCGCAGCATCTGCAATTATAAAGTGACCTGTAATACACATTATATAGGGGCGCAGCATCTGCAAGTATAAAGTGACCTGTAATAGGGATGAGCTGTTCGGGTTCGGACGGTTCGGGGTTCGAACCGAACTTAGCCTGTTCGAGTAGATCGCGAAAACCGAACATTTCCGGGTGTTCGCCGCATGTTCGACCACAATGGACCACAATGCATTTTCCCACTGTCCTGAAGCTCCTAATTGGCTACAGCCTTGCAACTGACCACAGGTCTGGTGCAAGACTGGTTCAACACTATGCCAATCACCGCTCAGAGTCCTGATTGGTCAAATTCTGGCCAATCATGGGCTCACAGAGCTAAGTCCCGCAGCACACTATATAATGTTTCCACGCGCCGATTCTGCACGCATTTCAGAGGAGATTTCAAAGGAGATAGTTGTGTCTTATTACTGCCGGTCTGCCACGCTACTGGGGGGGGTCTGGGGGGGTCTCATTTCTACCAAATATCAGGGAATTTAGGTGATGTGTGTCTTGTCACTGTGCCAGCAAGTTTTTTGGGGGTTTACAACTTTCTTTAAAACATTTGTGAATTAAGGAGATCTTCTGGGTCTTCTCACTGTGCCAGCAAGTCTTTTTGGGTCTCATTTCTACCAAATATCAGGGAATTTATGTGATGTGTGTCTTGTCACTGTGCCAGCAAGTTTTTTGGGGGTTTACAACTTTCTTTAAAACATTTGTGAATTAAGGAGATCTTCTGGGTCTTCTCACTGTGCCAGCAAGTCTTTTTGGGTCTCATTTCTACCAAATATCAGGGAATTTATGTGATGTGTGTCTTGTCACTGTGCCAGCAATTTTTTTTGGGGTTTACAGCTTTAAAACATTTGTGAATTGAGGTGATCTTCTGGGTCTTGTCACTGTGCCAGCAAATTTTTTTGGGGCTCACTAATTTCTTTAAAACATTTGTGAATTAAGGTGATCTGTGTCTCGTCACACAAACAGTACCACGCATTATTTTGGGGCTCACTAATTTCTTTAAAACATTTGTGAATTAAGGTGATCTGTGTCTCATCACACAGCCAGCAATTTGTTTTGGGGCTCACTAATTTCTTTAAAACATTTGTGAATTAAGGTGATCTGTGTCTCGTCACACAACCAGTACCACGCATTATTTTGGGGCTCACTAATTTCTTTAAAACATTTGTGAATTAAGGTGATCTGTGTCTCGTCACATAAACAGTACCACACATTATTTTGGGGCTCACTAATTTCTTTAAAACATTTGTGAATTAAGGTGATCTGTGTCTCGTCACACAAACAGTACCACGCATTATTTTGGGGCTCACTAATTTCTTTAAAACATTTGTGAATTAAGGTGATCTGTGTCTTGTCACACAAACAGTACCACGCATTATTTTGGGGCTCACTAATTTCTTTAAAACATTTGTGAATTAAGGTGATCTGTGTCTTGTTACACAAACAGTACATGCATTATTTTGGGGCTCACTAATTTCTTTAAAACATTTGTGAATGAAGGTGATCTGTGTCTCGTCACACAGCCAGCAAGTTTTTTTGGGGCTCACTAATTTCTTTAAAACATTTGTGAATTAAGGTGATCTGTGTCTCATCACACAGCCAGCAATTTTTTTTGGGGCTCACTAATTTCTTTAAAACATTTGTGAATTAAGGTGATCTGTGTCTCGTCACACAACCAGTACCACACATTATTTTAGGGCTCACTAATTTGTTTAAAACATTTGTGAATTAAGGTGATCTGTGTCTCGTCACACAACCAGTACCACGCATTATTTTGGGGTTCACTAATTTCTTTAAAACATTTGTGAATTGAGGTGATCTTCTGTGTCTTGTCACACAGCCAGCAAGTTTTTTTGGGGCTCACTAATTTCTTTAAAACATTTGTGAATTGAGGTGATCTTCTGTGTCTTGTCACACAGCCAGCAAGTTTTTTTGGGGCTCACTAATTTCTTTAAAACATTTGTGAATTGAGGTGATCTTCTGTGTCTTGTCACACAGCCAGCAAGTTTTTTTGGGGCTCACTAATTTCTTTAAAACATTTGTGAATTAAGGTGATCTGTGTCTCGTCACACAACCAGTACCACGCATTATTTTGGGGCTCACTAATTTCTTTAAAACATTTGTGAATTAAGTTGATCTGTGTCTTGTCACACAACCAGTACCACGCAGTATTTTGGGGCTCACTAATTTCTACAAAACATTTGTGAATTGAGGTGATCTGTGTCTCGTCACTGGTTGCCAGCTATCAGTGTGTCTCACTGAGTTATACCAGAGTTATTTAAATCTTTATACCAGAGTTGAATCAGAGTTCTGTATATGTTTAATCTATATATCACTCGCCATGTCAGAAAGACCAGAAAGGACAGGCAGACGCTCCCAGACACAGATAAGAGGGCAAGCAGCCTCTGTGTCAGAAGGTTGTGCCTCTGGTCGTCGTGGACGTGGTGCATCCTCTGCAGGGGCACGCTTGTCCTTTCTAACTGGTGCTGGCCGTCTTAAGCAGCAGCAACATACAGAGGATTTGGTGGATTGGCTAACCAGGCCATCCTCATCCTCCGAACTATCATACACGGAGTCAGCTGAATTGTTTGACTACAATGAGAGTGACATGCTGCTTGAGGATGCGCAGCAAGTACAGTGCTCTGATTCAATCTCTGAGGTTGAGGAAGGGAGTATAATCAACCTAGAGGAAGGAGGTGCCAGTGATGACACACAAATAACTGGCACTCATGTTGCCCCAACAGCTGCAGCATACTGCCAAGTTGGCTCCAGTGACGAGGAGATAGGGGGTGAAGATGACATTGATGATGAGGTCACTGACTCCACCTGGGTGCCAGATCAAACTGAGGAATCAAGTGAGGAGGAGGGGAGGAGGAGGCACAGCAAACACGAGGCACAACATCCTCTGTGACCAACCGTAGCACTAGCCAGTCCAAGCCCTCACATGTCAGAGCTGCTCCGGTGCAGAGCGCTGTTGTCTCAAAGAACACATGCAGGAACTCTGCTGTCTGGGAGTTCTTTAAGAAATGTGCAGCAGACAACACCGTTGCTATTTGTAATCTATGTCAGATGAGGCTGAAGCGTGGGATAAACACCAGACACTTGGGTACCACGTGCTTGAGGCGACATATGAACAAGTGCCACACATCCCGTTGGCGCAAAACTTTGCGTAGGTCCTCCTCCTCCTCATCTGTCTCTACCCACACTGTATGTCCTGCCATGTCATTGCCTACAACCTCCACCGCCAGGGATGATGCTACAGTAATGGATGTACCTGCAGGTCCTTCCTCATAATGTGACATCATCCCAGTAGCTGAAGATTTACGCAGTCAGATTACGTTGCTGCAGCTGCTGCAGCGAAGGAAAAAATATAGTCCCAACCATCCCCAAGCACAGCGTTTAAATGCCAGCTTAGCAAAATTACTCGCATTGCAGCTGCTGCCTTTCCAGCTGGTGGACTCTGCTCCCTTCCGTGAATTTGCTGAATGTGCTGTACCACAGTGGCAGGTTCCAAAACGCCATTACTTTTCACGCAAGGCCATTCCAGCACTATACCAGCACGTGGAAGACAATGTTATCCAGTCATTGGGAAAGGCAGTCAGCAGCAAGGTGCATGTGACTTTAGACACGTGGTCCAGCAAGCATGGACAGGGTCGTTACATTTCCTTCACGGCACACTGGGTAACTCTGATTGCAGCTGGGAGGGATCCAAGATGGGGCTCTGTGCTGGAGCTTGTTCATCCACCACGCCTCCAGAAAGCTGCTTGTATGAGGTCTGTCTGCTCCACCACCACCACCTCTTCCTCCTCCTCCTTCTCTGTCTCTGGCGAAGTGGCAGTTAAACTGACGCCTGACAAGGTCTACGCAATGGCTCAAGCAAAAAGATGCCATACTGTGCTTGAGCTGGTTTGTTTAGGGGACAGGAGCCACACCGGGTCAGAAATTTTGTCAGCTCTGCAGGGGCAGGTGCAGAGATGGTTAACACCACCCCAGCTTGAGCTGGGAATGATCGTCTGCGATAATGGCAGCAACCTTCTCTCCGCCCTATGCAAGGGTAAATTGACGCATGTACCATGCCTAGCACACGTCCTAAATCTGGTGTTACAGTGTTTCCTAACCAAGTACCCAGGGCTGCCAGAGCTTCTCAGCCTGGCCAGAAAAATCTGCAGCCACTTCAGACGGTCATTCCCAGCAAGCATTCGCCTGGCAGAAATTCAAAGAGAATTCCACCTTCCCACAAACCGTCTGATCTGTGACATGCCCACCAGGTGGAACTCGACATTAGCAATGCTGCAGCGTCTGCACAAGCAGCAGAGGGCCATCAACGAGTACCTGTGTGAGTATGGCACAAGGACAGGTTCAGGTCAACTTGGTTTTTTTCCCCCCCCGCAGTGGCTGATGATCAAGGATGCATGCACTGTACTGTCACCATTTGAGGAGGCAACGAGGATGGTGAGCAGGGACAGTGCATGCAACAGTGACACAATTCCTTTAGTGTTCCTGCTGGAGCACACTCTGCAGGGAATTATAGATGTGGCTCTAGAGGCAGAGCAGCGGGAGGAAGAGGAGGCCTTCCCTTGCTCTCAAGGCCCCAGTCTTTCCACAGACAGCATTCCAGCGGGTCCTACTCAGATCAGACAGGAGGAGGATGAGGAGGAGGAGGACTATTTAAGTAGTGGGGGCATTGAAGGTGGGGATTCCTCAAGGGAGGGTTTTGTGTGCCCAGAAACAGAAGGGCTTGTGCGTGGCTGAGAGGAGGAAGTGCACGATACGGTCATCCTCATTGACCAGGAAGACCAGGCAGCTAATGCCACCTCCAACCTATGCTGCATGGGCTCCTTAATGATGCAAAGCCTGCTAAAGGACCCCAGGATTCATGCTATCAAGGAGAGGGATCATTACTGGTTGGCAACCCTTCTTGAGCCACGATTCAAGGGGAAAGTTGCAGAGCTCATCCTGCCCGCACAGAGGGAGCACAGGATGACAAAACTTGAGGACGCTCTAAAGCGACACTTGTGTAACACCTTTCCAGGCACTGGTAGATTACCAAGTGCTGACACACGTGCTTCTGAGGCTGCAGGTGATCAGAGGAATAGCGGTGAAGGCCAGGGCCGCTTGACTGATGCTTTTTTAAATTTTTTAGTCCACGACGCCCAAGGACGTCATATGTAGGCACCCATTGCCAGCGTCTTCACCATATGGTGCAGGACTACCTTGGGGAAAGGGCAGACCTGGATACCTTTCCAGTAGATGATCCACTGGCTTACTGGGTGTTGAGATTGGATCACTGGCCAGAACTTAGCCAATATGCTATGCAGCTACTGGGTTGCCCTTCATCTAGCGTGCTTTCCGAAAGGACGTTCAGTGCCGCTGGAGGTTTTGTCACAGACAAAAGAGTGCATCTGTCCACCGACTCTGTAGACTCTGGACGTACTTACTGACTGACGACAAGGTAGTGGCCACACACAGTCGGTTTTTTCACTGACATATTTTTTGACTGATGTAGCAGGGAAAATAAATTACAATGAAAGAACATTCTGTCCGTCAAAAATGCTGGACGTATAAATGCAGTCCGTCTGACCTTGTTGCATCACTCACACACAAAGCTATGCGGACGTTGTGGACGTGGCGCACTCTGCATGTCCGTTCTAGCAGTATTACGTTCTTGCCTAACCTGCGTCCGTTTGCACCATCCGTCAGCCCCCGCACTTCTGTGCGGATGTACTTCGTGTGTGGGGCTCTATTTAACACAATTGTATGCTATCACGGACGTACTTATGTACGGGCAACACGGACGTTAACACTGCGTTCGTCTGACCCCAGCCTTACTGAAGGCTTAATGATCTTAACATGTACAGCTTGGAAAAAAGACGAGACAGAGGAGATATGATAGAAACATTTAAATACGTAAAGGGAATCCACAAGGTAGAGGAGGGGAGTATATTTAAAAGGAAACAAAGTAGCAAAACAAGAGGACATAGTCTTAGATTAGAGGGGCAAAGGTTTAAAAGTAACATCAGGAAGCATTATTTTACTGAGAGGGTGGTGGATACATGGAACAGTCTTCCAGTTGAAGTGGTAGAGGCTAAAACAGTAATTGAATTTAAGCAGGCATGGGATAGGCATAAGGCTATCCTAAACAAAAGATAAATCCAGGTAAAGTATCCATGTAATTGGGCAGACTAGATGGGCCGAAAGGTTCTTATCTGCCGACATCTTTCTATGTTTCTATGTTTCTATGATACTTGATGGCCTGGCATTAAAGGCAGAATATCTGGGTGCACTGACGCCCATTGCCAGATCAAAAACTTTTCAATATAGGACCACATGGTCCACCCCTGCATTCTTCCACCATACCACAGAGGGGTTACTGTATGATGATACTTGCTGGCCTGGCAGTCTTGCACCAAAGGCAGAATATCTGGGTGCACTGACGCCCATTCCCAGATTCATATCTTTTTAATATAGGACCGCATTTGTCCACCCCTGCATTCTTCCACAATACCACAGAGGGGTTACTGTATGATAGTACTTGCATGCCTGGCACTAAAGGCACAATATCTGGGTGCACTGCCACTGACGCTTGTATCAGATTCATATCCTCAGAGGGGTTACGGTGTGACGGCACTGTTGCCGACGATAAAAGACCAATTTTAAAGCACCTATTGTTACTTTCATCCAAAGCCTGCATAAATTTCACAATAATTTAGCCAAAAAAATCACTAAACTTTTTCTGCGCGTCCTAAAATGTCTTTTCATACAGGCTGCCGCCCCAAGCAGTTGTTTATGGATAGATTAAAGGAAAAGCATTTACCGTCATATGAAACGTAATTTTTTTTGTTTTTAAGTGTTTCTATACATCCTAGAAATCCGCCACTTCACGGGCAGGTTATGGGGACCTCCTAGGCACGATATTTGAAGGAATTTCTGTTTTTTATTTTTAACCCTTATTTCATGGAAAACTCACTGTCCCTTTAAAAACGTTTTTTTTTTTACTTTTTGTCCTTGTTTCCTGTCCCCCAGGGCACTACCCGGACCCCCATACACCTTTTATGGCAAATATGTAGCATATTTGCCCTCTTGGAGGGCACTCTGAAAAACCGAATTTTCAGCCCCATTGAGTCGCATGGGGTTCGAGTTCGGGTTCGGGTTCGGTCCCGAACAAATGGAAAGTTCGGGTTCGGGCTCGAACCGAACTCGGGGAGTGTTCGGCTCATCCCTAACCTGTAATACACATTGTCACGGAACGGACATGAGAGCTCTTTTCAGCGAGCCACAGGACTAAAGACTGAACCCTTTTTAAAGACCATTTTTCCGGTTTTCGTTTTGCGTGTGAGCCTATGGACCTCTTATTTTATTGCTAGATGTGGTTTTATTGGTGTAATGTAATAATAAATGTACCCTGTATGATGTGACTGTAAAAGTATGAAAGAAACCGTTTGTATGTGTTTTTCCCCGTTGCCATTTTGCTCATCCCAGCATGGTTTCACAGAACAAAGGATCTCATGCCCCAAGATGGAGGATGCAGTGGGCCAGAGGATTGGAGGCTTTTCCAAGACCTCATCTGCCTAATCCCCTGGACAATGGGAGAGCCTGAAAGGGCAAGATAGAGGATACAGCAAGCCAGCTGATTGGAGGCTTTTCCAAGACCACATCTGGACAATGGGAAGGCTGATAGGGACCTGATAGGGAACAGGAGGCTGGGAAAGGAGCCAATCAGTGCTGGTTGTGTGGGTGGGGGAGTTGGTAATCTGTTTGTGTGAAGTTGTATAAATGACCCTGTTGAAACCGATAAAATTCAGTTCACTGTTTTAAAGCATACAGCCACGTCTGGTGTCTTCATTTCAGAGCTACAATCACTATTGCAGGAGACACTCAGAGGTCTCCTGCATCACCACTCAACCCAGGAACGGGATCCCCAAGGCAACACCGCACAATCTCTCCAGACGCCGGACCAACGCCATTTCATCCTCCAGGCCGCTCGAGACGCCGAGTACCATGCCACTCGGTAGTCGGGCCGGACGCCATCAAAGGGGGGTCAGAGAGAGCAGGACCGCAGGCGGACTTACATCCCGTCACACACATTATATAGGGGCACAGTGTCACGGTCCGAACCCCCAGACCCTCTGGCACCCCTTTTGTTCCCCTCTTTTGTCATGTCCTGCATCGCAAATGGAGAAGCCTGGTGGCTCGCCTCCTTCCCACAGACTATGGGCCACAAAGACTGCTCCGACTTCCCCGAGTCGACCCGTGTGGGTCCAACCGTGTCCATCGGACTCTAGAAGGAGGGAGAAATGTCACGGAACAGACATGAGAGCTCTTTTCAGCGAGCCACAGGACTAAACACTGAACCCTTTTTAAAGACCATTTTTCCGGTTTTCGTTTTGCGTGTGAGCCTATGGACCTCTTATTTTATTGCTAGATGTGGTTTTATTGGTGTAATGTAATAATAAATGTACCCTGTATGATGTGACTGTAAAAGTATGAAAGAAACCGTTTGTATGTGTTTTTCCCCGTTGCCATTTTGCTCATCCCAGCATGGTTTCACAGAACAAAGGATCTCATGCCCCAAGATGGAGGATGCAGTGGGCCAGAGGATTGGAGGCTTTTCCAAGACCTCATCTGCCTAATCCCCTGGACAATGGGGGAGCCTGAAAGGGCAAAATAGAGGATACAGCAAGCCAGCTGATTGGAGGCTTTTCCAAGACCACATCTGCCTAATCCCTGGACAATGGGAAGGCTGAAAGGGACCTGATAGGGAACAGGAGGCTGGGAAAGGAGCCAATCAGTGCTGGTTGTGTGGGTGGGGGAGTTGGTAATCTGTTTGTGTGAAGTTGTATAAATGACCCTGTTGAAACCGATAAAATTCAGTTCACTGTTTTAAAGCATACAGCCCCGTCTGGTGTCTTCATTTCAGAGCTACAATCACTATTGCAGGAGACACTCAGCGGTCTCCTGCATCACCACTCAACCCAGGAACGAGATCCCCAAGGCAACACCGCACCATCACTCCAGACGCCGGACCAACGCCATTTCATCCTCCAGGCCGCTCGAGACGCCGAGTGCCGTGCCACTCGGTAGTCGGGCCGGACGCCATCAAAGGGGGGGGGTCAGATAGAGCAGGACCGCAGGCGGACTTCCATCCCGTCACACTGGTGGCAGCGGTGAGGATAGGCTCTCTGAACCCCTAGAAAAAAAAACATGGCAGGGTACGCCAACTACAAAAAAGACACCCTGCGGGGCATCCTGGAGAGCCGAGGAGGCACCCCGTGCTCAAAAAGTAAAGCTGCCCTGATCGAGGAACTGCAGGAAATGGACCAGGGAGCCGTGGGCACGCCAACCTTACCACCCACCCAGGCATTGGTCCCCGAAAATTCCTTCCAAAGGAAAGTGTGGCAGCGGGTAGCCCTCTTCGGAGCCGCCCCGTCAGAAGCCGCTATACACAACGCCATCCAGGAGATCCGGCAGGAAGAGGAACAAGAGAAGGACCGTCAGCACGAGCTGCGGATGGCGGTGCTCTGAGCAAAAAGGACTGAATACCCTGCCCCTGAACCCTACCCCGTAGAACCCTGGTTCGAGGTTGACAGCTCGACTGGAGCTTCATCCAGGGAATCTACACCCCCCAGCGATACTTCTTTTTGGACTTACAGCTCGCCTGGAGTTTTAATTGAGGAAACCGCACATCTCAGCGAACCTTGGATGGAGGCTTACAGCCCGCCTGGAGCTGCATCCGAGGACGCCACACCCCCCCATCGAGTGGTGGTGCCACTGTTCCAGCACCCTCGCAGACACGAGGGCTGAATTCCCAAGAAGGCTACAGGAGGGCCCCGATCGGTATCATGGATCTACAGTTGAGCCC
The DNA here is from genome assembly GCA_009667805.1 of Leptobrachium leishanense. Taxonomy (NCBI): domain Eukaryota; kingdom Metazoa; phylum Chordata; class Amphibia; order Anura; family Megophryidae; genus Leptobrachium; species Leptobrachium leishanense. Next base: position 113,764,889 of record CM019066.1, read on the forward strand.
TCTGGGCCCGAGTGGCGGGACGAGATCTGCCAAGAACTCTGGTACGAGGCACTGTACCATGAAAGGGACTACCATGGTGTCAATGTTCCCTCCGACGCTGCCATCTACCAAGTGCAGTACAATGCCAGAGCAGCATTCCTGAAAGGCCGACCCCCAGAGGAGTGGGAGGCAGAGCTCCAATACCTGGTTCAGCAGGAGATCGCACTGGACGCCGCTTACCGGGTGTCCCAGTGGTTAATAGGCCCCCTGCTATCCCGCACCATCGACGGTGCCTCCACCGCAGGCCTCCACTACGGCGGCACAGGGCTGCTATACGAAAGGATGGCCAACGACCCCGGGTTTGGAGAAGAGTCGGAGTGGCAGTTGGAGGAGATACTGGAACGCCGGGAAGAGGAACTCTCATACGAGAGCAAGGACTTCAAGATAGAGGAACTGGAGTTCCTGGTAGAGCGCGAATGGGAGCTTGAGAAGGCCTACAGAAGGTTGTTGGACGACGCTCCGCAGTCAGGCCTAAGCTCCATGACCTGGGACTATCTGGCCGAAGAAGCAGACAGTCCAAGTGACATGGAAGTATTGGAGCCCGAGATGCTCCCATGGGTCCCCGTCGGGACCACAGTAGATGAGCCGGCCAGGTCGGAAGAAGCACGGCAGGTGCCAAGCGACCAGAATGGGCCGCGTAAAGGGTCCGAGTGGCCCAGAGAGGAAGTTATCCTCCCGCCCCCGCAAGATGACACTGTGCCAGTGTCCGCTTACCCAGCAGAAGAGCTGGCAACGGGGCAGAGTGCCGCTGACCTCTGCCCATCCTCCACCATCTGCCCCGAGGAGCAGAAGGGGGATACCCTCGAGCTGCTTATCCCGCAGCCGCTTACCCATCCAACCCCCTGGACTTTGTTCCTGTACCCACCTCCCCAGCAGAAGAGCTGGCAACGGGGCAAAGTGCCGCTGGCCTCTGCCCACCCTCCATCGTCTGCCCCGAGGAGCAGAAGGGGGATACCCTCGAGCTGCTTATCCCGCAGCCGCTTACCCCATCCGACCCCCTGGACTTTGTTCCCACACCCGCTTACCCAGCAGAAGATCTGGCAATGGGGCAGAGTGCCGCTGGCCTCTGCCCATCCTCCACCATCTGCCCCGAGGAGCAGAATTAGATACCCTCGAGCTGCTTATCCCGCAGCCGCTTACCCCATCCAACCCCCTGGACTTTGTTCCTGTACCCACCTCCCCAGCAGAAGAGCTGGCAATGGGGCAGAGTGCCGCTGGCTTCTGCCCACCCTCCCTCGTCTGTCCTGAGGAGCAGAAGGAGGATTTCCCCGAGCTGCTTACCCCGCAGCCGTTGACCCCATCCAACCGCCTAGATGTCGTTCCTGCGCCCGCTTCCCCAGCAGAAGAGCTGGCAACCGGACAGAGTGCTGCCGGCCTCTGCCCAACCTTCACCGCCTGCCTCGGGGAACCGAAAGAGGATACACCTGGGCTGCTTATTCCGCAGCCACTGACCCCACCGGAGATGGAGGATGCCATTCTCCTGCCCGGGGACCCTTCCTCGGCCTTGAACCCCCCAGCCGACGCACTGGCAATGGGGCAGAGCCTGTTTCAACTCTGCCCATCTCCACACCCCTTTGGCCCGGAGGCCCCATGCAGCCACTGTTTTTTCCAACGGCTGACCAGGGCACTTGGGGCGCGTGCATTTAGCACCCGTTTTTCCCAGGTGCGCGATACCTCCGGAGGTGGTACAGGCGGTACCCCTTCCCGACCACAGGACCCTTATTCCGGAGGGGGTACCCCCAAAGACTTGTACCCCCAACATGCCAGACACTGCCGCAAGGACAAATGGAGAAGCCTGGTGGCTCGCCTCCTTCCCACAGACTATGGGCCACAAAGACTGCTCCGACTTCCCCGAGTCGACCCATGTGGGTCCAACCGTGTTCGTCGGACTCTAGAAGGAGGGAGAAATGTCACGGAACAGACATGAGAGCTCTTTTCAGCGAGCCACAGGACTAAACACTGAACCCTTTTTAAAGACCATTTTTCCGGTTTTCGTTTTGCGTGTGAGCCTATGGACCTCTTATTTTATTGCTAGATGTGGTTTTATTGGTGTAATGTAATAATAAATGTACCCTGTATGATGTGACTGTAAAAGTATGAAAGAAACCGTTTGTATGTGTTTTTCCCCGTTGCCATTTTGCTCATCCCAGCATGGTTTCACAGAACAAAGGATCTCATGCCCCAAGATGGAGGATGCAGTGGGCCAGAGGATTGGAGGCTTTTCCAAGACCTCATCTGCCTAATCCCCTGGACAATGGGGGAGCCTGAAAGGGCAAGATAGAGGATACAGCAAGCCAGCTGATTGGAGGCTTTTCCAAGACCACATCTGGACAATGGGAAGGCTGAAAGGGACCTGATAGGGAACAGGAGGCTGGGAAAGGAGCCAATCAGTGCTGGTTGTGTGGGTGGGGGAGTTGGTAATCTGTTTGTGTGAAGTTGTATAAATGACCCTGTTGAAACCGATAAAATTCAGTTCACTGTTTTAAAGCATACAGCCACGTCTGGTGTCTTCATTTCAGAGCTACAATCACTATTGCAGGAGACACTCAGCGGTCTCCTGCATCACCACTCAACCCAGGAACGGGATCCCCAAGGCAACACCGCACCATTTCTCCAGACGCCGGACCAACGCCATTTCATCCTCCAGGCCGCTCGAGACGCCGAGTACCGTGCCACTCGGTAGTCGGGCCGGATGCCACCAAAGGGGGGTCAGAGAGAGCAGGACCGCAGGCGGACTTACATCCCGTCACACACATTATATAGGGGCACAGTGTCACGGTCCGAACCCCCAGACCCTCTGGCACCCCTTTTGTTCCCCTCTTTTGTCATGTCCTGCATCGCCTTATGCAGGTTCTAGGACTTTTTTCCTCTGTATGCTCTCCAGGACTATAATTTGCATATGGACCAAGAACCACACCTGCCCCTAATTCTCCCTAATTACTTCTGCTTATGAGGAAGCTACACCCCTGATCCCACGCTTCCTCATTGAAGTTCACAACCTTATCTAGTGCAGACCTACTTCGTGAAGTTCCTGAGATCCTAGTCTACCAAAGAGATCCCTTTCTCCCCTCTGCTCTGGGTACCATCACCCATACCGGTATCTGTGTTTTCCCGCTTGCTATTTTTGTTCCCTGTATCAGTTTATTTAGTTCTGTTTGTTTATTTGTAATACAAATAAACCCAGTAACCTGCCTAATCCCTGTCTTCTGCTGCTATATTACTGCATCCTGGGCTCACACTCACACTACTGCACGCCACGCTCGACGCAGGCCGCGACAGAATGAGGAAGCCAAAAAACAGTGAGCCTGCAGTGATCATAGCCTATGTACAAACAGTGGCGTCGCTACGTTGGGGGCGGGGGGTGCGGCCCGCACCAGGTGTCACCACCCCTAAGGGTGACACCAAAGCACCTCCTCACGATTTCCTGACAAGAAAAAAAAACATCACGGGACTTGTCTTTGCGGAGTCAAACGCAGGGCTAGAGGGGCGTGGCATGTTTCCTGACCTGGCTGGTGGTGCTCAGCCAATAGCAGCTTGACCAGCCTCCAGCTTTATGCCACCGGTTTTGGATTGAAGATGGCGGACCACAGCGAGACAGCAATGGGCGAGCCCCTGGAGGGTGAGAAACAAATTGCCACGAGGACTGTATGGGGGGCGTATTATTGCTGGGCCAATTTGTATCTGACCCCCAACTCCCAAGTAACCTTAACAGATGCTCCTCCTAATGGAGCAGCGGCACTCAGCTTCTTCCGGGCTCTGTGATCAGTCACGTGACACAGGGCTCCGGAAGAGCTACAGAGAGCCGCGCAAAGTGGAAGAGGGCATGGCTGCCTGAGTGTAGCATGCTGCTGCTGCTGCTACTGGACAGAAGAGCCCTAATCCATGGCCGCTCAGAGGAGAGGTGAGATGCCTTGTTCCTGTCCCAACCTGCATCCCCCCTCCCCTGCAAGTAGTATCCCTTGTTTAGCTGAGCTGACAGGAGGAGACCCCGGGCTAATAACCCCTTCCCCTCCACACACAGGGTCCCTGGAAGGAGCTGTAGTGTGTGAGGGATCCTGTGTCCAAACACAGACATAGCCCCTGCTGTGAAGGAGAATATCTTCTCCACCCTATAATTTGCCTTTTTTATTATTTCCCCATCAATAAATGCTCTTTATTGCAGCTTTCTAGTGAACCTTTTATCTGTAGACTCTCTCCTCTTAGATTCTACCCTCCAGGGTTTCTTCCTGTTACAGCTTGTGGTTTTACTGTCAAAGGTTTTATTATATGGATTAGATCTGTATTGCAATCAAATAGCGTCAACATTGACCAGGCTCAGCAATCTCAGCCTTCCAGGTGTTCTGGAACTATATTTCCCATAATGCTCAATCTAATGAGCAGTTAAGCATGATGGTAGTTGTATTTTTAGAACACCGGGGGGGGGGGGCGCATGGTTGCTGACTCCTGACTTAATAAGTAATCTAAATAACTATATATTAATGTTAAATGTAGATCACTGCTTTGATGGACCTATACACAGTACAACTTGACAGCGCATGATTGAGACAGTTATTTATGCTTATACCTTTATGATATGTTCTGTATGATCTCCTTTAATCGCTTATAGACATTGACCAGTTTCTGGCTGCAGATCTCTGCTTGTGCTGTGGTCTGTTTTGGCAGTCAGAGAGTGAATCTGTATGTATTATTTACGTGTTAGCGCAAGGATAATGCAACCACTTATTACTGAGATTCTCAAAAACGTTATTAAAAAAATAATACTTACAGGTTTATTCAAAGAGATCCGAATTGTGTCCGAAAGGTAACCGAGCAGTTAAATTCAGTATACGGTTACCTTTCCTGGCCATTCGGCTATTCAGAGAGTAGGCAGTTCACCAAGTGTTGGCGAATTGCCTGCACATACGGTGCCTGTTCGAGGGCAGTGAAATCCCATAAAAAAGCAATGCTTCGTCTATTCAGAGAACACAAACCAGCAGGGAAAAGTTGCTGAATTGCCCTGCCATTCGGTGGTCTCATTCGACAGATTTATTCAGGCGATTCCCATAGGCTTCAATGTTAAAAATATTCCCGTTTAATGTCAATATCTAATAAACCATTGATTATAATATTCTGCAGTAAAAAGTCTCTTCATTCATAGATATTTTTTTTTTAGGATGTTTTAAGCATTTTTCAGGATTTTTTAGTGCCACTTTTTTTTCCTTTTTTTTATTTTTTTAAAGCTAAGGTCAGACGAACGCAGTATTAACGTGCATTTAGCCGCACTAAATTACGTCCAATGCCGGGCAGCATACGAAGAACGGCCGCACAAAAGTGCGGCCGCGCAACGCAAGTGGCAAACGAACGCATTTTTTCCGAGAACGTCAAACTGCTAGTACTGACGTACAAAGTTCGCTGCGGCGGCATGTGTGTGTGATTAGGAGACGCCAGACGCTGCTAATGTCCGGCCAACATAACGTCCAGTCGCAAAATGTGTTTTATTGATGATCTGTACAAAATCACGGACGAAAATGCGCATCGTATGACCGCTATCACGTATTCCGTGAAAAAATGCATCCATTCACTCGAACGCACTTTTTCACGGACAACGCGAAAAATGCGTTAGTCTGACCCTAGCCTAAATCGTTTTTTCTTTTTTCTGTAACAGCCTTTTTTTATTACCATTCATTGGATCTTCTATGTAAATTCTAGACATTTTCGTTCCGTAGTTTCTTTGCAAACAGCGTTTCACTTTTCAAACATTCAAGCGTACTGTTTGGTTTTTTTTTCACTCCATTCGACTGCAGTGTTGGCTTTTTCCAGCAGCTGCTCTGCGCTGTGATCGGCGGCTGCTCGGGTTTCTCCGGAGTGTTCGATGGTGTTAATCCAGATGTTTTTGCGGGTTTCAGTGTGCGTTGGCGGGGTTTTGCAGTGAGTGTTTGGCGAGTTTGCGGCGGCTTTTCCCTGCACTACAATGGCCCTGTGGTGCTTGCTGAATACACCGTAGGGTCGCCGAAATGGGATCGCCAACTCGCACCGAATTGAAGAGAATGAAAAGTCACCGAACGTGCGGTGACTTTTTGATTGTCTTTGAATAACCCTGTTAGTCTTATACATGGATCTTGATTATAAATATAACATAATGAATGTGAGTGTATTTTGGGTGGCGTGGGGGGGGCAGCATTTCATCCTTCGCTCCAGGCAGCACAATGTCTTGGGCCGGCCCTGGGTGGCCCCAAGCATCCAGTTGGGGGGGCACCCAGGCGCTCCCCCGAGAAGATCCTGCCGACGGCCGCGTGCTTTTTTCTCTTATGTGTGGCCGCCAGCATGAATATCTGCTGCCCGTCTGGTGTTCTATACACCAGCCAGCCGCGAGATCGCGGCTGGCTGGTGTATAGAACACCAGACAAGCGGCAGATATTCATGCTGGCAGCCGCACATAAGAGAAAAAAAGGACGCGGCCGCCAGCAGGACCTTCTCAGGGGAGCAGACAGGCACCCTCCCGGTGTACCAGACAGGAGGTGAGAGCTGGGGGGCAAATATACCCATATGAGCTGGGGGGCAAATATACCCATATGAGCTGGGGGCAAATATATCTATATGAGCTGGAGGGCAAATATATCCATATGAGCTGGGGGGGCAAATATATCCATATGAGCTGGGGGGGCAAATATATCCATATGAGCTTGGGGGCAAATAAATCCATATGAGCTGGGGCCAAATATATCCATATGAGCTGGGGGGCAAATATACCCATTTGAGCTGGGGCAAATATATCCATATGAGCTTGGGGGGCAAATATATCCATATGAGCTGGGGGCAAATATATCCATATGAGATGGGGGGGAAATATACCCATTTGAGCTGGGGGCAAATATATCCATATGAGCTGGGGGCAATATATCCATGTGTGAGCTGGTCTGGGGGCAATATATCCATGTGTGAGCTGATCTGGGTCAATATATCCCATGTGTGAGCTGGTCTGGGGCAATATATTCCATGTGTGAGCTGGTCTGGGGCAATATATTCCATGTGTGAGCTGGTCTGGGGCAATATATTCCATGTGTGAGCTGGTCTGGGGCAATATATTCCATGTGTGAGCTGGTCTGGGGCAATATATTCCATGTGTGAGCTGGTCTGGGGCAATATATTCCATGTGTGAGCTGGTCTGGGGCAATATATTCCATGTGTGAGCTGGTCTGGGGCAATATATTCCATGTGTGAGCTGGTCTGGGGCAATATATTCCATGTGTGAGCTGGTCTGGGGCAATATATTCTATGTGTGAGCTGGTCTGGGGCAATATATCCCATGTGTGAGTTGGTCTGGGGCAATATATCCCATGTGTGAGTTGGTCTGGGGCAATATATCCATGTGTGAGCTGGGGGTAATATATCCATATGTGAGCTGGGGCAATATATATCCATGGGTGAGCTGCTGGGGGCAATATATATATATCCATGTGTGCCTTCACTTTCACTGCCTTCGAACAGGCACCGTACTTGCTGGCAGTTGGCCAAAATTTGTGTGTGAGCATATGAGAGAGCTCCACAGCAATAAACCTCAGCTGTGCGTATGATCATTCAGTGTTATTTGGGAGTACTGATTTATGAGTAAGAGTAGTTAAAAAAAGAAAACGCAAAACTCGGGGGGGGGGGGGTGACACCATGCGCTACCGCACCGGGTGACACCAACCCTAGTGACGCCACTGTGTACAAAGACTGAAAAATGCCAACCAAAAGGTCCAGCAGCACCTGCATTCGTTATGGGATTACCTGCAGCAGAATTCTATCGGCACATCTACTAAGGTATGCACTCCGGTCCCAGAAGGTGCTCGAGGACCCCTGACCGAGGAGGAAAGGGCAAGGAGAAGGACGCAAGGCCTCTGTTACTATTGCGTAGGTCATTTGCATAGAGTATTGACCTGCCCACTGCGCCCACCAAAGCCGAGCACTAAAAATGTTCCTGCGCCTAGCCAACCCTCAAGGAATATTCCAGAGAAGTCCAGAATCCCTACCCATAGAGAGAAAATGCTGTCCAGGAAGTTATTGGTAAAATCGGTGCCTGCCCCGCAGAAAATAAATTCACTAACTGTCGGGTCAAGAAAACCTGCACCCAAGAAAAAACCCCTATCTGAACCTGCTCCCAGGAGAACTCCTGTGATTAAGTCACCTCAGCAAAACAACGCACCTGCTCCCAGGAGATCTGTACCCATAACGCCCAGAAGAAGTGTATCGTTGGACTCCACCTCTGAAGAAGAATCAGAGACCCCAATGGAGTACACTGAACCAGAATCCACCTATGAAGAGCCCATGGAGCAAGAATCCACAGAACGAGATCCAGTGGTGCAGATGGAGACCGAGCCTATCCTGCTTACAAGTGTGAGGCCCATCACTTCGAGCCATCAAGACTCCCCAAACTATTCTGACCAGGAGTCTGGTTCCTCTGAATGGAGTTCCGTGGAATCAGAGGAGGAATGGCCTAAACAGACAGCCAGACATCCTCACGGTGGTCCAGGTCGTAACACTAAGTTAATGGGGTATATTGGCGTTCCATGGATCTATCTGCTGTCCTGCTGGAAAGCCTTATCGAGCCGCTGTTCCCCAGTACCATCAAGCCTTGACTCCGTACCAGAGAACAGCCTACATAGGTACTGTCTTTATGTCACCCACAGTTTCTCCTTTGTCTGAAAAATCTGAACCCAAATGGTTGGAGCCTGCCCTGCACCTCACAGGATCTCCAGAGTCCGCTGCCCTACACCTCGCAGGATCTCCAGAGTCCGCTGCCCTGCACCTCGCAGGATCTCCAGAGTCCGCTGCCCTGCACCTCGCAGGATCTCCAGAGTCCGCTGCCCTGCACCTCGCAGGATCTCCAGAGGTCGCTGCCCTGCATCACGCAGGATCTCCAGAGGTCGCACTGCCACGGGGCCGTCGCTGCCGCCGTAAAGCCCAGCCGCTCACTGCCCAGCAGGAGTGCAGCGCCAAGGTCGCACAAGAGCCGTGCTGCGCCGAGGTCGCCCAAGAGCCGTGCTGCGCCGAGGTCGCCCAAGAGACGTGCTGCGCCGAGATCGCCCAAGAGCCGTGCTGCGCCGAGGTCGCCCAAGAGCCGTGCTGCGCCGAGGTCGCCCAAGAGCCGTGCTGCGCCGAGGTTGCCCAAGAGCCGTGCTGCGCCGAGGTCGCCGCTGAACCGAGCCTTGCCAGGGGCGCTGCCCCATCGAGCCATGCCAGGGACGCTGCCCCATCGAGCCGTGCCAGGGGTGCTGCCCCATTGAGCCGTGCCAAGGGCGCTGCCCCACTGGACATCGCCGAGGGCGCTGCCCCACCGGACATCGCCGAGGGCGCTGCCCCACCGGACATCGCCGAGTGCGCTGCCCCACCGAGCCTTGCCGAGGGCGCTGCCCCACTGGTCATCGCAGAGGGCGCTGCCCCACCGGACATCACCGAGGGTGCTGCCCCACCAAGCCTTGCCAAGGGCGCTGCCCCACCGGTCAACGCCAAGGGCACTGCCCCACCGAGCCCTGCAACCAAAGTGTCACTGCCAAGCTGTGCCCATGACACTATTCCTGATGCCGAGTCTGAAAGGGCTGTTCTCCTTGCTCTCAATGAGGACTTCCAGAATCCGGGTAGTTGGACTGGCAAAATGTACCCTGCTACAGGACCTGCCCCTACAGGCTACATCAGGATGCCCTCTGGTATGTTGGTCCGGGAGGAGTACTTGGCAGTGCTCAGGCACTACCCCGAGCTCTGGAGAACCCTCAACATTTATTCTGATGACTCTAGTTAGACTGATTCCACAGATCCCTGATTCTTCGAACTTTCTGGGGTTCGTCTTGTGTTTATGAACGTTGCACCTGCCAGTCTTCGGCCACTTCTGGGGCACCCGGAGGTTGCCCCTTGTCGGGGGGGTACTGTCACGGTCCGAACCCCCAGACCCTCTGGCACCCCTTTTGTTCCCCTCTTTTGTCCTGTCCTGCATCGCCTTATGCAGGTTCTAGGACTTTTTTCCTCCGTATGCTCTCCAGGACTATATTTTGCATATGGACCAAGAACCACACCTGCCCCTAATTCTCCCTAATTACTTCTGCTTATGAGGAAGCTACACCCCTGATCCCACGCTTCCTCATTGAAGTTCACAACCCTATCTAGTGCAGACCTACTTCGTGAAGTTCCTGAGATCCTAGTCTACCAAAGAGATCCCTGTCTTCCCTCTGCTCTGGGTACCATCACCCATACCGGTATCTGTGTTTTCCCCCTTACTATTATTGTTCCCTGTATCAGTTTATTTAGTTCTGTTTGTTTATTTGTAATACAAATAAACCCAGTAACCTGCCTAATCCCTGTCTTCTGCTGCTATTACTGCATCCTGGGCTCACACTCACACTACTGCACGCCACGCTCGACGCAGGCCGCGACATGCAGCATCTGCATCAATTATAAAGTGACCTGTAATACACATTATATAGGGGCGCAGCATCTGCATGAATAATAAAGTGACCAGTAATACATATTATATAGGGGCACAGACGGCATCTGCATTAATTAAAAAGTGACCTGCTCTTTTTTTTTCATTTTAGATGATTTTGTTCCTTTTTTTTTCATGTCAGATCATTTTGGTTACGGTTTTTTCATTTCAGTTCATTTCGTTAACGAAATTGATTTTGTTTTTGATCGTTTGTTCTGTTTTTGCAGCATTTCGTATCATTTGCGTTCCGTTTTAATTCGTTTAGGTCTCATAACGAAATAATTAAGTATATGTTGAAACTTTGATTCGGGCATTTGTAATTTCGGGTGGCCGATATTTTGTTTCAGAAATGCTCCCGAAAGAACGAAAATGGTCGGACCTAAACGAATTGCACATCCCTAGTTAGCAACGATATACAACCTAGGACAGAATATCGCGAACAGACTGCAGAAAGCTTTGTTGATTTGGCAAAGACCTTTGACACTGTTTATTATCAAATCCTATTAACCCCTTAAGGGCCGCTGACGTACCCTGTACGTCCTGTCCTCGGGTCTCCCATAGACCCGCGGACGTACAGGGTACGTCAGCGGCGCCTAATCCCCCTCCCGCCCGATACTCACCTCCCTCGCTGGATCCCTTGGCGATTTGGCAGGGAGGAAGCCTGCCCATGTGATTTACATGGGCAGGCGAGGCTGATGACGTCGCCACGCTGCGTGGTGACGTCATCAGCAGGCGTCCCCATGCAAAGCAATGGAGGGGAGGGGGGGCTCCTTCGGAGCCCTCTATCTCCCCAACCATTGCAGCTAGGGAGATGCTTTTTACACCGCTGAAAAGGGGAGAGTCTCCCCTTTTCAGCTGTGCATAGCATTAACTGTTTTGCCGCCGGATCACGTTTCGGCACCAATTTGCGCCAAAACGCGATTCGAACCTGGAGGGGGGCTGACATCTTGGATGTCAGCCAAGCCTCCAGGTCCTCCCCACCCACTGACAACCTCACCATATGTGTGAGGATGTCAGTGGGCCAGTTAACCATCTAGCTGCCATGTAGAGATAAGGGGATCCTAAGGATCCCTTTATCTCCCGATCCATGGCAGCTAGATGGTCATATTTGAAATCATTTGAAAGGCCTGATTATGGCCTTCCAAATGATACCAAACATGACCAGGTTTGGTTTAAAACAATAACAATAAAAATAAATAAATAAAAAAAAAAAAAAAAAAAAAAAAAAAAAAGTTTTTTGTCTGGGGGGGTTTAATTAAATAGGACCTAGGCTGTCATCTAAAAATAATTAGCACAAAATGGTCAGAATGAGCGCAGCGCACATAGGTGAACTGTCTCAGCAGTGAAGGGGTTAAAAAGCAAACGCATGTAAAAATTGGGTATTTCTAGTCTCGGGACAAAATTTTGAACCTATTTAGCTCGGGTCTTTTTGGGTGGTTGTAGATTTTGGGGATTAAATTACGAAAAAGTGTGTTTTTACCATGTTTTCCTCATATTTCATATTTTTTTTATAGTAAATTATTCGATAAGATGGAAATAATGGTATTTCTAGAAAGTCCATTTAATGGCGGGAAAAACTGTGTCTAATATGTGTGGGTTGAATAAACGAGTAAGAGGAAAATTTGACCTAAACACTAACAGCGCAGAAACGTAAAAACAGCAGCGGTCACTAAAAGACAGATTTGTGTAAAACCGCCCGGTCACTAAGGGGTTAAGTAATCTCAAAATCTTAGCAATGAGTGATGAAAATGGTTCTGCTTTTATTTGTCAGGCAAATTCTAATGTAATAATGTCTATTTTCATAGTGTTTCCAGCTGTCTCAAACGTACATGCACTGTTTCACGTGGTTCCATCCGTGGGCCCCTCTTATTATGCTTACTTATGAATTATCTTCTAACTTGCAAAACCTTAATGCTTGATATATACGCAGATGCTACCAGAATTTCACAAAGAAACCAAAAGTATGACATCTGGCATATGTATTACAAGAGGATCTCTAAAAATAAACAGTTTCTTAAGAATGACAAAAGTGTCTCTGTGGTCAAATTACGAAAATGAAATAATCCCCCGTCATTGGTTTTATTTTATTTTATGGATAACTCCCATTTGGATCAGGAATGATTTAAAGTTGTATTTTATTGCATTCTTCAGTTATATGCTAAATTCTATTTGTTTTTTATATTCACTTTGATTGTATTCTAAATGGTTTTTTCTCTGATTCACACATTCTGAGTTTATAGCAGAGTCCCAAGATTATTTTTTTTTTTTAATGAAAAGTTTTGTTTATTTGTCTTTAAAAGAAAATACAATGCATATGAAACAGTAAACAGTCAACATTCCTATAATAATAAAGACATAGTGAATAGCTAAGGTAACAAACGGAATAACAGAAGTTTCCAGCGTACCATGGAGAGGTTGCAGCATCTGTATTTTTGGAACAATACGTGTGTTCGGTATTAAAGTATCATATGGAAGCAGTCCAAGCCATAAGCAATGCTAGTCTGATAAATCTGATGACAATGGAAGGCTAATCGAAATAATGGTTCTAGGTACTACCATAAATCCATCTGTGTCACGGAGCAAACTTAGCAAGGTGATCTGGAGTACTTGCGTATTAACAAGTTTAGGAAGAGAACAGAGATCAGAAGAAAATATACAACAAAGAGGAGACAGACAGTGATAGAGAAAGAGACCATAGAAAGAAAAAGGAAAAGAGCGTTTAACGGGGTTGTGAACATACGGGAAGAACCTGGTGTGAATGAGATACCTACAGCCAATCACTTCAATTGTTCAGGGGTGTAGAATGGGCCCCATCGCCTTCCTCACCTGTGCCCGGTACCCCATCATCCACCTCGAGTGACTCTGTCCCGGCCAGTACGCCTCGAAACTCCGCCGAGGAGCAGTAGGTTGCCCAGTAATACCACACCTTGGTAAAGTGTTGCGCTGCTGCCGTTGGTGACAAAGCCAATTCTTCATTAGATCGAAAGTGGCCAATAATGCAGGCGTGCGGTACCAGAAAACTAAAAATTTGTAGGAAGATTCCTGCAACTTGGAAATTGGCGAGCCGGAATGCGTCAAGGCCAGTGACTTTGTCCAAGCTTCCTCTGAGATAGGTGAATTTAAAGTTCGTTCCCAGCGGGCCATGAAGTCAGGGGGTTCATTATCTACTCTTCTCAGAATACTGTGGAGTGTAGAGACACTATGCGCCAATGGAGCTGCTTGTCGGCAGATGGATTCGAATGGAGTAAGTTGTCTGGTCAGAGATGTATTATTCTTTAACTTGTGTAGAAAAGATTTGATTTGGTGATAGTTAAAGCGTAAGGCGAAAGAGGGTTCTGGTTGACCCTGATCTTCCAACTGAGCAAACGTCCCGTTTTGAAGAATGTGGAGTGCCCGAAGACGGGGAGAATCAGAGAATCGGTCTACCAATGCAGGGAGTATCGAAATCGGAAGATCTGGATTATTGACCAATGGGAGAAGTGGTGAGGGATAGGTCGATAGGTCGAACTTTACTCGAATGGTCTGCCAGATGTGCAACGTAATCCCTGGAGGAGTATTTGGGCAGGATGACGATCTAGCTGCTGCCCAAGATAGCCACGAAGGGTCCATAGGGGTTGGACTGTAAGGTTTTCTTCTATGTCTAGCCATCTTTGTTCTGGTGAACCGGCCATCCAGTCAACAATTTTGGTCAGGTGTGACGCGTAAAAATATAAGCCAGTGTCCGGGAAAGCTAGGCCGCCACACTGCTTTGGTTTGCAAAGTGTGGTGTACTTTAATCGCGGACGGCCTTGTGGCCAGATAAATCTGGTGAAGATTTTGCATATCGTCTGATGGTACTATCGTGGGAGAAGGAGTGGTAAGGCCTGATACAGGTACAGGAGACGCGGAAGAAAGTTCATTTTAATCACTCCGACTCTTCCCATCCACGATAAAAATTTAGGATTCCATAGTGCTATGTCAGATTTAAACGCGTTTAGTAGAGGCATATAATTGAGTGTGACGAGTTTTGAGAAGTCCGGGGACAATTTAATCCCTAGATAGGTAAGAGAGGATGTGCACCAGCGGAACTGGTATCTCTCAGTCAGAGTATTACGCCAGGATCTCGGGAGTGCGAATGCCAGTATTTCAGACTTCGTGTCATTGACCTTAAAGCCCAATATAGTGCCATAATGTTGTAATTCAGTAAGGACCTCTGGCATGGATTCAACCGGCTCTGGCAGTAGGAACATAAGGTCATCTGCATAAGGTTTACCCTGAAGACCCTTAATCTTAGGGTTTTGTCTGAACGAGGACAAAAGTGGCTCCAAACTAAGGGATTAGCGTGATTGTGGCCATCAAAGAATGAGGATGGATGGAAGCCCCTGTCCGTATTGCGCCAAACAGCTCCACCAGCACGGGAAGCAATTCTTTAGTGCATTTCTTATAGTATTCAACTGGCAATCCGTCAGGGCCAGGGCATTTCCCATTTTTTGTTGATTTCAAAGCAGCCATTATCTCTTCTGAGGATATTTCGGTGTTCAGAGAATCCCGTTCAAGAGGATCAAGAGAACGTTTGATCGTCCGTGCTAGATAAGGATCTATAGTCTCTGATGATGGCGGCTGTACACCAGTTGTCTGCAGGTCATAGAGGTCCGTGAAATAACGGAGAAAGGATTTCGAGATGTCCCTGGGATCAGTCGTGAATGCACCTGTCTCCGATCTGAGTTTGGGGATGTGAGATTTGGTGCGTCGGTTTCGGAGAATTCTCGCCAGAAGGCGCCCTGGCTTGTTCTCATGTAGTGCGAAATAAGGTCTCGCACGCAAAGCTTGGAAACGTAGTGTAGTATTCAACATGTTACGTGCCTGTAAGAGTCGTAAGAAAATAGCGGGATCTTTAGTGGTCATATGATCCAGTTCTAGCTTTCTGATGTCCGACGTAAGAGTTTGTAGTTCTTTATCCCTTAGTTTCTTACGAGCTGTACATTTGCTGATGAAAAACCCGCGTATGACCGCCTTATGCACTTCCCATATAACCGGGACCGGTGTATCTTGAGCTCGGTTCTCCAGAAAGAACTTCTCAAGTGTAGCACTTAGTTCCTCCATCAGCAAGGGGTCTCCTAGGATGGACACGTTAAGGCGCCATTGTCTTTCGCGAGGGACAAACAATGGAGATTGCAATGAGAGGGAGATTGGTACGTGATCGGACCATGTAGTCGCTAGGATTTGTGCAGAAGTAGGAAGCGTTAAGTCCAACGTAGTGCATGAAAAAATAATCTATTCGTGTGTGGACTGCATGTACTGGCGAATAAAACGAATAGTCTCTATCCATGTTGTGCAATGCTCTCCAAACATCTACAAATCGATGTTCCTGTAGGGAGCGCCGTACGCTGCGTAGAACATAAGAGGGAGTGGCCGTAGAGCCCGTCGAGGAATCCATATGTGGGTCCATTGCTACATTAAAGTCTCCTGCTAATACCGTGATGCCGTATTCAAATAATTCTAGTTTCCGAAGTATCCGCGTTAGGCAGGAGTGTTGTTTCCTGTTTGGTAAATATACATTAGCAAAAGTGTATTTACAGTCTAAGATCGTCCCTCGTACAAAGATGAATCTACCTCCCTCATCTACTTCTGTCTTCTCAACCACGAAAGGTACCTCCTTCGAGATTAAGATGGCAACGCCACGTGATTTACTAACAGAGTAGTTGCTAAAAAAGCTTACTGGGAAATTGGAGTCGCCCAGGGACGGGACAGAGTCCGCTCGGAAGTGGGTCTCCTGGAGGAAGGCGATGGCCGTTCGTGAGGAGCGAAGGTCTCTCAAAAGCATTGTTCTTTTTTCAGGAATATTGAGGCCTCGGACATTTAGGCTTCGTAATGGAAGATCTTGTGATCTATATGAGGGCTTCAATTGTGACATGGTTAATGTCGAAAGGCTTATAGGCGTGTCAGATCAACCACCAGGTCAGGGAATACAGGCGTAGGGGGTCACAGACACCACGGAGTGGGAGCATGAGAGAGAAAGTATGTAGAATTAAGGGAAGAAGGGGGACGGGATTCAGAGATGAGCAGAAAGGGTAAAGAAAAGGGACAAGGAAGATAAGGTCAGATGACGTGGCTAAGTTGGCACAATAAAAGTAGAGCACAGGTGACAAAGAGGGTCAATGTGCACCCGCTGCGGCAACCTCCACCACTACGGACCAGATGGTTGAAGTGGGAAGGACCGCTGGTTTGGGGAAATTGCACTATACCTCGTGGGGCGGCAGGTGCCTAGGTAAAAATCAGGTGAGCACTGCTGATAGGTGGTAAAGGTGTTCAGTAATATGCAGCAATCCCGTCGGGCCACCTGCCCGACAGAGCCGACATAAGGAGCAACAATACAGGTAGCGGCTAGCACATTAACGGTCCAGATTTGTCGAACAAGTAGTTTATAGGAAAAAAAAAAAAAGGGAGGGGAGGGGCCAGAGGAATAGGTGGGGAACCAGAGCGAGCAAGTTATAAAGTACACTGAGAATATATACAAATTAACGCGTAGTGGACTATACAAGCCATATCTTTGGGAGCGTTAATAGAAATGTTTAGGAAGGTTGATATGGTACTCGAGGGGGGGGGGAGTGTGGATACCTAAATAGCAATCGTAAACCTACGAAAAAACTTCATATGTTAAAATCACTAGTTTATGAGAAGGGAAACAGTGTTAGTAATAAGCATATTAACCAGTGGGTAGTCAATCCTAAAATAAGCCTAGCCATTCTGTCTTTCCTCCAATCTCCTACACCATGTAAAAAAGGAGAAAGAGAGGAAACAAAAAAAACACAAAAAACATCAACCCCCCCCCCTCTCTGAGCTCATGAAAAACGTGGCAAAGTAACCAATATAATATTTCCCCTCAGACAATCTAAATATAAAGTTAGAACCCTACTGTCACGGTTCCCAGATCCCACCACGCAGTACTTAACGCCCCACACTCCACAGAGCCCAGAAGCCACCAACAGAGCAGCCGTGAAGGATCTCTAACTGTCTGGTCCTTAGAATTGGCCAGGTAAACTAGCTAGACAGAAAGGGTTAACAACACGGGGAGTAGTCAGCCAAGCCAGAATCAGGAATACAGAGTTCAGAATGGTCAAATGGAATAGCCGGGTTGATATCAGAGCAGTAGCGTAGTACAAGAAAATGGTCTAGGGCAACAGAAGGCAGAATAGTCAGAAACAAGCAGAGGTCAATAACGGGTTAATTCAATATAGCAGTCAGGTACAAGGAGCTCAGTTATGGATAACCACGATCTGGCAACTGCTGAGAATACACTGAGGGTTTTTAAAGACCTTCACCAGGCCACGCCCCCCACTCAAGCCGCGCCTCATGCAACCACCTCCCTGCCTGTCTCCATTTAAATCGGACATTGGTCAGCGAGCAGCATCAGACATGTTGCCCTCAAGCACACAGGTAGGGCTGGAAGCTCCCAACGTTACAGTACCCCCCTCTCCACGGGAGGCCACCGGACGACCAACAGGACGAGCGGCAGGACGACCACCAGGGCGATTGGGGTGCGAGGCATGGAACGCCCTGACCAACCTAGAGGCAGACATGTCGGAAGCTGGAATCCAGGACCGGTCTTCTGGACCATAACCCACCCAATCGACCAAGTACTGCAGAGCACCCCTGCACAGCCTAGAATCCAAAACCCTCCTAACCTCATACTCAGATTCACCATCAACCTGAATAGGTGGAGGAGGAGGAATGACCCGTGTGTACCTGTTACACAACAAAGGCTTCAGTAGGGAGGTGTGGAAGACGTTATGCATGCGAAGATGTTTAGGAAGGGCAAGAGCATAAGCCACAGGATTAATGCGGCGAATGATCTTATATGGACCTATAAACCGAGGTGCCATTTTCATAGAAGGCACCCGCAACTTCACGTTCCTAGTGGACAACCAAACTCTATCCCCCACGTTATAGGAGGGAGCTTGTAACCTATGCCTGTCAGCCTTACGTTTCTGGACAGCAACATTGCGCTCCATATTTTCTCGAATCTGTCTCCAAATCTCTTGCAGTTGAGTGAGATGGTCATCGAGAGCCGGGATGGCCTGTTCGGTAAACTGAAGCGGTAGAGCCGGAGGGAAAAAACCATAGATGGCAGAAAAAGGAGAGTGGCCAGTGGTCTCGTTAACGGCGTTATTACATGCATACTCAGCCCAGGGCAACAACTCCGACCAATTGTCTTGTTGTTGTGTGGTAAAGCAACGTATGTACTGCTCGAGACCCTGATTTGCCCTCTCTGCTGCCCCATTAGTTTGTGGATGATATGCTGAAGAGAAGGCCAATCGCACCCCCATCTCTGCACAGAAAACCCTCCAGAAACGAGAGACAAACTGGGCTCCTCTGTCAGAGACTATTTCAGACGGAACCCCATGTATTCGTACAATCTCTCTAGCAAATACAACTGCCAGTTCTTTGGCTGTAGGAAGCTTAGGTAGAGGGACAAAATGAGCCATTTTGGAGAAGCGGTCTACAACTGTCAGAACCACAGTATGACCCTTGGACTTCGGCAAGTCCACAATAAAATCCATAGATAGATGAGACCAAGGCCTCTTAGGCATGGGTAAAGGCTGCAATAGACCGACAGGCAAGGATTTACTGGTTTTGCTTCTGGCACAGACTTGACAAGCCAAAACAAACAGACGTACGTCCTGTCGCATGGTGGGCCACCAGAACTGTCTGGAGATACTGGTAAGAGTCTTAGTAATACCAGGATGACCTGCTGGTTTAGAATCATGAAACATTATGAGTAATTCTTGTCTTTCCTTTTCAGGTACAAACAAAATATCTGGAGGCTTGTCAGGTGGAGCCCCTACTTGAACTGCCTGGAGGCGTTCCAGGAAAGGCGAGGAGACAGACAAGACTGTGGAAGCCACAATACGTTCAGGAGGAACTATAGGATTGTGGTCTTGTGTATTAGATTCATACGGGTCATATTGACGAGATAAGGCATCAGACTTTACATTGCGGTCACCTGGTCTGTAAGTCAATACAAAATTAAACCGAGATAGTAGCAATGACCACCTGGCCTGTCTCGCGTTCAAACGTTTAGCATCCCCGATGTACGTAAGGTTCTTATGATCAGTAATTATCAATAAAGGGTCAAGAGTACCTTCCAACAAATGTCTCCACTCTGATAGGGCAGACACAATAGCAAGCAATTCTCTGTTACCGATATCATAATTGCGTTCTGCTGGTGATAATTTTCTTGAAAAGAACCCACAAGGATGTAGAGGTTTTCCTGAAGACTCTCTTTGAGACAGGACAGCCCCAATGCCTATCTCGGAAGCATCAACCTCAAGAACAAACGGAATCCTGGGATCAGGATGCCGTAACACGGGAGCGGAAGTGAAAGCTTGTTTGAGGGCTTCGAATGCTTGTTTGGATTGAGAAGACCAGATCTGGTTCTTCAGACCTTTACGTGTCATATTAATGATAGGGGAGGCTACAGCGGAATAATTCTTGATAAATCTCCTATAATAGTTGGAAAACCCCAGAATCCTCTGTATGGCCTTGAGACCTTGAGGGAGAGGCCATTCTGAGATGGCCGTGAGTTTAGAAGGATCCATCTCAAAACTTTCTGGAGTGATAATATACCCAAGAAATTTCACAGTAGTAATGTCGAATAAACACTTCTCTAGTTTGCAATAAAGACCATTGTCCAGTAATTTAGCTAATACCTGTCTGACATGTGCATGGTGGGTTTTCAGATCGGGAGAGTAAATCAGTATATCGTCTAGGTATACTATAACAAAGGTTTGTAAGAAATCTCTGAGCACATCATTAATAAAATCCTGGAATACCGCTGGAGCATTACAAAGACCGAAAGGCATGACCAAGTATTCATAATGCCCACTCCTGGTGTTAAATGCTGTTCTCCACTCATGCCCCTCTTTTATACGTATCAGGTTGTAAGCTCCTCTTAAATCAAGTTTTGTGTATACTGCTGACCCCCTTAACCTGTCGAACAGTTCTGATATGAGAGGGATAGGGTACACGTTCTTAATGGTGATCTTGTTAAGCCCCCTATAAATCGATACACGGGCGTAAATCTCCCTCTTTTTTAGACACAAAAAAGAACCCAGCCCCTGCTGGAGAAGAGGAACGTCAGATAAAACCTCTCTCCAAATTCTCCTTTATGTACTCCTCCATAATTTGGTTCTCCTTTATGGAAAGAGGATATACTTTGCCTCGAGGAGGCATGGTACCAGGATGAATATCTATGGCACAATCATATGGTCTATGTGGGGGCAGTTTCTCTGCCTCTCTTTTATCAAATACAGCCCTGAGGTCGGCATATTGGTCAGGAACCTCTGTAGACAATGGAGAAGCTGTGGGTGTGTTCAGGGCACCGACATGCTGAATGGGTATTAAACAAGTCCCAAAACAAGCAGGACTCCAAGACAGTATCTCTCCCTTAGCCCAATCAATAACAGGATTATGTTCCACCAACCAAGGGAAACCAAGTACAACAGGATTGGAAGGTGAATGGATAACTTGAAATATGATTTCTTCTTTATGCAAGAGACCAGTGGTAAGAACCACTGTAACCGTATCGTGAGTAATCCTAGGGCAGGATAACGGTCTGCGGTCTATGGCTTCGACGGCTAAGGGTGTCTCTCTTACAACCAGAGGTAGAGAAATGGAAGAAGCGTAGTTAACATCGATAAAGTTGCCAGCAGCCCCAGAATCCAAAAAAAGCGGTAGTCTGTGTGGTCTTGGTCTCCCAAGCCAAGGATACTGGTAACATAAGTTTAGTGTCTTTGACAGGAGACATGCACGTCACACCCAAGGCCTGTCTCCTCAGCTGCCTTAGGTGCGGTAGTTTTCCGGCTTATCATGCATCTTAGGACGAGTAGGACATTGAAATCGTACATGTCCCCCCAAACCACAATACAGGCACAATCCCTTACGAAAACGCCTTGTTCTCTCTTCCTCTGTAAGCCTAGTACGGCCTAGTTGCATAGGCTCAGAGGGAGGAGATAACTCTCTTGGTGGTGCCTGAAAGACAGGGGCCAACCTAGGTAACGGTCTCTTGGGTTTCTCTCTTGGAGTCCTTCTGTCCCTTATCTGATTAACCAGATCTATACAATAATCAATGAGTTCACACAATACCTCAGGTAGTTTACGTGGAGCCAATTCATGCATCAATGACTCTGATAAACCCTCCATAAAAGCCAGAACCAGTGTCTCATTTGTCCAGTTCACATCAGAGATCAAGGTTTTAAATTCTATGGCATAATCAGAAACAGTCCTGTTCCCTTGACGTATGCGGAACAAGGATTTGCCAGCTACCGTGGCCTTTCTGGTAGGATTAAATGTACGTTGTAACTCGGCTATGAATTCTTTATAATCCCGTATGATAGGCTTCTCTGCCTCCCATAACAGAGTCGCCCATGTCAATGCTCTGCCAGACAGATGATTAATAATGAACCCCACTTTGGCAATGTCAGAGAAAAACATCTGTGGATTTAATTTAAAATGAATATCCACATGGACCAAAAATCCCTGGCACTCTGAGGGAGTACCGTCAAACCTCATAGGAGCGGTCATGTGTACCTGGGATGTCTGAACGACACGGGACACAGGTATATCAAGCGGGGGTGCAACCCCAGCTGGTTCCAGGTGAGCCGTACGAGTCAGGATAGTTTGTAAGGCAATAGAAAACTGATCCATCCTATGATCCTGCTCATCCTGTCTCGATACAAAGTTAGCCAAGTACTGTGTTAAGTCTGCGGGATCCATAGTGGCCAGATCGTAATGTCACGGTTCCCAGATCCCACCACGCAGTACGTAACGCCCCACACTCCACAGAGCCCAGAAGCTACCAACAGAGTAGCCGTGAAAGATCTCTAACTGTCTGGTCCTTAGAATTGGCCAGGTAAACTAGCTAGACAGAAAGGGTTAACAACACGGGGAGTAGTCAGCCGAGCCAGAATCAGGAATACAGAGTTCAGAATGGTCAAATGGAATAGCCGGGTCGATATCAGAGCAGTAGCGTAGTACAAGAAAATGGTCTAGGGCAACAGAAGGCAGAATAGTCAGAAACAAGCAGAGGTCAATAACGGGTTAACTCAATATAGCAGTCAGGTACAAGGAGCTCAGGTATGGATAACCACGATCTGGCAACTGCTGAGAATACACTGAGGGTTTTTAAAGACCTTCACCAGGCCACGCCCCCACTCAAGCCGCGTCTCATGCAACCACCTCCCTGCCTGTCTCCATTTAAACCGGGCATTGGTCAGCGAGCAGCATCAGACATGCTGCCCTCAAGCACACAGGTAGGGCTGGAAGCTCCCAACGTTACACCTACAAACTGCAGAAACAATATCTTTATCGACAGAAAGTACTCAGAGGTCGGAACCAGTGAGGCCCAATCGCCGGAGTACCGAGTCCTGACTGTATTAGGAAGCGTCCATTCAAACCGGGCAACCTATATACCAGGACCGAGGACCAAATCAATGCCAGCAGTCGCTGGAAGAGGGACAGTGTTCCTCAGCAAGAAGAAGGGGAATTTTCTGCTTGTATAGTGTCAAGTTGTGACACTGTGTAAGAACGCCTCAGCCCATTGGTGTGGTCAGAGGCCTAGCGCGGTCCATCGAGCGGGTCTCACTCCGTCGGCTTCCCTTAGGGGAGCGTAGAGGACGGGGATCTTCGGTCAGAGACACTATGTTGGAGGTCTGTAGAGGGCTGACTTCCCAATCTATGACTTCAAGGTCTGGTAGGCCAAGATTAGATAGGAAAGTAGGCACATCTGGCGGTGAGCGGATTACATGCGTCAAATAATTTTTCCTCATGGTTAGGGCGATGGGGAACCCCCAGCGATATGGTACCTTCTCTTCCTGAAAGACTCTGGTTATGGGGCGCAATGCATGCCGTGCGGCAAGTGTGTGTGGAGACAAGTCATGGAAGAGCTCAAAAGTTTCCTCCGAGAATTTCCAGTGTCTGCGCGTGCGGGCATTTTGCATTATGGCGTCCTTCAAGGTGTAATCTGGTAGATGACAAATTAAGTCTCTCGGGGGGGCTGAAGCAGTAGTGGCCCTGGGTTTCAGCGCTCGGTGTGCCCTGTCAATTGCGGCATGTGGCAGAGGTGGTCCCCCCAATATGTGTGTAAATGCACCGATGAGAAAGGCCTTCACCTCAGTGACGTCTTCTCTTACCCCTCTCACCCGGATGTTATGCCTTCTAGATCGATTTTCTAGATCATCCATCCGTCGCTGAAGGTCCGAAAATCTTTGTTCTGTCAGTACATCTCCTCGGGGTAGGGTAGACCGGGCCACCGCAGCTCCTTCTTCCAAAAGTGTGACACGCGTGTCGATAGCCGATATTTCAGCGCGCACCTCAGAATTCTCCTTCCCGATAGCCGCCTGCACTTGATCTAGCATGTCTTTAAAATCAGTGCGGGTTGGTAACTTGGCCCGGGTGGGTAATTCTGCTATTAGTTTTTCCAGGCGTTGGATCGCCATGTGTCCTCCGGTGGGGGAGGCCTCGGAAGTAGCAGGGGAAGCCGCCATCTTAGCCGCGCCTTGTTTCGTAGGCCGCGATTGCGGGGTATGAAAGAACTCAGAAATGTCTCTCCCCGGTGTGTCCCCTGTATTCTTAGGCTGGGGTCAGACGAGCGTAGTGTTCACGTCCGTGATTGCGCCTAAAAGTACGTCCGTGATAGCATGAAAGAAAGCCCATCGGAGCCCGTTACATGAAGTACGTCCGCACTGAACTACGGACGCACAACGGCCGCGGCCCACGGACGCAAGGCAGGCAAGAACGTACAACTCCTAGAACGTCCGCACAAAGTGCGCTGCGTCCGCAACGTCCGCATAGCTTTGTGTGTGAGTGATGGAACGTGGTCAGACGGACTGCATTTATACGTCCAGCATTTTTCACGGACAAAATGGTTTTGCTTTTTATTTTCTCTCCTATATCCGTCAAAATATACGTCAGTGATAAACGGACTGTGTGGCCACTACTGCGTCTTCCGTACTGACGTACGTCCGTGTACACGGACGTACAGTCCGTAGAAATCACGCTCGTCTGACCCTAGCCTCAGAGGGTAATCTGGTAGATCTTCTCTGAGAGGAGCGGACCATAGCCGCTAACAAGCTATGAAAGGCGAATTTGTCAGCAATGTGGCAGGAGCTCACGCACTATGCTGCCATCTCCGTTCCCAGTCAGGCCACGCCCCCGTCCCAAGATTATTGAGCAATCTTGTAAACTTGTTTCTCCAAACTATTTTGTATTTTGTAAGTTTTGTTACCCAACACATGCTTCTAAACGTGTTCCATTGTGATAGTTTAAGCACAATAAAATGTAATTGATATTTGCTACTTGTTTGGCATGCCGGATCTTTTCCAGAACATTTGCGTCTTCTACAAAATGGGAAATGTAAGACCTGGATAAAAATCAAACAGAATGTCCCAGTGCTGTATTTCGTTTATCTAAATCCTTCAAGCCATTCGCTTCACTGTTCCATTCATTCGCTATCTGGAACAACTGGAAATATACCAGATATACCCGTTAGTTTGCTAATATTGCATACAACAGAGCTACTTTGGAGAGACGGCTAGGGCTGGGATTCAAAATAAGTCACTACAGCTCATTATCTGGAAAGCATAACATAGTAATAGTTCCCATGAAGTGGTTACAAAATATCAGTATTCTTAATCCTATGTCAAAGGGATTTAACACAGTGCAGTACTTGGGTGGAATGTATTGCTGGTTTTCTATAACGATACTGATCGCAAAGATACAGACCACACAGACGAGATGACTAAGACATCTCAGCTAAACTCTATTTTTAATGTGTGTGTATTCCTGTTGTAATAAACCTGCAATATTTTCCCACATATATTGTAGGTTTGTATTGTATCACACATGCTAATACTACATACAATATTTAGAATGATGGTGTTTAGCTGAAGACTTCAAGAAATAAAGGCGTTCTTTGTGACTGACAAGTATTTTAAAAGGGTTTTGTCATATTGTCAATGTTAGCTTATACTGTATCTAGATATAATATTTAGTCTTTAGTTTAATTTTTGCTCACTGCTCTTTTATAACTATGCAAAGAAGTATTGAGGGCCATCTAGCTGGCATTGTGCTTGCTAGACGCGCACACACACACACCAATCGTCTTAGGGCCAACAACTTAGGGAAGTATTACAAAGCTGGTGCTAACTTAATCAGGGCTGTTGTAAACTTCCCATCTGCCGTGGTTTTTTTGGATTTAACCAGAAATAAATCCATACGCCATCTACCTCGAAAAAAAAAATCGCTAAGTGACCAATTCTATATTTTATTACCTTCGGATCTGCACAAGGAGATCTTTTGTCTTCTATCTTTTTCTACATATATCGCTATGGTGAGAGATCCAGCGAAATAAGGTGTGGGTTACCTGAGAAGATCTCTGAAAACATACCCAGCTGCGCTGATCCACTCAGCCAGTGATAGGGCTCTTATTTTGTGAGTGGACCGAATATATGCATATAGATTGTATCAACTCTATGTAACATACTGCACCAATATATATTCTATTTTTGTTTTGCTTCACATATGTATCCATGTGGTTGAGGTTAATACGGGAGCCACCTAAACCCCTAAACGATACAGTTCGCGCTGACCAGATACGTACACATATATTATTAACTGGTATGCCTACAGCAAGCATGGTAGACAAACTGTACACATGTACGCAGACGACACTGTAATCTATACCAGCCAACCAAATCTCCCGCAGCTGAAGGCCGTGCTGCAAGACCAATTCACAGGGGTAGAAAAGTGGATCGCAGATAACAAACCTTTTCTAAATACTCACAAAACTGTTACAATGCTCTTTGGAACTGCACCTAAACTACACAAATTGAAAACACCCCATCTATGTGTGGGGACAAGATCAAATGACACACTGACTACAGTCACTTCTCTCAAATATCTAGGTATGTGGTTAGACCCAAATCTATCTTTTGGCCCCCACATCGAAAAACTCTCATCTAAACTCTACCCCAAACTAGGTGCCTTGTACAGAAACAAATCCTGCCTGAGCCCCGCAGTAAGAAAGCAGATTGTGCAACAAGTGCTTATGCCAGCTATTGAATACGGAGATGTAGTGTATGCAGCTGCCCCTCAATCACACCTCCAGAAACTTACTACATTGTATAACTCATTCTGCCGCTTTGTGCTACAATGTAACTACATAACCCACCATTGTGACATGTTAAAAGAACTAAACTGGCCATCGCTGGAATCTAGACGCACTCTTCACCTTTCCAACCTGGTGTTTAAGAGCTTTTCTGGGAAGCTACCACCCTACCTGAATAGGCTGATTGCCCCAGCAGTTCCCTCATCCTATAACCTCAGAACCAGGACCAGCACCTTACTTGCAATACCACAATACAAAAAGAAATACATTTTCCTACAGAGCACCGCAAATATGGAATAACCTCCCAGACGCCATCAAATATTCCTCCAGTCTAAAGTCCCTTAAGAATTCCCTATTAACATACCTCAATACGAAATGCACCTGTAAACATGTAACATAATGACTTTATTTCCTACATGTTTATTTTTCTGTTAATCTGTATATTTGGTTTTGTGTTAATATCTTGCATTTTACTATTTTGTATTTCTGTAACCATTCATTGTTCTTGAACCCAGGACATACTTGAAAACGAGAGAAATCTCAATGTATCCTTCCTGGTAAAATCCTTTATAAATAAATAAAATAAATAGGTAGACATAGGTTAAGGACACCTTATCCAGAATGCTTGGGACACCGAGCATTCTGGATTTCAGAATTCTTCCAGATTTCAGAATCTGGTAAATCCAATGTTTGAGAGGAAGGAGATTGGGTAGGAGAGCTACAATCCCCTTCCTGCTACAGCCACCAGTTAGTACACGCCCTGGGAGTGCTGTGCTGGATTACATAGCAGATATGACACTTGGATAGGCGTGACTCCGAGCAACAATTTTCGGATATTCTGGATTTTTGAATTCCAGATAATGGGTGCTCAACACGTAGAGAATTGAAAAGTTTGTACATAGGTATTATGTGCATTTTGAATATCTACAGAAACAAGAATTATTATTTTTCGCATAACTCATCAATCTAATGCAGAACAATTATATCTCAATATATAACCTTCACCTTTTCTGCTCCATTCATTACACATACATTTTGTGAACTTATGCCAAATAATATGTAAAAAGTAGACTTTCCAACTAATACAACAATAATTGTTCTACTAGAAACAAATAAAATATAGATAAACAAATGTTAAAAATAGTTGAATCTCCTTCTTTCCCACTAGTCAACTCCAAGTAAAACCATCAAGAACACAGGAACACCCATCCCAACACCAAGAAGGGATTTTTAATAAATAGATTATTCTTTCTAAAGACTTTTAGTAACTTACAGATGAGTAACATAATTATCAATACAATTCCCGCTGGGAAATAAATGCAAGAAACTGAGAATATTGCATTTGATTGATTTATAGATAGATGAAAAGAAGTGATATTACCACGTTGTCTATGATATTTTTACTTGCTGGCTAGATAATATTAAATAGGAGATTTTGAGTGACATGCATTTACCAGAGCTTTGAAATGCAACCTTGATGGCTTTTAATAGTGTGCAGAATTCTACCCTACTATACTAATGTACCAGTGCTTCCACCTCTCCAAATAGATTATTAGCACATCTTGTCAGAGTGTTTATTCCTAGGTTATTTCTTGTTTTAACAATCAAATACATTACATAAACTATTTTATAGCTGATGACAGTTTAGACTCCAGGGACATCCGTTACAGATCTGACTTGGAAACATCTAGTTTATGTCATCCATCACAGTCATTTTGCAGTAATCGTGGCTTGAGATCCAAACAGTAACAATATACTTTACCGCTTCAGTGTGCTGAGCTAGCTAGAGTATCACCCTGCGTGTAAGATTATTCTAACCGCACAGAAGTTGTCAGAAAAGGAGATCTAATGAGGAATTAATGAATTGTTATGAAGCTTCACTCATCACTGCAGCTTTTACACATTTTAACAGCTAAATTCCTCTTTTATTCTCATTGGCTACTGCCTGGAATTAATATTATACAACGCATGCAATGTAGCAAAAGAGCAAAAGAGAGGTTAGGTCTGTGCTAAATTTGGTCTCGGTCATTCTCCACTTCTCAAGTGATGAGTTGACATTTAAGCACTTCCTGACCTGAGATACAAAATCTGTGGAACATTTAAGATGACTCGACTGTGTTGATACAGTCATTAGTAAATGGCACTTCTGTTTATTGTAAATTAATTGCAATAACACATTCTGAGTTTTCTCATTTGTTCATTCTGAATTATTCATATCTATCCAAATATGTAAATAATTATTCATCAGTATAATTATCTACCCGTTAATCCGTCATTCTATTCTTACCTATTCGAGTGGGGTTATTTACGCTGCACCGGTTTGCAAATATCATTGAAAATCACCAGTATTGCATAAAAGACAAACACCAGCATTTCACAAAACTAAAATCTAAAGAGCAACAGGAGTTTAGTTTTGTGAAAAGCTGGCTCTTGTCTGCATTGCAAAACCGCCACAATTTGCAACAACGGCGCTATGAAAATAAACTTGTGTATTTCCACCATGATCTGTTGACAATCGGAAAGCTGGGTGCTTGCGAGTCATACATGGCCTGGATAAATATTCTTCAATCTGTGTTCGAATGTTATTTTAATGGAGTATTAGATTCCCTTTGCATGGCTGTAAAAGGCAATTTGATAAGAAAGCAGAACGAACCAATTTTGAGAAAGAAGTGACAGGTTTCTTGTGGGATGACAAGTATTTCATGGGTCATGTCCAGCAGGAATGAATTGTTACATAGTTCGACCACTGTTTTTGTAGAGAAAACAAAGCTTCGATTCAGCCCATATTCTGCAAAGCTGTCTTTTAAAACATATGATTTAAGACGCAAAGTCACAATACTATCATTATCATCAGCCTATATACAGGGTGGACCTAATGATGGGACATATTCTGTGGTGGGATGAAAGAGAAAGCCAAAGAATGTTAACGTCGAGGTGGTTACCATCTATGGGATGTGATAGTCAAGGCATCAACAGTGCTGTGAACTCCTTACTTTAGTTATGTATTACACTTACAGGGTAATTCAAAGAGAGGTGGAAACCAGGAGAATGACTGGAGAAGTGATAATTCATGGTCAAAATAGCCAAACCAGAATAATTCTTCCATTTATCTCACTTTCCAAAATGGGCTATTTTGACCTAGAATTTTCACTTCTCCTGCCAGTTCTCCTGGTTTTCACCTCTCTCTGAATAACCCTGTTATTGCTTGTGTCAGTCCTAGATACACACATTTCAAACATGCCCCATCATTACGGCCTTCCCTATTCATTAAAATATTATTTTTTTAAATCAAATTGGAGAGCAGGGTGGTGACTGAAGTGCAAGATAACCGCATTTAATTTGGGAGCAGAAATATCAATTATTTTTTTTAAGACTTGACCCTGATGCAGTTTTTTTCCAGTGCTGGATTCCCTCATGTCGTGGACCTTTCAGATGTAGGTTTTCCCTATGTCGAGCTACAACATGATGTGCAGTCGTGCATCTTTGAGATATGTTACGTTTGCCCATAGCTCCCTTATGCTGTGCATTTTGAGATACATGTCTATTGACTTTATGACAAGCTTCACTGGTATATTGAGATACGTGTAGGTTTATGTGATTCATCTTAATCACTGACAATTAATAATAACAAATGTCTAATAAAACAATCTCATAATTGATATAAAAATGCTGTAGTAATATATTTGGTTTTGGTTTGGTATCAGGGAATTATGTCTGAATCCAGAATTCAATTAATTCGCCTTAGTATATGCCCAAATAAATGCAATACTTTAGCCAAAGTAAGTTTGGTATTCATTTACACATATTAAATATGAAAACATTGATTTTTACAAACATGTTCCAAATAACACAATGAGAAGCAATCCATATAAAATTACATCTTACTTCACTTTAGCCATTTAAAAATGAAAACATAAATATTATTTGACTTTCTCTTCAAGACTCTTAAGAAATTTAAGGAATTATTATTTGTTATTCCTGTCTAACATTCAAGAGAATATTTACATGATGGAATCCTTTAATTTTCTTTCCAGTAACAATAAACCATAATCAAGAAGGCCTGAGATACGAACGCAGCCGTGCGATGGATCACATGCGGTGAAATCAAATTAAGAAACAATTTGAAAGAATTTGGCGGTGCTTCTTGGGTTTATTGTGAGAATTTAAAAAGTATCAACACTTAATAAAACATCTTTAATAATTCATTTCAGCTGATTTAATCTCGACTCATAAAAAGAATGGAAAATAAGCCTAGAGCTACTGTTTTCTTTTCAGAGTCAGCAGAGTACATTTAAACATAGTTAATACATAATGCGCAAAGCTTAAAACTTGAAATGTCATGAAATATATTTAAGATTAAGTAACCATGAAATAGCAACTAATAATTGTATTGTTGATGGCCACAATTTTTTTGGAACATTTTATTGAAATGTTCCATTAAACGTGTCATGGAACATTGAAAAGTTCCATAAACACCAAAACCATTATTCATATAATCTTCACGGGACTCCCAGCCAGGATGGAACAGATCGTGCTTCGGTGCTTGCAGCCACCAAACTAGCTAGTTCACCAAGAAGGCGCACACTCCAGGATTCTTTTATAACTTCAAGATACTTTATTGTGCCCACATAGGGATTAATGTTTCATTTCTTTGTGGACTTTTCTCAAGAAGCCATCTTCAGAGAAGTCCATAAAGGACTGAAACGTTCCCATGTAGCACAGTAAATTATCTTGAAGTTATACAAGACTTCTGGGCCACTATTGCAAACGTAACGCCAGCGTTAGCGCTCCTATATGTGAGCGTTAATGTTAGCTTATGTGAGTCTAGGGCGCGCCCAACATATTACATTCCGAACGCTAACCGGTTAAAAACACTATTTGCACATCAGTGATTATGCTCGCTTCCGCAAACTTACTGTACTTTGCGCTCCCTATGCTTAACATGGGGAGAGCAACGATTAATTAGTGTTAGTCCTAAGGCTAATTACTGCACTGCTGCGGTTAACTAGAAATTTAACCACAGCTAGAAGCTGGTGCTAACTGATTCCGATTCTGTGAAATGAGTCAGCTCCAGCTGAAAACCCCACCAAAAATAAGATACTCAACTCTCATCCTGCAGCGCGAATGGTGGACCAATCCGCCGCTTCTGGCTGCCGGAGCAGAGTAAGACTGGTGACAAATAGTCCCCGGTCTCACTCTACGATCACTCCGCAGACCTGTAGGATCTCGTGAGAGTGAGATCCTGCAGGTCATGTGACCAGACAGCACAAGCTTCCATGGTGTCCTTTGGACTCCAGGAGATGATACTCGCAGTGGCACGTTAGTGCTGCCACGAGAATCATGGAGGATAGCGCTGTGTTACAGGGCAGACTGCTGAATCAGCGCTTGCCCCATAATAGGGTGTCAAAATGGGGAAGCTAAGGGGAAACCTGTGGGCGCCCCTGGAGTGGTGAAGTATATATATATATTCATTTAATCATGCGCGTGCTAGTGCTGAGAGCTGAATGAAATACACATCCCACAAATTCCTCCAAGTTGAGCCATGGCGTCCTACAGATGCTGTGCAAGTGCTTTATATTAAGTGTGAGGAGGTGAAATGGGAGTTAGTATCCATTTTTTTTACTTTACTCTTAATAAACATATAGATACATTAATGTTCTACCTGTAAAATGCATTATATGCCTTCCCTAATGTGGTTCTTAAATCTAAAAAGGCAAATATAAATCTAAAAGGGCAAGTAAGATAATGATACCTATTTGATCAACTATATATATTTATATATACATATACAGTATTCACACACACATATACATACACATATATATTCAACCCTAGCCCTGCTGGGTATTATTTGAATTCCTTTCTTTACAAATCTTTAGAGCAATGTTGTTTCCATTACAATGGATTGAACTGGTGAAAAATATAAACAGGCAAGAGGTTTGACTAGTCTTTGGAAATTCATGGCTATATGAGCTTTTTAGATATTGTATATTGTTGCTAAGCAGCTTGATAAACAAGGCAAAGTGCATGAGAAACATTAACTAGCTCACCAAAAAACGTTTACCCACTTGTATCATTACAAAGGAAATATACCATTAGCATATGATCCAAAAATCTCCTCTGAGTAATATATTTACATATCTCACATAATCATTTGTATCTCTTTTAGCCTCCATTAAAGAAGAAAGGTATTATTATCTTACTTGCCCTTTAGATTTAGATTTGCTTTTTTAGATTTTGATTTAAGAATGCATTTTATAGGTAGAAGATATTGCATATATAGGTTTATTAAGAGTAAAGTAAAAAAAAATGGTTACTAAATCCCATTTGCAGCTCCTCAAACTTAATATAAAGCACTAGCACAGTATCTGGAGGATGTCATGTCTCAACCTGGAGGAATTTTTGGGATGTGTATTTCCTTCAGCTCTCAGCAACTAGCATTCACAAGATTAAATTAATTGTACATTAAGCTAAAAGCAGTCACAAGTTGTCTGCTGTCAGTTTACTGAATGAGTGAAATAGGATAGACCTGGGTCAAGACAAGAGCAGAGCTGGAGAGCAAGATCCAAAGGAGAAGATCCTATCCTTAACCATTTCACTACTGATACTCTGATAGAGTTAACTCAATCTTCAAAAGCATTGTCAGGTGGCCAAGATCAAGGTAACTGGCAGGGTTATTCAAAGAGATCTGAATGGCTCCCGAAAGGGAACCGAACGCTGAAAATAAGCGTTCGGTTACCTTTCTAGGCCATTCGGCTATCCAGAGAGCAGGCAATTAGCCAAATGCTGGCGAATTGCCTGCACATATGGTGCCTGTTCGGTGCCTGTTTGAGGGCAGTGAATTCCCCATAGAGAAGCAATGCTTCGTCTACTCAGAGAACAAAAACCAGCAGTGAAAGGTTCCCGAAATGCCCTGCCATTCGGTGGTTTAATGCGGCAGGTTTATTCAGGCGAATCCCATAGGCTTCAATGTTAAAAATATTCCCATATTTGGTCCCACCTCAACCTTACAAATCCGCCACAAGCATTTTTTATCTCTGGTTGCAGCGGTGGGTCAAAAAACAATTTTACATACTTGGAACCACCCTACTCCAATCCCACTTACACTTTTCCAAACCAAACTGAATTATTTTTTCGGAATGGATTGGCTTCACACCTTGATTAATAAGGAAACTCACGCTAAGAAATTTCTCACGACTTGGCAATGCTATTTTCCAACCATAGATACTCACATGCGTACGCTGATCAAAACCTCGCTACAATACACTGCTTGGTACTCAGCAGAAATGGTTGCAGGACGTAACCCTCTTCAATCCATGCTTTAATTTCCGCCCATTATGTCGCGCATGCCTTCCTGGCTTACACCACATTTTAACACAGACTAGACCTATTTACTTGGTCTCCAAGACCGTACTTCGAATTTGTTATGAGTTCTGGACCGGGCAGTCCATTATATTATTTTATTATTTTATTTTATTTTGTTCGATTGTATGATTATCTCTGTTGTTTCAGCTCTACTACACCGTAATATTGCTTTTTCTGTATACAGCAGAATATTTCTAATTGAACTGATAACTTGTTAACGGATTTTTAGAAAACACCAGCCTGCCGCGATCGAGATCACGTGATCTCGCGAGATCACGGCAGGCTGGAAGGTGGATCCCAGGCGAGCGGCAGATACTCACGAGACTGCCGCTCGTTGAAGGAAGGAACGCGGCGGCCGCAGGATCTGCCTGTCGAAGGGGCCAGCAGAGGTGAGCCTGGGGGCAAATATATCCATGAGTGAGCCTGGGGGCAAATATATCCATGTGTGAGCCTGGGGGCAAATATATCCATGTGTGAGTCTGGGGGCAAATATATCCATGAGTGAGCCTGGGGGCAAATATATCCATGTGTGAGCCTGGGGGCAAATATATCCGTGTGTGAGCCTGGGGGCAAATATATGTAGATTTAGTGGCGGTTACTGAGACATGGTTCAGTGAGAAAAATAACTGGGACATAACAATACCGGGGTACTCTTTATATAGAAAAGACAGAGAAGGTAGGAAAGGAGGAGGCGTGGCCCTGTATGTGAAAAACATAAAAACGAACCAAATAAAAGTGAGCGAGGTGAACATAGAGTCAGTTTGGGTTACACTAACATTTGGCAATCATACAGTAGCTCGTGTAGGTGTGATCTATAGACCCCCTGGACAAGTAGAAGAGCTAGATAATCTGCTGTTTGAGGAAATAGCCAAAATGGCAATGAAGGGGGAAGTTATTATCATGGGGGACTTTAATCTTCCTGATGTGAACTGGAAAACCAAAATAGCTGGGTGCACCAGGAGTACAAATATTCTAAACTCCCTACTGGGATTATCTCTAACACAAGTAGTTGAGGAGCCGACCCGTAAAGAGGCCATATTGGATTTAATACTCACAAATGGAGCTTTGGTATCAGATGTTGTTGTAGGTGAAAATTTGGGATCTAGTGATCACCAGTCAGTGTGGTTTAATATAAGAACAGGGATGGAGCCACACCACACTAAAACAAAAGTTTTAGACTTTAAAAAAACTGATTTTTCTATAATGAGATTTTGTGTGATTGAGTCATTACCAGACTGGAGGAGTTTAAAGGGAGTCCAG
The DNA here is from genome assembly GCA_009667805.1 of Leptobrachium leishanense. NCBI lineage: Eukaryota > Metazoa > Chordata > Amphibia > Anura > Megophryidae > Leptobrachium > Leptobrachium leishanense. The sequence continues at coordinate 113,800,132 of CM019066.1, forward strand.
GAGAAATGGGATTATTTAAAGGAAGCATTATTGAAGGCCACAGGCAATTGTATTCGGCTTGTTAGCAAAAACAAAAAAGGGAAGAAACAACTGTGGTACTCTGCAGAAGTTGCCAAAATAGTGAAGAACAAAAAGATAGCATTCAATAATTATAAAAAAACTCAGAGTGAAGAAGATAGGCAAACCTATAAAATTAGGCAGAAAGAGGCAAAGCAATTTATAAAAGCTTCCAAAGCACACGCAGAAGAGAAAATAGCTCAGTCAGTAAAAAAGGGGGACAAAACATTTTTTAGATCCATAAACGAGAAAAGAAAAGTAAAACAAGGATTAGTTAGATTAAAAACAAAGGAAGGAAGGTATGTAGAAGAGGATAAAAGTCTCGCTGACTGCCTCAATGAATATTTTTGTTCAGTCTTTGCAGAAGAAAAGGAAGGAAAGGGACCTCAGTTAGGAGGAAACACTAACGAGACATTTACATATGAGTTTACAGAGGAGGGGGTTCTACAGCAGCTGTCTAAAGAAAAGACAAATAAGTCAATGGGGCCTGATGGGATCCACCCTAAATTATTAAAAGAGCTCAGTGGTGTAATAGCAAAACCGTTAACAAGGATTGGTTAAATAAATCTGTTAACGGGAGTCGTCCCAGAAGACTGGAAATTAGCAAATGCTGTGCCCATTTACAAGAAGGGTAGTAGGGAGGAATCGGGGAACTATAGGCCAGTTAGTCGAACGTCAGTAGTGGGGAAATTAATGGAAACCATGTTAAAGGAAAGGATTGTTGAACATCTAAAAACACATAGATTACAGTATCAGAAACAACATGGGTTTACCTCAGGGAGATCATGCCAAACTAATCTTATTGATTGTTTTGATTGGGTAACAAAAATAATAGACACAGGTGGTGCAGTAGACATTGCTTATTAATATTTCAGTAAGGCTTTTGATACTGTTCTGCATAGAAGGCTTATCAATAAATTGCAATCTTTGAGCTTGGATTCCAATATTGTTGAATGGATTAGGCAGTGGCTGAGTGACAGGCAACAGAGGGTTGTGTTAAATGGAGTTTATTCGGCGCAAGGTCTTGTTACCAGTGGGGTACCTCAGGGGTCAGTACTTGGACCCATTCTCTTTAATATTTTTATTAGTGATATTGCAGAAGGTATTGATGGAAAAGTATGTCTTTTTGCTGATGACACAAAGATTTGCAACAGGGTTGACGTTCCTGGAGGGATCAGCCAAATGACAAATGATTTAGGTAAACTATAAAAATGGTCGGAGCTGTGGCAATTGAGTTTTAATGTGGATAAGTGCAAGATAATGCACCTGGGACGTAAAAACCCAAGGGCTGAATATAGAATATTTGATACAGTCCTAACCTCAACATCTGAGGAAAGGGATTTAGGGGTTATTATTTCAGAGGATCTAAAGGTAAGTAGTCAATGTAATAGAGCAGCAGCAAATGCTAGCAGAATGCTTGGTTGTGTAGGGAGAGGTATTAGCAGTAGGAAAAGGGAAGTGCTCATGCCACTGTACAGAGCACTGGTGAGACCTCGCTTGGAGTACTGTGTGCAGTACTGGAGACCGTATCTCTAGAAGGATATAGACATCCTAGAGAGAGTTCAGAGAAGGGCTACTAAAATGGTGTACGGCTTGAAGGAGAAAAGTTACCAGGAAAGGCTTAATGATCTTAACATGTACAGCTTGGAAGAAAGACGAGACAGAGGAGATATGATAGAAACATTTAAATACGTAAAGGGAATCCACAAGGTAGAGGAAGGGAGTATATTTAAAAGGAAACAAAGTAGCAAAACAAGAGGACATAGTCTTAGATTAGAGGGGCAAAGGTTTAAAAGTAACATCAGGAAGCATTATTTTACTGAGAGGGTGGTGGATACATGGAACAGCCTTCCAGTTGAAGTGGTAGAGGCCAAAACAGTAATTGAATTTAAGCAGGCATGGGATAGGCATAAGGCTATCCTAAACAAAAGATAAATCCAGGTAAAGTATCCATGTAATTGGGCAGACTAGATGGGCCGAAAGGTTCTTATCTGCCGACATTTTTCTATGTTTCTATATCCATGTGTGAGTCTGGGGGCAAATATATCCATGAGTGAGCCTGGGGGCAAATATATCCATGTGTGAGTCTGGGGGCAAATATATCCATGAGTGAGCCTGGGGGCAAATATATCCATGTGTGAGCCTGGGGGCAAATATATTCATGAGTGAGCCTGGGGGCAAATATATCCATGTGTGAGTCCGGGGGCAAATATATCCACGTGTGAGCCTGGGGGCAAATATATCCATGTGTGAGCTGGGGCAATATACCCATGTGTGGGCACTGCTGGGTATGTGAAGCTGGGCACTGCTGGGTATGTGACACTGGGCACTGCTGGGTATGTGACGCTTGGCACTGCTGGGTATGTGATGCTGGGCACTGCTGGGTATGTGACACTGGGTACTGCTGGGTATGTGACGCTTGGCACTGCTGGGTATGTGATGCTGGGCACTGCTGGGTATGTGATGCTGGGCTCTGCTGGGCATGTGAAGCTGGGCACTGCTGGGTATGTGAAGCTGGGCACTGCTGGGTATGTGATGCTGGGCACTGCTGGGTATGTGACTCTGGGCACTGCTGGGTATGTGATGCTTGGCACTGCTGGGTATGTGATGCTGGGCACTGCTGGGTATGTGACACTGGGCTCAGTTATATACACCTCACATTACTGTATCACAGAGCTCCACAGCAAGAAAATTCTAATGTATGGTGTGTATGAGTGTTTGAATTTTATTGCTGTGGCGCACTGTGATACGCTCATACACGCTGCGTGTTTTTTTTTTTGGGGTGGCAGCATTTCATCCTCCGCTCCAGGCAGCACAATGTCTTGGGCCGGCCCTGGGATACGCCATCAACATGATAGCATGAACTTGATCAAGAAACGATGCTTTGGTATGTTGTGCTATTCAGACGTTGTTCCACACAAATTTATGGGCCCCAAACCATAACACTGCCCCCACCAGCTTGAAGGGTTGTACTCATGCATGTGGGGTGCATGCTTTCATGCCGTTTCCACCAAATTCTCACTCTGCCATCTGCATGATGCAATTGGAAACGTGATTCATCGGACCACTTGACTTTTTTCCAATGTTCGACTGTCCAATCCTTGTGTTCCTGTGTGAATTGGAGATGTTTTATCTTGTTAACTGCAGACAACAAGGGTGTTTGAACAGGCCTTTGGCTTACATATCCCATACGATGCAGTGTACGGCAAACAGTATGTTCAGAGATCATTTGAGAGGATCCCTGATTAAGATCTGCAGTAATTTGATGCACTGTTGCCCTTCTGTTGTCTTGTACCAGTCTTGCCACTCTCTGTTCTGCCCTAACATTGACTAGTTGCTGACGGCCACAATTCGCATGTTCAGACCAAGATTTCTGGCTGACAGTCCAGTCTCTAAACACTTTAACAACAGCTGCTCTTGAACATTCATCAAATTCTGCTGTTTTGCTGATACTCGCTCCATGGCTCTGAGCGCCAACAATCAACCAACGTTCAAAGGGTGTTAAATCGCGTTGTTTACCCATATCTTCAAAAAAAAAATCACTTCTACTGTCATGGTAAACAACCCGCTTCCCTATTTATAATGGTCTGGCACTCTAGCAACTTCAGCTCGAAATTATAGTTAATTGGCCTAAAAAAGTCAGGTGGTCATAATAATCTGGCCACTCAGTGTATTCCTAAAATTGATATTGTCGTATCAAACAATGTACTGTAAGAAACCAAAAATTACCAGCACTTATAGACTCAAGTGTCTCTGGACTCTGAAGGCGCTTTCACACTAGGATGCCAGCAATGTTTCAGCCTACTGGCCTTTGACACTGCATAGTATTCACTGTACACTGACGGTCCTATTCCATAGTTGGTGCTAACTTCACCAGAGCTGTTGTAAACTTACCAGAGCCATTTTAGTTTATGGAGTTGTTAAGTTTACAACAGCTCTGGATACGTTAGAAAGAACCTGCTTTGGAATATTGCCCAGAGTACTTCCCATTGAGAAAAGGGGTTTTCCCCTGAAATATTTGTATATCGGCCCTCTGTGACAATGAATATGGTGGCTCTAGTGCACTGTGGCAACTGAGCACAGTATCCTGCTTTGTTTTTGTGTTCCTGTATCTATGGCTGTGCGTCCTAGCCAACTACTTGGGAGCCTACTACTGGTGTGGACATCTTATTACAAGTCTGTGAGTTGTTGGAGCTGACCCCCCCTCCCCTATATACAGTTCAGGAACATAAAATTCTGTTGATTGTTTGCCTTTCTGAATGTTTTTCCTCTACAAATTAGGAGTTAACATTTTGTACTTGTGTAAGATTTGCGAGGGAGGTATCCCATTGTATGGAACTATTCATTTGAAAAGTATGAACATTTAGACATCAGCATACTGTGTTTGACATACCATGTATGAACTTTTTTTATCTATATAACCCCTGGCAGGGGTTATGGGATGTAACATAAGCTGTGAGTGTAAGGTTCAACTACAAACGGTTTCACCATAACATGACATTACTGAACTGTTGGTTTACGTCCTATAACTGTTTCCCTTCGTCTGATCCTCCATGATTTCACAATGAGAAACTCTTAACAAGGCTCATTAGCACGTATTACATACCTCATCAGCATGTCCGACCGCTCCATAAATCTTTGCTATCTGTCCAATGAGACATGGGAAATCGTCCCCAACATCTTTTAATGTGGAAAGAGATCCCGCCAGTGAAAGTGGCTCATATGCTGATATTTCGTAGAATATATTAAGGATGATATCACTGTAACTCGGATCAGATACATATGCCGTGAGAACAGGGAGAGTTTCAGTAAGAACCTATGAATAAAACAGTGACAGATTAATGCAAAATTAGCCAAAAAAATTACAAAGCCAGAAAATGGAAACATTTATCAGAAATTAAAATGTCACTTTTTATGCTTTAAAGAGATCATGAAATGTAAGTAGTTTAGAGGTTAAAAAATGTTTTTCTGCAAAAATTGATTGTTGATCTGAAAGCATGATCATAAATATTCATAAACTATAAATATATTAGTCCAAAAATGACAACGCATATTTGATGTTTAATCCAACTATTTGCAATAATGTGGACAGATGCATACAAATATACAGTCAGGTCCAGAAATATTGGGACATAGACACAATTCTAACATCTTTGGCTCTATACACCACCACAATGGAGTTGGAATGAAACAAACACAATGTGCTTTAACTGCAGACTGTCAGCTTTAATTTGAGGGTATGTACATTCAACTCAGGTGAACAGTGTATGACTTACAGCAGTTTGCAGATGTGACTCCCACTTGTTAAGGGACCGAAAGTAATGGGACAGAATAATAATCATAATAAATCAAACTTTCCCTTCTTAATACTTGGTTGCAAATCCTTTGCAGTCAATCACAGCCTGAAGTCTGGAACGCATAGACATCACCAGACGCTGGGTTTCATCCCTGGTGATGCTCTGCCAGGCCTCTACTGCAACTGTCTTCAGTTCCTGCTTGTTCTTGGGGCATTTTCCCTTCAGTTTTGTCTTCAGCAAGTGAAATGCATGCTCAATGGCATTCAGGTCAGGTGATTGACTTGGCCATTGCATAACATTCCACTTCTGTCCCTTCAAGAACTCTTTGGTTGCTTTTGCAGTATGCTATGGGTCATTGTCCATCTGCACTGTGAAGCGACGTCCAATGAGTTCTGCAGCATTTGGCTGAATGTGAGCAGATAATATTGCCTGAAACACTTCAGAATTCATCCTGCTGCTTTTGTCAGCAGTCACATCATCAATAAATACAAGAGAACCAGTTCCATTGTCAGCCATACATGCCCACGCCATGACACTACCACCATCATCCTTCACTGATGAGGTGGTATGCTTAGGATCATGAGCAGTTCCTTTCCTTCTCCATACTCTTCTCTTCCCATCACTCTGGTACAAGTTGATCTTGGTCTCATCTGTCCATAGGATCTTGTTCCAGAACTGTGAAGGCTTTGTTAGGTGTTGTTTAGCAAACTCTAATCTGGCCTTCCTGTTTTTGAGGCTCACCAATGGTTTACAATTTGTGGTGAACCCTCTGTATTCACTCTGGTGAAGTTTTCTCTTGATTGTTGACTTTGACACACACACACCTACCTCCTGGAGAGTGTTCTTGATCTGGCCAAATGTTGTGAAGGGTGTTTTCTACACCAGGGAAAGAATTCTTCGGTCATCCACCACAATTGTTTTCCGTGGTCTCCCGGGTTTTTTGGTGTTGCTGAGCTCACCGGTGCGTTCCTTCTTTTTGAGAATGTTCCAAACAGTTGTTTTGGCCACGCCTAATGTTCTTTCTATCTCTCTGATGGGTTTGTTTTGTTTATTCAGCCTAATGATGGCTTGCTTCACTGATAGTGACAGGTCTTTGGATCTCATCTTGAGAGTTGACAGCAACAGATTCCAAATGCAAATAGCACACTTGAAATGAACTCTGGGCCTTTAATCTGCACATTGTAATTGGGGTAATGAGGGAATATCACACACCTGGCCATGGAACAGCTGAGAAGCCAATTGTCCCATTACTTTTGGTCCCTTAACAAGTGGGAGGCACATCTCCAAACTGCTGTAAGTCCTACACCGTTCACCTGAGTTGGATGTACATACCCTCAAATTAAAGCTGACAGTCTGCAGTTAAAGCACATTGTGTTTGTTTCATTCCAACTCCATTGTGGTGGTGTATAGAGCCAAAGATGTTAGAATTGTGTAGATGTCCCAATATTTCTGGACCTGACTGTAAGTGAACATTACTTATCTCATCTGTGACAAATCTGGGACTGTCCAGGATATTTGTGATACTGCTCTGGTATCTCAACTCATCTATCCCATTGTTATCTCTTGTCTTTTAACAATGATTTAGGGGGTTATTCAGAGAGCAACAAAATGTCAGCGACATTTCTTTTTTTTGTGTAAACTATATTTATTGGCATTAAACAACATACATGATATATAATAGACAAAGGTGTAAACTTAACGGTCAATACAATCAGCAGTCCACATGTCTCATTTGCTATAGAAAATACCATTTTTCTGTAATACAGTGATTACATAACAATAAAACAACTACAATTATTAAAACTAATAAACAGTGATCAGCAGAGTATAGCAGTGTTTGCAAAAACAAAATATTGCACAGTAATTTCTAAACTTTACCATGACGGAAGCGGAACATCCATTTATAGTAACATCGGCTCGATCCACCAAAGAACCAGGATTATCCTCCTCTAAATTCAAGTCGTCTACATTAAGTGTGCTGAGGTGAGATGACCACGGCCGCCATATCGCATAAAATTGGTCATACTTGCCCAGGCTATTATAGTGAGCCTCTTCCATAGTCCTAATCCCCGCCACCCTCAGTACCCAATCTCGCACTGTAGGTGGGCAATCCCTTTTCCAAAATACAGGTGTCAGCGACATTTCTACTCACAGGTCTGCATGTGCAAAAATAAGACTAACATTGCGACAGTCATAAATATGTGTTTAGACATTAGGCACTTCATATGAAGATATATGTATATATCAGATACACACATCATCGTAGTTTAATACACATAGGGCTCTATTACAGTCCTAACGCAAATGTTAACGCTCACATGCGTGAGCATTAACGTTTGCTGCGGTATTTACTGCATATTACAATCTTAACGCAAACGGGTTAAAAAAATAATAATCCCTTTGCGTTTGGTGCCTTGCGCCTTGCAGCACGAGGTTAGTGTACTTTGCGCTCCCAATAATTAACATGGGAAGCGCAAAGTGTTAATCAGCGTTGGTATGACAAAGTCCCAGCGCTGATTAACGTCTGGCTCTGGTTAGCGAAAAGTTAACCAGAGTCAGAACCTGGTGTTAACGGATTCTGCTTCTGCAGAATCCGCTAACACCAGGCATAAAAAAAAAAAATCAGATACTTACCATCTGTCCCACGGCGAGGACCGCGGCACCGTCCGCCTCCTCCGGCCGGCGGGAGCAGGGAAAGACTGGGGAAAAAGTCCCCCCAGTCTTTGCCTGTGTATCCCTACGCCGACCGGACGGTTCTCCCAAGGCGAGATCCGGCTGGTCATGTGACCGCTGGCGTCTGTTTCAATGGAGTCCTATTGACTCCATTGAGAGGATGTGCGCGGCTGCGCTTAGCGCTGCCGCGCGCATCCCGGACATAGCGGGCGCAAACAATGCGGCAGCATTGTTTGCGCCTGCATTGTAATCCCCAGTTAAAACGGGGGCAGTAGGGGGAAAACTGCGGGTGCCCCCGTTTTAGCGCGGGGATTGTAATAGTGTCCATACTAATTTCTAATCAAATAATACATCCTAAGCAATTATTTAAAACACTTTGTTCAGTTAAATATTGAATCGCTATCTTTATTTTAATTCACATAATTATTAATGAAATGAAATCAATGAGATGTATTTTTACTGTTTATCAAATGCATTGTTTTTTTTTGTGAGATTGTTTTTTTCTCTTTCATAGGTTAGTTTCGCAGATTGGCCAGTTTCTTCCATGAGAGGTGTTCCTGGTACACAGAGTGCTCCCTTTAATTGGAACAATCTGTTTTAATCCTTTTCTGTCTCTGCTGCCAGAGTGAATTAACGGTGAAGAATAAAAGGGCAATTCAATACGTAAATGGTCCTGTGGGCTTCCATCAATGATAGTGAAGGCCAAAATAGACCGGTAATTGAAAGTATGGAATAAAAATAGTACAGTTTGCGCAATGACCACCCAAGCAAAGAACAGGGACATAGCTCAGGTACTAGTGACAACCTAGTTAACAGCACACAATAAAACCATGAGTAAATAAACAGCCAAAATCAGTTGTGAAGGGTCTTCTTTTGATTTAGGAAGCATCCACTGCAACTGGTCATGCCTACATCCTAGCTGATGAGGGTTCAACAAACCTGAAACAGCGCTGTCCTAGGAGTGGCTTTGACCAGTTGCATAACCCTATCTCTGCTAGAAAGCCACAGTGTGGCATAGCATTGATTTTAGGGTTCTGTGTAATAACAGATCCAGGATGCATAAACGTGAGACAGAGGTCATTTGCATATCCTACCCAGAATTCCTTGCTGCATATGGGGAATGTGGCACAGGAGCTCTGGGATGCAATTCTTTGAATTGCTATGATGTGCAGGTGGCTTCTGCAATAATAAACACAACTTATTATAGTGTGGAGGCTTTTTATCTCACTTTTTGTCCTCCACCACAGCCCTTATAGACACTATATATACACATTTATACATACACACAGTTTTAAGGTTATTTTATTAATATTGTGATAAAATATCAATCCAGTAATGCACCTTTCCTGTGGTGACACAGCCCCATTTCACAGTTTCACACCCACAACCCTTACATGATGCCACTATTCCATTACAATCCTCCATCGTACCTCAGCCCCATTACTCTCCTTTCCTCTCCTTATCTATTTTATTATATGGCTGTTAGTGTATTGAGTAGAGATGATGCTGCCATTGGGGACTCTTAACTCATGCCATGTTTGCAGTCACATGGGTAGGCATGTTTCAGAGTCTGGGTGAGTCAGCCCACTTTAAAACATGTCAGAGCTAATTTGATATTGAGATTTCTCCTGGCCCCAGAGCCCTGGATTTGAGCACACAACAAACCTTATAATAGAGCTTTAGGCAAAGAGATTCCATTACAGGTAAGTGGAGTGGATGGAGACAAGTCCTTTTTACTTGTTCTCCCAGTCTTGTGTAAGTAACCTACAGAGACTCGTTTGTGCTAGAAATGGGGGGGGGGGAGGTAAGGCTCCTACAGTTGATAAGAGGTTTCAGATTTTAATAACTTTTCACCAAACCAGTCCTTCGGTGCATGATTACATGAACATGCTTGGATGCCTGTACACATATCATGGATTGACCAAGATCTGGCAGAATTGCTCATGGTGGGGAATTTGCAACAAAAAGACCGACAGATCTTGCCTTTCTACTGTGTAACTAATCAGTTTGATTGAGTCCTATAATGTTATTTATCATTTATAGGGCCCATTTGCATGTCAGAAAAATAGGATCACAGTCATTGCTTTAACCCCTGTTTCAGCAGGAGAAAAGAAAAAAAGAACTGATATTTGCTCACTGATAGGGATAAGCTATTCGGTTCGATCTGTTCGGTGTTCGATTCGAACATCGCCTGTTCGGCTGTTCGTCGAACTCCGAACATTTCCGCGTGTTCGCCGCATGTTCCCCCACAATGCACTTTTCCACTGGCCTGAAGCTTGTAATTGGCTACAGCCTTGCACCTGACCACAGGTCAGGTGTAAGACAGGTGCAAGACTATGCCAATCACGGCTCAGAGTCCTGATTGGGCAAATTTTGCCAAATCATGGGCTCACAGAGCTAAGTCCGCAGCACACTATATAAGGCGTCCCTCGCAGCCCCAGCACGTGTTTTTAGAGAAGAGATTGTTCTGTTAGTTTGTCTTCTCAGTGCCAGCAGCTATTAGGGGGGTCTCACTTCTAGCAGATATCTGGGAATTGTTGTAATCTGTGTCTTCTCAGTGCCAGCACCTATTGGGGGGTCTCACTTCTAGCAGATATCTGGGAATTGTTGTAATCTGTGTCTTCTCAGTGCCAGCAGCAATTGTGGGGGTCTCACGTCTAGAAGATATCTGGGAATTGTTGTAATCTGTGTCTTGTCAGTGCCAGCAGTTATTGGGGGGGTCTCACTTCTAGCAGATATCTGGGAAATGTAATCTGTGTCTTGTCACTGCCACCCATCAGGGGGTCTCACTGATTTATAGGAGGTTCCTGGGAATTGTAATTTGTGTCTTGTCACTGCCAACCATCAGGGGGTCTCACTGATTTATAGGAGGTTCCTGGGAATTGTAATTTGTGTCTTGTCACTGCCACCCATCAGGGGGTCTCACTGATTTATAGGAGGTTCCTGTGAATTGTAATTTGTGTCTTGTCACTGCCAACCATCAGGGGGTCTCACTGATTTATAGGAGGTTCCTGGGAATTGTAATTTGTGTCTTGTCACTGCCACCCATCAGGGGGTCTCACTGATTTATAGGAGGTTCCTGGGAATTGTAATTTGTGTCTTGTCACTGCTACCCATCAGGGGGTCTCACTGATTTATAGGAGGTTCCTGGGAATTGTAATTTGTGTCTTGTCACTGCCACCCATCAGGGGGTCCCACTGATTTATAGGAGGTTTCTGGGAATTTTAATCTGTGTCTTGTCACTGACTGACAGCTATCAGGGTGTCTCACTGAGTTATACCAGAGTTCTGGAAATCTTTAATCTAGGTGACACAGTTGAATCAGAGTTCTGCATATCTCCAATTTTTATAACAGAGTTGAATCAGAGTTCTTTATATATTTAATCGATATATATCACTCACCATGGCAGAAAGACCAAAAAGGACAGGCAGACGCTCCCAGACACAGATAAGAGGGCAAGCAGCCTCTGTGTTGGGAGGCTGTGCCTCTGGTCGTCGTGGACATGGTGCATCCTCTGCAGGGGCACGCTTGTCCTTTCTAACTGGTGCTGGCCGCCTTAAGCAGCAGCAACATACAGCGGATTTGGTGGATTGACTAACCAGGCCATCCTCATCCTCCGAGTCCTCTGCCAGCCAGGCTTGTAGTGGTTTACAGTCCACCTCAGCTGCCAAAACATCTAATTCAGCTTCCATGTCCACAGCTACTCCTGCCGTAGCCTCACTATCACACACGGAGGAGTCAGCTGAATTGTTTGACTACAATGACAGTGACATGCTGCTTGAGGATGCGCAGCAAATACAGTGCTCTGATTCAATCTCTGAGGTTGAGGAAGGGAGTATAATCAACCTAGAGGAAGGGGGTGCCAGTGACACACAAATAACTGGCACTCATGTTGCCCCAGCAGCTGCAGCATATTGCGAGGTTGGCTCCAGTGACGAAGAGATAGGGGGTGATGACGATGATGAGGTAACTGACTCCACCTGGGTGCCTGATCGAACAGAGGAGTCAAGGGAGGAGGAGGAGGAGGCACAACAAAAACAAGGCAAAACGTCCTCTATGACCAACCGTAGCCAGTCCAAAGCACCAGAAGTCACAGCTGCTCAGGTGCAGAGCGCTGTTGTTTCAAAGCACATGTACAGGAAGTCTGCTGTCTGGGAGTTCTTTAAGAAATGTGCAGGAGACCGCACCGTTGCTATTTGTAATCTATGTCAGATGAGGATCAAGCATGGGAAAGACATCCCACGCTTGGGTACCACGTGCTTGAGGCGACATATGACCACCTGCCACGTATCCCGTTGGCACAATACTTTGCATAGGTCCTCCTACTCCTCATCTGTCTCTACCCCCACTATATGTCCTGCCATGTCATTGCCTACAACCTCCACTGACAGGGATGATGCTACAGTAATGGGTGTACCAGGTCCTTCCTCAGAATGTGACAGCATCCCATCAGCTGAAGATTTACGCAGTCAGATTACATTGCCCCAGCTGCTGCAGCATAAGAAAAAATATAGTCCCAACCATCCCCAAGCACAGCGTCTAAATGCCAGCATAGCAAAATTACTCGCATTACAGCTGCTGCCTTTCCAGCTGGTGGACTCTGCTTCCTTCCGTGAATTTGCTGAATGTGCTGTACCACAGTGGCAGGTTCCAAAACGCCATTTCTTTTCACGGAAGGCCATTCCAGCACTATACCAGCATGTGGAACACAATGTTATGGAGTCATTGGGAAAGGCAGTCAGCAGCAAGGTGCACATGACTTTAGACACATGGTCCAGGAAGCATGGACAGGGCCGTTACATTTCCTTCACGGCACATTGGGTAACTCTGCTTGCAGCTGGGAGGGATCCAGGACAGGGCTCTGTGCTGGAGCTTGTTCATCCACCTCGCCTCCAGAAAGCTGCTTGTATGAGGTCTGTCTGCCCCACCACCTCTTCCTCCTCCGCCTCCTCTGGCGAAGTAGCAGTTAAACCGACGCGTGGCAGGGGCTACGCAATGGCTCAAGCAAAAAGATGCCATACTGTGCTTGAGCTGGTTTGTTTAGGGGACAGGAGCCACACCGGGCCAGATATTCTGTCAGCTCTGCAGGGGCAGGTGCAGAGATGGTTAACACCACGCCAGCTTCAGCTGGGAATGGTCGTCTGTGATAATGGCAGCAACCTTCTCTCCGCCCTACGCCAGGGTAAGTTGACGCATGTACCATTCCTAGCACACATCCTAAATCTGGTGGTACAGCGTTTCCTAACCAGGTACCCAGGTCTGGCACAGCTTCTCAGCCAGGCCAGAAAAGTCTGCAGCCACTTCAGACGGTCATTCCCAGCAAATGTTCGCCTGGCAGAAATTCAAAGAGAATTCCACCTTCCCACAAAGCGTCTGATCTGTGACATGCCCACCAGGTGGAACTCGACATTAGCAATGCTGCAGCGTCTGCACAAGTAGCAGAGGGCCATCAATGACTACCTGTGTGAGTATGGCACCAGGACATGTTCAGGTCAACTTGGTTCCCCCCCCGCAGTGGTTGATGATCAAGGATGCATGCACTGTACTGTCACCATTTGAGGAGGCAACGAGGATGGTGAGCAGGGACAGTGCATGCATCAGTGACACAATTCCTTTAGTGTTCCTGCTGGAATGCACTCTGCGGGGAATTATAGATGTGGCACTAGAGGCAGAGCAGCAGGAGGAAGAGGAGGCCTTCCCTAGCTCTCAAGGCCCCAGTCTTCACGTGGACAGCATTCCTGCGGGTCCTCAGATCAGACAGGAGGAGGATGAGGAGGAGGAATATTAAGTAGTGGGGGCATTGAAGGTGGGGATTCCTCAAGGGAGGGTTTTGTGTGCCCATAAACCCAAGGACTAGTACGTGGCTGGGAGGAGGAAGTGCACGATGGGGTCATCCTCATTGACAAGGAAGACTCGGAAGCTAATGCCACCTCCAACCTACGCTGCATTGGCTCCCTTATCCTGCAAAGCCTGCTAAAGGACCCCAGGATTCGTGCTATCAAGGAGAGGGATCATTACTGGTTGGCAACCTTCTTGATCCACGATACAAGGGTAAAGTTGCAGAGCTCATCCTGCCCGCACAGAGGGAGCACAGGATGAAACAACTTGAGGACGCTCTAAAGCGACACTTGTGTAACACCTTTCCAGGCACTGGTAGGTTACCAAGTGATGACACAGGTGCTTCTGCGGCTGCGGATGATCAGAGGAAGAGCGGTGAAGGCCGGGGCCGCTTGACTGATACCTTTTTTAATTTTTTGAGTCCACCATATGGTTCAGGACTACCTAGGGGCAAGGGCAGACCTGGATACCTTTACAGCAGATGATCCACTGGCTTACTGGGTGTTGAGATTGGATCACTGGCCAGAACTTAGCCAATATGCTATGCAGCTACTAGATTGCTCTTCATCCAGCGTGCTTTCTGAAAGGATGTTCAATGCCGCTGGAGGTTTTGTCACAGACAAAAGAGAGCGTCTGTCCACCGACTCTGTAGACCGGCTGACATTTATAAAAATGAATCAGTCCTGGATCAGCAACTATCAATCCCCTGATGCTGACGTAACTGAATAGATCAGGGATCTCGTCTGCATTACCAAAACCTTCACCCCTGCACTCTTCCACTAAACCTCAGAAGGGTTACGTCGTGAAGGCACTAGCTGGCACCAAAGGTCTAATATTTGGGTGCACTGCCACTGACCCCTATACCAGATTCATATCATTTTAATATTGGACCGCAGGGTCCAACCCTGCACTCTTCCACAATATCACAGAGGGGTTACGGTGTGACGGCACTGTTGCCGACACTAAAGGCCCAATTTTAAAGCACCTATTGTTACTTTCATCCAAAGTCTGCATAAGTTTCACCATAATTTAGCCAAAAAAATCACTAAACTTGTTCTGCGTGGCCTAAAATGTCTCCTCTTTTCATACAGGCTGCCGCCCCAAGCAGTTGTTTATGAATAGATTAAAGGAAAACCATTTACCATCATTTGAAATGTCATTTTTATGTTTTTAAATGTTTCTATACATCCTACAAATCCGCCACTTCACAAGCAGGTTATGGGGACCTCCTAGGCACGATATTTGAAGGAATTTTTCGTTTTTATTCTTAACCTTTATTTCATGGAAAACTCACTGTTCCTTTAAAAACGTTTTTTTTTTTTACTTTTTGTCCTTGTTTCCTGTCCCCCAGGGCACTACCCGGACCCCCATACACCTTTTATGGCAAATATCTTGCATATATGCCCTCTTGGAGGGCACTCTAAAAATCGAACTTTCGAGTCCCATTGACTTGCATTGAGTTTGGTTCGTGTTCGAGTTCGAACTCAAACTTTTGAAATTGTTCGAGTTCGAATGCGAACCGAACACGGGGTATTCGGCTCATCACTACTCAGGAGACGCATCAGTGACCAGGTATAAGACATAAGAATGGGATTCACCCTCACTTGGCATGTTTAGTCAATACTAGGGATGAGCTGTTCGGTTCGATCAGTTCGGAGTTCAACTTGAACATTGGCAGTTCGAAAGTTCGCAAACTTCTAACTCTTTGGCGTGTTCGGTTCAAGTTCGAATTTTTTTTGAAAAAAGTATAAAAAATGCTTAAAAAAATACAAAAAATCTAGAAATAAAGAGACTCTTTACTGCAGAATATTATAAGCAACGGTTTATTAGATATTGAATTAAAAATTCATATTGATATTTTTGAACTACAACTGCCAGGATTCCCTCATCATGTATTGCATTGAAATCATCCTGGGACTTGTAGTCCAAATCATGTTGGGGGCCGTGAGTTTGAGACCTCTGGCATACTGTGCATGAGGCTTGCATAGGATTTTTTGCGCCGCCTGTGTGTTTCATCTTTAAAATGCTGCAATGGGTGATGTGGATTTTCTAGCTTACAAGGAAAGCATGCTTTACAGTCTGCCTAATGTCTATGTGCAAAGATTTTCACCTCTAAATGACATGTGCTTACAGCAGGGCTCTCAAACAGCATAAACAACAGGTGTTAATTAGTGTTTGGAAATAACATGTGCTTCTAATTAGTGGGGTCTCATGAATTTGATACATTGCCTGCAGACTGGGTGTGGCTCCTGCACATGTATGAACACTGTGCTTCTGAATTCTAAGAAGTGTTCATTTCTACTACATGTTCCTCTGATATGCTGTTTAACCCCTTAAGGACCAGGGCTCTGTAAAGCCTATCATTAATGATGTAGATGTTACGTCATTTGTCATCAAGGCCTTAATAAAATCTTTATCACACTCTTTAGATTTAAACGTAATATTCTAGTATTTGTATGTCATGTACCTCTCCCGAAGGGCCTATGTGAGCATACAATTATTATTGTGTTAGATCTATAGTTTTGGTGCAAGCGTGGTGGAAGGGCTTGCTGCTTCTGCATTAGTAAACAACACAACGTGAAAATGTCTATCATAAAGCGTACAAGCTGAGTCCCTAGAGTCTCTGACTATCCATTGTCCATCCACCTTGCTTTATACATATAATACATTCCCTCATCTAACAGGATAGTAGCCAGTCCCTGTGCATTTTAACCCCTTAAGGGTGGCTAGGTGTCGTGTGTGGGTCTCTGATGGCGATATTTCGATACATCCTACAAATCCACCACTTCACGGACAGGTTATGGGGACCTCCTAGGCACGATATTTGAAGGAATTTTTCGTTTTTATTTTTAACCCTTATTTTATGGAAAACTCACTGTTCCTTTAAAAACTTATTTTTTTTAACTTTTTGTCCTTGTTTCCTGTCCCCCAGGGCACTACCCGGACCACCATACATCTTTTATGGCAAATATCTTGCATATATATGCCCTCTTGGAGGGCACTCTAAAAATCAAACTTTTGAGTCCCATTGATTTGCATTGAGTTCGGTTCGTGTTCGAACTCAAACTTTTGAAATTGTTCGAGTTCGAATGCGAACCGAACACGGGGTGTTCGGCTCATCCCTAGTCAATATCCTACATATTTTCACATTTTTGGGATGGCTCCTGGTCACAGCACAGGAAAGGTTTGTAGCAACATGTTGTGCTCCGACTGCTGCTGACTTCAAACTCCGAAGCCGCCAGTCACTGTAAGGAGAAGCTGTAAGTAAACTGTGGAGCGGAATCCTCGCAGTCTCTGTGGATTCTGCTCCTTTACGCACAATAAAGACATAGCCAGGTCCAGTATCCATGTGTGGGTGTCCAAGGAAGCCCCCCTAACCCACCCCTGCAATGCAGAAATCCTTCAGACCTTTGAAACAAGTGCTGACATTCCACACTAGTGTTATCCAGTCCTGGTTATACTAAGTGCTGGACTAAGTTTAAAAAAAAAAAAAAAAACATCCCCTCGCTCAGCTGGCCCACTGACCCATCGGCCCCTCTGGATTCTCCTGGTGCTCCCGATGGCCAGTACATGCCTGGATATATTGCTCCCAACTCACATGGATATATTTGCCCCCAGCTCACATGGATATATTAACCCCAGCTCACATGGATATATTTGCCCCCAGCTCACATAGATATATATATATTGCCCCCCAGCTCACATGGGTATATTAGCCTCCAGCACATATGGATATATTTGCCCCCAGCTCACATGGATATGTTTGCCCCCAGCTCACATGGATATATTTGCCCCCAGCTCACATGGGTATATTTTCCCCCAGCTCACATGGATATATTTGCCCCCAGCTCACATGGATATATATTTGCCCCCAGCTCACATGGGTATATTTTTGCCCCCTGCTCACATGGATATATTTGCCCCCAGCTCACATGGATATATTTTCCCCCAGCTCACATGGATATATATTTGCCCCAGCTCACACATGGATATATTTGCCCCCAGCTCTCACCTCCTCTGCTGCCAGGCCCCTCCGCAGCTGCTCAGAGTACCCGCCGGCCGTTCTTCTCCCTATGAGCGGCCGCCGGCATGCAGCTTGGCCGCTCGCTGGGAACCACCTGACCAGCGCAGGCGCATTCTCGCAAAATCGCAGAGATTAACGTGAGCTCCGCAATCTCGTGCGCTGTTCAGGTGGTTCCCATCCCAGGTGAGCGGCCAAGCTGAATGCCAGCGGCCGCTCTTAGAGAGAAAAGTGGCCGGCGATTTTCTCGGGGAGGGGGGAATTGCCCCGTCCCCCCCTGGATCCGCCCCTGTTTGCAACTGAGAGAACTCTCAATGTATCCTTTCTGGGAAAATACTTTATAAATAAATAAATGAGGATAGGTATGGCCCGGCACTCTGCACAGAAAAAAACAGTTCTACCCTGTATACAACCACATTAGTGCTGGGTCTCAGCCAGTGTCTTATCGTTTTCCTAGCGGGCGTTAATGAATCTTGTACACTGACAAAGGCAAACAACGCGATCTGTTGGTGGGTCAACAGGCGCTATATTTTAGCTGCTCGCGCTAGATTTTCCATGTAGCATTGCTGTTTTAGCTCACACCTGTGATAGGGCCCTATTTATTTTCTCTGTATGTACTTTCAGGTATGAGATCAGCCTATCTTTTCCTTGCTCAGGATTTTAAGACCACAAGATGTGCTAGTAAGAAAAGCATAATAAAGTCCTACTCCTGGTACAGCAAATAAAAATTAAGTAACAGAAACCATGGGAATGCAATAAACAAGGTTACCTTGGGTTGTTTTCTTTTTGCAACCTCTTGCAATAACCTTAGCATATGATGCTGTTCTCCTCCTTCTAACTGTGGCATCTGTGAAACCAGTTCTCTCAAGCAGTGGTTTATTGGATGTGGCTGCATTTCATACACAGATGGCAGGACACGCAGCAGCATGCTGTTACCTACAAAACAAAACCCATACTCCTGTTGTAGAATCATACATCATTAATAAGTATTCCCCATGAAAGTAAGAAATTCATTTCAGATTTTTGACATTTAATAATTGCTCACACATCCAAGTTTATAAATCGTTTTAGTTCATCTAAGCTGTTTTGACTCTAAAATACTTAAAGCCAGTTAGTTAGAAACATAGAAACATAGAAAAATGTCAGCAGATAAGAACCTTTTGGCCCATCTAGTCTGCCCAATTACATGGATACTTTACCTGGATTTATCTTTTGTTTAGGATAGCCTTATGCCTATCCCATGCTTGCTTAAATTCAATTACTGTTTTGGCCTCTACCACTTCAACTGGAAGGCTGTTCCATGTATCCACCACCCTCTCTGTAAAATAATGCTTCCTGATGTTACTTTTAAACCTTTGCCCCTCTAATCTAAGACTATGTCCTCTTGTTTAGCTATTTTGTTTCCTTTTAAATATACTCCCTTCCTCTACCTTGTGGATTCCCTTTACGGATTTAAATGTTTCTATCATATCACCTCTGTCTCGTCTAAATTCCATGTATTTTCTCAGTTATCTGCTTAAAATACAATGAATAAAACAGGAGTATTGACTTATTTTTTAGAAATATGAAATACATTATGTCACGTAAAATGTGATCGTCACAGTCCTGACTAAGGCAAGGGTCAGACGAGAGCATTCTGTGCGGACTGTGTGTCTGTGCACAACGGACGTACTTTCTGACTGACGACAAGGTAGTGGCCACACAGTCCTTTTTGTGACTAACGTTTTTTTTGACTGATGAAGCAGGGAAAATAAATTAATATGAAAAACATTTTGTCCATCAAAAATGCTGGACGCATAAATGCATTCCGTCTGACTACGTTCCATCACTCACACACAAGCCTATGCGGACGTTGCGGACGCAGCGCACTCTGTGCGTCCGTTCTAGCGGATTTACGTTCTTGCCTAACCTGCGTCCGCTTGCCGCGTCCGTTATGCGGCCGCAGTTCTGTGCAGACGTACTTTGTGTGTGGGGCTCCATTGGTCATAATTATATGCTATAACGGACGTACAAATGTGCGGCAACACGGACGCGATCAGTGCGCTCGTCTGATACGAGCCTTAGATGGAAATAAAAAATAGTAATGAACAAGAGAACACTGGGGTTAATCACACTAGTGTCTACAAATGGGCATCACCCAGTATAACTTTGAAGAAAAAATATATAGCAATGGTAGACACAGCTACCTAATCATACTTTATTTGGTGTACATAAACAAAAAACAACCGACCGTATAAAAACATATACTTGAAAAATATATCACCCAGAGGATGATGATTGACCAAACCGTGGATAGGTAACCAATTGCTTGTCATACGTGGTATAATACCAATATTGATAAAATTGGCAAATAGCAATTAGATTACCCTGAATGCGATATGGAGCATGTGATGCAATATTCCAAAGGGCACAACGTGATGGTTATACTCTATATTGTCTCCAATTATTGCTGTGTACAACATTAGAGTATAACCATCACGTTGTGCCCTTTGGAATATTGCATCACATGCTCCATATCGCATTCAGGGTAATCTAATTGCTATTTGCCAATTTTCTCAATATTGGTATTATACCACGTATGACAAGCAATTGGTTACCTATCCACGGTTTGGTCAATCATCATCCTCTGGGTGATATATTTTTCAAGTATATGTTTTTATTCGGTCGGTTGTTTTTTGTTTATGTACACCAAATAAAGTATGATTAGGTAACTGGTGTCTACCATTGCTATATATTTTTTCTTAGATGGAAATACTCTGCAGCTCCTCCAGGTGAATAAGATATTTTGTGACCATCATCCCAGCATCAAAATTTCAAACTAGAAATAGCATTTAATCAATACCTTGGATATTTCTCTGATAGCATAATAATCACAAAAAATGTTATTCAGTTGCTGGTGCTGTAGACTGTTTCATGCTACTTTTAGCAGAGAATATCAGGTTGTGGAGTGCTGTTTGGGAACCTGACGTTCACTGACGTACCTGTGATGATGGAATAGTACTTATATTGCTCGTTATTAAAAAAGTGGCTAGTGACAGCTCATGACATTTCAAGTTGGTGGGTCGTCAGACTGGAAACAAATGGTTTTAATCATTAATAGAAATTTGTCTATATGGCACTTCTAACTCCAAAATATGTAAAGTATATACAGAAATTATTCAGCACGGTATGGGTAAAGACAAAATCGTGGTCATAGAATAGCCAGGGACCAGAACACCAGAGAGGGACGTCAGAACAAACCAGGGTCATACACAGAATATCAGCAGAGAAATAAATAAATCAGAAAACAAAGGTACAGCAAGGGAAAACCACAAAATAAACCATACAGGAATTAGGATGGGAAAAAGCAAACAGGAATAACCAGAAATAAACAAGGAACACGGCGACCGGAGCAACCAACAGACAGAGGGAAACAGAACCAAAATATACAAGAACAAAATATACAAACAGAACAGGAACTTACGTCAAGCAGGAAACACAGAGCAACACTGTAAAGGCAGAACCAAGAATGACTGAAAACCATGGAGCAAAACACTATGGGAGCAGTGCCCTTAAATAGGGAGTGGATCAGAACAAAGCCAGACAGGTGAGTGAGCTGGCTGCAAACAAGAAACCCCTGAACTGGAACCCAGGAATGGCAGCAGGAACCAAGACCCGAACCGGATCAGTTCACATGCAGGGACAGGGCTGGAAATGTGATGCCATCTTCGGACTCCAACGGTCGACGAGTGACGTTGAGGTACGCCAGGGGAACACACCCGGAATAACAAGGATGTTATATTCAGGAGTCAAGCCCAATATGCGGTAATAAAGCAACTGAAGGCAAGTATACAGGCAAAATAAAGGGTTTATTACAGAGAACAAAGCAAAGCAAGATTGAACTGGAAATATATATATATTCACACACATACTAGAAACAGAAAATAAGGGCGGAATCTGGAGTAATAAACAGGAACAAAAGGAGACAGAAAGGCGATACAGAAGATGGGTATACAGAAAGAGGAGATTATAGAGATAGGAGGGCAAGAAATAGACTGCCAAGGAAAAACTAAATAGAGGCACAAGAGAGAGGCTGCATTAAACACAGAGGGGATTTACAGAGACTACCTAATGAACAATACAGGGGAAGGGCAAGATAGGCAGATGGATAGGACAAGAAATAGAATTAAATTAATAAATAGGACTAAAAGTAAAGTAAGTAGCATGCAGGGTCAGAATACAGGAGTCCAGAGATCCTAGGATGATGGGAGATAATGGAGTAGAAGGTACACAGGAGTATAATCTACTGGTTGTCCCATAATGATTTGAATGTGTTGACAAACCACTAGCCATAATGAGTGGATCTCAATTTATAAAAATAATCACCTGTCACCCTCTGGCATCTACACAATAAGTCGGACTGAGCTGTCGGATACCCAAGAACTCTGATGAAAAGTCTAACTTTCATACTTGGAAGAAATCACTCGATTCCCCAGCAAATGCATATATTCTTATTTTAGGGTTATTTAACCCTTTCGCTGCTGAGGCTTTTCCCGCCCCTATGCTGAGGTCATTTTTACCTGTTTTGCGCATCATGTTTAAACGTGTTTTGAAGGCTTATTTTAGTATATGACCCAGACATATTATATATCGTTCTTTCCGTCAGACTCAGTAGATTCATAATATGTCATTATTATATGTATACGTTATGTCATGTCTGTATATTATAACAAAAAATGCAATAAAATATGTATTTTCAATAATTTACAATGTGTAAAGTGTTTTTTTCCACATTTTAACATGCGAGCAATTGCGGTTATATTTTGTATGGGGTGCGCTTGTTAAAAAAATTAGAGATGGGGTCTCGTTACATTTTTTTTTGGGGAAAATGACACTATTTTTAACAAACGCACCGCATACAAAAATCGTTAGTGCAGCATCATTGTTCACATTATAATTGAAATGGGAACAATATTGCTGCATTAACAAACCAAAAAAATAAAAAAAAAGTGTTTATTTTTTTTTTTTAATTTTTTTTTTTAATTTTTTTTAATTTTTATTTTTCATTTTTTTTTTTTTTTTACAAGTCTAGGACTTTTTTTTACAAGTCCAGTCCTCTGGGGGAGTTCCCGGAGGCTTGGCCGACATCCAAGATGTCGGCCAGCTCCGGGAAAGGATCGCGAACCGGCGCTTTTCAGCGCCGATTCGCGATCCAGCTCCCCAGGGGTTAATGCCAGGCATCATTTGGAAGGGCAGGCTGTGCCCTTCCAAATGATGCCTGGGTTAACCCCCTGTGCGCCGCCGATCGGGAGGGAGAGAGGTCCGAAGGACCTCCCCCCCCCTCCCTTTCAGGCGCCTCCTCCGCACATGCGGGGGGGGCGCCTGAATTAGGTGTCATCGCGCCCCCGCGATGACACCTAATTCTGGCGGCTGCTGGTCCGGATGCCGGGCTGACATCCAGGATGTCAGCCCGCACCGGAGGGGCCAGCGATCGGCCGGAACCCGGCCGAACGCTGACCCCGATGGGAGGACGCGCTCAGCGCGTCCTCCGCATACCAGCGGGACTGCTGAGGACGCGCTGAGCGCGTCCTCAGCAGTGAAGTGGTTAAAGAGATCCGCATTGTGGCCGAAAGGTAACCGAACACTGAAATTCAGCTTATGGTTACCTTTCCTGGCCATTCGGCTATCCAGGGAGCAGGCAGTTCGCCAAATGTTGGCGAATTGCCTGCACATACGATGCCTGTTCATTGTCTGTTTGAGGGCAGTGAAATCCCCATAGAGAAGCAATGCATCGTCTATTCAAAGAACAAAAACCAGCAGTGAAAAGTTGCCGAAATACCCTGCTGTTCGGTGGTTTCATTGAACAGATTTATTCAGGCGAATCCCATAGGCTTCAATGTTTAAAATATTCCCGTTTTAATCCAATATCTAATAAACCGTTGATTTTAATATTCTGCAGTAAAAAGTCTCTTTATTTTTACATTGTTTAGGATCTTATAAGCATTTTTCGGGATTTTTTTGCAATTTTTTTTCCAGTTAATTTTTTTAAATCCTTTTTTCTGTAACAGCTCTTTTTATTATCATTCATTGGATCTTATATGTAAATTTCAGACATTTTCGTTCTGTAGTTTCTTTGCAAACAGCGTTTCACTTTTCAAACATTCAAGGGTTTTTTTTGGGGGGGGGTTTCACTCCATTCGTCTGCGGTGTCGGCTTTTTCCGGCGGCTGCTCTACGCTGTGATCGGCGGCTGCTCGGGTTTCTCCGGCGTGTTAATCCAGATGTTTTTGCGGGTTTCAATGTGCGTTCGCTGGGTTTTGCGGTGAGTGTTTGGTGGTTTTGCAGCAGCTTTTCCCTGCACTACGACGGGCCTGTGGTGCTTGCTGAATACGCTGCAGGGTCGCCAAAATCGAATCGCCAAATCGCACCGAATTGAAGAGAATGAAAAGTCACAAACGTGCGGTGACTTTTCGATTCTCTTTGAATAACCCTGATTGTGTTTCTCATTACAGCAAATATATGCCCACGTGTAACTTGTTAAACTCATAAAAGTAACTTATGGATGTTCAGTTATAGGTACCTTAGTATTGCTAACTGGTTACTATTGATATTTGTTTAAATGCTGGCATTTCAAAGACAAACACTAATATGGTTTAGCTTGAACGTTATGTTGTTTGGTGACGTTTTCATAAAGCACTGCAACACTTACAAAGTTTCTAGCAATCAACACAGTTCAACTTGAAATAGCTTATATTGAAAATAATATTAGATGAAATCTTGCTGTGAAAGTAAACCGTTGGTAGACAGAACACGCTACAAAACTCCTTTGAGGGTTCTGTTGTTGACATTAACAGTTTACAGATTAGGGAGAAAAAGTAATATGGAAGAGAAGAATTGCAACCTCAGTCTATTTACATGTATTTCTAGGGCTCCAGTAATATGTTTCGTCCTCAGCTTCTGAATAGGCCACTTCTTAGTAAAATTGGTATGACCATAATTTTATATTTAGGAGACCCACTGTCAATATATACAGTCAGGTCCAGAAATATTGGGACATTGACACAATTCTAACATCTTTGGCTCTATACACCCCCACAATGGAGCTGGAATGAAATAAACACCATGTGCTTTAACTGCAGACTGTCAGCTTTAATTTGAGGGTATGTACATCCAACTCAGGTTAACGGTGTATGACTTACAGCAGTTTGCAGATGTGCCTCCCACTTGCTAAGGGACCAAAAGTAATGGGACAATTGGCTTCTCAGCTGTTCCATGGCCAGGTGTGTGATATTCCCTCATTACCCCAATTACAATGTGCAGATAAAAGGCCCAGAGTTCATTTCAAGTGTGCTATTTGGATTTGGAATCTGTTGCTGTCAACTCTCAAGATGAGATCCAAAGAGCCTTCACTATCAGTGAAGCAAGCCATCATTAGGCTGAAGAAACAAAACAAACCCATCAGAAAGATAGCAAGAACATTAGGCGTGGGCAAAACAACTGTTTGGAACATTCTCAAAAAGAAGGAACTCACCGGTGAGCTCAGCAACACCAAAAGACCCGGGAGACCACGGAGAACAACTGTGGTGGATGACCGAATAATTCTTTCCCTGGTGAAGAAAACACCCTTCACAACAGTTGGCCAGTTCAAGAACACTCTCCAGGAGGTAGGTGTATGTGTGTCAAAGTCAAAAATCAAGAGAAGACTTCACCAGAGTAAATACAGAGGGTTCACCACAAGATGTAAACCATTGGTGAGCTTCAAAAACAGGAAGGACAGATTAGAGTTTGCCAAACAACACCTAACAAAGCCTTCACAGTTCTGGAACAAGATCCTATGGACAGATGAAACCAAGATCAACTTGTACCAGAGTGATGGGAAGAGAAGAGTATGGAGAAGGAAAGGAACTGCTCATGATCCTAAGCATACCACCTCATCAGTGAAGCATGGTGGTGGTAGTGTCATGGCGTGGGCATGTATGGCTGACAATGGAACTGGTTCTCTTGTATTTATTGATGATGTGACTGCTGACAAAAGCAGCAGGATGAATTCTGAAGTGTTTCGGGCAATAATATCTGCTCACATTCAGCCAAATGCTGCAGAACTCATTGGACGGCGCTTCACAGTGCAGATGGACAATGACTCAAAGCATACTGCAAAAGCAACCAAAGAATTTTTGAAGGGACAGAAGTGGATTATTATGCAATGGCCAAGTCAATCATCTGACCTGAATCCCAATGAGCATGCATATCACTTGCTGAAGACAAAACTGAAGGGAAAATGCCCCAAGAACAAGCAGGAACTGAAGACAGTTGCAGTAGAGGCCTGGCAGAGCATCACCAGGGATGAAACCCAGCGTCTGGTGATGTCTATGCACTCCAGACTTCAGGCTGTGATTGACTGCAAAGGATTTGCAACCAAGTATTAAGAAGGGAAAGTTTGATTTATGATTATTATTCTGTCCCATTACTTTTGGTCCCTTAACAAGTGGGAGGCACATCTGCAAACTGCTGTAAGTCCTACACCGTTCACCTGAGTTGGATGTACATACCCTCAAATTAAAGCTGACAGTCTGCAGTTAAAGCACATTGTGTTTGTTTCATTCCAACTCCATTGTGGTGGTGTATAGAGCCAAAGATGTTAGAATTGTGTCGATGTCCCAATATTTCTGGACCTGACTGTAGGTATAGCAGGGTTCCTGCTTAGAATAACTAGGATTACCCCGTAGATACTCGAGTATAGCGCGACCCGAATATAATGCGATGGATAGAGAATTATTATGGAAATGAGAGAATACTCAAGACTCGAATATAACGCGAGGAGCAAAATTATAAAAGTATACTGTACTTGGAAACCATTAAATTAAAATCCTTCCAGGTTCTCTTAACACAGTCAGGTGCCCCTCAGGACAGGATGCTCTACTCTAGAATGATTGCAGTTGTTACTAAGTATGAAGCCGCCGGCCACCCGTCTTCTTTACTAGCATTTAGATGGCCGTCGGTGGCAAGCAAGGTGAATGATTGGCTTAAACCGAGCTTGCCCTCTGGCCGTGAAGGATCCCATCTCTCCAGAATCCGGCAGTTCATGAAGTGTTTGCAAGCATCAGGGAACCTGCATTCACTTCAGCGAGACTACTGGAATTTTTTTTTTTTTTTTTACATGCGATGCAGATGTCTCGAATATAACGCGACCCCTCCAATTTTAAGGTAAATTTTTGTCACCAAAATCTAGCGGTATACTCGAGAATCTACAGTAATACTATTTCCATCATCCACTTATCTCTTTTTCTGGCAACATATTGCACATAATGTAAGATAGCTGTAGTAGCAGTCTCACTCTTACTGTATGTGGAATACAAAGACCCCACGTGGGGTATGCAAGATGTGGGCTACAGACACTCTAAGAGAAGAATGGGTAATATAGAATTTCAAACTTAAACATTTCCTTTTTGTCATTAATCACCTGCACGTGCCATTTCGATTCGGTGCGGTTTCTAAATCACATTAATAGATCAACACCATGCCAGTGCCCTGTGTGGTCGTCTTTCCAATCTATGGCTTCTACTTTGTGTATTTAGGACTGTTGCCAAAAGAGTAAATATTCCTACAACTACAGATTTAAACACGTGGTCAAATACTCTTACAAATATTTTTTCACACTTATATCTTTTACAATAACCAGACAGCATCTTATTTCTTATTTTCCTTATTACGAAATGGCTTATAAATGTATTATCTAATGCTTTATATATTCTATGTTTTGCAAATGTAATATTATACCTTTATTCAGCTGTTAATATACCGTAGAACTGCAAAATGAAGTATTATTGTTTTAGTAAGTGACAATCCTTTTCCAAATTAACGATAAATGTTGCTTAAGTCCTTCACTACCAAGTTGTTTTCCATTAAACCACTGCCAGTATCCAGTGGGTTTATGGAAAGCAACTTTCTATTGCAGACAGTTGAAATATAAATGTACTCTTCACAAAATCCATTTTAGAGACAGTAAGCTTATTCGATAGGCAGAGGGCTCCTCCCGTTAGTAAAAAAAACAAAAAAACACTACTACATGTTACAGCTTACACCTATAGTCAGGGCCGCCATCAGGGCATTACGCCCCATGCTGTAGTAAGGGGCCCGGGGCTCCGCCCTCCAGTTACATGTGTGACAGAGAAGATGTGGAAAAGAGAAGACGGGGAGAAGAAGGAGCAGGAGAAGCAGAAGGAGAAGAAGATGGAGAAGCAGAAGGAGAAGAAGATGGAGAAGTAGAAGCAGAAGGAGAAGAGCCACGGCCCAGCCAGACCCCAGGCAGACACCAGGCCCAGCCAGACGGCTGGGCCCAGCCAGCCCCAGGCCAAGCCAGACCCCAGGCCCAGCCAAACCCCAGGGCCCAGCCAGATCCCAGGCCCAGCCATACCCCTGGACCCAGCCAGACCCCTGGGCCCAGCCAGACCCCTTGGCCCAGTCAGGCCCCAGCCAGACCCCAAGGCCCAGCCAGACCCCAGGACCTAGCCAGACCGCAGGCCCAGCCAGACTCCAGGGCCCAGCCAGACCCCAAGGCCCAGCCAGACCCCACGGCCCAGCCAGACCCCAGGGCCCAGCCAGACCCCAGGGCCAGGCAGACACCAGGCCCAGCCAGAACCAGGCCAAGCCAGACACCAGGCCCAGCCAGGCCCAGCCAGACCCCAGGGCCCAGCCAGACCCCTTGTCCCAGCCAGACCCCAAGGCCCAGCCAGACCCCAGGGCCCAGCCAGACCCCTTGACACAGCCAAACCCTAGGGCCCAGCCAGACCCAAGTCAGACCCCAGGCCCAGCCAGACCCAGGCCCAGCCAGACCCCAGGGCACAACCAAGCCCCAGTGCCCAGGCCAGCCCAAAGGCCATCATACACATGGCACATTACTATGAGTTTTATTGCAGTGGTGCTCTGTGATACAGTAATGTGTGGTGTGTATGAGCGTGAGTTTTATTGCTGTGGAGCTCTGTGATACTGTCACTATAACTCTATACACATGACGCAAGTCCCGTTAGACAGTCCCTATCTACCCCTTCGATCCTTAAAGTGGTCGGTAAACTGACTACCGCTTAGGGACACAAACACACATATATGTACAGGTATGCACAGGGCAGGATTACTAGGCACGGTTATCAAATGAGTGGGAAATGTTTTATCAACAACGAGAGGGAAATGTTTTACCAACAATGAGTGGCAAATGTTTTACCAACACACAGGATAGGGTATTCCTGAAATAGGCCAGACGGTATACAAGGATGTATTCTAACACAAGCTCAAAATCGATCAGTGTTAGAGTGGTCAGGGATAGCCAAAACGGTACACAAGGGGTATCTATAATATAAGCCAAAATCAGAGTTAGAGTGGTCAAGGAATAGCCAAGGACTGGTACACAGGGGTGGTTCTCATACAAACCAAGTAATAACAGAGACTGAAAAAACAACCAAGTAGTGAATCGCCAGGAGATGCTCAGCACCGAGGGAAGCAAACTCCATGACAGGGCGATGATCCGGATCGCTCTGTCTGCATTTAAACCCGGTGGGCGCACAACATCATGCCGTGCCCCGCTTCCTGGCAAGCCCTGCAAGCTCCAGAAGCCGGCACAACTCCTGGCACCCTGCTTGTCGATGGCGCCGCTGGGTGCCGGGGCCCCCTCTGAGCCCCAGATGTGACAGATACGCTCATACACACCGCACATTATTGTGAGTTTTATTGCTGTAGAACTGTGTTATGTCCTTTTTTTGTTTTGAAGGGGGTGAAAAGCTGTTAAAGGTTGAGGAAGTTTACGGGGGCCCCATCGTGAGGTTCAGTAAGGGGCCCCATCATTTCTAATGGCTGCCCTGCCTGTAGCTCAGTCTTTCTGTAAATGAAAAAGAGATCCTCAAGCTGTTCAAACTGCTTCAGCACCTTGGATGATATGTCCAAGGTGCTGAAAGTGTACCGTCACATGCTGGAGCTCGTTTGTAAAGATATATATATCCTTTTGCAATAAACCAAATTTATTTTGCATTGTTCCAGAATATGACCAGATGGTGTTTACTCAGTGTTGGGCTTCTGCAGGATCATATAAATGATCATGGTCGTGAAGAGGTTAGTTTAAAAAAAGAATACAAAAAAATACATATATTATAACAGGCTGCGGTATTGCCTCAAAATGCCAGAATTGAGACAATTAAACAACCCCCCTTCCCATGTTTATTTATCTAGCTTCTCCTTGCATCACCTCTTCCCATGATAGATTGCAGGATTTCTCACGCGCAGCCCCCATCCTCTGGAACGCTCTACCTCGTACTGTCAGACTTTCCCCTAGTTTCCCTTCCTTCAAACACTCCCTTAAGACATTCCTACTTCTTAGGGAAGCCTACCACCTGTCTCACTGATACACCTCACTGCCCCAACCAGTCCATCACTCTCACCGTGCAGTCCATCACTCTCACCTTGCAGGCCTCTCCTCCTGTTTCCACCACCCAACACTTCTAGATTGTAAATTCCTACGGGAATAGGGCCCTCATTTCCTCCTGTACTAGTTTGTCAAATGTTGTTCAATGTATTGTAACCCTCTCTATATTGTGCCCATTGTACAGCGCTGCGGAATATGCTGGCATTATATAAATAAATAATAATAATCCTAACCTGAAAATCCTACAAAAGGGACTGCTATTTACCACATCTTAAACCTGCACCAATCCACACAATCCGGAAAAGTAATCAGTACCGTCAATTTAAAAACTATGCTAAATATTACCACAGAAGAAAATTCCTACTAGAGCTTGAGAAGATTTAAAAAGATGATCTGTTTCCTAACTTATTCTCCAATTAAACTAATGACGCATTGATAGTCCTACGATACATGTTATTTCCTCTTTTTCATTTCTAACTACAAAATTAGTTGATAATGTAGGAAAAAAATGTAGAGGTAAGAAATAAAAAAGTAAAACTTTACAGGAACTTATAAACAACAAAGAACAAAGCACACAAGTGAATAATACAGAATAGCATCATATTGAATTCTTTGTAATAATAAACTTTGTGCTTTGTCACATTCAACTTCAAAAATACTGTTCTCTTTTTATGTTGTTTACTTGCACACATCAGTTGAATATAGATATTATTTTTGCTGCTCTTGCGTGCATGTTTCAGCGTGAAAGAAATAACAAACTGTGCTGGAAACGGAGGAATTCCCATTTCAACGACATATGGACGACATCTGTGTTTGGTTATAGATGGAGTATATAGAGCATTTAAGAAAGAGAACTAGAAAACGGGAAATGATAAGCAGAATCTAAAGTGTCATTTCATTCTAGTTACACCATGATTTTCTGGGGGGAATCATATAGTATAATACATGATAATCTAATATATCTGTGTGTGGATTGGAAAAGGGACATTCATCATGAAACTACTCATTAGGGATAGCCAGGCAGTTGCTACACTTATAACAAATTATATCACTCCCAGGAGAGTGGAGACTGGTGGACTGATACTGAACAACTTCACAACCAGGAACATTAGTAAAAGAGTAGACAAATGCCAGGAAAATAAGTTTCCACCATTATAACACAGACACCGAATCTTATTCCGATTTTAATAATGGTTGGTTATGAGTTAAGCATAACCAGAAATCATATTTTTATGAAGCTATTGCTACGATACTTTGATCCCCAAAAGATCTGGGGCAGTATTAACCAAAGCTGTTGTAAACCTTACAACTCCATAGAATATAATGGCTCTGGTAAGTTTACAACAGCTCTGATAAAGATAGCACCAACTTTGTAATATGGCCCCTGGTTTTTACCCCTAGACAGACATACCAAAGAATGTAGTGCAGGACAGCTGCCCTCAAGACCTTCACTACCAAGTGAAGTTCGATAAAACTGCTGACAGGAACAAGTGGGTTTTTTTTATCCATATTTCATTAAGTATAGAGTAAAAAATAACTGAAAATTTTTCAATGTATTTTTTACTGTTGTAGACCTATTTGTCCAGCACATGACCCCACCTGCTGGCCAGAAATCACTATTGCAGGTGAGGATCCATGATTTAGACACGGAGTCCCATCTGTTCAAATGGTTTTAGAACCTTAGCTGTCATACTCTAGGTACTAAACGTTTTGGGTTATATTTGGGAGCCCATATGCAAATGAAGCAGGAGCAGGAGTTGTAGGTGGAAGTTCTTGGAGCAGGAGTTGTAGATATAATCAAGGCGTGGGTCAAGAGTAACAGACAGCAGCGGTTTAAGCCTTCTTAAATTGCCGGCGGCTAGGAACGTGACAAAATCCCTTGCATTCAAACAAACAATGAAGGGATTAGCGTAGTAAAGCACATTCTTATCGGATCAATGATCAAAGTACTGTTAAGTACCATATTGAAAAATACTATTTGTGAATTATTCTACTGAAAAATGCTGTAGGTGAATTAATATAATGAAAAATGACAACCACATTTGCTTTGTTTATTGTTGTAGTAGGAGACAACTTGGTACATTTCTTTCCATGGCAGACATACTTACTCCACAACCTCCGCTCTAATCCTATTGTGCATATTTTTTTGCTTGCAATTACATAGTAATTTCTGGCTGACTATTGTAGTTCTCCTTTTAGAATTTTCCCTCAGTTTTTGTTACAATTTCACTACTAATTTCCTTCGCCATCCCCTCACCATGTTGTAAATACCTCTCACACAGCCCACTCTCCTTAACTCTACGTCTCTTTCTTCATAAACTCAACATCCACAGCCATCATCCTTTCCTGCTGCTACAGTTTCACTCTACAGTCCCCCGTTTGCCCCATCCCACCCAGTCCTAAGCCTAAACCTATAACTCTCCCTTCCAGCTGCTTCCACTTTTTTTTTATTTAACCTTTTCAACCCATGCTTCTGATCCTTTCATGCAATCCCTTCTATTTTCTTTCTGGCCACTAGCTCCACACTCCCCTGTTCCCTTTTGTCTCACATATCTCTGTCCCTTAGATTGTAAGCTCACAGGATATCCGGCTGAGCACTTGTATAAAGTGCTGTATTACCAGGACAATTATCCTAAGGACATGGCCATCTGTTCCTAATGTATCATTATTTATTACATCTCACGTTTGTGCTTCCCATTGTAAAGCGCTGCAGAATCTGTTGGTGCTCTATAAGTAACTATAACAAATCTTCTTAACCCCTTGAGTGCGGATGACGTGTGGGGAACATCCTCATTGACTCCTGCTGTATGAGGAGGACGTTCCGGTAGATCGCCTGAAGGGAGGGGGGATCCTTTTCTGATAAACATTTTATAAATTTCTATCACAAACAAATTACACCAGGATTTCTATTAATTACAAGTATCCCAGGACAGGGTAGCAAAATGACATATTGTAATATTAAATATTCCTATAAATCAGGAGTCAGCAACCCTGGCCCGCCAAATGTTTTGGAACTATATTTCCCTTGAGGCTTTGCAAACCTAATGAGCGGCCGAGCATCATGGCAAATGTAGTTTCAAAACATCTGGAGGGCTGTAGTTGCCCACACATGTTCTAACCAGTGCTGTATCTTGTCCTAGGCCGACAAGGCCTAGGGTGGCATTTTCCATGGGGCGGCAAAAAAGGCAGCTGGATGTGATTGCTGTGTGCCACAATCAATACGCCGCCGCCGCCTCTGCTCTGCTGATGAAGCAAAGCAATCGGGCTGTATAGCCTTGAGGGGCCCCAGATGCTGCAACAGAATACAGGGTTTGTACGTAGGAAGAATTTGTCCAAAAAGGACTATGGAGTCTCTACCAGCAGTTTTAGGATTAAACCTTCAATTGAAGCAACGAAAAAGAAAAGATGTGTCGAAATATATTGGTGCCCATAGGCTTACCTCAGCCACTTCTGCTGGTTTCAAAAATTATGTTTGACATACAATACAATACATATAGCTTTTTATTAATTTTAATGAATTGTATGTCAAACATAAATTTTGAAACCAGCAGAAGTGGCTGAGGTAAGCCTATGGGCACCAATATATTTCGCCACATCTTTTCTTTTTTGTTGAATACAGGGCTTGGTCCAATAGGAACAAGCCTTGTTTTGCCGGGGGCGGGGCTAGCGGGAGATTTAAAATCTTGCCTTAGCCCTGTCTCACCCTTTATCAATCAATGACAAGTGAGCTCTCACGGCCCTCCGCGCCAACCACTTCCGGTATTGCTGCCCACCCTGCATCTCGGCTATCTTTAGCGGCGCATTCCGGCCCCCCTCAGGCGTGGCTCCCGCTTTAATCAGCCGGCGCAGCCCATCCATAATCAGGTACGTGGCACCCTGCCCTCCGGGATCCTCTCCGGCATTTTGGTTCCCCACGTGAGTTACTGGCCTCTGTATTAGGAGCCCCTTCCCAACACTCCCTGGTATCCGGTCCTGCTGGGAGCCAGAGATCACGTGGCTTTGCCCCGGTATCCCTTGCGGTGCTCCATCTTCTTACCTGCTCCTTCGTTGCTTTCCCCATCTAGTGTCCCGGCACCCCTCCTGCGTGCTCTCCCACCCGGCAGTTAACATCGTGGCTCTTGCAACAGCAGCACGTGTCTCTGCCCCAGCCTTCAGCCTGGCTCGCGATCTTTCCTTCCCTCCCGTATCTGTTTTGAGTGTTTGGTGCCACCTGGTGGACATAAGTAGAGGCCAGGTAGCAAAAAAAAATAATTAACCTGGTGGAAAAACTCTTTAAACTGGGTTAATCTTTTTAGGGTTTGAGGGAGTCACAGAGCTCCACATTTATGTGCAGTGTTTGAGGGTGTCACAGAGCTCCACAGTTATGTGCAGTGTTTGAGGGTGTCACAGAGCTCCACATTTATGTGCAGTGTTTGAGGGTGTCCACAGAGCTCCACATTTATGTGCAGTGTTTGAGGGTGTCCACAGAGCTCCACATTTATGTGCAGTGTTTGAGGGTGTCACAGAGCTCCACATTTATGTGCTGTGTTTTGAGGGTGTCACAGAGTTCCACATTTATGTGCAGTGCTTGAGGGTGTCAGAGCTCCACATTTATGTGCAGTGTTTGAGGGCCTCACAGAGCTCCACATTTATGTGCAGTGTTTGAGGGCGTCACAGAGCTCCACATTTATGTTCAGTGTTTTGAGGGTGTCACAGAGCTCCACATTTATGTGCAGTGTTTTGAGGTGTCAGAGCTCCACATTTATGTGCAGTGTTTTTAGGGTGTCACAGAGCTCCACATTTATGTGTGGTGTGAATAAGGGTATCACAGAGCTCCACAGTAATGTGTGATGTGCATGAGGAACCAATTAGAGCAGCTGTAACCCAGTATACTTGACATGCATGATGGATCTTTGTAAAAATGGTTGAATTTACAAATTTCATTATTTTATTTATCTCTTAAAATAATACAGCATTTGAAATGGTATATAAAATATACAAAGTAGGCACTTGGTATCCACTTTTAATATACAGAGAGATTGAGGCGGAGGTCTAAGGGGAAAAGGGGAAAAGGTGGAGCCTAAAGAGGAGGGGTGATGTTTAAAAAGGAAGAGGTGTGGTCTTGACATGAAGGGGTGTGTTGAATTTAAATTCGGGGGTGCACGAAGTTAGTCAGGCCTAGGGCAGCACAAAACCTAAATACACCACTGGTTCTAACCAATCCTTCAGGTTTGTTCTTGATTATCTTTTTCCTATGCTCAGGTTATAATTAGACCCTATAATCAGGCAAAACATGGAATTTTTGTGTAATGTCAATTTGCATATCGCATTCTTGGTCAAACTGTCATTCAACACAAATACACTTCTACATTCACATGCACCAAGTTTAGTAAGAGACCTCAGGGAGCCCTTAATTACAATTTTTAAGTTCATTTCATCTGCTGAAACTAAGCATTCGGGTGGAAAATCAGTTCATAGGAAAATACACGTCGGATGGGTCAAATTGTACATGGAAGCAGATTACAATGAGGAACTTGTTAAAACTCACGATTCCTGATTGGAATGAGTCATATGTGTTGCATAACCAAAAATTCACTAATTGGATTCCCACAAGCATTTTCTAGGAATTATATAGTTATCAGTATGAATCATAGGACAGGTTAGTTTGGAAATACCTCTGTAATTAAAGTTGTTACATATTAAAGATGATTAATGTGATACTCCAAAGTCCACAACAATGAATGTACCTTGTGCAGATTATGGAACAAGCATGTCCCTTGCCCATCTCCCATACGCAAAGTTACTTATGACAGTGGAACTTTGAAAAAAGAAACAAAGCGATGTAACCCTGTCACGAAAACAATAGAATTTCCTATCCGGTGAAGAAAAAATCGTGACACTCAGTGACATGTCTCATTCCTCAATAAGATATTACTTCAGTACTTATTGCATCTCACAGCACCCAGCATTCTTCAGCGCGCTTCTGACTTCGAACACATCCTCAAGCACAGATAATCAGATCACAGATTTCAATGCCAGCAGATCAAAATGCTATGATTCACTGGGAAGGTAGAGCAGGACGACTGCATTTAGGAGGATTTTCCTGGCCTTTACATCAATCTTTACCATAGAACAAAGGTTCTGCTGTTGGCACAGATTTCTATGCCAAAGGGTTGATTGACAAGTGGTCTTTTCATTCTTTTAAGTTATACACTTGCTGCCAAATGTGCTAGCAAAATAAATAAATTAAATCTAGGTCCAATAAAACAAGCCTTTTCTTTTACTAACCCAAAACAATAAGGTATCTTGACTTTAAATTTGCTTCTTTTTTCATCTTTAGACTCTGTTTAGGAAAAACAGTTTATAGTAAGGATATGGAAACGTAAGTGGTGATTCAAGAAGCGACGAACTTGCCACCGAATTGCACCGAACGGTGAGTTTCACCGTATGGTGCAATTTCGTGGCAGTTCGTCTATTCAATAAAATGACAATTTGCCAAATACTGGCACATTGACAGCGAAATACGGTGCAGTTCGCCGCAGATTAGAGGTCTTTGGCGACAGCAAAATCATCTCAGAGAAGTAATGGTTAATCTGTTAATCTGATTTTCGGTGATTCAGTCTGACAGGCTTAAAGAGGCGAATCCTATAGGATTCAATGTAACAAATATTATAATTTTTAATTGAACCATTTATTCTTTTCATTTTCAGCAAACAGTCTTTTTATTTATTTTTTTCAACACCTTTATGTATTTTTTATATTTTTTAGGCGAAATGTTTGATTCACAATTTTTTTTAATAGGCAATTTTTTTATTCTGTAACAGACCTTTTTTATTATTTTTATAGGACCTTTTTTATTATTTGGATACATTATTTAGACATATTTTAATGCATTTTTATTGGTGTTTACACCTATTACAATAGCAGAGTTAATTTTTTTCCTGCAGTTCCTTGGTCTGGTCGGTGGTCTGTTCAGCAGCCTTCGGCAACTCCATGTACGGCGCAGTTTGGGGACCCTGCAGTGAATAGTGAATTCTACATGGTCAGAGAAATGGAATTGCCGAAGTGTGCCAAATGAGAAAGCACCGGCATTTCACTGAAATTTAGGTGCTCTTTGAATAACCCCTTAAATCTGTCAAAATTAAATATGGTATTAGGTCATCTTAAAAAAGACAAGCCAAACAGAAAAAGTATGTATAAGCTTTCTGTTATTGACCAGAGAGGGCTCGCCTTTGTAAAGTCAAATTGCTGGTTTTCCTAGTTTTATTTTGTTTTGTATTTTTCTTTATTGGAGTACAGAGACTGCACATAAAAGCAAGTTACCACTTGATATTGTAAACTTTCGAGAAGGGTCCTCTCTCCTACTGTTTGCCACGTTTCCACTGGTTACAGCCGTGCCCCCTGGTGGTGAGAGGGATCCTGGCCGGCTCTTCTCTGTCTGGGTCTGGCTATTCTGCCTTGTGCCACTCCTGGGTTTCGCTGAGCTGTTCAGGTCTGGGATCACATGTCCTAATTGCCCAGACCTGTTCCCTATTTAAACACCAGCAGCACAGAGGCTCATTGCTCTGTCATAAGTTCTGATTCCTGTGTCCTGTTCCCTGGGTTCAGGTTCCTGGTTTCTGTTTCCTATGTTGCTGCATTTCCTGCATTCTTGCATATGTATTCTTGATTCCCTGGTTTATTGATCTCGGCTTTTCTTGACTATTCTGTCTGCTCCCTGTAATCTGTATATTACTGATCTGTTGACAACCTCTGTTTGTCTGTAGTTCCTTCCTGGTTCTGTATCCTTTTGCTCTAGTCCAGACCATTCTAGCCTTGTTTATGTTCTGTGTATGTATCCATTACTATTAGTTATTATTGCATAGAGGCCTGTATAAGGACCTCTCTTCAGTTTAGGATCTCCTGTCTGTATATCTTGTTTAACCCTTGCCTTTCCTCTTCTCCTGACTCTATTATTCTTTGTGAGGCTTCCATAGTTAGAAGACCATTTCAAGGATCTTCCCCGGTATAGGGATTCCTTTAGATTTCTTCTACGCCCTCCTCCTGCCCCTTGTAGTCTTGTTACTTTCCTGTCTGAAATCTGTATTTTCTATGTCTGCTGTATCTGCCTATGCAGCCAGCAGCTAACCTGCCTCAAGGGCTAATTCCCTCCATGAACCAAGGCCCCACGATGGCCCAAGCCAAAGTTCAGCGTTACACTGTTCTGTGTGTGTAACGTGTATGTATATTTGTTATTCTGTCTCTCCCATTGTACAATGCTACAGAACTTGTTGCCACTTTATAAATACTTGTAACTGATGCAGAATATCAAGTGAAATGATAATGTTGTCAGGGCTTCCTGCAGTAAGTACTAAGCTTCATGCAATCTCTATTGTTCCACTTGGAATAGATGCCATCAGTTTTTAAAAAAAATATCAACATAAAAATGTTACCTGTACAATTTATTCATTGACTGCAAATGTCAGACATTGCATCTGGTGCAGACAACTCTGTTCACATCAGGAGGCGACTGCCAGAACAAGAAGTGACTGCCAAGACTGGAAAGTGACTGGCGCGACTGGGAAGTCTCAGCAGCTACTTCACAAACACAATGGGCCCTATTACATTCGTAACCTCCCTGGCGGTAATCCCGAGTTTGGATCGGGGTTTGATTATAATTTATCAGTACCAAAAGCAGTAAACCCCGAGCCACACTCGGGATTACACTGTAGTATAATTTACCTTGTCCCTGCGATCCCCCGATGTCCTCCCGCTGTGTCCTCCAGCCGATGCCAGAAATAAATGATATAATATAAAGATAATTAAATAATTAGACCGCCAGGGAGGTTAATTAACACAAAAACGCACGGTAAGTGAATTTTTGCGCAAAGCTTTAAACGTTAACGTGCGTAAATCAACGCTGGTATTACAATCCTCGTGCATTTTTTCATCCGTCAAAAAATTACGCGCGTAAAACGGACGGCCAAAAAGGCACGCGCAGCAACGCAGAAACTATCAACTAGCAATCCTTTACAGTGAGTTTTATGCTGTGGAGCTCTGTGATACATTTATACACACCACCCTTGCTGTGTATTCTGTGATATGCATACACACAGCACATTACTGTGAAGTTTATTGCTGTGGTGTTGTGATACGCTCATACACACAGCACATTGCTGTGAGGTTTATTGCTGTGGAGCTCTGATACGCTCATACACACTGCACATTACTGTGAGAGTTTTATTATTATATTATTATTATTATTATTATAGCGCAGAAATCAGTGTGCGGTCTGTTTTTTTCACGCGATTCAGCCAATCAGAATTAAGAACCACAATTGTCCCACGTTAAAGTCAATCTGCGCATATATGCTGCATCAATAAAAAAAACACGCACAACTTCTCAAATTTATTGGTTTGGTATGTGTAGAATGTGTATGTCAGGATCCCTGGCTGTAGCCATCCTGAAAGCCCCTCTGGTGGTTCACTTCCATCCTGTTCCTGCCCTGCAACCAGCATCCAGCAGTGTAAGAGTTAACACAAAAAAAACACGTGACTCACAAAATAAAGGGCTCTGCCCCTCAATGACACATTGCTGGTTCATTACAGCTCATGCTCACGAAGAGTGAACATCGTTGCTACCTGATCCTGATTCCCCATTTCTGGTTCCTGCAATTACAACGATCATCCTCTGCAATCAACCTGGTTAGTCTTTATTTCCATTCACCCTCCACCATCCATATCCTCTGTTTATCAGTGCAGACCACTGCATCCTGGGCTCATACCCCTGCCATCCAGGTGCCACCCCGGTACCACCCCCACGTTTCCTGACAGAATGAACCAGCCTAATACTAATGAGCCCGCAGTGCTGCACTTAATGGTGGAGCTACTGAAAACCACCTTCCAGGAGCTATTCAAGAACCTGGCTGATACCCTGATGCAAATGCTGCAAACTTTTCTGGGCACCTCAACTAAGGTGTGCGCTCCTCCAAATAAACACCATGATCCCCTGTCTCCTGAAGAGCGTGTCAGGAGACAAAATAGTAATTTGTGCCTGTACTGCGGGGCAGGATCGCACTGGATATCGAATTGCCCAGAAAAACCCCCCAGATCAGCGTTTGTCAAACCAGCACCGGTTTCCAAACCAGCTGCAACTTCCAAGCACGCTCAGGTGCGTAGATCTCCGAAGCAGTCCCAGGCTTCCAGGCCTGCTACAGCCACTGTGTATACACCTGCTTCTATGAGACCTGCCATTCCTAAGCCGGTACCCCTACCCAGACCGGCCCCCAAGAGATTTCCTGAACCCAGACCTGCACCTCGAACAACTCATGCACCTACACCTGTCCCCAGACGAACTGTACCTGCTGTATCCAGGCATGTGACATCTCTGGAGGTCAGTTCAGAAGAGGAGTATGCGAGCCCTGTAATGCCTATGGAGACTGATTACACTGTGCCCATAGAACCTGTCCTTCCCATGGATCTGGAGACCACCGTACCTGTGGAGACAGATCTACCAACCCCTATGGAGATCATGTCCATGCCAGTTTCTACTGTGACACAGATCCCTTTCAGACAGGTAATGAAGGCCAGGCTGAAGAAAGCCCAGAAGATTAAGAGCTCCCTTATGGCAATTACAACTCCCATCACTCCCAGCCAGCACGATCCGCAGCTGTCTTCCTGGGTTTCTTCCCTGTCTGAATATGACCCAGAGGACATCGCTGTCTCTGAGGAGAGCCCACCGAGACAGACAGCCCGACGCTCAAAGGGACCCCCAGGTCAACACCAGGGGTCTGACACCCCTATAAAGGCA
Source organism: Leptobrachium leishanense (assembly GCA_009667805.1). Lineage (NCBI taxonomy): Eukaryota > Metazoa > Chordata > Amphibia > Anura > Megophryidae > Leptobrachium > Leptobrachium leishanense. The sequence goes on from CM019066.1 coordinate 113,841,172, forward strand.
TGGCAAGGCTTCTGTTCTTCATCCAGCGATGGATCTGTATCAGAAAGGGATTGTGGCTGGGAAGAGCAAGAAGAAGAGGACGAGGGCATTAAGTCCTGGCTGTGCGACTATCCTTCCCTTAGTGATGGATCATGTTTAGAAGGGGAACCGGGAGAAATGGAGAAGATGCCTACTCTGATGCCTTCTTATGTGGGCACCAGGTTCGAGGGTGACTCTACCTCCTATCTCTTGCCCTCTGTCGCCAACGCCAGACGTTCCAGGGACATTCCTGTTGCTCCAGATTCCTTACCTGAGGATCCAGCTCCTTATACGGTGCAGGGCATCTATGCTATACCCACCTTCGTGCCATCCGATTACGTGGGCACCCTCATTCCTGATGCATCACCTATGAGAAAAGAGCATAACCCCAGGATCCCTAAAGACTCTGATGTGGACTTTATTTTATCTCGTGATTGCTTTTCACCCATTGCGACTGAAGACGATGAAGAGAGACTGCCATCTGGGTACATGGGCACTCTCCTTCCCGAGGTATCTGCTATCCACAAGAAGACCAAGGCACGGCGGCGTCAGAGGAAGGCACGTGCCCAACCCTGTACTACCACTCCTGACCCTCGTTCTGCCCTCCAGTGGTGCTACGACTATTGGAAACAGCACCCACTAGAGTGACCCGTGCCTGGTCATGGGCAGTCCTGCTGCCATCCTTGGTCACGCGGAGCGTGACCTGAAGGGGGAGGTACTGTCAGGATCCCTGGCTGTAGCCATCCTGAAACCCCCTCTGGTGGTTCACTTCCATCCTGTTCCTGCCCTGCAACCAGCATCCAGCAGTGTAAGAGTTAACACAAAAAAAACACGTGACTCACAAAATAAAGGGCTCTGCCCCTCAATGACACATTGCTGGTTCATTACAGCTCATGCTCACGAAGAGTGAACATCGTTGCTACCTGATCCTGATTCCCCATTTCTGGTTCCTGCAATTACAACGATCATCCTCTGCAATCAACCTGGTTAGTCTTTATTTCCATTCACCCTCCACCATCCATATCCTCTGTTTATCAGTGCAGACCACTGCATCCTGGGCTCATACCCCTGCCATCCAGGTGCCACCCCGGTACCACCCCCACGTTTCCTGACAGTGTAACTATACTTTGCTGCATATTTTTTTTTGGGCTGGTGTATTTGGTTTCGGCCAGGTTAATAGAATTTTCCATTGACACCAGCTTTTAGGAGTTTCTAAAATTATGCGCGCAAAGGCTGTGCATTACAAACTGCACATAGATTGTAATACCATCCACGTACCAGCGCACAAACGCATTTGCGCTCACAATGTTTAGTATAGGACGCGCGAAAGTACAGTAAGCTCGCGCAGAGTTCGCGCAGGTTCACCCGCAGCTGAGATTGTAATACGACGTTCAGCGCAAAGGGTTTTGCCCCTCGCGTTAATGCGTTTTTGCGCGGGCGCAAACGTATGCGCGAAGAATGTAATAGGGCCCAATGATAGCCAAAGTGGCTGAGAACATGTGGATACAAGTTACATAGTTACATAGTTATATAGGCTGAAAAAAGACATGCGTCCATCGGGTTCAGCCTCTCCCACATAACCTACTGCTTTTGATCCAAAGAAGGCAAAAAACCCAGTCTGAAGCGCTCGCCAATATGCAACATACTGGGAAAAAATTCCTTCTTGACCCCAGAATGGCAGTCAGATTTCTCCTTGGATCAAGAAGCTTTTACCCACATATTAAATATTATAACCCTTAATATTATGCTTTGGCAGGAAGTCATCCAGTCGTTTTTTAAAAGTCTGTACAGACTCTGACCCAACCACCTCAACAGGCAGAGAATTCCACAGCTTTATTGTTCTCACCGTAAAATAACCCTTCCTATGCTTTAAGCTAAATTTTCTTTCTTCCAGTCTAAATGGATGACCCCTAGTTACAAATCTCCAGAACAATACACCATCTGAGGAGATAGAGAATTAAGGTTTGAAGGCAAAGGAAGAATACCAGAAGTATATTCCACTGAGATTTGGGCCAAAAAGAACTTACAGATAATTATATTAACTGATTCTATCGAATGACTGTAGTTATAAACAATTAATGCCATAAGGGAAAACACAGACAGGAAACCATTGCAATAAGACAAAATGACAGAGATCATGTGATTCACTTCAATAATATTTCTCTGACACATCTTTATTATTTCACTACTAATAATAATTATTATCAATACTAAAAATATTAATAATCCAGTCCCATGTGAAAACGTCCTAAATATGTTGCCTTATAAGTCAGACAGTACCTGAGAAATCTACTAATGAACATGACTTAAAGGAGTGCATTGCATAAAAATAAACTTCAATTATATGCTGCATGTGAAGGTATACTTAACTATTCCCAAGAGAAATGGGCCAAGGAAAGTTAATAGGTGTATCATGATTAAAATATCTTCTCTGCACGTTTGACCTCCTGATCATCAAGGAATTTCCTGTTTTGTCCCATATAATGTGGCAATGCTCAGGTGGTTTCCCTATTGATAAAATATATGGACATTTACCTTAATAAAGAATTAAAAGTCCCTAGGTCAGACTGTAGGTCCTAGGCAAGGCTTCTATAACCTTGAAAGAAATGTGGGCAGACTAGATGGGCCAAAATGTTCTTATCTGCCGACATTTTCTATGTTTCTATGTGTGTGTATATATACAGTCAGGTCCAGAAATATTGGATCATCGACACAATTCTAACATCTTTGGACTCTATACACCACCACAACGGAGTTGGAATGAAACAAACACAATGTGCTTTAACTGCAGACTGTCAGCTTTAATTTGAGGGTATGTACATCCAACTCAGGTGAAAGGTGTAGGACTTACGGCAGTTTGCAGATGTGCCTCTCACTTGTTAAGGGACCAAAAGTAATGGGACAATTGGCTTCTCAGCTGTTCCATGGCCAGGTGTGTGATATTCCCTCATTACCCCAATTACAATGTGCAGATAAAAGGCCCAGAGTTAATTTCAAGTGTGCTATTTGCATTTGGAATCTGTTGCTGTCAACTCTCAAGATGAGATCCAAAGAGCTGTCACTAGCAGTGATGCAAGCCATCATTAGGCTGAATAAACAAAACAAACCCATCAGAGAGATAGCAAGAACATTAGGCGTGGCCAAAACAACTGTTTGGAACATTCTCAAAAAAAAGGAACGCACTGTGAGCTCAGCAACACCAAAAGACCCGGGAGACCACAGAAAACAACTGTGGTGGGTGGCCGAAGAATTCTTTCCCTGGTGAAGAAAACGCCCTTCACAACAGTTTGCCAGATCAAAAACACTCTCCAGGAGGTAGGTGTATGTGTGTCAAAGTCAACAATCAAAATACTTCACAAGAGTGAATACAGAGGGTTCACCACAAGATGTAATCCATTGGTGAGCCTCAAAAACAGGACGGCCAGATTAGAGTTTGCCAAACAACACCTAACAAAGCCTTCACAGTTCTGGAACAAGATCCTATGGACAGATGAGACGAAGATCAGCTTGTACCAGAGTGATGGGAAGAGAAGAGTATGGAGAAGGAAAGCATCTGTTCATGATCCTAAGTATACCACTTCATCAGTGAAGCATGGTGGTGGTAGTGTCATGGTGTGGGCATGTATGGCTGCCAATGGAACTGGTTCTCTTGTATTTATTGATGATGTGACTGCTGACAAAAGAAGCAGGATGAATTCTGAAGTGTTTCGGGCAATATTATCTGCTCACATTCAGCCAAATGCTGCAGAACTCATTGGACGGCGCTTCACAGTGCAGATGGACAATGACTCAAAGCATACTGCAAAAGCAACCAAAGAGTTTTTGAAGGGACAGAAGTGGAATGTTATGCAATGGCCAAGTCAATCACCTGACCTGAATCCCATTGAGCATGCATTTCACTTGCTGAAGACAAAACTGAAGGGAAAATGCCCCAAGAACAAGCAGGAACTGAAGACCATTGCAGTAGAGGCCTGGCAGAGCATCACCAGGGATGAAACCCAGCATCTGCTGATGTCTATGTGTTCCAGACGTCAGGCTGTGATTGACTGCAAAGGATTTGCAACCAAGTATTAAGAAGGGAAAGTTTGATTTATGATTATTATTCTGTCCCATTACTTTTGGTCCCTTAACAAGTGGGAGGCACATCTGCAAACTGCTGTAAGTCCTACACCGTTCACCTGAGTTGGATGTGCATACCCTCAAATTAAAGCTGACAGTCTGCAGTTAAAGCACATTGTGTTTGTTTCATTCCAACTCCATCGTGGTGGTGTATAGAGCCAAAGATGGTAGAATTGTGTCGATGTCCCAATATTTCTGGACCTGACTGTATGTTATTTGTTAATTGATTATATGATTGGGTTGACACTCGCACTGTTGGTGAAAAAATGATAAATATGTAAAAATAATTCCCTTTTCTGTTGCTCTTTTATTCTACTTGTATGCCATTTATAAAATATTTATAGTGTCCAAAATGCAACTTGAGAGTTGAAATAACCACTTGTACCATTAATTAAACAACCTGGGCAAATGTTACTTTTCCCTAAACCACGAATTTCCCTGACACTGACAAGAAAATTGTACTTTCGAGGCCAAAATATCCCAGCTGGAAAATAGCTTAATTTCCTGAGCAACAGTGCACTGATTTGCAAATTACAAAAAGAACCCGAAACAAACAAGCTTCAAAACCCAACAAAAAATAAAAAGAATAGCTCCACCTAACTGGAAAGTGTAATATTTTACCATCCTAATTTCCAAAGATAATATTGTTTAGCAATTCAGAACAGCACAACTCCTCCTTTCTTGAATAAACTGGATCATGTACACTAAAATGTTATATTAGTAATCTGTAAACTTTAATAAAATTCTACGCATAAAAACGTATATATTGGGCGAAACCAATGTAATGTAAAATAATATTAATATAATAGAAAATATTTTTATTTGACTGGGAAACAAATTTTTCTTAAATCAGTGGAAATGTAGCTAAAGTGGTTGTATACAGGGGTGGACTGACAACTCATGGGGTCCCCGGGCAATAGGAAATCATGGGGCCCTTTATGCCACACCCACCCACAAACCATGCCCACATTAAGCTCTGCCCACATTTGTGGTATAACATTTCCTTCTGTTCACTATTTTTTACTATATTCGCTAGTTCTTGAAAAATCTAGCTCCACAGCAATAAAACTCACAGCACTGTGTGGTGTGTATGAGCGTATCACAGAGCCCCCCAGCAATAAAACTCACAGTAATGTGCAGTGTGTATGAGCGTATCAGAGCTCCACAGCAATAAACCTCACATCAATGTGCGGTGTGTATGAGTGTATCACAACACCACAGCAATAAACTTCACAGTAATGTGCTGTGTGTATGCATATCACAGAATACACAGCAAGAAAACTCACAGCAATATGCACTGTGTATGAGCGTATCAGCACCATAGCAATAAACCTCACTGTAATGTGTGGTGTGTATAAATGTACCACAGAGCTCCACAGCATAAAACTCACTGTAAAGGAGTGATAGTTTATTACCCCCCCAGCTTATCAATTGTAGGCAATTACCCCCCCCCCTGAATCTCAATTGTAGGCAATTACCCCCCAAGCATCTCAACTGTAGACAATTACCTCCCAGAATCTCAATTGTAGGCAATAACCCCCCCAAGCATCTCCCAACCTCCACTGTGTACACAGCCTCAGGCTGGCTGGCTCCATGGAACCGCACCCTGCCTTGTATCTGACCTCTACTGCTGCTGATCACGTGTCACGCATCACGTAAATGGCGGTGCCAATGCAGTGTGCGTGCCATGCTAGTGGTTAGCACGTGGGAGGTAGGCACGCTGCGGAGCGGCAATCGCGGCGGTTTCAAAGTGCGCTGCTGAGCCTGTGCCCATATCTGTCCAAATTCAGTTACTGGAGGCCCACTATGCCGGCTGCCACCACCGGGCCCCTACCAACCCGCGGGCCCTCAGGCAGTGCCCGAGTGCCCGACGGGTCAGTCCACCCCGGCTGTATATAATTAAATGGCCAAAAGGTAGGAAACCGTGTTTATTAGGAATTGAGTATTGCAGAGAGTCTTATAAGAAAGCCCTATACTCAGTGCGCCATCTTCACTGCTGAGGATCAGTCACACAGCACTGCATTACAGACCCCAGCTAGCTCCACCCATGCAGGGGGAAAGATGGCAATGCACTGGATCGGGATAAGTAAACCTGAAAGATCTCATGAAGGTGTGTCATCGTTCTTTTCTACACTAAAGGCAGGGTTGGATTTATAATTAGGCAGAGTAGGCAAGTGCCAGCCACATTGGGCGCCTTGCTCTGTAAAGATAAAAAAATAAAATTTACAATAATTTAGACCCCTGCAAGCTACAGGAACATATGACGGATCACTGAAAAGGCCATATTATGGTCAGCAAACATGATCAAGTTTATGTAAAAATAAAATAAATATATACATTTTTTTGTACAATTATAAAGTGAACAATGATGAAGCACTAACTCACCTTCTCATTTCACAATGCCAGCAAGTATGAAGTTGATGGCACAACACATTCAGGGTTATTCAAACAGAATCGAAAAGTCACCGCACGTTCAGTGACTTTTCGTTCTCTTCAATTCGGTGCGATTTGGCGATCCCATTTTGGCGACCCTGCGGTGTATTCAGTAAGCACCACAGAGCCGTCGTAGTGCAGGGAAAAGCCGCCGCAAACCCGACGAACACTCACTGCAAAACCCAGCGAACGCACACCGAAACACGTAAAAACATCTGGATTAACCCCAACGAACACGCCGGAGAAATCCGAGCAAGAGCCGATCAGAGCGCAGAGCAGAAGCCAGAAAAAACCAACACCGCAGACGAATGGAGTGAAAAAAAACCAGTACGCTTGAATGTATGAAAAGTGAAACGCTGTTTGCAAAGAAACTACTGAACGAAATTGTCTGAAATTTACATATAATAATAGAAACATAGAAACCTAGAAACATAGAAAAATGTCGGCAGATAAGAACCTTTCGGCCCATCTAGTCTGCCCAATTACATGGATACTTTACCTGGATTTATCTTTTGTTTAGGATAGCCTTATGCCTATTCCATGCCTGCTTAAATTCAATTACTGTTTTGGCCTCTACCACTTCTACTGGAAGACTGTTCCATGTATCCACCACCCTCTCAGTAAAATAACGCTTTCTGATGTTACTTTTAAACCTTTGCCCCTCTAATCTAAGACTATGTCCTCTTGTTTTGCTACTTTGTTTCCTTTTAAATATACTCCCTTCCTCTACCTTGTGGATTCCCTTTACGTATTTAAATGTTTCTATCATATCTCCTCTGTCTCGTCTTTTTTCCAAGCTGTACATGTTGAGATCATTAAGCCTTTCCTGGTAACTTTTCTCCTTCAAGCTGTACACCATTTTAGTAGCCCTTCTCTGAACTCTCTCTAAGATGTCTATATCCTTCTGGAGATACGGTCTCCAGTACTGCACACAGTACTCCAAGTGAGGTCTCACCAGTGCTCTGTACAGTGGCATGAGCACTTCCCTTTTCCTACTGCTAATACCTCTCCCTACACAACCAAGCATTCTGCCAGCATTTCCTGCTGCTCTATTACATTGACTACTTACCCTTAGATCCTCTGAAATAATAACCCCTAAATCCCTTTCCTCAGATGTTGAGGTTAGGACTGTATCAAATATTCTATATTCAGCCCTTGGGTTTTTACGTCCCAGGTGCATTATCTTGCACTTATCCACGTTAAAACTCAATTGCCACAGCTCCGACCAATTTTTTAGTTTACCTAAATCATTTGTCATTTGGCTGATCCCTCCAGGAACGTCAACCCTGTTGCAAATCTTTGTGTCATCAGCAAAAAGACATACAGTGGCAAGAAAAAGTATGTGAACCCTTTGGGATTACGTGGAGTTTTGCATGAATTGGTCATAAAATGTGCTCTGATCTTCATCTAAGTCACAACAATTTGAAAAACACAGTCTTCTTAAAATAATACAACACAAACATTATATGCTTTCATGTGTTTATTGAACATAACATGTAAACATTCACAGTGCAGAGTGGAAAAAGTATGTGAACCCCTAGCCAAATGACTTCTCCAAGAGCTAATTGGAGCCAGGAGTGAGCCAACCTTGAGTCCAATCAGTGTGATATTATTGGATGTGTTGATGAAAGCTGTCCTTCCCTTTAAAAACACACACCAGTTTTGGGTTTACTGGTTTCAAGAAGCACTGCCTGATGTGAACCATGCCTCACATGAAAAGAGCTCTCAGAAGACCTACGATCAAGAATTGTTGACTTGCATGAAGCTGGAAAGGGTTACAAAAGTATCTCCAAAAGCCTTGATGTTCATGTGTCCACGGTAAGACAGACTGTCTACAAATGGAGAAAGTTCAGCACTGTTGCTACTCTCCCTAGGCATGGTCGTCCTGTAAAGATGACTGCAAGAGCACAGCGCAGAATGCTTAATGAGTTAAAGAAGAATCCTAGAGTGTCAGCTAAAAACTTACAGACATCTCTGGCACATGCTAACATTTTTGTTGACACATCTACAATAAGGAAAACATTAAACAAGAATGGAGTAAATGGGAGGACACCACGGAGGAAGCCATTGCTGTCCAAAAAGAATATTGCAGCACGTTTGAAGTTTGCAAAAGAGCACCTGGATGTTCCACAGCGCTACTGGCAAAATATTCTGTGGACAGATGAAACCAAAATTGAGTTGTTTGGAAAAAACACACAATACTAGGTGTGGAGAAAAAAAGGCACAGCACACCAACATCAAAACCTCATCCCCACTGTAAAACATGGCGGAGGGAGCATCATGGTTTGGGGCTGCTTTGCTGCCTCAGGGCCTGGACGGATTGTTGTCATTGATGGAAAAATGAATTCCAGAGTTTATCAAGACATTTTGCAGGAAAACGTAAGGCCATCTGTCCGCCAAATGAAGCTCCGCAGAGGATGGGTGATGCAACAGGACAATGACACAAAGCATACAAGTAATTCAACAAAAGAATGGCTTCAACAAAACAAAATACGCCTTCTGCAGTGGCCCAGTCAGAGTCCTGACCTCAACCCGATTGAAATGCTGTGGTATGACCTTAAGAGAGCGATTCACACCAGACATCCCAAGAATATTGCTACACTGAAACAGTTTTGTGAAGAGGAGTGGTCCAACATTACTCCAGATCGTTGTGCAGGTCTGATCTGCAACTACAGGAAATGTTTGGTTGAGGTTATTGCTGCCAAAGGAGGGTCACCCAGTTATTAAGTCCAAAGGTTCACATACTTTTTCCACCCTGCACTGTGAATGTTTACAGGTTCTGTTCAATAAAAACATGAAAACATATAATGTTTGTGTTGTATTATTTTAAGCAGACTGTGTTTTTCAAATTGTTGTGACTTAGATGAAGATCAGAGCACATTTTATGACCAATTCATGCAAAACTCCACGTAATCCCAAAGGGTTCACATACTTTTTCTTGCCACTGTACTTTTCCATTAATACCTTCTGCAATATCACTAATAAAAATATTAAATAGAATGGGTCCAAGTACTGACCCCTGAGGTACCCCACTGGTAACAAGACCTTACGCCGAATAAACTCCATTTACCACAACCCTCTGTTGCCTGTCACTCAGCCACTGCCTAATCCATTCAACAATATTGGAATCCAAGCTCAAAGATTGCAAATTATTGATAAGCCTTTTATGCGGAACAGTATCAAAAGCCTTACTGAAATCTAAATAAGCAATGTCTACTGCACCACCTGTGTCTATTATTTTTGTTACCCAATCAAAAAAATCAATAAGATTAGTTTGGCATGATCTCCCTGAGGCAAACCCATGTTGTTTCTGATCCTGTAATCTATGTGTTTTTAGATGTTCAACAATCCTTTCCTTTAACATGGTTTCCATTAATTTCCCCACTACTGACGTAAGACTAACTGGCCTATAGTTCCCAGATTCCTCCCTACTACCCTTCTTGTGAATGGGCACAACATTTGCTAATTTCCAGTCTTCTGGGACGACTCCCGTTAGCAAGGATTGGTTAAATAAATCTGTTAACGGTTTTGCTATTACATCACTGAGCTCTTTTAATAATTTAGGGTGGATCCCATCAGGCCCCATTGATTTATTTGTCTTTACTTTAGACAGCTGCTGTAGAACCTCCTCCTCTGTAAACTGATATGTAATTGTCTCGTTAGTGTTTCCTCCTAACTGAGGTCCCTTTCCTTCCTTTTCTTCTGCAAAGACTGAACAAAAATATTCATTGAGGCAGTCAGCTAGACTTTTATCCTCTTCTACATACCTTCCTTCCTTTGTTTTTAATCTAACTAATCCTTGTTTTACTTTTCTTTTCTCGTTTATGTATCTAAAAAATGTTTTGTCCCCCTTTTTTACTGACTGAGCTATTTTCTCTTCTGCGTGTGCTTTGGAAGCCCTTATAAATTGCTTTGCCTCTTTCTGCCTAATCTTATAGGTTTGCCTATCTTCTTCACTCTGAGTTGTTTTATAATTATTGAATGCTGTCTTGTTGTTCTTCACTATTTTGGCCACTTCTGCAGAGTACCACAGTGGTTTCTTCCCTTTTTTGTTTTTGCTAACAAGTCGAATGCAATTGCCTGTGGCCTTCAATAATGCTTCCTTTAAATAATCCCATTTCTCCTGGACTCCCTTTAAACTCCTCCAGTCTGATAATGACTCCTTCACACAAAGTCTCATTTTAGAAAAATCTGTTTTTTTTAAGTCTAAAACTTTTGTTTTTGTGTGGTGCGGCTCCATCCCTGTTCTTATATTAAACCATACTGACTGGTGATCACTAGATCCCAAATTTTCACCTACAACAACGTCCGATACCAAACCTCCATTTGTGAGTATTAAATCCAATATGGCCTCTTTACGGGTCGGCTCCTCAACTACTTGTGTTAGAGATAATCCCAGTAGGGAGTTTAGAATATTTGGAATAATATCCAATGAATGATAATAAAAAGGGCTGTTACAGAAAAAAAGAAAAAACGATTTAACCCCTTTGCTGCGGATGACGTTTGGGGAACGTCCTCATTGACTCCTGCTATATGCGGAGGACGTTCCCCACACGTCATCCGCAAGCGGGAACCCAGCGGAGATACTCACCTCTCTGTCCGTGGTCCCACGGCATTCTGGCTTCAGCGTCCTCAGACGCTGTAGTCAAGCCCCTCCCGACATCAATGATGTCATCGTGCCATGTGCGATGATGTCATTTCCACCCCCAGTAATGCCGGGAGATCGCCTAGAAGGGAGGGGGGATCCTTTTGAATCCCTCTCCCTCCCGATCGGGAGTGTTTAAAGTAAAAAAAGTCACCGCTTTGAAGGGCATTGTCTGCCCTTTAAACCAGTGCCTTTTTTTTAACCCCTGACATGCCAGATCGCAATCCAGAGCTGTTCAGTGCCAGATAACGATCTAGCTCCCCCTCGGCTCCTGACGTATCGTGCATAGCACGATGATGTCAGATGGCCGGGGTACCCCTAGCTGCCTGGGGATTTCCCAAGGAAAATCCCCTGGTGAAGATAGAGGGTTCTTTTGAACCCCGATATCTCCAGTACCGTGGAAGCTAGGAGGGTCATGGAGGGTATCATTCGAAAAGGCCTGAGCATGGCCTTTCGAATGATATCAAACCCGACCAGGTTCAATGTAAAACAAAAATTAGAATTTTTTTTTTTTTTAAATTAATAAATGCAGCAATTTATGCAGCAATATTGTTCATATTTCAATTATAATGTGAACAATGATGCTGCACTAATGATTTTTTTTATGGGGTTCATTTGCTAAAAATCATGTAATTCCCCCCAAAAAATTTAACGAGTCCCCATTTCTAATTTTTATACAAGTGCACCCCATAGAAAATATAACTGCAAATGCTCATGGAATAAAATGTGAAAAAAAACACTTTACACATTGTAAATGATTGAAAATTCGAATTTTATTGCATTTTTTGTTATAATATACATGACGTATACATATAACTATGATATATTATGAATCTGCCGAGTCTCCCGGAAAGAACAATATATAATATGTCTGGGTCATATAATATGTCTGGGTCATATAATAAAATGTGGCTTCAAATCGTGTTTAAACATGATGAGCGAAACCGGTAAAAATGAGCTCAGCACACACAGCGGTGAAATGCCTCAGTAGTGAAAGGGATAAAAAAACCAGATTTTTTTTCTCAAAAAATCCCGAAAAATGCTTAAAAGATCCTAAAAAAACTAATCTAAAGATAGAGACTTTTTTCTGCAGAATAAAATAATAAGCGGTTTATTAGATATTGAATTAAAACGGGAATATTTTTAACATTGAAGCCTATGGGATTCTCCTGAATAAACCTGTCGAATGAAACCACCGAATGGCAGGGCATTTCGGCAACCTTTCTCAGCTGTTTTGTGCTCTCTGAATAGACGAAGCATTGCTTCTCTATGGGGATTTCACTGCCCTCGAACAGGCACCGTATGTGCAGGCAATTCGCCAACATTTGGCGAACTGCCTGCTCTCTGGATAGTCGAATGGCCAGGAAAGGTAAGCGAATGCTGAATTTCAGTGTTTGGTTACCGTTCGGCCACAATTCGGAGCTCTTTGAATAACCCTGATGGTTTCATCAATAACCTAGACAGTGGCACTACAGTGAGGAGAAACAGGGGGACTTTGGAACCCTGCATCTCTGACTTATACACCACACAAGGTTAAGTGAGGTAATATTGGAAAGGTCAGAGTCTGGTCTTTTGATTCCAAACATGACCGTGTAACGTGTAGAAATAAAAAAAATTTAAAAACGAAATGCAAAATGTACTTTTTTCTTTGTTCTAAGGCAGTGGCAATATATGCTTTTACATATAAAGCAAACAGTGCCATTGCACTAACTCGCCTTCTCATTTCCCATGCCGAGATCAAATCTGGAGGTGATGGTGCAATGAGTTATTACACATTGGTTCATCTAAAACACTATCAGGGTTATCCAAAGAGCTCCGAATTGCTTCAGAAAGGTAACCGAACAGTGAAAATCAGCGTTTGGTTACCTTTCCTGGCCATTCGGCTATCCAGAGAGCAGGCAATTCGCCAAATCCTGGCGAATTGACTGCACATACGGTGCCTGTTCGGTGCCTGTTCGAGGGCAGTGAAATCCCCATGAAAAAGCACTGCTTCGGCTATTCAGAGAACACAAACCAGCAGTGAAAGGTTCCCCTAATGCCCTTCCATTCGGTGGTTTAATTCGGCAAATTTATTCAGGAGAATCCCATAGGCTTCTATTTTAAAAATATTCCCGTTTTAATTCAATATCTAATAAACCGTTCATTATAAGATTCTGCAGTAAAGAGTCTCTTTATTTATAGATTTTTTAGGATACTTTAAGCATTTTTCTTAATTTCTTTTTTTTTTTTAAGTTTACTTATTTTTTCTGTAACAGCCCTTTTTATTATCATTCCCTGGACCTCCTGTGTAAATTTCAGACATTTTCGCTCAGTAGTGTCTTTGCAAACAGCGTTTCATTTTCACACAATCATACAAACGGTTTTGCTAATTTATTCACCTCCCTTGTCTGCGGTCTCAGCTGCTTCGGCTGCTTCGCTGCGTATGATCGGCTCCTGCTCGGCTTTTTCCGTGGTTTTCGCAGGTTAATCCAGATGTTTTTGGGGTTTTTGGCGTTCATTCGGTGGGTTTTGCGGTTCGTTTTCGGTGGGTTTACGGCAGCTTTTCCCTGCAATTCGGGGACCCTGTGGTGCTTGCTGAATACACCGCAGGGTCATCGAAATGGGATCGGCAAAAGGAACCGAATTGAAGAGAACGAAAAGTCACCGAACGTGCGGTGACTTTTTGAATCTCTTTGAATAACCCTGTATGCTGTGAGGAGAGCTGGGGTACATTGGACACCTGCATCTCCATTCTTTACACCCCACAAAGTCACGTTAGGTGTGATTGGACAGGTCAGAGTCTGTCCTTTCTAATGACACCAAACATGGCCATGCAAAATGTAAAAAAAACACAAAAAAACCCTTAAATTTAACACAACCTCCCTTTTTTGTTTCAAAGCAAAGCAAATTTTGATATCCTACTTAAAAATTGCCAAAATTAAAGCAGGATCAAAACAAGTAAAAAAAGTCACATCCTGTAAAAGAACCTCGTCCATGACTGTATTTTTATGCTCAGAATTGTGGTTGGTCCGGGTGTAATGGAGTATCATTTTCCATAGTTAAGGTTAGAAATTAGGGTTAGGTTACTATTTACGCTTGTTTAACCTGAGCCCTAACATTCTGCTCCATTTTTGCTTCATTTTAAGACTGATTCTGCCACTTGAATTTTTAAGCACAGTTTAAACATTCCTGTGTTGCATTCAGACTGCTATGGTGCTGCAGAAGTGAATAATGACACTTATTGGTGGTGGTTTATGACCTTAAAAATGTTTGTAATTAAAAAATGCCTGCTGTGGGATTGTGGCTATGCGTATAGAAAAATGTGAAGCATCCTAGTGAATTACTCTTTGTGGGTAGCATAATCAGCAGTGTTAGTTTACACTGTGGCATGTTTTTTCGAGAGTAAATGAAAGTTTGTCCATCACTTTACTGGATCTGTTTATTGAACTCAATGAATATAAGTTTTGCGCTCTCTTTACTCTATAGTGTTGCAGCACAAACAAAGCAGCACTGCCAGTGGCGTAACTAGAAACCTGAGGGCCCCGGTGCAAGAATCCACGAAGGGCCCCCCCAAAAAAAAAATCGATGTATTTTTACTTATTTTTCACTGCAAAATAAAACAAAGGTAGTATTGCCTAGGGATGCACCGATACCACTTTTTTAAGACCGAGTACAAGTACCGATACTTTTTAAAAGTACTCACCGATACCGACTACCGATACTTTTCTTTAATGTCATGTGACGCTTTCCAATAAGAACAGACCATATAAAAATGCCCCCAGCTCACATGTATATCCCCCCGATATATATATATATTCATACTGCCCCAGCTCATGGATTTGCCCCAGCTCATGGATTTGCCCCAGCTCACACATGGATATTGCCCCAGCTCACACATGGATATTGCCCCAGCTCACACATGGATTTGCCAAAGCTCACACATGAATTTGCCCCAGCTCATGGATATGCCCCAGCTCACACATGGATATTGCCCCCCAGATTATGGATTTGTCCCCCCAGCTCACACATGGTTATGCCCCCCAGCTCATGGATATGCCCCCCAGCTCTCTCATGGATATGCCCCCCAGCTCTCACATGGATATGCCCCCCAGCTCATGGATATGCCCCCAGCTCTCACATGGGTATGCCCCCCAGCTCATGGATATGCCCCCAGCTCTCACATGGGTATGCCCCCCAGCTCATGGATATGCCCCCCAGCTCATGGATATGCACCCCCAGCTCATGGGTATGCACCCCCAGATCATGGATATGCCCCCCAGCTCATGGATATGCACCCCCAGCTCTCACATGGATATGCCCCCCAGCTCATGGATATGCCCCCCAGCTCATGGGTATGCCCCCCAGCTCATGGGTATAAGGGCCCCCCAGCTCATGGGTATAAGGGCCCCCAGTGCTTACCTCTGCTGGCCTTGGCGAGCGGCCGCTGGAAACATGCGTCTTGGCCGCTCGCCGGAAACCACCTGATCAGCGCAGAGGTCTCGCGAGAGGATCTCGTGCACTGGTCAGGTGGTTCCTATCCCACGTGAGCGGCCAAGCTGCATGTCAGTGGCCGCTCGCAGGGAGAGGGACGGCCAGCGCGCGGCTCCCAGATTCCGGTGCTGATTGCCGGAATCTGGCGGGCGGCGCCGGGCCCCCCTCCAGTGGCGGAATGCCAGGGCCCGGTCGCAACTGCGACCGCTGCGACCCTGGTACTTCCGCCACTAAGCACTGCCTCCCAGTGACACGACAATCACAGCTATTGGAAAAGTACGCTGTTAATGTGCGACAAAGTCTGTGCTAACATTTGGCTCTATGCATCGCAACGGTAATTTCCGCCTGCACTTTGTAATACCTCACTTATAGAAATACTAATGATTGTGCATCCTATACCTAACATGAGGAGTGAAAGTACAGAAAGCTTGGGCATGCTGCGAGGCGCTAACTGATTTCACCCCAGTTTAGGCTGGCGGCACACGAGCGCACTTATGCTTTCGTGCGCCCGCACTTCCTTGCGTCCGTGCCATTTTGACAGGGAGGGCCAACCACTGGACGTGAAAAAACCCTCCCCGTCAAAAAGCTAGACGGACACTGACGGGGATTCAAAGCGCGATCCTCCACAGGAGGATCGCACTTTGAACGCTGAGTGCACAGCGTGGAAGGAGCGTCCACTCTCACGGGCGTTCCTTCCTCTCTCTGAGAAACACTTGTGTTCCGCCAGCCTTAGAGTCAGGAATGTAATATGAATGCCATGCGTTAAACTCACTTATCCTAGACCCTAAATTAGCACCAACTATAGACTATTGCCCACCGTGGGGGCAGTTTACAACACAAAATTGATACGCCCGAGACTCATATAGAGTAAAATATTTTCTTAACTAAACATACAAGAGCAAAGAAAGCACATGTAGGATATCAGAAACATAAAGTAAACATAATAAGGACATTTAATTTTTTGGTGGTAGTGGCCCTTTAACTATGAATTCATATATTATTAGGAAATCTAACTGATGTATGTAAAGATGAAGCACAGGGAATGTATAACACGAAAAAAACACAGAATTTAGTTACTATTAGCTTCATGCTACAAATGCAGATGTCAAATCACATGTCGTCGCGCCACAAATTACCACAAAAATGTAGGTAATTTGTGGCAAAAAGTCATTATAAATATAAATAGCAAATACAGAGTACTTACATATACTTTGTAAGGGGAGTAAGAGATGTTATTCTAGAGGTGTCCCTTGACTAACAAATACATTCAGGTCTATTCAATAAAGGTGAAACTCAGGAAAATGACTGGAGAAGTGAAAATTCTAGGTCAAAATAGCTAAACCAGAATTGAACCCCCTCTCCAATCCAGCTGCAGCTGATTTTCGATGCTCCCTATTCAGCCAAAGTCAAATTGGATGCCCCAGACTGAAATGGAGAGTCATCTGCCATAGCTAGGGTTAGAAATTAGAGTTTGTGTCAGGTTACTCATGCTTTTAGGGTTATGGCTAACATGGTTAATCCTAAACCAGGGCTGCCATCAGGGAGGTGGTGGTGATGATGCAGTAATGGGCCCGGTGGCTCCAAGGGGCCCCATTCTCTGGCCTCATGTACCGAATCCTCAAGGGTCAGAGGAAGAGCAGAGCACTCTGCAAAAGTATCAGATGCAGACCGCTTCACTGCTCACTCAATGCCTACACCAACACTTCACGTGCCAAGATCTTGCAAGGAGGCCCCATTAACACCCACTGCAAAACAGAAAAGGCATTTCCTAGACAGCCATGGGGTCCTCAACGGCTGACTATCAGCAGCTTGTAGAGGACACGACGGCTGTCCAAGAGAATACCTGTTCTGGTAATATGTGCTGCCAATCACGAAGTCTCTCTTAATGTCTCTCTCTATATGCATGGGGGCCTGACTGGGAGTAAGAGGTAGGATATTTTGGGAACCTACTAGTGATTGGAGGTAGAGGGATTATGGAGCCCTCGGGGTAATGGGAGTTGTAGGGATTTATAAAGACCTTGAGGTAATGGCATTTGGAGAGATTTAGGAGACCTGGGGTTAATGAGAGCTGGAGGGCTTATATGGAAACCTGGGGCTAATGGGAATTTGGGGGGATTTTTGGAGACGTGGGGTAATGGGTGTTGGTATTTATGGGGACCTGGGGTAATGGAAGTTGGGGGAATTTATGGGGACCCAGGGGTTAATGGGAATTGGGGGTAGTTATGGGGATAAAGGGAGTTGGGGGGATTTTCAGACCCCGGTGGTAATGGGAGTGGGGGGATTAATGAAGACCTGGGAGTAATTAGTGTGGGGGTTTATGAGACTGGGTATTATGTGAATCTGGTGGGTAAACGGGACCTGGGGAGTAATGGAGGCTAAGGGGATACATTGCGCACACATTACGCACTTTGGGGACAAACGGCACTGTTAGAAACACTTTGTGCAAGTCATGCACACATCGTACAGACTGGTTGCATAGATGATATACAGCCAACATATATATGGCGTCAGAAATATATGTGTACATGTTATTGGGAATGAGGGGGGGGTACCAGAACCAGTTGGAGGAGGGGAGGGTTTACAGGGGGCCCTGACCAGTGGTTCAGGAAATGGCCCTATGATTTCTGAATGGAGCCCGGCCCTAAACCCTAACATTCTGCTCCATTTTTGCTTAACAGATAACAGATTCTTCACCTTTTTTAAACCTTGACTCTCTTTTTTTCCACGATATTGACATAGGATGCTGGAAGAACCCATTGTACTTTGCACAGATCTTACTTGGAATGTAATACAAACGCAGTGACATCAGCATTTACAATATCTGCTCTTACACAAATACAATAATTCACAGATTATATCCTTGACTCATACTATATAGTCATAGATAGAGCTATGACCCCTTCAGGGAATTCTGTTGACTATCTCAGGTCAGGTCACCATTGAGAAAGATAAGGGAAATTTCATTATTAGGATGATTTGCAGATCTCATTCTCTCCGTTTAGTCATAGTGATTTTTTTGAGAAAAGAATAAGAAAATAATTTAATCCAATTATTAATCTCCTTAAAATGCAACTGTTTTGTTTTCCGGCTCTTTCTCTTTCCCCCTTTTATCTGTCTCTCATTTTTTCACCTGCCGTCTGTTTCCTCTCATTCTTCTCCTTTTATTACATTTGTTCCTCTTCTTACTGCCCCGCTAAGGGCACTATCATGTTGCCCTGAGCTAAAACCAGGACGTAAAAGGGGAAAAATTAGCATTCGTTAATTTCCCCTTGCGTCCTGGTTTCACCAGCAGATTGCGGGGCAGAGGCCAAGTCTGGCAGCCTGCCCCTTAGCGATCGCTAAGCTCGCAGATGCATGGGGCAGTGCTACAGTGCCATCCCCAGCATCCCCTCCATGGGGTCCACAGGGGACTTTATTCCTCCAGTCTCCCTCTGCTCCCGGCGGCCAGAAACAATGGATCCGGTCGCTGTTCGCACCGCCGAGAGGTGAGTATCTGATTTTTTGGGGGGGGGGGTTTGAGCTGCAGGTAAGGGATTCTACAGCAGCGGAATCCGTTACCTACACCTCTGAGCTGGTGGTAACTTTTTCGTCAGTGCCAACTCATATTAACTATGATCCTAACGCTAGTTAATATGTGCTTTCACTTTGCCTTCCCCATGTAGGTATAGGGAGCGCAAAGTACAGTAAACTCGCGGTACAAATCGCAAGTTAATGAGCGCTAACGTTTTTTTAACCCTTTAGCGATTCAAAGGCTATTTGGGCGCAGCGCTTTGACCTCCTTTAAGCTAGCGCTAACGCTGACACTAGTGTTAGCTTGAAGGAGGTGACAGAGCCCTACATGTGTAATACCTCCAGCCGATGTTGATCTCAGTGTCTCATTCACATCATCATTTTATGATCCAAGCATAACCCTTTGGAAAGTGTGCACAACGTTTTGTGACATCTCATCATAACCTTGCTAAAGTGCTACTGCCCAGGGTGATACTTTGCTATTATGCTTATGGTAAATGTGGTTGTTTGGGAGTTGTATGTATTTGTGGAGGTATTGTACTCTTTTTTCACTTTTCACTGATGTACGTCTCTGCAAGTCTTATTTATTATATAATTAAAAAAATTTAACTGTTGTTGGGTATCTACATTCTGCAAAGATCACATCTAAAGTAATATATATAACAGATGGCATGCCTGAACAAAGGGAAACATATAATCCCCTATAGATCCACCGCCTCAGCGCTACCATTTTCTTTTCTCTCCTTGTCATGCCCTGAGCCACAAAAACTCTTGCCCACTTGCCAATGTGTGAAAATTAAAAAAATGTCCATGCATGGATTCCATTTCAGTCACTTTTTCTGTCAAAGCCTCAATCCTGTAGAAGCCTTTCAATACAGCGAAACGCGTTGATAGGTTTATCACTATTTTACGTTTTGCAGACAGCGGCGGTAGTGGACACTATCCTTCTGCTTAATCAGGTTGGATTTTATGATAGCCAACCCAGAGGCGTAACTAGAAACCTCAGGGCCCAGGTGCAGGAACCATGATGCCCCCCACCCTAGGCAAAAACATATGTGTTCCCTCTCTCCTGTCAACATGCATTGGTCCCCTCCAGGTCCACAATGTTGACTCCAGACAGTGTCCCATTTTTTCCAGGTTCACTATGAATTCTTCAGTCCATCCCATTTTTAATGTAATGTGCACTATGTGTATCTCACAGAGATCCACAGCAATAAACCTCACAGTAATGTGTGCTGTGTATGAACATATCACAGAGCTCCACAGCAACAAAACTCACAGCAATGTGCGGTGTGTATGAGCGTATCAGAGCTCCACAGCAATGAAACGCACAGTAATGTGCAGTGTGTATCAGTGTATCAGGAGGTTTACACCAGCAAAACTCACAGTAATATGTGTGTATGAGTTATCACAGAGCTCCGAAGTAAAACTCCCAAATAGGTATAAAATATATATATCTCTCCCCCAGGCAGGCGAGTGTGGGGCCCCTCGGACTCAAGGGCCCAGTTGCAGTGGCACTCTCTGCACCCCTGGTAGTTACGCCCCTGAGCCAACCTGTTTGCATTCCTGTAATGCTCCCTATAATTTCCTTGTAATCTGTCCGTGCTGCTTGCCACTCCAGAGGTTTCAGCAGCAAAATACACAATTGAGTAACAACGTACTGTATATATGCAAGACTCAGATCTTCTGACAAATTCTTCGGTTAGTTTTAACCTGTCCTGTTACCCTGGCCCATGAACATCTGTTCTCCTTTTGTTTATCTGAATTCAAGAAGCCATTCTCATCTATACTGTTTCCAATTACAATGGCAACAGTGGCAAGCGGTCAATATTTTTATGAAGAGAAAAAAATACCAATATAAATAAATCGAGCCCTTTGTGTCATATATTAGGTTTCATTGGGGTTACAATGAAAATTCTTTTGATAAACATTCTGGGATTTTTTTCTCTTAAGAAAAATTCTTAAAATTTACATGTCTCTGGTCCATTACCAACGGAAAACCCATGGACACATCAACATATGTAAACAAGAAGTGAATCCTCAATTCCCTATATTCAATCTTACAGCAGACAAACTAGAATTTGTAAAACTTCCTATGCAATATTCTTTACCCCATCATATTTAGTATCCAGTAGTAAAAGTCATGTGAAAACTATTGCGGTTAATGGCATGGACATATCATTATACATTTTTCCTAGAAAGCATCTGCACCCCTGGGAGATTGCTGATTTTAATCTACTTATTGCACTCGTTCTTATTTTTTCCAGATGAGGCAGGGGAGAAGACAACATAAAACCAAAAGGATAATGACATCTGGGTGTTTATTTCTAAGCACTGAATGAAGTGAATTCTGGCTCGCACAAATTATTCATAATTAAAAGAATCATCAGCTTTCCATAACAGGGTATTGTTTTCAGCTCTGCTATTTGAATCAATATTCTGTAAGTCAGAATTCGCTATTATTTTACTATTATTATTGAATAAACCCCAAGTGAATAGAATACTACACTCCAGTAAGAAACGTATTGCTCAATACAATGACATCATGAGACATGGAACAGAAACCCATATAATGAACGAATATTGATATTAAACATGCCGATGCCAACGGAAGGATAGAGGAACCAGTTTTTTTTTTATCATGATCAAACTAGGAGAAGGAAAACAATGTGACATAGTGGAATGAAAATACAGGTTAAAATTTTGTTGTAAAGAGAAATCTAAGTGTTATTTTGAGTCGAAACTGATATTAGCGGCATGATGGAAGCGTTGAGTAGTCACAATGAGTGCCCTCATTCAGTTACCTCCTCCAAGGGAGGGCAGAATCTCGGAGGGCTGATTCAGCCCTCCATGTGTGAGATATTAGCCATGCCCAGATATCGGGACTGGGGACTCAACTCCCACTAATAGCTCTCAAAGCACTAATTCCTGTTACATTAGGCCTGACCAGCGTTGAAGGAGTTTGACGCTGGAAAGAATGCGGTCTTTTAAAAAGACTAAATGGTTGAAAGAGAATGGAGTGTCAAACGAGATTAAAGAGTAACCCCTCCTTTCCCCATCCCCTTCCATTTTAGCCCTTGAGTATCCCTTTAAGTGACACAATAAAGTACAGGAGTTGACCTTAAAGTTTGGGTTGACTTAAGGCAGAGGCCAGCAATCTTGGCCCTCCAAATGTTTTGAACCTACATTTTGGCCAGGCTCTTCCAACCTAATGGATGGTGGAGCACCATGGGAGATGAAGTTCTAAAACATCTGGCGGGCCAAGGTTTCTGACACTTAATTAAGGGGATGACTATTGCAGAAAAGGTTATAGGAACATGAACTGACCTTTCTGCAGAGATAGCAACAACTACACAGGGAATGACTTCAAAAACAAGTAGGAATACACATTCAGGCGTATTCGCCACACTAAGGTTTCCAGAAACTGAATAGGAAATCGCAAACTGCTAAAATAACCAAACTGCTACCTTATTGTCTATCTATCTTTTGATCTATCATCCATTAATTCATCTTCAGTGTTCACAGCCTCAGAAGCCTTTATGATTTGCACCTCCATTCTCTATAATGTTCACGTGCTCTTAAGTTGAGCATTATAGAATATGTAATTATCAAAATATACACTGGTGTTGATGTTGTTGACCCCGGGGCTGTATTCCAACCCTGGTGTAGACCTAACCTGGATAGAGTAAAGTTAGCATCTCCTTGGACTTTAATGGCTCTGGTACATTTACGATAGTTCTGATTAAATTTACACCAGGGCTGGAATAAAGCCCCTGGTTGGTTAATTGGTTGTCTGTTCATCCCTCTAATAATATAAAGTCTATGTACGTGCAAACAGCCTATATTTCTTGTTCCATGTTTAAGAAACAATTTTAATTAGCAATCGGTAGATTTTAATAAATCAAGTATGGCCGGATTTCTCCACTCAACACAAAGGGCAATATTACAAAGTTGGTCCTAACTTAGCTAGAGCTGTTGTAAACTTAACAACTCCATAGACTAGGGGCTATATTACATAGTTTGCGGTAAAACGGGGACGCAAAGGAGAAAAACCTGCACCTGCAGGTTTCTCCTTTGCGCCCCCGTTCTACCGCGATATTACAATGCAGGCACTTAAAAAGCTGCCTGCATTGTTACCGGGCGCTATTCCCCGGGATGCGCGCGGTGGCGCTAAGCGCCGCCGCGAGCATCCACTCGATGGAGTCCATGGACTCCATTGAATTTCTCCTCTGCCAGTTACATGACCTGCTGGTTCTCGCCTTGCGAGATCCGGCAGGTCAGCGTAGTGATCCGCAGGGTTAGACTGGGGGACTTTTTTCCCGAGTCTCCGCCGGACAGAGGAGGCGGACGGAGCCGCGGACCTCGTTGCAGGATAGGAGGTGAGTATCTGAATTTTTCTGGGGGGTTTGGTTGGTGCTGACCGGGATTCTGCACCAGCGGAATCCGTTAGCACCAAGCAATCCTGGCTGTGGTTAACTTTTTGTTAACCGCAGCCGGACGTTAATCAGCGTTAGGACTTTGTAATCCTAACGCTGATTAACACTTTGCGCTCCCCATGTTAAGTATAGGGTGCGCAAAGTACAGTAACCTCGCGTTGAAAAAAGCAAGATACCAAACGCTAATTATGTATCTGTATATGTTTAGACGTATAGTCCTTCAACTGTATGGATGGATATGTAGTTCATATTTCATTTTATAAGGACTATATATACACAGGCTTCCTTCGACATTCATCTTGTCATATTTATTTTAAGGACATGCTGACATGTTCCACTGCAGGTCTGAAAATATTATAAACAGGGCAATACTAAATGGGAAGAAACATTTTATTAGGATCCGGCATGGCTTTCAGTATTGTTAAAGGCTCTTCAACTTAAAAACGGTAAATTGGCGATGCGCCCCCTGGTGCAAATTAAATGATCTTGGCTTATGCCATATTATCCCTATCAATCATGATTGTAAAGTGGACATCATGACAGCCAGTTGGCGTCACAACATATCTTCTCTCCCTGATGTAAACTGTTCGTCCTTCCAGCTTCTGAAGAAACCCATACTTTGAAATAAATGACATGTTTTCAAGTTACAGAGCCCTATGTAATTATTAACATTTTCATTATGGCGTTTTCCTTAACAACTGAAGACAAAATGTACAAACAAACAAACATGCGTTGAGTAATCCAGCTTAGACAGGAGACTTTTTCCATTGAAAAGGAAGTTATAAAACACATATGAAATTGAGGGAAATTCCTGATGTTTGGTGTTTGCTATCCCCCTGGTGATTTATTGTACCCCAATTCTTCCCCTGCTTGGAAGAACCCACCCACGTACATGAGCCATCAAGGATAGGTTGTGTAACTGCATTACCTCCACCCCTACCACCCTTTAAAATGACTCCTACTTCATGACATCATGTTCCCACACAATACTGCCACTGAGCAACCCTGCAGACCCTTTCAGCTTCACCTGGCTTGCTACATAGGATTTATTAAGGGGGCTCTGCTTGCTCTCTCCCAGTCGTGAGCGCTGCGGCTGCTGCTGAGGACCTGAAGGCTATTTAAAAGAGCATTCCAGGAACAAAGGACAGCTACATCCGCTATTCCACACGAGTGCCTTACCAGCTGCCAAACACTAAGAGAAAACAAGAAAAAGGATGCATTACAGAGAGATGATGATTATGAGTGCCTGGGCTTGTTCTATATGGTGTCTGTCCTCGGCTCTGACTATTGCTGCTATGATCTCGGTAGAGAACACCATAGACAATGGGATTCTGGTGACTGAAGAAGGCAAGTGATTTGCAACTTTTTAATCCACTCACTTTAAATTACGACAGTCCTGGCATGTTATTGGGTGGAAAGGATTGGTTAATTATTATTTATTCTTATTTATTTATAAAGTATTTTTCCAGGAAGGATACATTGAGATTTCTCTCGTGTTTTAAGTATATCCTGGGTACTTATATTCGTATTTTGTATTATTCTTAATTAAGCCTGGCAAGTATTTTTTTTTTTCTTTTATTATTGCATGTGAGTTTTTTTCTATAGTTATTTGTATATATTATTATTATTCTTTATTTATAAAGCGCCAGCATATTCCGCAGCGCTATATATTTGCATACATGCATATCTTTAATTTCCATGAAGTTAAGGCACATTTAGTATAGTGACTACTTAATGGAATTTCCATAATTTGTTTGTGAAAGATATTTATATAGTATGAATGCATTTAAGAATTTTATGTATATAGAAAATATATCAAACACATGTTACGGCACTCCAGGACTGGTCAATCAAAACTTAACTTGAAGAAATTTCCTGTTAGGAACTGAAACGTCGACATAGCAACTTTTTAAACAAAGTAATAAAAGTTTGGTTTGGATTGAGCTATCCTGGCGTGTCGCTACATATAGGATTCATTGATTCATACATGGAAGACCAACAGGGTTATTCAGAGAGCAGTGAAAAGCAGGAGAATGACTGGAGAACTGAAAATTCTAGGTCAAAATAGCCAATTCGGAAAGTGAGATAATTGGGAGAATTTTTCTGGTTTGGCTATTTTAACCTAGAATTTTCACTTCTCCAGTCATTCTCTTGCTTTTCACTGCTCTCTGAATAACCCTGCAAGTAATAGGTATGCAGGATCCATTACTAATATATATATACATATATATATATATATATATCAGACAAGATACAGAGCATTCCACTGTCCTTATTGGTCTCAGCAGCACCCTTATACAAAAAATACATGTTAAGGTTGATTGTAGCCTCTCCCAGTCTGTATATATGTATATATACATGCATGAAGAATTCCATATTGTATGAAGGAATATATATTTATATACTTCATTTTTTGGCCAGAGAGAATTCTTATTTGATTACTTTTCAATTTCAATGCAAATATATGTGACTGCTCATCCAGGAACACTTTGTGGTCAAAGGGGATGTGCATCTCTTTACCATTGTGAAGAATTCATAGGTGTGCGTATCCCATAGTGATTTCACATATGGAACTTCAGAAAATAATGACAAAAATGTAAAGTTTGTACGTATTATCAATGAATAAGAGAAGGAGCTTACTACAAGTGTATAATATGACCTAAAAGGTAGACAAGCAGGACCAATTCATCCTGCTGCCACCCTATCTGTGCACACTTACAGTATAGAAGAATTAAATATGTGCACTGCACTACTTAGGGTTAAGCACGTGTGTCTGTAGATGCAGAAGGCAGGTGTAACTTGTAATTCTTGTGTTTTAGTGACTTTGACTGACTGCCAAGTGAAAGAGCTAACGAAGTGGGACAAGCTATTCACAATGCTGGAGAACTCTCAGATGAGGGAGAACATGCTGCTGCAGACTGTTGATGAAGTTCTTAAGGTGGAACTGCAGACTCTACGAGCGGAATTGACGAGGTTTACAGTTGACATCGCCGGGAAGTGCTCGAATGACATTGACACAGCCACATCACTGATCACACAGCAGTTGGAGAATTCGCTTTCGTCCAAGTGCTTCAAGGCTTGGAGAGTGGGAACAGTCTGGAAGCCGCCAATGGCAACGTACTGGAACAATCCATTGGACTTACCCTGAACATATCAGACAGACTTGACGGCATTGAAAGAGCCTTGAAGCAGAAATCTGAAGACGATGAAGAACAGAAAAATCGCGCACCAGCTGAATGCAAGCAAACGGAGGCTGCCCTGGACGGAGCACTGCAAGACCTAGAATCACTGAAGTCTACCCTTGAGTTAACCCAGAAATGGGTCAACAAACGCTCCCTGCCAGCAGGTAATATACTAGGGTGAATTTATACCAATACCAAGGGAATTGTGCAACACAAGCACCCACCCTTCACTGGTAGACATTCTTTTTCTCACACATAGGGCTCTATTCCATAGTTGGTGCTAATGTAGCGTCTCAATATGTAATCGTTAGCGGTAGGAGAAGTTTAACATCTGGCATCGATATTCTGATCTTTATGCTACAGTAGGGTGAAAACGTTTTGTGTCTCACAGCTTGCCAAGCTTACAGTACTTAGCGTCTCCTATACGTAACATGGGGAGCGCAATCTATTTTTAGCATCTCGATAAGTTAAGTATTACAAAGTGCTTGTGCAATTTATCTTTGGGATGCACAAGCCAAAATATTAGCACCTTCTAAAAGGTGGTGCTAAATGAACATCATTTAACAAACTCTAAACCCCCCTAAAAATCCCACATTCTTCTCTCATCCCACAGTTAAAAAGGTTGGCCCGATCCGCCGCTTCTTCTACAAAAATTTCCTAGTCTCCCTCCGTGTTCATTCAGCGACGCTGCGCGATCTTGCGACCCAGAAGCGCACGCCTTCATTGAGTCCTATGGTCTCCATGAGTTGATACTCACGGTGGGGTGGAAGAGCTAGGGTAACAGGGATGTTATCGCTGTATTCCGGGACGAGGTGCTGAGTTAGCACCTTCCCTGGAATACGACATTAACATGGAGACGGTAAGGGAAAATCTGCAACAGCACATTATCCGGTTTACTTTCTCCATGTTAGTGTCTACCATGGAATACGGCACATATTGTCCACAGCATAAGGTGTCCAGATTTTGGTCATGTTTACCAATGATTCAGCCGTGGCCATAGCTCTGAGCTATTTCTGTATTGGCATTTTGTCATTACTAGTTTACAGTCTCTGGGATATATACAGATTCAGGGGTAAACTTAACCTGCTCAATGGTAAACTTACCAAAGCCATTATTGCCTATATCAGTGACGGCGAACCTTGGCATCCCAGATGTTTCTGAGCTACATGTCCCATGATGTTAAGCCACTGTTAAATGTATCTAAGCATCAAGGGACATGTAGTTCAGAAACATCAGAAGTGTCAAGGTTTGCCATCACTGGCCTATATAGTTGATAAATTTACTAGAGCTCTAGTTAAGTTGACACCAGACTTGGAATATGGTGAAAAGTGTTGATCATTTTCTCTCCAGTAGTGAATCTGTCTGAAAGAGGAACTGACGCAAAGTGAAAATATTTGCACATTTTTTTTAGTTAACGTGAATTAAGGCTGCAGCGTTTAAATTGCAACAACCTATATTTTATGTTGAGAGAAAATGGGCTGTATTCCAGCCTAGGGTAAACTTAACAAGAACTGTTAACGCCTAACGTCTTTCAGACCCTGGTGTTATGTGATTGTGCTGAAGCACCATCACCTAACACATTGATGTAACCCCACCTAAGAATCCAATACTCACCTCAGATCCCTCGGTGGCGAGAGCTACGCGATCTGCCACTTCCTCACTTTGTAGGCAGAGGAAGAATGGGAACAGGTATCAATCCACATATCCCTCCACCTCCTGACCGGCGCTCTTTTGCACGAGCTCTGCAAGAGATTGCGTCTGTCTCCATGGAGTCCTATGGACTCGTGGAGCTGATATCACCTGCGACGCTTAGTGCTGCTTGTGTTATCATTTAACACCTCGGCAGAATTACGACTAGGGCTGCTGAGAAAGTGTCATCGTCGTAATCGGGTGTTAAATGGCAGGTGCTAATGAAAAACAGCAGACACGCACGTCTTCTATTAGTGTCTGCTAATTAACACCAACATTGGAAAAGGGCCCAAAGAGGATGAGATGTAATGTCCTGTGTAAACTTACTCATGACTGCTGCAAACATACCATCTCCATAGACTTTAATAGTTTGGGTAAGTTTACCACAGCTCTGGTTAATTTTACACCTGACTCAGAATCGAGTCCTTTGTCTTTAGATCGTTACACATAACCCTCAGCTTTGTGTTCAGATCTTATGAATGGAGAAAGAATGACGAGTAATGTGCAATCTTAAAAGAGCTGAGTAATCATTCTTCTCATACTTGGACAGCCACCAGTTACCATTTGTAGGCAGCCAAAAAGACACAAGAAACGTCTATTTTTCTTCGACAACATACCATCTGTTTTGTAATGTCCCTGGGTTGTTCTATTGTATTGTAATGCTAAAGGGATCTATTCACTAAATAGCGAGTTGTGATGACATTGTACACAACATGCCCACTTTAGGATTATGTAGCACAGTTGAGAATAAAAAATGTCAGTATTAGTAAACATAGTAATTACATATTAATAACATTATTATTTTGTTTGTACTTTTGAGTCTGTTTTAATGTCAATATGACTTACTGTTTAGTGAATAATCCCCCCACCCAAACTGATTACTAAATAACATTCACTAAATAATAGTTATGTGTTGCAATGGTACCTTAATCAGGGTATCAGCAACCTTGGCCTTCCACATGATTTAGAACTACATCTCCCATGGTGCTCAGCTACTCATTAGGATAACCAAGACACAAGGGAAACATACAGGTCTATTCAATAAAGGTGAAACTCCAGAAAATGACAGAAGTAAAAAATCCAAGTCAAAATAGAACAAACTAGAAAAATTGTCCAATTTATCTCAGTTTCCAAATCGGCTATTTGGACTAGATTTTTTTCTTCTCCTGCTAATTCTCCTAAGTTTCACCTTTTATTTTTATATTTCACTCTTATTGACGTCTATACAGATTTACCTCCCATTCTACAGTTATACTAAATGGTGTTTTGTTAAGAAGAAACATTTACACCTAAATAGACAAACTGAAAAAGAAAACCATCGGAGTCAGATGTTTTAGAGATATGTTTAACAATTTCATTATCATTTTTCTAAATTGTATTACGGTAAACGCCATAAATCCATAAAATCAACTTATACGAATGCTGCTCCGCTGTGAGTTTGTGTATATAGTTGCTTTAAAATACAAGACATGTGCGTCATTAAAACTCTTGGGGTCCAATTCTGAAACGGTGTGCAGTGGGGAACCAGATGTCTGAATTTAGATGCATTAAAACATATAGAATGAGAGGAAAGGGTCTTAAGTAAATACAGATTGGATGAGAAAAGGGAAAAATGTGATTTGATGGACACTTTAAAACTCCTGAAGGGAATTAATCATTTACAATTCAATGATGTTTTCTGAAAGAAAAAAAAAAGCAGCTAAAATATGAAAACCTAAAGCTAGAGGGAGGTAAGATTAGGGGCAATGTCAAGTAGTACTTAAATTGTTTTTCCAGTGGAGGAAGTAGATGCATGGAATCACCTCTAAGGCTAGGGTCAGACTAACGCATTTTTCACGTGCGTTTAGCCGCACGAAATTACGGCCGTGCTAGCAGCAAATGACGTCCAATGCCGGGGAACATACGACGAACGGCCGCACGAAAGTTCGTCCGTGCAACGCAAGTGGCCAACGAACGCATTTTTTCGAGAACGTCAAACCGCTACTACTGACGTACAGAGTGCGCTGCGTCCGCATAGCGGCGTGTGTGTGTGATTAGGAGACGTCAGACGCTGCTAATGTCCGGCTAACATAACGTCCAGACACAAAAAGTGTTTTATTGATGATCCGTACAAAATCACGGACGAAAATGCGCATCGTATGACCGCTATCGCATATTCCGTGAAAAAATACGTCCATTCATTCGAACGCACTTTTTCACGGACAACGCGATAAATGCGTTCGTCTGACCCTAGCCTAAGAAGAGCTGGTACAGAGAGTATAATTAAAACAAAACAAAAAAAAGAAATTCCCTTTATAAATAGGAAAGAACTAGCTATATGTGACTATTTTTTTACACTTTAAACCAGGGATGTCCAAACTCCGGCCCCTCAGATGTTCAAGTGGGAGGAGTGAACTACACCTCCCATGCTTCCCTATCCATCTAATGCAGTCAGAGATTTCTGGGAGTTGAAGTTCAGAAGCATCTGGGGGGGCCGGAGTTTGGACATCCCTGCTCTTTAAACTCTCACTGCTTAGTGAATAACACACATGCACTGTGTGTGGAAGTCCGTGATCCAAAGATCTGTTTTTCTTTATTTACTTACTTAAAACAAGAGGGATGTTACAGCAGGGTGTGCTCACTTATCTTGCCCTTAAGGCTAGGGTCAGACGAAAGCATTTTTCCCCGCGAACGTGAAAAAGTGCGTCCGAACGCATTGACGTATTTTTTCACGGAATGCGCAAAAACAGTCAGACGACGCGCATTTTCGGACGTGATTTTGTACGGATCGTCAATAAAACTCTTTTTGCGTCTGGACGTTATGTAGGCTGGACATTAGCAGCGTCTGACATCTCCTAATCACGCACACACGCCGCTATGCCGCAGCTGCGCACTCAGTACGTCAGTACTAGCGGTTCAGCGTTCTCAGAAAAATGCGTTCAAATTCCACTTGCGTTGCACGGCCGGACTTTTGTGCGGCCGTACATCGTATATTGGCCGTCATTGCCCGTCATCTGCTGCTAGTGCGGCCGTAATTATGTGCGCCAGAACGCACGTTAAAAGTGCGCTGGTCTGACCCCAGCCTAAAAGGTTAAAATGCATATGGCACCAGTTACATGGAAAACTTTTGTGTATATTATAAAAAAAAACACACACAGACACATATTTATTTGGGGTCATTTTACATAACTTTCATTTGCCACATGATTTCCCATTTAGCGCCAATCCTCTGAGTATTGAAAAATAGACAGGCGCAGGGAGCAATTATTTAAGCTGCCATTCAGCTTGGATGAAGCATAGGATGTTGTCAGACTGATTAAACACGCCTCAGGTTCAGACTTATAATGATCTCTAAACATGTAAACCTTCTCCATGGATGTTATTAACTCATTCTCTGCACCAGGCATCAATAACACAGATGGCTGGACAGGGAAGATATGTTTAGTTTGCAAACCAGGGAATCAAATCCACGTATTCCCAGTGGGGATGAATTAAAGAGGGACACGGAAAGAAAAATAGAGAGGAACAGAATGGCAAAGAGAGAGGAAAAAGAGAAAGAAAGAGGAGGGAAAGGAAAAGAGAGGAGAGCGAAAGGGAGAGAAAGAAATCGAGAAAAAGAAAGGGAACGAAACAAAGAAAATGAGAGACAGAGAAAGAGAGCAAGATGGAGAGAGAGAGAGAGAGAGAGAGAAAGAAAACAAAAGAAAGAGGGAAAAGTATGTTTAGTTTGCAAACCAGGGAATCAAATCCACGTATTCCCAGTGGGGATGAATTAAAGAGAGAAAGAGGGACACGGAAAGAAAAATAGAGAGGAACAGAATGGCAAAGAGAGAGGAAAAAGAGAAAGAAAGAGGCGGGAAAGGAAAAGAGAGGAGAGCGAAAGGGAGAGAAAGAAATCGAGAAAAAGAAAGAGAATGAAATAAAAAGAGAAAGAAAGAAAATGAGAGACAGAGAAAGAGAGCAAGATGGAGAGAGAGAGAGAAAGAGAAAGAAAACAAAAGAAAGAGGGAAAAGTATGTTGTTCGCAGCCCTTTCACCCTTATCCCCCTTTTCCCTCCTGCAGAACTCCACTTCCTCATCCCATTCATGTCATGTTGAAAGTCATTACATAAAATAACAATTCTGGAGTAAAGGGAAGTAGATCCCAAAGGAATCCAATTGGATGTATTTGCTCAATACTTCTCTTTTTTGAAAGTTAACCACAAGTTTTTCTCTCATCCTAATGTTGTGTATAAAGGTTAATAAGAGATACTATACCAGTGGGAATACCCCTGCTTTTGGAATCCCTGATGAATGAACTTCTTGTTATTGCTCAGAATCTATTTCCTACATTTACAGGGCGAGGTGAAAACCAGGAGAATTGGCAGTAGAATGAACAATCTAGAGCAAATAGCCGTTTTGGAAAGTGAGATAAATGGGAGAATTTTTCTGGTTTGACTATTTTGACCTAGAATTTTCACTTCTCCAGTCATTCTCAAGGTATTCACCTCTCTCTGAATAGGCCTGTTAGTGAATTTGTGTATCGATCACCACATTCCCCATTATACTAAACCAGCTATTTGGCAAAATTACCATCAAGATCAACCTTGTCCTCAGTAACTGGAATTCTGGTTTTAGGCTATAAATATATTAATGTGTGACTAGATTTGGATTAATTGACCCCTGGCAGTGATCTCCTTTTTATTTTTGCTTTACGAATACCCTATGGTAAGGTATTTTACATTTATCTCAAAGTGAAGCCCCTGGGCTACAGTCCTCTTCACTGTTAGAAGCTATTCTTCAAGGCAGACGTAACACAACTCTCCCACATTATTCAAATGCCTGGTGTGGCTGTGTGATTGTGGGCAGGGTGAAAGTCCACCGTTTTGTCAGCAGGCAGATGGAGAAAGCCCTTTTCCCCCTATAGGGGTAATTCACAGCTTTCTGCTGATTAAGACTGCCCTGCCCTTATAGGTACTGTGATTCCCTCTGGGAAAGCAGTCTTATGACTGGGAGCAGAAAAGAAGGACACAAGCCTTGAATTTCCTCAGGGAGGTACAAACTCTTTCTTTTATTTTACTGGTAAGCAGCGTAGCTGCCCAGTATTATCAGCAAGGGAAGAACAAATGTTCAGTTAGTCTCCGAATGAGTAGACTTTTGATTTATATTTAATTTGCTTGTTTATTTGGGCAGAGGAACGATGCTATGTTTTTTAATTAAGGGATGCACTGATAGCTAATTAGAACCATTAACACTTTCTGTGGAGTTGGGGAATTAATCTGTACAGAGCGTCATCTCAGTATGACTTCACATGTCATATAACCATAATTCTGTATAGCAAATGTCATTGTGCAACAGCAACATCTCAAATGAAACATAAAACATATCTTCCAATGATATGCCCCATCAGGCAGCTTTAAACATTATTCCAATTAAATTGCAGGACGAGATTTTGAAAGCAGATCAAGGCGTTGGGCAATAATTTCACAGCGCATAAAACAAGTCGTCTTTTTATTGCATGCACTGCACTCTAGTGAAACTATAGAAAAAGTCTTATTGGAAACACATGCAGCCTTATCGCTTAAATAATCATGTATTTTTTTTTTCTTTGAACAAAAGTTAAATCAGTGTAACGTGGAGCATACATGTATGGTACACAGCGGAAACAGAGAGATTGATTTCATACAGTCCCATGGCCTGAATTGCCTACTCTATAAAACAAAAGGTGGTTTTGATGGAAGTGGAGACTTGAGAAGGAAAATTGTGCTGTAGAGACATTGGTATGTAAGCAGGGACCCCTTCACAGGCTTAGCTAGTGGACATTATATGAGATGGGTGTAAAATAGGAATTGTACATCTGGTTTCAATAAGTCTAATAGCAGGAGCCTATGATCAATCTGTCTATTGAGTGAGGGGATGTCAGGACAGAGAGGATTAGTAGAGACAAGGTGTAGAAGCACAGGGAAAAGTGTAACAAGACATGAGGGGGGTAGGTTTAGGGGAGAGACTGAGAGAAGATCCAGCATGAATAATAGCTGGAGTCTGCTTTAATTTGCGTTAAACCTTTTTCTGCTGCTCTGACTGCTCATTTCCCATTATTCATTCAGAATCACTTCTCGGCCTCTTTGTCTTGAGACGAAACACCATGCATCAAGAAGTCATAGAAAAGAAAGACACTAACAAAACATGGGCCACATCCCAACCTGGACGCAAAGCACAGTGCTCAAGATGTACAGCATAATGGCTCGAGCACAGTGCTTATTTTTAACTCCTCCAATTCCATCCGAGAAGCAAGCTTTGCTCAGGTCTCAGATGTAGTGCCAGGGTACTGTACATTAGCGTCTCATATACTTTGTATGGGAGAGTTAATGTGCCCCAGCAAATGGGGAATGAGCTATTACTACCAGCTCTCTCTCCATTTGCGTCTGATGTTATTTAGGTTTGAATAATGTCTCTTCAACCCTGGCGTTAAGTGATTGCGCTTCTGCACAATCACTCAACACATCAAGCTACACCCACCTAAAAATCCCATACGCAGCTCAGCTTAGTGTCAAGAGCGGCGCGATTCGCCACTTCATCACTCCTCATATCCTTCCGCCACCCTGGCCGGCTCTCATTCATGTAAGCTTTTGCCCGTCTCCATGGGCCCCAGGAACTGATAACACCATGGCACTTAATGCAGCTGGTGTTATCTTGTTGCAGCTCAAAAGTATTCCTACTTGAGCTGCTGGCAAAGCTCTTCGGTCGTAATACAGACGTTAAAGGTGAGCCACAAATGGAAGACCGTTGTAATCTGGCCCCATGTCTGTGTAATTCCAAAGCTTCCTCATACTGAGAAAATTTAAGATTACGATTAAGATCATGCCTTCATTCTTTTGGGTTAGCCAATTTTAAAATTTAAAAACACCTAGGAATCTATTTCAACCCTGGTGCAAACTTAACCAAAGCTGTTGTAAACTTCCAACAGCTATTAAAAACTACACAATTGTTAAGTTTACAACAATTCTGGTTAGGTTTACACCAGGACTGGAATACAGCCCATAGTAGTGCTTCATTACTGCTTGATTTAGGGTCCTGCATGATGGACATGAAAGAGAAGACACCCAATAAAAAAACAATGTAATACAAGCTGCTCTCATACTGTAATCTTCACAGTAATAAACAGTGACTGGATAATCACTAAACAATAGATTGTGGGTAAATCGGCATCCAAGCATTTAAGAATTTTAAACTTAACTAAATAAATCACTCACACCAGCTCAATCAATACAATAAAATGTGAAATTAATCTTTAAAAAAAAAAACACCAAATGTGAAATTAACAATAAAAACCCATAATGTGTAAAACTATAATACTGCGTGATACCCAAAAGTGACAAATCAATCAAAACTATATAATACTTATATTTATCAAGAATGATCCTTGGCATAGTCTATTACATTAGACTAAAAAAAACAAGGAGAAATTATGACTCGTAGTGCAATAATGTTTGAACTTTAGTGCTTGTGAAAAAACGTGAAGAAAGTAAAAGAATGCCTACTCACATGTAATAGAGCCTGTAAGGACCGGCTTTGTCTTTTTCGCCTATTGCCAGTTATACGATGGCAATATCTTACTCCACAATCTCGCGTTCATAAATCCTCCAAATAAACACAGACGACCTCATAGGGCAGTATATCCAGAATATTGTGACAATATTTATAGACAGTGAGAATATAAACACTCACTTATGTTGGAGCCTTCTTATAATAGCAGCTCAAGTCCGCACGATTGTGATGCTTTTAAGGGCAGCTTCTCTCCTTCTTTGTCTCCTCATTTACAGTTGTCCTGGTCCTCATTATTCCACCAGCTTGGCTAGTTTGGTCTTTACTTGTTATTCTTTGGCCAGTTTTGGCTGCACGTTTCTTTCACTCTCTCTTTGCTCCCATTGGCTGGAGCCTCATGTCAAGAATGTCAAGAATGAGCCTCATGTCAAGAATGGAAATCAGCCTCTGTCACTGCCCTGTTTGCTGTTTTTCAGTAGAAATGAACCATGGTGGGAGATGCAGAGAAAGTCCTCCTCACCAGGGACATGCGGTGAGGTCAGTGGCTGGTGAGGAACTGGCTAGTTTTAAAGCCAGATATACACAGGTTACATAGGTTCTGATTCAGTGCTCCCCAGGATCTGGCTGCTCTCAGTGCTCCCCAGTATCTGGCTGCTCTCAGTGCGCCCCAGGATCTGGCTGCTCTCAGTGTTCTCAGGATCTAGCTGCCCAGTGCTCCCCAGCACTACTCCCGCTGCAGCTCACCCTTGTACGTCTCTCGGCAGTAGTAAAATGTCCACTCCAGGCAGCGGATTGTCAGCCACATCAGCAGCCCCGCACCCACTGACTCTGCGTCTGCATCGACTCGAGACGAGGACAGTCACATTACTGTCCTGCTTCAATCAATGCACGTGAGGCCAACCTCCCATGTCGGTGTTTTTTGAAAGGCTTGGACCAATGGTGCTTTCCCAATGATCCAAGCTATTCCACTGCTCTATCAGTACCTCTGTGAGGCACTGAAGAGCATGGTTCAGAATGTAGGCAGTGCCAGATTACGTAGGCTCAGGGCAGGCTGCTGTATGAAAAACTAATACGCGGCGAGGCAGAGACGGACGGCGCGTCGGGGGAGCGCGGAGCAGGTGAGTTTGTTAATTTATATGTATGAAAAATAAAATAAAACTTATTTATGATATCACTTAATGGCTTAAAGGCTCTGCCTCACCTGCTGCCCCTGACGGCAGTGGCACGTCCCTGCTCTTCACTGCAGTCTATGTAGAGCGGTCATCAACAATCCCCACTCCCATTTGTACAAAGCAACTATAAAAGCCCCCTATAAAAGTGTGGAATGTGAATCCGATAAGTGAAATCACTGTGATTATTTGCATATTTGCTGCCTGTAGATTCTGTTTATACAAACTGCAGAGTGATTTGAAAGCTCAGAACAGTATTATGATAGAATGTATTCTGTTGGGCGTTTTCATCCCTTGCTGATTTCAATACTATATTAATACCTATTTGGTGGAATTCACCTATGCCAATTCGGCAGTTATTGGCACAATTCAGCAGTTTTCGCCGACATCCGATAGCTGCTTTAGCGACTCCTCCAGTTTTGTCAAAATACGGTGACCATTTGCTGAATGGTGAATTCACCATATTTTCGCAAAATGGAATCACTGAAGTGAGACGAAGCAGGCCGCAACACAACGCATCAAAACTGCACGCAATTTCTGTGCTTTGCAAATATACCCTAGAACATCACAACTCCAGTGTCCCAAATCTCTTATACGCTGTAGGACTGTTAATTCTAACATCAGTACTTGTGTTGAGATGTCCAATGGTACTTGTTTCCGGCTCATAGGGTGGTTTCCTGTTGAGGTTTAATATAAACGTCTGGGCTCTGATTGCCTCTTAAGTGGATCAATTAATTATAAGCTTCTAAGCATGTTTTAACTCAACATAAGCAAGTGTTTGAAAGTTACCAGAGGTTACTAGGTCAAAATAAATCAGTCATTAAACATAGGTCTTGTGAGACTTTCAATTGAGCAGGGGTGTATTTCTGCATAAGACAAATAGGCCTGGATCTAGGCTAACAAATTACATGTGGAGGAGACTTTTTTCAGCAATGCGCTTTCTTTTAGAAGTCCAATATATTTTCTCGTGTTGGTCTATAATAAAGCTGCAAATTTATAGAACGCCCAACACTGAGTCTATAGACCAGCGGTCAGGGAACATGGCCATCCCAATGCTTTGGCACTACATGTCCCATGAGGTTCAGCCAATGTAATGAATACCTGAGCATCTTATAGCTCAACCCCGCACCCCAGTCAGACAATACTGTACCAAATAATGAATGAGCACTTTGAGAATCTGGTCCTGCTATGTCAATAATTATCAAACAGATACTTCATGTAATTTATAAAAAAAGACTTTCATTCGCCTTCTCTTTATTCACTTACAGGGTTACTCAGAGAAAGGTGAAACTCTGGAGAACCTTTGGAGAAATTAAAATTCTAGGTCAAAATAGCCAAACCAGAAAAATTCTCCCATTTATCTCACTTTCCAAATCAGCTATTTTGACCTAGAATTTTCACTTCTCCAAAAGTTCTCCAGAGTTTCACCTTTCTCTGAATAACCCTGTATGTCCTGTCTTTGGAGTATCACCCTCCATTTAAATGCCAGACATCTATTTTAACTCTTCACACTTTGAAAACCCCTATTTCCTACCTTGGTTGTGTCAGCATTCACTCACCCCTCTAAATAATCACTCCTGAATGCCATACACGTAATAATAGTATGTTTAGCAAATGGCACTTTCATGGAATTGAACATGGAATAATATTTCATCAGTATTTGGCACGGTTGTGCAATTATGTGGTCTATTAATCCCTGGTCATCAAAGAACAGATGAGGAATATCAAGAGGAACATCCAATATTACAATTTTTTTTTATCACATCATTAAATTGATTATTTTTCACTTCCAGGTGGTTATTTTTTGCTATTCAATTGAAAAGGCACAAGCTAATCAAAACTGTAACAAATATTAAACCACTATTGGCATTCGGATCCTATTCAATCCCCCAATAAAGAAGAAACAAGTTCTAATGGATGATGAACCTCTTAAACATAGGTGTGCCACAGGGTGTGCCTGGTGTGCCTAGGCACACCCAAATGTTGGGTGAAGGGTTCATCTTTTGACCCCCTACATAGATATTTAGATGTTCCTTATCTGTTTCATGGTAAATTACATGAATAGTGAATGTATCGCAGCATAAACATCGGTTATGAACATAGGCGTGCACAGGGGGTGTGCCTGGTGTGCTCAAGAAGAAGATAAATTCTTTTTTCACCTCCTACATTGACATTTTAGATGTCCATTATCTGGTTCGTGATAAATAACATAAAACTGACTTGTTATTTCAAATGAAAAATGTGCATTTTTTGCTAAATTTTCTAAACTTTAGTTTTCCGTTAATAAATGTTCTATGGGTGCACACCCTAATGTAATGGACTGCACACCCCAGTGCTCTTAAACTGAAAGGCTAGTGTCTAATCCATATGGAAAGTGGATAATACATGATTAGTTGTTTGTCAGATGAATGACTTCTTCTATTTATTTATTTATAAAGGATTTTACCAGGAAGGATACATTGAGATTTCTCTCGTTTTCAAGTATGTCCCACAGTATACAACTCGATCGGTACATACATTTATACTGTATATAGCCACATATGTGGGCCATGCAGTCCAAATAAAAATATAAAAAAAAAGGAAAGTGTCTGAAAGGCACCTCTATATTCTTATAGATAGAGCAATCATTGCTATCAACATATGTTTTTATACGCTTCCCAGGCACTCTGAAACTAAAAGGCTTTGCCTTTCAAAGAAACGTCTGCAACTGGTTTTGATTTCTCACAAAGCTTGGATGGCGGCCAGCGGAGCTCTTAAGGGAGTTTCTAATCACACTGTTGTTGGTCTTTTGCGTAACTGTTTTTCATTTTAGTAAGCCCAGGGTAATCAAGTCAAAGGCCTATTAATTAAATGACCTATTCCAGACGGTGTTCCTGACATTGTAGAACAGGATCTGAACAAGGTGACCAAAAATTTAATTGGGAAACAAAAATATTCAGGATGGATTTATCTAAACAATCAAATAAATTGTGGCTTTATCTCCTTTTAACCTGAGCAAAGGTGGAATGGTTCATTTTGTTAAGACTAAGGGCACGGATCATTTAAATCCAAACAGGCTCCTTTACACAGGAAATGAGTCAGACTAAATCCTCGCTGCACGGCCTCCCGTACTGTCCGTTAATGAGACGGTACTTTATTAATTGAGACAATGAGTTCTCCTTATAAACGTTTGTATATATACAACATGCCTGCTGTTTTTTTTATGTATGATGGGAAACTCATGCTTGCCGATTGAAATGGAAGACATCTCACATTACACTCGACTTTACCTGGCTGAAATGAACACATTAGATGCTGTATAAATTTTATTTTATTTATTTATTTTATTTATTTATTCTAAATATACTATATAAAAATGCATGGGGAATTTTTACACCATTGGCAAGAATGAATCCCACTGACATTATTCTGTTCCAAGATCATCCTTAAACAAAAACATTTTTGTTCACGGAAATTCTACCCTTTATTTTGATGTAATGAGGGTGATCACTGTTCAGCTGCAGCTGACATTGTTTGTTCAGTTTTTGAGGGTGGCACAGACACCCTGGCTCCCAACCCACTATTTTTGTAGTCAACTACTTTTTCCAGGATCACCTTTAACTGTGTCGCTGTGCACAGGAAAATTCATGAAGTAGGAAATGACTGTAGAGGCGTAGGCAAACCACCGTGCTCAATCTTCATTGCCAAGATTAGAGTGACAGATCATAAGACAGAGATATGTAGCAGGAAAAGTACACTTTCAATTGTGATGACACCATAAGTGGAAAACTTCACACTTGACCTCATGTGAATATCAAAAATATTGCATAAAATTATCTTCTGGTTTTCTGTAAATAGTTGTATATGAAACGCATGGATTTTAGACTTGGTTTAGACTTGGATCCAACCCCCAAATATTTCATCATTATATGCGAATATTTCAACATCTGAACTCCAATACATTCCTCGTCTCAAGCATTTTGGTACAAAAAGGTACAAAGGAAATAGGGTCCCCTGCTTTGCAGATACCGGTAGTAGCTGGGTTTGACTATTCACTTTAAATGAAATGACTAAACTAGTCTCTGTATATGAAATTTAAGTTAAAAGGTTATTCTTGTGGTTGTAAAAGTAAACCTTAATGAATTTAGTCTGGTAAAAATAAGCTTTTTAGCAATTGTTATTCACAAGAAGATAATTCTATTTCAGCAGCCTTCAGAAGCACAGGGGGTAGGCTGTGATCTATATTTTACAGGTTCACAGCAAGGGGAGGGAGTTTATGCTCCTGCTTTCAATCTTTATGAGGGATATAGTAAAAGAGATGGCAGGAGACCAGAAACAATAACTGCTCTGATAATCAAATAAAAAGAAATAAAATATGTTATTTGGCAAGTATTTTCAAAGCTTTAAAGAACCCCATAATGTGATTGCTTGTAGATAGATATACAGTTGTGTTCAAAATTATTCAACCCCCAATGCTGTAAAGGGTTTTAGGGAATTTAGTGTACATTTGTAATTGTATTCAGAATGAAATCCTACAAGGACTTTTTAAAGAACCATATGCAACTAAAATGACATCAATTGGTTTTGTAATACAGTAGTAAATGTTTCTTTTGTGAATTCTTCATTGACACAATTATTCAACCCCTTAAAGACTACCACTCTGAAGAACAGAGGTTCATTCAAGTGTTTTCAATCAGGTATTGAAAACACCTGTGGATGTCACGGAGCAGCAATAAAGCATAATAAGCACCAATTAGGCAGCTTTAAAATGACTGTGATACTCAGCTCCTTCTAGACATTTACTGGTGTGGTTACAAACATGGTGAAGTCAAGAGAATGGTCCAGGAAGACAAGAGAAGAGGTGATTACTCTTCACAGGAAGGGCAATGGCTATAAGAAGATTGCAAAGATGTTAAACATACCAAGAGAAACCATAGGAAGCATCATTCGCAAATTCAAGGCAAAGGGCACTGTTGAAACGCTACCTGGTCGTGGCAGAAAGAAGATGCTGACTTCGACTGCTGTGCGTTACCTGAAGCGTAGAGTGGAGAAAAGTCCCCGTGTGACTGCCGAGGAACTGAGAAAAGATTTGTCAGATGTGGGTACTGAAGTTTCAGCTCAGACAATACGGCGCACACTGCGTAATGAAGGCCTCCATGCCAGAACTCCCAGGCGCACCCCCTTGCTGTCTCCAAAGAATAAGAAGAGTCGACTGCAGTATGCCAAAAGTCATGTGGACAAACCACAGAAGTTTTGGGATAGTGTTCTGTGGACTGATGAAACAAAATTAGAACTGTTTGGGCCCATGGATCAACGCTATGTTTGGAGGAGGAAGAACAAGGCCTATGAAGAAAAGAACACCTTGCCTACTGTGAAGCATGGCGGGGGTCAATCATGCTTTGGGGCTGTTTTGCTTCTGCAGGTACAGGGAAGCTTCAGCGTGTGCAAGGTACCATGAATTTTCTTCAGTACCAGGAGATATTGGATGACAATGTGATGCAGTCCGTCACAAACCTGAGGCTTGGGAGACGTTGGACCTTTCAACAAGACAATGATCCCAAGCATACCTCCAAGTCCACTAGAGCATGGGTGCAGATTAAAGGCTGGAACATTTTGGAGTGGCCATCGCAGTCACCTGACTTAAATCCGATTGAGAACCTCTGGTGGGACTTAAAGAAAGCAGTTGCAGTGCGCAAGCCTAAGAATGTGACTGAACTGGAGGCTTTTGCCCATGACGAATGGGCGAAGATACCCGTAGATCGCTGCAAGACACTTGTGTCAAGCTATGCTTCACGTTTAAAAGCTGTTATAACTGTAAAAGGATGTTGTACTAAGTACTAAGATTGAATGTCACTTGGGGGTTGAATAAAACTGATAATGATGTGAGCACAGAAAATACATTTGTGGTTATTTCATTATAAATGTTATGTTATATTTGTCTGACCTACACGTGCCTCTTTGATTTAATTGTAAGCAAGATGACTGAATGATCAAAATCAATGTCAAACTGGCCAAAACACTCAATTTCAGTGGGGGTTGAATAATTTTGAACACAACTGTATATATTTATGGTACAATTGAACACTATCCATGTAAACATTGCATTAGACTTTTAGAAAGTATACATCGGTATTAAAAAGTACCCTAGAATGGTGGTGGTTTCAAAAAGGATCAGAATTTCTATATGACCCAAGATACCGTATTCTCTGACATACAGGGTTATCCAAAGAGATTCGAAAAGTCACCGCACGTTCGGTGACTTTTCTTTCTCTTCAATTCGGTTCCTTTTGCCGATTGCATTTCGGTGACCCTGCGGTGTATTCAGCAAGCACCACAGGGTCCCCGAATTGCAGGGAAAAGCTGCCGCAAACCCGACGAAAACTAACCGCAAAACCCACCGAATGCACACCGAAAACCCCCAAAAACATCTGGATTAACCTTCGAAAAACCCGAGCAGGAGCCGATCACACGCAGCGAAGCAGCCGAACAGGAGCCGAATCACACACAGCCGAAGCAGCTGAGACGCAGAGGAGGCAGTGAATAAATTAGCAAAACCGTTTGTATGAATCTGTGAAAATGAAAAGCTGTTTGCAAAGAAACTACTGAGTGAAAATGTCTGAAATTTACACAGGAGGTCCGGGGAATGATAATAAAGAGGGCTGTTACAGAAAAAAGAAGTAAACTTCAAAAAAAAAAATCAAAAAAAAAATCGGAATTTAAAAAAAATCAAAAAAAAAAATCCGAAAAATGCTTTTTGCTGCATAATTTTACAATGAATGGTTTATTAGATATTGAATTAAATCGGGAATATTTTTAACATTGAAGTCTATGGGATTCTCCTGAATAAATTTGCCGAAATAAACCACCGAATGGCAGGGCATTTCGGGAACCTTTCACTGCTGGTTTGTGTTCTCTGAATAGCCGAAGCAGTGCTTTTTTATGGGGATTTCACTGCCCTCGAACAGGCACCGTATGTGCAGGCAATTCGCCAGGATTTGGCGAATTGCCTGCTCTCTGGATAGCCGAATGGCCAGGAAAGGCAACCGAACGCTGATTTTCAGCGTTCGGTTACCTTTCTCAAGCAATTCGGATCTCTTTGGATAACCCTGATAGTATTCCCGGTGTGAGTATCAGCAATTATGTGCTTCCTGCTCTGATCAATTGTACTAAACCCACAGAAAGTAAGCAAACAGGAGAGGGAAATATTGTTTGTTTATAAAGGGGCATACAATGGGGACTAGCAGTATATATATATATACACTGTATATAAACACTACCAAGATTGAGTATTGAACTTCAAAAGCACTTGCAGGTG
This sequence comes from Leptobrachium leishanense, assembly GCA_009667805.1. Taxonomy (NCBI): domain Eukaryota; kingdom Metazoa; phylum Chordata; class Amphibia; order Anura; family Megophryidae; genus Leptobrachium; species Leptobrachium leishanense. The sequence continues at coordinate 113,885,640 of CM019066.1, forward strand.
CCCTGAGATCAAGTATATTTGATGTTGTCTAGTTCTGGAGCCCTTGTGCTCCAAAACATGTCTTTAAAATGTCAACACATTGGACATGACAGCCAATGTATAGAAATTATTTGAAAAGCTTTGAAATCCATTTTTCCAATATGGAACCATGGAGCTCAACCTTAAATGTAAATGTATTGAGCCCTCTGCCTGTCAAAAAAAACTTACCTACAGTGAATATATAAAGAAGGATCTAGCAATCCCAAAAAATATTAAATTCCAACTTTAAAAACCTATGAAGAAACGGAAAGCAAAATCTGTTGATGTCATAACATCTAATACTTTTCTGTTTTTTTTTCTAGATTGTGATTCTGCGATATTGTTTCCAATGAGGTCACCCAAAATCTATGCAAGTGTGCACCCTGTTGAAATGACTCTCGAGGCCTTCACTTTTTGTACATGGATCAGGGTAACCGAAGCCTTGGAGAAAACAATTGTCTTTTCCTATGGCACCAAGAAAAACCCTTATGAAATCCAACTGTACTTGAACAATAGATCACCTGTACTTGTTATAGGTGGTGAGAAAAACAAGGTATCTGCAGATGATGTGGTTGAGCCAGGTCAGTGGTCTCAGCTCTGTGGAGCGTGGAGTATAATAGAAGGCAACGTAGCATTCTGGGCTAATGGAGAACTCATAGAATTATCTTCTAATGTGTCAAAGGGCCGGGCTATCCCTGATCGAGGAATTTTCCAACTTGGCCAAGAAAAGAACGGCTGCTGTGTAGGAGGGGGCTTTGATGAATCGTTAGCATTCTCTGGAAAGATCACAGGCTTCAATGTTTGGGATAGAGTTCTCAGTGAGAAAGAGATATCAGAAACTAGAGGGGAAAATGGCTGCAATATTCGAGGAAACATTGTTGGGTGGGGAACTACAGAAATCCAGCCACATGGAGGGTCTCAGTATATCCACTAACTTCAGCACTTTTAATACGTAGGTACACTTACCAACAAAATGTGTCAAGTAGCTGACACAAACATTAACAATCAACTATCCAATAAACATTAAACATTATCATGGCAAGACCTCAATAATATATTTCTCTATTTAAGCTAGGTTTAATTGTGAAAAGGTTACTCAGTGTAGAAAACTCACAAAGCACTTAAACTTTCATACTTCACATTTCCCTCTTCTTACTTTACTGTATAAATGCAACAATAATGCCGACTGTTCTGATCAGTGTAATGTCTACCAAGAATGAAGGTCTTTAAAAATGTGAAAGCGAAATATGCAGCTACCAATCAAATGTACTTCCAAAATCAAATTATAACCACTTTTTTTACTTAACCATTATATGTAAGTATATACTGCTGTACTATACTGTAAATTGAATTTGTAAGAACTGCGATAGAACTACTGTATTTTTGTAAAGATGTATGATAGATTAATTACAATATTTCTATCACAATGGTCCAGAGATGTTAAATGAAAATATAAATGCTAAAATATAAATCTAAAGAACCTTTACTTTGTCCTTAAGGACTTGTTTATTTTAAAAGTAAAGAGGTACAAAATGAAACTTCTAATAATTGGAAGGTTTGTGGTGTTGGGGGGAAATAAACCAATGGCAGCCTTCAGGAATTCCACTTCATTAATAAACCACAGTGGAATCATTGGATTATCGACACTATCTAACAATATCAGTTGACTTGGTCGATATGTATTCTGTTTACTTATTTTCAGCATTTTTCTGTGTTTGCAAAGCTTGTTTATACTATAAAATAAATTAAAACATTTTTATTTTGAACACAATTCTATTGTTCACACATTTCTAAGTTATCTAATGTCAATCTTGTTTTTGTAAAATAAAGTTTTTTGAAATATTATTTTCATATCTTAATTCATCTCTGCTTCTATACTTTGACTGGTTTTCCCAGCATGCTTTGAGGTGACCCTGGTAAAGACCACTGACAGAGTAGATGGACCTGAAGTAGTAAAGGGTGCTTTAGGCACCAAATCATAACACACGGGAAACTTTTTTTCGTGGGTCAACCCCTTAATGCATAGTACAGGAAAAGCGGGGTTGCGCCTACTCCTCACTGGGGCAACTGCAACCACCAGATGTATCCAGCTCAACAACATGTATAAAACATAAAAAAAGTGTCATCTGCACTTATTCCTCTAACACCATGTGAAACAAAAATTAGAGGCTTTGGTTTACTGCAATGGCCATTGGAGTGTAAGCTCACCTGCCGAACGTCAAGGCACCTCTAGTGAAGATGAGTCCTAACCAATGATCCCACAGGATGTTTTGTTTTGTAGCTAACCACATATGCTCATGCTGCTTTTCAGTCATGAGGAAGACTGGTGGGCTTTCATTTATACCCTCCCAGAAACAAATCCACCATGGGATCAAAAAAACAAAGTCACAGAACGGAATATGCTGCAAAGATGACCTGGCTGGAGGTACAAATAAATATATATAGTACAGGAAGAGCGGGGTCGCGCCTATACCCCTTAATGCTGCCTGGCATCCTATGCCATCCTGGTGACAGACTTAAACTGTGCATGATCACATAGCAGGCCCTTCACTTCGGCTGTCCCCTGCAGCCAAGCATGGTTGCCGCCCACAAGACGCCCGGCATTAAGGGGTTAAGTTGGAATCTCACGGAGTAAGAAAAGTAAACAATACATCAATACATAATAGTTCCTAGTCCAAGTTGCACCTATATTTGGCCGATATTGAATGTCTCAGTGCCATCATGGTTGTTCTTCTAAAATAAAGTCTATTGTCATCCATATAGGTTTGTAGATACATGCGTGAAGTGATCAATCCACGTTTGGCTATACCACATGTTTTATTCCATTTCTTGTGCCAAGTGTCTGAATTATTTAGACATCCCTATTACTAAAATATCTGACTAGAAATATATATTTATATATTTATTTTCCAGTTACCTCTTAACAAAGTGCAGAATAGTCTCTATAAAGTCATCATTTAAGAATGGAAATGTAAAGTTTGGCACTGGCTAAGCACCAGGGAGCAGGATAAGAACCCAATGTGCAGTAAAGCAGGTATACAAAATAAAGGATGGAGGTGAATTTGCAAAATACCAATGTAGAACTGGATACAGAGGGCAGGATATGGAGAGGTAACAATGCAGGCTGGAAACAGATGAACGAGGTTGTCCAGAGGCAAGCAAGATTTGGTAACAGTATAGGCAGAAGCAGTAACACTGGCGGCAATCTGAGAGGTAGAACAAAAGCAGGCAAAGTTCGTCAACAGTAGAGGCAAAGGTAGTAACATAGGCAGCAATCAGAAGAGTAGTCCAGAGGTAGGCAAAGTTCGGCTAGGTATCTCAGGTTTAGAGATTAGGTGAGGTACAATGGGGATCCAGGGGAAACCACAGGTCAGAGGAGGAATAGTACAGGTCTTTACTGAATGGGAGTAAGGGCTGCAATGAAATAGCGCTGGCTGATAGTAGGCATAGTCTTTTTATTGAGGACTAGCCAACACAAATTAAACATATGCTGCAGGAGAGCTGTATTAGGGGATAAAAGCCAGAGGTGTTAGCAGTAAGGTAGAATACGATAGACATAACAAGAAAGGTGCTGCCACATATCATGGTGCAGCAGAACGTGTTTGAGCCTTCTTGTGGCAAGCGATGGCCAAAAACCTGACAAGAAACTACCTCGCTCTTACTGTTAGTTCCTATCCTGCCAAAAGACCATCCTTCAGCAATCATGTCTGGTCCTCAACCGGTGTGCACACATAACATAACAAATCATGTTTTGACCTCTTTAACCTTTCAGATGCTGACTGAGCTTGTTCATGATGTTTTTATTAGGGCTGAAAACTGTAATCAAGAATACCGGACAACCTGCTTTTTACAGACTGGGGAGGGATATGGATTGGTATCCCTCATAGATGAACTGATGAAGAGGTTTAGAATATTGCCTATATCAAACATTAAAAACATGTGGACATATTACAACTGTGTGTACCCTGTGTTGTGTTGCATCAGTTAATACTATCTGCTTATCCACTTACAGCTTTTGGTATGTGGCTTTAAATATCACACATAATTTACATCACACACATCCAACTTATATAATAAGGATCTATGTTATTTGCAAGTGGTCACAATGCATATTTTTGTGGTGTGTTTGTATACAGAGCAGCATTAACTTTGACAGCAAATTCTAATTTAGTTTTAGTCATAGTCTTTTGACTAAAATGCAATTTAATTTGAATCTTCTGAATTGTTTTAGTCTATTTTAGTCAGCTGAATGTCATCATAAGATTTTAGTCGACTAAAATTAAACGTGTTTGAAGTGTAACGCACTATTTAAGAAGTTCTCTACAATTTCCAAACACATTATATACTCCTGGACTACAAATCTATTAGTCTGTTGTGACATATGGTATTAATGTTTGAACATCCAATGCAGGCACAGATTTAACTGTTGTGCTATACAACATATCTTCATTTATCTTAAATAAAACAAACCTCAAAGAGAGGTGAAAAGCAGGAGAATGACTGGAGAATGGAAAATTCTAGGTCAAAATATCCAAACTAGAAATTCTCCCATTCATCTCACTTTCCAAATCGGCTATTTTGACCTAGAATTTTTCATTCTCCAGTCATTCTCTGGCTTTTCACCGCTCTTTGAATAACCCTGAAAATCTCATAAACAAACAAGAATATGACTTTTCATTTTTAAATAAGCCCAGCCATATGATATGCATTGATTAGAACACCTTGCATCTTCATTCTTGCAAGCAGAAGTGCAGATCTAAAATATTTTAAAAAACTGCATTGGCTGTAACGCCATTGCACATTAGAGGTGTGCATGGCTGGAAAATTTGTTTTGTTTCGTTTCAAAATAATCTTGTTTTTGTTATTTTGTTTCATAATTTCATTTTGTTTCATTTGGTATATCGGATTACTATAAAACCTACTGTAAATTGGGATAGTTTTGATATCGATTCAAATTTCGGATCACTAAATAAAACCCCAATAATCCAAATCCTGCTCTTATAAGACAAGCTAGGGTTAAATATTGAGTTGTTCATTGGCCTGTGGTGCTGAATACAGATTCAGCACCACAGACCAATTTACAGGGACAGGGTGCTTTGTGAAACAGTCAAACGAATCTGATTCGTTTCATACTGTCGTTTGCTTTAGTACTGACTTGTATTGTAAGTTGGGATCAATTCGATATTTTATATCAATTCGAATTTCGGATCACTAAATAAAACCTCAAATCAAATCCTGCTGAAGAATCATTTAATCAATGGTTCTCTTGTGAAACCGTATAACAAATCAATTTTGTTTTATACCGTTTAGTTTTCGTTTCTATTTGGATGAAATCAATTTGTTATTTCGGAAGTACTTCCGAAATATGTATTATCGAATTTTCAAACAAATTGTATTACGAAACGAATGTACCCCTCTATTGCACATATTATGAAGAAACTCAGCACAGCTGAAATAATTTCTTCAAATAGCACACACATCTCCCTACCACACAAAGAGATACATTCCTATTGGTTCTCTTCCCAAATAGTCTATCCCTAACATTTTCTTTCAGATTTTATCTACTGATAAAAATGTCAACAGATTTTCATTATAGCTTTTCTCATCATAACTCAACTTAACAATGATACAGAGGGTAATTTGTGTTGTGCTCCATTGTGTATTTGTGTGCTCTGAGTATGAGGCTTGAAACCAGATTTTCATTTTTAATTTGACCTAATCTCGTTCTCTATCACTGTCACAACTTAATGTTATACTGAATGACTGTTATAACAGCCATCACGTGCAACTGTACCAATTAATCCCAATTACTTGATTCAAGAATATATAAACTATAAATATTTATTTCTGATGTTGTTAATACACATGAAATATAATACACATACCTTGAAGGATACTACTTAAAATTGCCTCGGTGTATTTAGCCAGGAGATCCGCTTTGGCAATGGCAGCCAATGAAATATAATTTGATAAATTTCTGCAGAGTTCCTTATCACCCCGCTGGAGGAATTTCACAGCAACTGGGACAGCCAGTGACATAATTATAGGTCTGTTATAATTCTGTAACCATATATAAAAATAGTGTGATTTATCTTAGTAGCAGCTTTTAAAAAGTGTGAAACACAACACATAAATATGTTACATAGTTGTTTAAATAATTTATTGACAGATTAGCATAGAAGATACTGTACTGGCAAACTCATGGCCTCCCCAGATGCTGATGCGTAGTCCCAGAATTCTTGGAAGGCAATAGATTGCCAGGGAATTATGAGAGTTGTAGTTCAGAAACATCTGGGGGACACAGTTTGACAGCCCTGCTGCAGAGTACAGATACTGTATATACCCCTTTAGTATGTTGGACATCTGTCCAGATTAAACAGTAGTCAAGTATCGGAGTTTGAGACGTGCACAGCCAAACAATTTGTTTAGTTTCAGTTCAGAAAAATTGTAAATTTCTGATATTTCAGATTCAGAAATTTACAGAATTTCTGATTTGGCCGAACAGAAAATTGTATGAAATTTCGGAAGTCCCACACACATATGGAAGAATTTACGTTAGAGTAAGGATTAACATTGGTGTTAGGGTTACTGTTTCTGTTTGTTTTAGATTTAGGGTATGGGTTACTATTTCTGCTTGTTTTAGCATTAGTATTATTTTTACAGTTAGTATTGGGGTTAGGGTTAATATTTCTGTGTATTTTAGAATTATTGTTAATATTTCTCTTTGTTTTAGGATTCAGATTAGTGTTACTTCTGTGTTTATGGTTAGTAGTTTTCTGCTTCTGTTAGGATTAGGTTTAATATTCCTGCTTGCTTTATGATTTGAGTTATGGCTAATAATATTAGAGTAAGGTTTAGGATTAGGATTTAAGATAGTATACCTGCTTGCTTTGTGATTTGGGTTATGCCTAATATTAGGGTTAGTATTAAAGGGTTAGGATTAAGATTAAAGTTAGTATTTCTGCTTGTTTTAGTATTTGAGTTAGGGTTACTATTTGCACTTATTTTAGGATTTGGGTTAGAGTTAGTATTAGAGTTATATTGATGGTTAAGTGTAGTAGGTCTGCTTGATTTATCCTTGCAGGCCAAAGACTTCCCAGCTGCCCACCCCTTTCCCAATGAACTCATCACTTGCTGCAAATTACTTAATTAGCTATTTAGCAATGAATATGTGCAAATTTTCAACATAGATTGTAATATTCATATCTTTAGCCCAGCGTTGCATTAATGCAATTAATGCACACAAGATTGCATTAGGTATTATCTCCCGCCTTGACTACTGTAACCTCCTTCTCACTGGCCTTAAGAGATCCCAGATTCTCCCTCTGCTTATGAACAACTGTGCCAGGCTCACCATCTGCACCTGTCAAACCTCACCCCTTTGTCCATCTCTACACTGGCTCCCTGTTTCCTTCAGAACCCAATCCAAAATATTGGTGCTCATTTACAAAGCTCGCCATAACCACGCCGCTAGCTACATCTCCTCGCTTATTAACAGGTACATCCCACCCGAGCACTTTGTTCTGATAATGATCTGCTGTTAATGCCTCCTCGAGCTACCTAGAGAGGTATCAGATGCACTTTCCTGACTAGGCCCAGCAAAGACCCAAACGATCACTATGGGATGCTCTGTCACTTGTGCAGAGAAGATTTCCTTGGTATTTAAGTTCTGGTTACCTTTTTAGTCCTAGCACTCTGATTTACACATGATATAGTCTTCTCTGCAATGGCAGTAACAAGCTAAAACCTTAGTTTGAGAAACCCTCATATACAGTCAGGTCCAGAAATATTGGGATATCGACACAATTCTAACATCTTTGGCTCCATACACCACCACAATGGAGTTGGAATGAAACAAACACAATGTGCTTTAACTGCAGACTGTCAGCTTTAAAGCATACTGCAAAAGCAACCAAAGAGTTTTTGAAGGGACAGAAGTGGAATGTTATGCAATGGCCAAGTCAATCACCTGACCTGAATCCCATTGAGCATGCATTTCACTTGCTGAAGACAAAACTGAAGGGAAAATGCCCAAGAACAAGCAGGAACTGAAGACAGTTGCAGTAGAGGCCTGGCAGAGCATCACCAGGGATGAAACCCAGCGTCTGGTGATGTCTATGCACTCCAGACTTCAGGCTGTGATTGACTGCAAAGGATTTGCAACCAAGTATTAAGAAGGGAAAGTTTGATTTATGATTATTATTCTGTCCCATTACCTTTGGTCCCTTAACAAGTGGGAGTCACATCTGCAAACTGCTGTAAGTCCTACACCGTTCACCTGAGTTGGATGTACATACCCTCAAATTTAAGCTGACAGTCTGCAGTTAAAGCACATTGTGTTTGTTTCATTCCAACTCCATTGTGGTGGTGTATAGAGCCAAAGATGTTAGAATTGTGTCGATATCCCAATATTTCTGGACCTGACTGTATGACTGAATCGTCTCCAATTTTTCTAATAAATCTGCTGTTGTTGGAAGACTGAGTGACCGATCTTTTTTTGTTTAAAACCTTAATTTGAGACTTGAGTGGGAACATACCAAAGGGCAAGCCACAAATGTCATTGCCTGTTCTCAGTGTTCTCATAAATTCTGTTTTTGGTCTCCAGTTTAAAAATATAAGCTTGAAAATACCATTGTTTTATTTAGTGATATTCAAGTGAAACTTTGTATCATGAGTACAAAATATAAATATTTCCTGTTTGGAATAACAAGCTTTTTTGGCAACATGTCAGGTGTGTTATTGCCCCATATTGTAAATGTTCTGTATAGTGTGTGGCAACCTCACATAAATATATTCAAATGAACACACAATGTATTTCATTCTTAAGGAAATAATAAATTATATACACCATTTAAGGGACGCTTTAAGCTACATAATAACTGTGCTCACATGTATTGGTGCATAAGAGTTCTGCCTGCACGTTGCCTTGTGCTTTATAAAAACGCTTGCAGCTACAAATTCCCCAATCTTCCTATCTGTAAAAGATGGAAATAGTGCTTCCTCCTTTATTCATGTAGATGTTTAGATGTTTATGATTTTACGTGGGCACCAATTGCCACACAAAGCCTTACGTGCCTTCACTGTGCTGCATATGAGCATGAACCTAGATGCGCCTCCTGGGAACATTGCAAACAGCCCAATTCACAAACCTGAAATGAGTTGGCAATAATCCATGTCGTTATCATTGCTGACAACGTATCATCAGTTCAGAACATGCCGTGTAGAGATCTAACAGTACATTTTTGGCCCCAGTCTGTCACTCTCTTTGCCTCTGTCTTCACCCTGCCATATCACAAATATCTCATATATTACATATCAGGTTATTGACAGCTCATTTTACACTTTATTTAGTCCATTCTTTGATTGCATGCACTTTGCATATTTAATTTCTAGTGTATTTCTGTAATTTTTTCACTGTGTTTCCATTGCGTCTTGTTACTTTGGGGTTACGCAGGGACGGCACTTCGTAGACGCACATTTCTGTGACACATTGTCAGTATGTCGTGTGATACTGTATTTGTGGCTGATGGCTCCTGGTTCCGGAGCGAATTAGCAAACGGGGTAAGTTTTGTGGTTTTTGTTTATGTGAGCATCACATCACTGCCCTTAGCCTTAGCTTGGTAAAAGCCCTTTTGTGGATTGAAGCCTCTCCTCCGTTGATTCCACTATAAATCTGCACTCTTGGAAAGTATGTGTTCTGGATCCTTTCTGTTCTCTTTTTTGTAACTGTATTTGTTTTTCTTTAGGGGTTATTCAAAGAGAGCCGAATTGACCACCGAATTGCACTGAACAGTGAATTTCTCCGAAGGCTGTGTGGCAATTCAGCTATTCAAAAAGCTGGAAATTCTCCAAATATTGGCGAATTGCCAGCGAAATACAGTGCAATTCAGCTACCTTCGGCGGCAGCGAAATTCCCCATAGAGAAGTAATGGTTAATCTATTCAGAGAAAGCTAGAATACTAGTCCTCCCATACAAAGCTCTCCATATCTGTGCCCCAGACTACATTTCCTCCTTTATTAGCAAGTACATCCTGCCCGATCACTTTGCTCTGCCAATGATCTGACGCTATCAGTTCCTTGTACCCATACCCCCAACTCCTGCCTTCAAGACTTCTCCCGAGCTGCCCCCTTTCTATGGAACTCTCTCCTCCGCAACATCAGACTCTCATCTCCCTAGTCCTTCAAGAAGTCTCTGAAAACACATTACTTTAGAGAAGCCTATTGGCTCACTCCCTAATCCCCCATGGTTCATTTCCTGCTCCATCTTCCCACACAGCCCACATGCACTCCAATACTTCATGCCCTCCATTCACCCTCATCTAGCGTGTCACCCCTTTCCTCTTAGATTGTAAGCTCTCGAGCAGGGTCCTCTCTCCTACTGTTCTGTGTGTAATGTGTATGCATATTTGTTATTCTGTCTCTCCCATTGTACAGCGGCACGGAACTTGTTGGCGCTTTATAAATGCTCGTAACTGTTACGCTGAACTGCACTGAAATGTCAGGGAAATGTATTGTCCAGATAGTCGGTGCATTCGTTCGACGAGTTTAAACAGGCAAATCCCTGTTTCAACGTAAAAATCTGCCTGCTTTAACTTATTTTTTATTCAAGCGGTTATTCTTTTCATTTGCAGCAAAAGAGTTTTATTAATTATTTTTTTTTAAAATTTCAGGCATTTGTCTGGATTTTTTAATTTCATGCATTTTTTTGTTTTAAACACCTGTTTAAAATTGTGGGCTCTATTACATTCATTGCGCAAAAAAGCTTGCGCAGCGCGTTAATTTGTGCGCGAAGCGTTAAACGTTAACGCGCGTAAATTAACGCTGGTATTACAATCCTCGCGCATTTTTTCATCCGTCAAAAAATAACATGTGTAAAAAAGACACGCAAAAACGCGTGCGCATTAACGCTGCGCGCAGAAATCGGTGTGCGGACTGTTTTTTCACGTGATTCAGCTAATCAGAATTAAGAACCACAATTGTCTCCAGTTAAGTTTTTGCGCCTGTCAAAGTCAATCTGAGTATATATGCTGCATTAATAATAAAAACACGCACAATTTCTCCATTTTATTGTTTGGGTATGCGTAGAATGTGTAACTATACATTGCTGTATTTTTTTTCTATGTATTTGGTTTCGGCCAGGACTTTCAGATTTGCCATTAACACCAGCTTTTCAAAGACGTTAAAATTATGCACGCAAATTTTGCGCATAGATTGTAATACCATCTGCGTACCAGCGCACAAACGCATTTGCGGTCACAATGTTAAATATAGGACGTGCGCAGTACATTACACTCGCAAAGGGTTCGTGCAGGTTCACCCACGGTACATGTTAACGCGCATATTTTGCGCGGACATTGTAATACGACGTTCTGTGCAAAGGGTTTTGCCCCTTGCGTTAATGCGTTTTTGCGCACGCGTTAACGTTTGCGCGAAGAATGTAATAGAGCCCTGTGTGTTTTTTTTTTAACCTCTGTTCGGCGGCTGATCGACTTTTTTCCTCATAATTATTAGGTGTGTAATCTGTTTTTGAGGAACATGAGGAAAAACCATGCTGTGTATTTGGACAACTGGGGATATGTATGAAAAGACTATGCGCTCTATTACATTCTTCACGCAAACGTTAACGCGTGTCAGGTTTCTCAGGCGTGTTTGGCGGTGTTAATCCAGATGTTTTCTGCGGGTTTCGGTGAGTGTTCGGTGGGTTTGCGGCAGGTTTTCCTGCTTTCTTGCTGAATACACCGCAGGGTCGGCGAAATAGGATCGCCGAATCGCCCCGAAGTGCAGGGAACGAAAAGTCACCGGTCATACAGTGACTTTGATTCTTTTTGAATAACCCTGTATATCGACCTGCGCCTAGCTTCTCCCTGCATCACCTCTTCCCATGATAGACTGCAGGATTTCTCACGCGCAGCCCCCACTCTCTGGAACGCTCTCCCTCGTACTGTCAGACTTTCCCCTAACTTCTCTTCCTTCAAACGCTCCCTGAAAACATTCCTATTTAGGGAAGCCTACCACCCAACTCACTGACACAACCATCAATCACTCTCACCTTACAGTCCTCTCCTCCTGTTTCCAACCCCAACTCTCCCAGATTGTGAGTTCCTACGGGAATAGGGCCCTCATCTCCTCCTGTACTGTTTGTCAAATATTGTTCAATGTATTGTATTGTAACCCTGTCTATACTGTGCTTATTGTACAGCGCTGCGGAATATGCTGGCGCGTTATAAATAAAGAATAATAATAAGAATATATTACAAAAAGCAAAAGTTAATAATAATTCACCCATTCAGAATATATTATTGGGGAAGTGATCAATTTGCAGTGTAAATACTTATTTGCTGTTAGATCATTTTATAGCTATGAATCATCTTTATGAGCTTCCACTCCAGGTGTACAAGAAGTTTTGTAAGTCGCACTGTATAAACTGCAGGGGTCTCATCGTCAGGTATGTGATTTACAATTTGCTAGCAACATGTGGAGTACAAAGCAGAATGTATGTGTTATTGCATCAGTGTGACATTGCTAGTTAAGGGAGAGCGCAGCTCTCATTAAAACACATGTACTCACTTGCAGGATGCAACTCATGATGTCAGATGCTATTTTTCCATGCGGGGTATCTTCGTCTTTGGCAGCAGATTTCAGATTATGTTCCAAACAAGATTCCCAAAGCAGGACTAAAGCTTTTCCATGTTTCTCGATGGACTCTGTTTCTCTGATCGCGGTTGTAATTCTGGTTATACAGATCTCCACCACAGCTTGGTCGTTGTCATTAGTTTGGTAATCCTGGCATATAATATGACAGGAGACAAAACCATTTATCATTCTTCATTTAGTCATAGCTAGCATCATACTGCAATGCACGAATCGGCATCCATAATGACCAAACAACAAGAATTAGATCAGAATGTGTAAAGCAGAGTTTAGATCGTGAAGGTATGTGTTAATAGAATAAACTCTAAGCACTATACACATGGCATAACACACAAAAGTTAAAAATATATGAATAAAATGACAGTAATCATCTAAAAAGGGGGACCCGTGTCAGGAGATAAATAAGGCGCTACAGAGTGATTATATAGGTAGAGATGGCTGCTTTTGTAGAATATAATATACAGAGGGGCCCCCAAAAAGTATACACACTTTAACAGTTGTTACCTACACCCTTTTAAAAACCCGTATTGAGTTATGACAGCAATGTGTAGTATTATGATTCCTTTAACTCTTCACTACCAAGTGATTTTCCAAAAAAGCATTGTCAGAAACCAGTGGTTTCTTGAAGAATCATTTTTGATTAATTGTACAGTAATACATAGCTATTACTGTACTAACCTATTTGGCCAGTAGATGGCGACGTCTACTGCCAAACTGAGTTAGCAAATGAATTTTGTTTGCTTTTGGGCTGCAGATTAACATTTTGAGATATCTCGATATTGGTAGTGAGGGGGTTAAAGATATCAGTCATTGATGATATCATCATGTGGCCAATCCGGAGAGAGTCAAAGAAACTGGAGGTGGCACGTTTGACTTTCGAGCAACGCATGATTATTTGGAAGTGGAAATGTCAATTTGAAAATGTGTGTGAAGTTCAATGATAATGGAGACATGAGTTTGGAACAGGACCACCGACACGACTAACAATCGCACGGATTCATGTTAAGTTCAAAACGGATGGCACTGTGTGTGATGTGTGAAACAAAGATCTGTGAGGCGTCGCAGAGCAGCGTGTCTTGCTTCCTCGGACACGGTGTTGCAATAGTTTACAAGCTCACTGCAAACGTCTGTCAAACATTGTGCACGTGAGACAGGAATTGGCAGATCAAGCATACATCTGAAGAGAGCACATCGGAAATTTTACATCTTGAGACTGTTACGCACCATGATTGAAGATGATCCTGATCGTGAATGGAATACTGTGAGGGGGTTTGATAAATGGTACATTGAAGATGAGGACTTTGTAAAGAAAATGGTGTGGACTTTGATCCAAGGGTTTAATTGGACCTGTCTTTTTTGAAGGCACGGTTATTGGTCCAGTGTACCTCGACATGCTTCACATATCCATTTTTTTTTTAGAGCCATTCATGTACTTTATGCGGATGAGCAATTTTACTTCCAGCAAGATGGGGCACCACCTCACTACCACCGAGATGTAAGAGAATATCTCAATGACATTCTGCCAGGACATTGGATAGGACACACAGATGCTGTTGAATTCCCTCCACGTTCCCCAGACTTAACATCCCTCGATTTCTACCTGTGGGGAACATTAAAGAATGTGGTATACCAAAGAAAACCACCGACGCTGGCTGCTCTACGGGAATAAATTGAAATATCATGCAGTGCATTCCCTATATATAAGTCTAGTAATAACATTTATTTTTCAAGTTGAAATGTGTATACGTGTTTTGGACCCCTCAGTAGTTAATTTGATTTATACACAAGAAGATAACTTTCCATTTATTCAACTTCAGTCAAATACAGGCTCTTAAAAAGCTTTGCATACAGAAAACAAATTTATTAAATATCACTTTACACACTGTACTACAAAAAAAAATACTCAGTACCTCTCAATCAAGTTATCAGAGAATAGTTATCTCAACAGCAGAACTCTGAACTGATGACTGAGTGACAGGAGAGAGCAGGACACTCTTCCTCAAAGCTTGACTATTGCTGCCCCTGCTGGTCACTCAGAGCATCCCGATGTGCTGGCAAGGGAGACCTAAGAACAATGGAGTGTGTCCTGCTTGGAAATATGTATTCCAAAAATGACCAGTTTGGAATGCAAGAGGGACCGGGGAGAAGAGAAACATTACAAGATGGTATCATCCCCATCAATGGAGTCAAATTAGTGGTACTTGATGTACTATTTTATTAAGTGATAAGAGCCACTGCACTGTCGACCGTTCGGATATATTCATGGATGAGAAGCAAGCAGTCAGAGGGTACACTATTCAGCCCAGGGCATTTAACTGAACCCAAAACCTAAAAATATCCACTCTTGTATTAATTTTGGCGTGCAACCAAACACTAGCCATGCACAGTATGCTTGTGTACAAGAAGATGGAGGACTATGATTCCCATGCTACACATTAAACTACTTCTTCACATTTTAAAATCATGTACGGCAAACCTCTTTACATTTTAAAAATGTGCAGCAAATTCGATTTCATTTTATCATTTACTTAATGTGGATTATTTGGCTCTGTATAAAATAATTGGTATCAGAAACAGGGATCGTAATCATAATTATAATATTTTCAGATGGTTTATTTTTCTTTTTTCAGGGTTTCAAGTAAACAGTGGACAGTGCCAATATTTGCAATAAGTCTGTATGTTGCAACATTTTTCTTGGAGAGTAAGAGTTGGATGCTGAGCAGTACGTGCAGTAATAGCGCTCTCCAGTGGTAATAATATAATAAACAAGTGTTACATTTATTTCCACATAAGATACTGATGATGTTCCTAGCATGATTTACAGAGGCACTTTGACCTTAGGTATTCAAAACAAAGGTCATCATTTTCTTAATCGATCATAGTTTTTTAGGACATGTATGTTCAGGAGTCAGTCTAAACATGGCCATGGTTAAGTAATCGTTTCCACTCAGGGAAATCAGGTCCAATGTATTTTTCAGAACACATACTGTATCACTTAAGCATGCTATAGCACATTATAAAATGTAGTATGCAGAACTCATATGTTATTACAAAGCAGTCCGTTAAATCAGCCACGCAGATTGCAACAGTTGCTGATTGCATTACCTTTGACCCTTTTACTAATCAAGCATTTTTAGTGAAAACAACATTATGACATTAATTTGAAACACAGGGGGCCACATTACAATCTTGACGCAAACGTTTGCGCCGGCAGAAGTAATCATTAAAGCGTGGGGTAAAACCATTTGCCCGAATTCCAAATTACATACTAAGCACAACAACCGCGCACAATCGTCTACCGCGTGTGAACTTGCTCGAACCATGCGCGAGCTTACTGTACTTTGCGCGTCCTATACTTAACATTGTGAGCACAAACGCGAATGTGCACTGGGACAAGTAAGGTATTAATCTATTTCGCGGTAATTACCGCATGGCCTTTGCGCGCATAATTTTAGCAACTCCTAAAAGCTGGTGCTAATGGAAAATTTGAACAACCTGGCTAACCCCAAATATCCAAGCCCTAAAAAGGAATGCACCAAAGCACAGTGGCCCATTCAAATCATTCCAAACCAATACAATGGATGAAGTTGTGTGTGCATGTATTATTGCTACAGCATAAAGTATATTCTCAGATTGACAGTGGCAGACGCAATTTGTTAACGTGAGACAGGTGTGGTTCTTAATACTGATTGACTGAATCACGAAAAAAGACTGCGCGCCCAAAGATTTTTGCACAAGGCGGCACTGTACATGCATTTGGGCGCGTCCTGTTTGCGCGCGCTATTGATCGGCGGAAGAAAACACCCGCAAAGATTAACGCTTAGCGCAAAAATTTTCACTTTGCGTGAGGATTTTTGCGTTAAGAATGTAATGTGGCCCAGGATATGTAGTTAACATTAATATGTCGTATAAAATAATAATTTTGCATTAACATTGTTACTCTGAGATAGTTAAAAGATGATGTCTCACTTTTAAATTCCCTTGTATTCATTTATCCTTTACAGAAATACTGCTGGGATGAAAAGTCTAAACACTAGATGGTGACCTTATCTTGCACAATTTCAAACGGGGCCTGCATTGTCAGGATGCACCATGTGTCAAATACAAAAGATGGAATACTAATAATGATCTTGTTTATAGGTATTTGAAGTGATTATAATGAAATTAATAGCAATGCAGCTTCCAAAAAATACCAATAGAATATAAAAGCATTTTCCCTATTTGGGCATAATGTCTGCAGGTGAAAATTAAAGTAACACCTTGTATCTGTACTGTACAGGGATTTTCAGTCATTATAACACCCTGAATCTTACTCCTATACTGTAGCAATTGACCTCAAAGCTCTACCTGTATTCCACCCTCTCCTGGCTGTTGTAATGTAGCAATAAGGCTTGTTGAACCTTTAGTTACTTTTTGTTACAATGAGGCTGGGGTCTGCTCTTTGTAGCTTCTTTACAGTAATACCGAGAGACAAGAGTGAGGTCTGAAAAGGGACTGAAATTTCATCTAATTTTTCTTTCGTTGGGCTCACTTCGGCGAGCTCAGTCCGCCGACCCTGCCGTGAATTCAGCAAGGACTGCGGAGTCCCCGAAGTGCGCCGAATGGATCTGCCGAACACCACCGATAAACCACCGAATGCCACCACAAAAATCACCGAACGCATATGATAAACTGCTGAAAAATCACCAAACGCATCCGATAAATCGCTGAAAAATCACTGAACACATCTGATAAACTGCCCAACGGAGCCGACAATCCACACAGCAGACCACCAAATGCCTCCGATCAGCTGCCGAACACTGACGAAAAAAGCAGATCAGCCTCCAAAAAAAGGCGACCAGCCACCGAAACGGGGGTAAAAAAATTAAAAACATTAGGCATGAAAATAATATATAAGTTCTTATGAATAACAATAAAAAGGTATGTTAGAGATTAGAGAATAAAAGAAAAATGCTGTTTAAAAAAAACTGAATCAAAAATGTTGCTGAAAAAATCCAGACAAATGCTCAAAAATAAATTAATAAAAATACTTTTTGCTGCAAATGAAAATAATAAATGGTTGAATAATAATTTAATAAAAATGGGAATTTTTTTCTGTATTGAAACCTACGGGATTCGTCTGTTTAAACCTGTCAAATGCAAGCACTGAAAATATGGGCATTTCACCAACTTTTCACTCGTCCTTGAAGTTCTCTGAATAGATTAACCATTACCTATCTATGGAGAATTTCAGTGCCGCCGAATTGCACTGTATTTCACTGGCATTTCACCATTATTTGGCGAATTGCTAGCTTTCTGAATAGCCGAATTTCCACGAAAATGCATAGTACAGGGAAATTCACCTTTCAGTGCAATTCGATGTCAAATTTGGCTCTCTTTGAATAACCACTAAAGAGTTTATTTTCTTCCTGATGGTCAGCCATTCTTTAGGGTGGTGGAGTTTCATGGGAAATGCAATTCCAAAATATCAGGACGACCAGCGTTGCTGACCCCTGATCTCCAGGTTTCTACACTTCAATTTCCCCTTATTCATATGTCTGTACAGATTTACCTCAATTCTACAGATATTAGACATGTGCACAGCACAAAATTTCGTTTTGAACTAATGGATTAGTCCTAAAATGCAATTTATTTAGTTGCTAAAGAAATTCGTTTTCAGTTCTTTAGTATGAAAACTAATTTCGTTCATCCGAAAACCAGTGGATACAATTACTATTGTAGTGGCTCCTCAGAGGACTGAGATCGTTGCTTGTTACAGTATCTCTCACTCTCAGCACAATGTGGGCCATATTACATAGTTGGTGCTAATTTAACCAGAGCTGTTGTAAACTTACCAGAGCCATTATAGCCTATGGAGGTTTTCAGTTTACAACAGCTCTGGTTAAGTTAGCACCAACATTGTTATACTGCCCCGTGTCAGGCAAAGCTGTTACAATAACTGACTGCTGCTCATCACAGCGCTCAGAGTTTCAGTAAAACTAGTAAATAATATTTATATATATAAGAGGTTAGAACAATATTATTTCCTTGTTTTACTGAAACTCTGAGCGCTGTTACAGTCAGTTACTGTAACAACTGAGCCTGATACATTGTACTGAGAGATAATGTAACAAGCAGCCGATCTCAGCGCTCACAGCCACTGGATTTAAAGAAAAGGCTCCTCTCTGTATAATGTTTAGAACATCCTCCTGCATTAATTAATACCCCTCTTTGTATAATGTATATAACATCCTCCTGCATTAATACCCCTCTCTGTATAATGTATAGAACATACTCCTGCATTAATTAATGCCACTCTCTGTATAGAACATCCTACTGCATTGGCATGTGGAGGGTGCAGAACTTCGGATGTTGCGATGTTGCGATCTTCATTGCTGGTCTCCTTCACTCATCAATGTAATATCACAAAAAGGACTGAAACTAAAATGTAGTGCATTTTATTTTAGTTTCTTTCGTTTTTTGTACTGAGCAGTTTCGTTTCTCTTGAGTCATACTAAAACTAAATTATCCCAAAATTCGGACTAAATCGTTTTAGTACTAAAACGAATGCACATGTCTAACAGATATACTAAAGAGTCTTTTTTCAAGACAAAACATCTGGCAATTAAGGAAACAGTCCAGGATTCGGCATCATTGGTATGCAATATATTAAAAAAAGCATACAGGGTTATTCAAAGAGATCTGAATTGCTGGAGAAAGTTAACTGAACACAGAAATTCACCGTACAGTTACCTTTCCTGGCCATTCGGCTATTCAGAGAGCAGGCAATTCGCCAAATCCTGGCGAATTGCCTGCACATATGGTGCCTGTTCGGTACCTGTTCGAGAGCAGTGAAATCCCCATGAAAAAGCACTGCTTCGGCTATTTAGAGAACAAAAACCAGCAGTGAAAGATTCCCGAAATGCCCTGCCATTCGGTGGTTTAATTCGGCAGGTTTATTCAGGCGAATCCCATAGGCTTCAATGTTAAAAATATTCCCGTTTTAATTCAATATCTAATAAAGTGTTGATTATAATATTCTGCAGTAAAGAGTCTCTTTATATATAGATTTTTTAGGATATTTTAAGCATTTGTCGGGTTCTTTTGATTTTTTTTTAAAAAAATTTAACTTTACTTATTTTTTCTGTAACAGCCCTTTTTATTATCATTCAATGGATCATATGTAAATTTCAGACATCTTCGCTCAGTAGTTTCTTTGTAAACAGCATTTCACTTTTCAAACATTCAAGCAAACTGTTTTCCTAATTTATTCACTGCATTCGTTTGCGGTGTCGGCTTTTTCCGGCGGCTGTGCTGCGTGTGATCGGTTCCTGCTTGGGTTTTTCCAGCGTTTTCGGCGGGTTAATACAGATGTTTTTGCAGGTTTCGTGTGTGTTCGCCCTCGTTTTGCAGTGAGTTTTCAGTGGGTTTGCGGCGACCTTTCCCTGCAATTCGGGGACCCTATGGTGCTTGATAAAAACACCGCAGGGTTGCCGAAATGGGATCGCCAAATCGAACCGATTGAAGAGAACAAAAAGTCACCGAACGTGCGGTGGCTTTTTGATTCTCTTTGAATAACCCTGATAGAATGCTTTAAGGAGGGAAGAAAGTGTGATAGGGCTGTGGTACAATAAATGGTGGAGATGTAATAGGGCTGCGCCACAATGGGAAAGTGCCGTATTAAAAAAATGCTAAGCTCAATTGTATAGCTATTTATTTTTTTTAAAAGAAATAAGTACATCCTTAAAGGAATTCGTGTGTAATAACTCTAGCTCATGTGTGCTTTGAGACAAAAGAGGTTGAACACTTACCACCGAGGAAGAGATATGCTTGATTTGCTCCAGAGCATCAGACAGACTGCTCTCAATCTCAAAATCATCAAGGGAGAACAAGTCGCCTGCCCTAGACAGATCTTTTTGCCCCAAAACCAAGTCAAACAATTGGTGCATGGTTACCATTTCCTAAGCAGTAACGTGAACTCATTCATTGCATTTCTTTTAACCAATAGTACTTTTTGGATTGCAACTTCTTTTCGTCTTCATTAATGTACTCTTTCTTCCCATGATCTGAAAAGGATATTAATATATTAGCAAAATAAACAAAACACATATAGTTATACAGAAAAAGATGGTAATATAATCCAGTGGCGTCACAAGGGTTGGTGTCACCCAGTGCGGTAACTCATGGTGTCACCCCCCCCCCCCCGAGTTTTGCGGTTTCTTTTTTTAACTACTCTTACTCATACCTGTAAATCAGTACGCCCATTTAACACTGAATGCTCATACACGGTGCACATTACTGTGAGGTTTATTGCTGTGGAGCTCTGTGATATGCTCACACACAAATTTTGGCGAACTGCCAGCAAGTACGATGCCTGTTCGAAGGCAGTGAAAGTCCCCATAGAGAAGTAATGGTTAATCTGTTCAGAGAACACCGAACAGCAGAGAAATGCCCTGATGTCCGGTGGATTCATTTGACAGGTTTATTAAGGCGAACCCCATAGGCTTCAATGTAAAAATATTCCTGTTTTTATCCAATATCTATTAAACCGTTATTCTTTTAATCTGTAATAAAAAAAATCCTTTTTCTTCTAATAGCAGTTTTTCTTTTTTCTGTAACAGACCTTTTTATTATCATTCATAAGCCCTTATATGTAAATTCCAGACATTTTCGTTCAGTAGTTTTTTTATAAACAGCGGGCGACGGATTTGCGGCAGCATTTGGTGGCTGATTCTCTGCACTTCAGGGACCCTGCGGTGAATTCACCGGGGAAATTTGATTCCCCAAAGTGTGTAAAACAACAGAACACTGAAATGTCTGCGTCATTTCTGTGCTCTGTGAATATCCCCTTCAGTGGTGGGGTTTTTTTCCGCCCCCTGGAAAGTGCCACCCTAGGCCTTGCCTACCCAGGACATACTTGAAAATGAGAAAAAGCTCAATGAATCCTTCCTGGCAATTTTCTTAATTTTTTTTTTAGGGTGTCATCCCAGGGGGGGCGGGGGGTTCAGCCCGCACCAGGTGACACCACCAACACCACTGATATAATCACTAGCAACCATTAATTTATATAATATTTATAAAATCATTATTGTTAGCGGTAGACAGTATTTATATTGTTTCATCATCACTGGTCACCTTCATGGCACATATTTAGAGCTGGGAAGCATAGCTAGAACATGAATTTAGAATGAAGTATCTACAATAACTCGATCCACAATCCTGAACGAAATGTGGGCGCTCCAATCGCCCGGGAAGCCAACCTGACAATAACTTCAGAAAATGGAAAGACGATCAGGCACACCAAAAATTAGTTTGCGGAAGGAGGGTATTTATTTAGTTAATGTTTACATTGCATCTGCAAACTGGAAGTCCGGTTATACCACCGGTTATAATAAACTTGCCGAATTAAACCACCGAATGACAGGCAATTCGGGAACCTTTCACTGCTGCTTTGTGTTCGCCGAAGCAGTGTTTTTCATGGGGATTTCACTGCCCTCGAACAGGCACCGAACAGGTACCGTATGTGCAGGCAATTTGCCAGGATTTGGCAAATTGCCTGCTCTCTGGATAGCCGAATGGCCAAGAAAGGTAACCGAACGCTGATTTTCGGTTACCTTTCTCAAGCAATTCGGATCTCTTTGAATTACCCTGCTAGTGTTGTGTGTTTTTTCCAAACAACTCAATTTTGGTTTCATCTGTCCACAGAATATTTTGCCAGTAGTGCTGTGGAACATCTAGGTGCTCTTTTGCAAACTTCAAACGTGCTGCAATATTCTTTTTGGACAGCAATGGCTTCCTCCGTGGTGTCCTCCCATGTACTCCATTCTTGTTTAATGTTTTCCTTATTGTAGATGTGTCAACAAAAATGTTAGCATGTGCCAGAGATTTCTGTAAGTCTTTAGCTGACACTCTAGGATTCTTCTTTACCTCATTAAGCATTCTGCGCTGTGCTCTTGCAGTTATCTTTACAGGACGACCACGCCTAGGGAGAGTAGCAACAGTGCTGAACTTTCTCCATTTGTAGACAGTCTGTCTTACCGTGGACACATGAAAATCAAGGCTTTTGGAGATACTTTTGTAACCCTTTCCAGCTTCATGCAAGTCAACAATTTTTGATCGTAGGTCTTCTGAGAGCTCTTTTCTGCGCGGCATGGTTCACATCAGGCAGTGCTTCTTGAAACCAGTAAACCCAAAACTGGTGTTTGTTTTTAAAGGGCAGGACAGCTTTCAGAAACACATCCAATATCACACTGATTGGACTCAAGGTTGGCTCACTCCTGGCTCCAATTAGCTCTTGGAGAAATCATTAAGCTAGGGGTTCATATACTTTTTCCACCCTGCACTGTGAATGTTTACATGTTATGTTCAATAAACACATGAAAACATATAATGTTTGCGTTGTATTATTTTAAGCAGACTGTTTTTTTCAAATTGTTGTGACTTAGATGAAGATCAGAGCACATTTTATGACCAATTCATGCAAAACTCCACGTAATCCCAAAGGGTTCACATACTTTTTCTTGTCACTGTAGATTATCATTCACCCTTTGTCATGCTGAGGGCCGCTGCCACCCTGGGCACCCACCTGGTGCCGTCACTCGATAGTGGTCAGCATCCGCAGTGGTCTTTGTCACGCCAGCAGGGCTGGGGAGGCTTCCTGCAGTAGCACCTCGCAAGTTGTGCTGGCCTGGGTGGTCGTGGCAATGCTGGGACCTATTGGTCATCTGGGACTCTGGGAACTTTACAGCATGCAGGTCTACTCCGCACCACCCAGGGGTAATAATCCAAGATGACATCTGGAGCAGAGAATCCCTTATGACATAACAGGTGGCATGGCAGAGGTTAGGAGTGACAGCTGCAGGGATCACATAAAGGGAGGACTCCCTACCTTCCCCAGGTGTGAGCCAATGGAAAGGTCTCTGTTCAGGGGCATGACCACCTAATTTGTCCTTAAATGTCCTGATTATTTGGTTGGTGCTATAGTGTTGCTTCACTTGCTGTAGTGTATTGCTTCTTCACTTTTCTCCAATTATCTTCTTTTATACCAGTCCCGGATTGTCCCCCGTTACCTTCTGTTTGCTGCCTGTCCCAACCCAACTTCGTCCAGGACTATGCTCCTAGGATCACCCTTGTCTGTACATCGTACTCAGACTGTGCCTCTGCATATTAGTTCCTATTCTTCTCTTTCCAACCTTGAAACCTTTAAACACTACAGTAAATAATATTTGAGTAAAGAACCCACATAAGATTATTTTTTGGTGCCCCCCAGCACACACAGCAAAATATAACATTATATTCATATATGTCATGGGACTTCAGGAAACATTTAAAGAATAAAAATTAAAATGTTATATTTTTATCCATATTTTATAATTTATGGCCCATATCCTCATATATTTTAACCTATTGAGCAGGGTCCTCTTTTTCCATTGTTCTGTCTGTCTAACTTGTTTGTTAATTTGGTTTGCCTTGTCCTACCCATTGTACAGAACTACGAAATTGGTTGCACTTCATAAATGATTGCAACTGTAACTGGGTGTAAATATATTCCAACATTGCTGATAACAGGGAGCTGCTAAGGTTGATTTTGGTGCCAGCTAATAACCCTTATCAGATCCCTATTACCAACTCTATTATGACAAGCTTCTCTATGTGACCAAGCTTCTTTGAGTGGGGTCACACCAGAGCTGAAGAAAACTGGGAACTATGTTTTCAGGCTACAAGTGATAGTGCCGCCCCCACACACAGCAGACTTATATCAAACTTGTGCACTCCAATGCCTCTTCTAGCCGCTAGCACAAGGACACTGAGACCAAATAGTTCCCATTATCCTTCCGCTAGCCCTGCAAAATCATGTTTACATTTTTCTTAGAAGGCTCTCTCTGGTCTTTGTGGTCTCCTATGGACTTCGGGAGATGCTACAAGCTGCAGCATGAGGTGCACTGCAAGAAACTGGTAACAGCTCACATACATTTTCAGGGTTATTCAAAGAGAGCCGATATGGCCCCGAAAAGTAACCAAACACTGAAATTCAGCGTACGGTTACCTTTCCTGACCATTTGGCTGTTCAGAGAGCAGGCAGTTCGCCATATCTTGGCGAATTGCCTGTACATACGGTGCCTGTTCATTGCCTGTTCGAAGGCAGTGAAATCCCCATAGAGAAGCAATGCTTTGTCTATTCAGAGAACACCAAACAGCAGGGAAAAGTTGCCGAAATGCCCTGCTGTTCAGTGGTTTCATTCGGCAGGTTTATTCAGGAGAATCCCATAGGCTTCAATGTTAAAAATATTCCCGTTTTAATCCAATATCTAATAAACCGTTTAATATTATATTCTGCAGTAAAAAGTATCTTTATTTATAGATTTTTGTAAGATCTGCATTTTTTGGGGATTGTTTCGGCAAAAAAATGTTCCCATTTTTTTAAAATCGTCTTTTCTTTTTTCTGTAACAGACCTTTTTATGATCATTCATTGGATATTATATGTAAATTCCAGGCATTTTCGTTCAGTAGTTTTTTTGCAAACAGTGTTTCAAATTTCAAACTTTCAAGCGTACTCTTGTTTTTTTTCACCTCATTCGTCTGCGTGTCGGTTTTTTCCGGTGGCTGCTCTGCACTGTGATCGGCGGCTAGTTGGGTTTCTCTGGCGTGTTCGGCGGGGTTAATCCAGCTGTTTCTGCGGGTTTCGTGAGTGTTCGGCGGGTTTTGCAGTGAGTGTTCGGCGGGTTTGCCGCAGGTTTTCCCTGCAGTATGGCGGCCCTGTGCTGCTTACTGAATACACCGCAGGGTCGACGGACTAGGATCTCCGAATTGTGCCGAATTGCAGGTAATGAAAAGTCACCGAATGTGCGGTGACTTTTCGATTCTCTTTGATTAACCCTGTATGTGTTGCTATAGCAGCTCACTTATAATAGGGACTCTATTAAGGCGTGTGAATTAGGGCTGATTGTTCTCAACAAATTTTGCCTTTAGTTGCTTCTTCTTACCAGCTCTGCCAGAAAAGGTCCCATTGTATTTTTTCCTTTCTACATAAACATAAATATGTATTTATGTTTGCAGATACTGAGAATGAAGTTATTGAAACGGTCTTACTTGAACATTTCCTACATCATAGTTGCTAACAGTCAGAGTGTTCTCCCTGGTAGGTTTCTGGGTTAAATATTAGTGTCCTGTAACTCTAAACTTAACTCATCCACTACAAGACTCATATCCTGGGACAGAGTCCTGGGACAATTAACCCACAAGACAAAGAGCACAAACCCACGACTGGGACTGTTGACAATTGTGCTACATATGAAACTTTTATCAAGTCAAAAATACACCCATTGTGACCATTTAATAAATTTCATACGGCTTAACTTATTTTCTATTCACACCTAATATCCGCTATCTCCACTATCCTCTACATACAAATGTACTCAGTATATTCAGTCATTACTTGCTTAATAGTCAGATTAATGTTTAATTATAAAAAAAATTGTCGTGTCCTGCAGAGATTTAGTTAAATACATTAACAGCCTTTAACATCGTTAATGTACATAGGCTGCTCAGGTTTTCCTACAGGGATTTTGTTGTAGAAAATGCACGTTATTGTATTGTGTATCTGGCAGACTTGAAACGTTGATGTTAAATAGAATATTAAAAAAATTACAAAAAATAAAGTATTTGGTTTTATTGTGTGTATCACACTTTAATTCCATTGCTTCTGTGATCAGGACTGTCTGCACCCCGGGTCTCTGGTTTCTAAGTTTGTAATTTGTTAGTTTTATTTCCCCAATCCTTATTGTACAGCGCTGCAGAAACTGATGGTGCCATATAAATGATGATGAATTTAATAATAAGAAGGTTGTTTTCTATAACCTCAGCAGTGAGCAGTACAGACTCTTCTGGAACAGAAATTAATAAGTAGCTACAAATTACAGTGATTTTGGAAGTGGAATTCATGGAATTCAGATTAAATCAACTTGATGACATTGCCATGTGACCTCTTTTAGAATTAACCTTAGAATTAACTCGCTTAAGCCTGTAGGAAGTGACCTACATCTTTCTTTTTTCATAAATTCTAACAAAGTTCAGCGTTGTAATATTTAATACAGTCCTGCTTACCAAACGTTTGCTTCAATGGAATTATTTGTGATGAAGGAAATAATCAAGGAATACATTTCTTTAAAAATACTGACTGTATTCTAAAGCAAATGTAAGAATGAAGGAAAAACAATAAATCTACTATATGCTATTATGATATGTATACAGAAATATACAGTGTGTGTGTGTGTGTATATAGGCTCAAAATGTCAAGTCCCAAGCTACTAACCATAACCAGGCCATAAGAGTTACTCGCCACCAGTTGCTCCACCTAATCCCTACCCAGCGCTTAACTCTGCCCCTAAACACACACCCTCAAATTATCTTATAAAATGACACTGTTAAAGGTTTTATTTAGAATAA
Source organism: Leptobrachium leishanense (assembly GCA_009667805.1). Classification (NCBI taxonomy): domain Eukaryota; kingdom Metazoa; phylum Chordata; class Amphibia; order Anura; family Megophryidae; genus Leptobrachium; species Leptobrachium leishanense. The sequence continues at coordinate 113,912,734 of CM019066.1, forward strand.
AGTTACAAAAATACATTAACACCTTAGGGATCACTGACGTACCATGTACGTCCTGCCCACGGGTCTCCATTAGACCCGCGGACGTACATGGTACATCACTGGGCTCCGAACCTCCATCCCGCCGATACTCACCTCCCTCGCCAGCTCCCATGGCAAGGCTCCCATCACTGCGTGATGACGTCATCGGTAGGTGCCGGTATGTAAAATTCAGGAAGGGGAGGGGGGGCTCCTTTGGAGCCCTATATCTCTCCAACCATTAAACCTAGATCGATGCAAGTTGCACCACTGGAAAGGGGAGAGTCTCCCCTTTTCAGGGGTGTGCAGCATTAACCCGTTTGCTGCCAGATCGCAATTCAAACCTGGAGGTGGCTGACATCCTGGATATCAGCCAAGCCTCCAAGTCCCCCCCCACCCTTTGACATTCTCACCAAATGTGTGAGGATGTCAGTAGGCCAGTTAACCCCCTAGCTGTCAAGTGGAGATAGGGGGATCCTTTGGATCCCCTTATCACCCGATTCGTGACAGCTAGAGGCCTGATCATGGCCTTTCCAATGATACCAAACATGACCAGGTTTGGTGTAAAAATAAAATAATTTAAAAATAAAGAAATAATTTTTTTCAATTTTTTTATCTGGGGGGGTTTAGACAAATGGGACCTATGCTGTAATCTAAAAATAATGAGCATAAAACGGTCAGAATGAGCGAAGGCGCACATAGGTGAAATGGCTCAGCAGTGAAGGGGTTAAACAGCAAAAAAAATTGGGTATTTCTATTCTCCCTCTGATGACGTCACACGACTGGGTCAGCATTCAGTCACAAATGCGTGTTGTCAGCTGTACTCTCTCTTAGCGTCCTAACGCAAGAAATAACAAGAGGGGTCCATGGATTGTGCTGACCTCTGCACTGCAGGACAAGAGGGGAGTGGGCGATGGGTGGTCACTACTTGCTTATACATTCGTCAGGGACCCACAGACCAAAATACATTCAATGTGCGTTTTCTTGATTTGTTTTTCATACTGACAGAATCATGAACACACCCGGAGAAACACTGTTCCACTCAGACTCTCAATACCTACAGGTAAACAGTCAAACAGGCACAGGCTCTTACAGATATGCAGTCACAGAGGCTCTCAATGGTATACACTCACACCGGCAGTCCGGCACTTACTGGTATTTAGTTCAGGCCTGGCCCGGTCTGAATCATGTGTTCGTGTGGGAAGGGGACTAAAACCCGAACACATGATTACAAATCCGAGCTGCCACAGGTAAAAACCGGATAGGTGGCAACCCTAGCCCCAGACTGAATGAAATGTTTGATTATTATGTAAGGCAGGGCTCAAAATTTTCACTCGCCTACTAGCATTTGGCAAGTGGAAATTAAGTGCAGGCGAGTGGAAATGCACACGCAGACAGCACAATAAAATATTTTGTGCTGTGTATTCCAGCGGTGCCACCATAGAGCCCCCCTTCTGCAGGCTGCATGATGGCAGAGATCAGCTGCCTAACCTTACCCAGCTCGTCTCTGTCACTGGCAGGGGGTTGGAGAGGAGCTTCCCTGCCTCCTTGCTCTGCTCGCACTGGGGTCTGATGACCGGGTATACATGTATCTGGGGTCTGATGACTGGGTATTAATGTTATTTTTGTAACTTTATTCTAAATAAAACCTTTAACAGTGTAATTTCTTAAGATAATTTAAGGGGGTGTGTTTAGAGGCAGAGATAAGGGCTGGGTAGGGGTCAGGTGGAGATACTGGTGGCGAGTAACTTTTATGGCCTGGTTAGTAGCTTGGGACTTGAAATTTTGAGCCCTGATGTAAGGTATGTCAAAATCAGGTACCCCATTAAAATAAACCAAGCACCCCATTAAAATGTTACATTATAAAGCAAACTAATGGCATTTCTATTACACCACCAGTAGATGGCAGCAGAGTGAAAAGCCTGAATGATGAGCACGTGTTTATCTAAGATGCTTCCTGAGCAGATGGGAACCAAAAAGCAGACCTTACGTTTCTGGTAGGAACCAAATTATTCAAGTACAAATCCTAGCAGAACTGAAGTCATGCTTTGTATTGCAGGTAAGAGGGAGCATATCCAGGGTTATATACAGGGCAAAAGTGATTAAATTCACATCCCTGTAGTTAGAAAAGGCTGTTGCTACTGCTGGGAATTAGATAAGACACAATACAGATGTCAGTGTGTTGTGCTGATGTGTCATAGCTCACCAGCATACAGGGAATGTGATGACTATAGGATCTCATGTTATACTGTATTGATTGTATTGCACCATTAGCCTACTCTAATGTAGATTGAGTAATCATATATCTGTACATTATATCTGTTTAATTGTTTATTATTTTCTATAAGGACGTTATTCTTGCATAGGTGAATGTTACTGTTATATATCTAAATGTGTATTAATGTATATGGAACAAATATCAAAGTACAAATCCTACCAGAAATAAAGTCATGCTTTATGTGTTGCAGAAAACGTTTAAATAAATGCACTTCTGGTTTCACCCAGCCCGCTCCCTTCGCACATTGGAATTATTGACCATACTTTCAGTATATGTGCAACAATTACAGTCTTGCAGACACACCATGATGTGGCACATCACTGGAAAGCAGAACTGTGTGATATAGGGTGATAAGGGGTTAGTCTTTAATCGCAGGTGTTGAAACTATGTTAAACTCTGGCAATCTGGAGAAGAACAAACATGTTGTATTGCTGGAAACCTTAACGTGAAGTCACATGTCACCACATTTTATCCTGTCCCTGTGCTGCCGGTGCCGTTGGCTGAATCTCTGAAGGCGCAGAGAGTTTTGAGCGACAGAGGACAATGTGAACAGAAAACAAGCAGAACCAAGCTGGTCCAGCACTCCTGCCTCCTGCACCACTTTACCAATTAAAACATATCTCCTTAAAAGAAAGAAAAGTAGATTTTGACCATGTTGACAGAACTATAGACAGAGGATCTGTGAGAACCCCATTCCTCGTGCCATCCAAGTACTGGCGCATCCTCAGCAGGCGCTGCCAAGCCTAGACATGCATAATACAAAGATGAGGGGCACACCAGGGCGTATGAATACAGACTTCATTAACAAATATTGTTATAAGATATTGTTACTCACCTTTTCATTTCCCATGCCAGGAGCAAGTTTATACATAGTCATATTATTAAAAAAATTCAATGCACTAAAATACAACTGAAAAATTATATTTTTTTCTGTTCTAGTTAAGCCTTTCGCTGCTGAGGCTTTTCCCGCCCCTGTGCTGAGGTCCTTTTTACCGGTTTCGCTCATCATGTTTAAACGTGTTTTGAAGGCTTATTTTAGTATATGACCCAGACATATTATATATCGTTCTTTCCGTCAGACTCGGTAGATTCATAATATGTCATTATTATATGTATACGTTATGTCATGTCTGTATATTATAACAAAAAATGCAATAAAATATGTATTTTCAATAATTTACAATGTGTAAAGTGTTTTTTTTCACATTTTAACATGCGAGCAATTGCGGTTATATTTTGTATGGGGTGCGCTTGTTAAAAAAATTAGAGATGGGGTCTCGTTACATTTTTTTTTGGGGAAAATTACACTATTTTTAACAAACGCACCGCATACAAAAATCGTTAGTGCAGCATCATTGTTCACATTATAATTGAAATGGGAACAATATTGCTGCATTAACAAACCAAAAAAAAAAAAAAAAGTGTTTATTTTTTTTTTATAATTTTTTTTTACATTTTTTTTTATTTTTATTTTTAATTTTTTTTTTTTACAACATTTATCACTTTCATGTTTGGTATCGTTGGAACGGCCATGCTCTGGCCGATCCAACCATACCAAAATTTAACCCCTAGCTGCCACGGATCGGGAGATAGGGAGTTCATTGGAACTCCCTATCTCCACCGTTGGTGGCAGTTAAGGGTTAAGTCCAGGACTGGCGTCATCGTGCTACGCACGATGACGCCAGTCCTCAGGGGGAGTTCCCGGAGGCTTGGCCGACATCCAAGATGTCGGCCAGCTCCGGGAAAGGATCGCGAATCGGCGCTTTTCAGCGCCGATTCGCGATCCAGCTCCCCAGGGGTTAATGCCAGGCATCATTTGGAAGGGCAGGCTGTGCCCTTCCAAATGATGCCTGGGTTAACCCCCGCAGAGCCGCCGATCGGGAGGGAGAGAGGTCCGAAGGACCTCCCCCCCTCCCTTTCAGGCGCCTCCTCCGCACATGCGGGGGGGGGCCTGAATTAGGTGTCATCGCGCTGCCGCGATGACACCTAATTCAGGCGGCTGTGGTCCCGGATGCCGGGCTGACATCGAGGATATCAGCCCGCACCGGGGGGGCCAGCGATCGGCCGGAACCCGGCCGAACGCTGACCCCAATGGGAGGACGCGCTCAGCGCGTCCTCCGCATACCAGCGGGAATGCTGAGGATGCGCTGAGCGCGTCCTCAGCATCGAAGTGGTTAAAGTTGCTAATTTCCTTAGAAAAAATACAGTAATAGATTCCCCATGTGTGATTTTTTTTAAAGAGCCACCCCATAGAATATATAACCACAAAGATTTGGATGAGAAAATGGTAAACGCTATTTTTACACACTGTACGGGCCACATTACGATCTTGTCGCTAACGTTATTACTCACCTGCGTGAGCATTAACGTTAGGCGCGGTATCTACCGCATATTACAATCCAAACGCTAACGGGTTAAGTAACCAGCGTTTGGTACCTTGTGCTTTTCAGCACGAGGTTACTGTACTTTGGGCTCCCTATGCTTAACATGGGGAGCGCAAAGTGTTAATCAGCATTAGGATCAAAGTGTTAATCAGCATTAGGATTACAAAGTCCTAACGCTGATTAACGTCCGGCTCTGGTTAGCGGAAAGTTAACCAGAGCCAGCACTTGGTGTTAACGGATTCTGCTTCTGCAGAATCCGTTAACACCAGCCAAAAAACAAAAATAATTTGCAGATACTCACCTCCTGTCCCGCGGTGAGGACCGCTGCTCCAACTGCCTCCCGACTCCTACGGGTGATTCCCATAGGTTTCAAAGTAAAAAACGTAACATCTTTTTTAATTTGAAAAGAAAAAACTTTATTCTTTCATTTTCAGCAAGAAGTCTTATTTTTAGAACACGTTTTTGTATGTTTTGTATTTTTTTAGATGAATATTTTGTTTCCCAATTTTTTTAAAAAGTTGCTTTTTTATATACTGTAACACTCCTTTTTATTCTTTTTTATAGGACATTTTTTAGTATATAGACACATTTGAACACATTATTGGTTTAAACACCTATTAGGAGAATAGCAGAGTTACGTTTGTTTTTTGCAGTTTGTTGGATTTTGTAAAGGCAACGTGCTGCTCTTCGACAACGTGCTCGAAATTTTTCATGAGGCTTTAGCAACTCATTCTTCGGTGCACTATGGTGACTATTCAGTGAATGTAGATACTAGAGTATACCGCTAGATTTTGGTGACAAAAATTTACCTTAAAATTGGAGGGGTCGCGTTATATTCGAGACATCTGCATCGCGTGTACAGAAAAAAAAAACTTGCCTTGCTCTGGATTCCAAGTCTCCCGGGAAGATCCAGTAGTCTCGCTGAAGTGAATGAGGTCTCGCTGATGCTTGTGAATGTAAGGGATTTTATATCCAAAATTATAAGTAATTGAAATCTTCAATTCATTGCTTGCTTCTCCCCCAATTGTCCTCAGGCCATCTGTCCCAACCTACCCGTTTTGCCTGTTAAATCCTGCTCTGCTGTATGGGAGAGCCCACCCGGCAATACCCTGAGGCAAATTCCTTATAACCTGTTTCTCTGTGACACGTGGCAGTCTCTGGTTATCATATCTGCTTCTCCATTTTGTTTGTAAGGTTATATATACTCCTGTTGATGAATACAGTTGCAGTTTTTTGAAGGACATGGCAAGTTGTGTCTGTGTCTCATTTTGCACAAGCGCGCGCTCATCAATGCCTGGGTACAGCAAATCCTGACAGGTAACGGAGATGGGGGGACACGTGGAGAATGGAGATGGGAAAGGAGAGCCGTTCAGACCTAACAGTATGGTGTCAGAAGTGGGATTACATGCTCAGGTAAGTATTCTATTACTTGGGTATTGTGATCCTGAACTCTATGCCTCCAAAAAACCTCTCTCTGCTGCCTCTAATTTCTCTGTCATCTAGTCTCTAATCATGGAAAGTACCTTCTATGTGGTATATTGGATCATGTGGTATATTGGATCAGGGCTTAAATTTGCTTTGAAGTTTAAAAGACAGTTTTTTCTTATGGTAATAAGTGAGTGATAGTCTCCAGTCTCTGCCTCCCTCAGTGATATTACAGTTTGAAATGTGTGAATATCTTAGAATCCTCAGAAAAGTTATTAGTAGGGTGACTATTCATACCCAAAGCTTAAGTAAATCTGTATTTTGTGTTCTGTGTATACAGCGCTCTGTATAAGATACTCTCTGTACAAGGAGCTCAGCACATTTCCATCAATATGACCTGCTTTTCTTATTACTCTCTCAAGTCTGCATGCTGTGCTCTCTGCAAACTCTATACTGCGTCTACACACGCTGTCTCTGTCCTGTATAACAGTCTCTGTATTATGTGCTTTATCGAAGTTTGAGACAAAAGCTGCGAGGCATAACTGTAAACCTGTGCTGTGCATCTGTAAAGATAAACATCAGGGCTATATAACAGGATTGCTGTGCTTAAAAAAAAAAAAAAAGATATACTCTGGGTCAGCTTTTTTATGTGTCACAGGGAGAATTAAATGAAAGCTATACATTGCATATACTGTACTTACACAGTTTATGGTTTTTATTTTCTTTTATTGCATAATGGTTTAGATAGAGTTGTGTTATATTTAGCAGTTAAATATTGCTGCAGAGACTTAGCAACTCAATTTTGTTGTATAAGTTCTGCTTTTACATATAACCTTCCTAAATAAATAGATATTGCTTTGTTGTGGATGCTATCAAGTGCATTTGGGGCTCTGTACAATTTTGCTTGTTCAAGCACATGTCTGTCCACCATTTTAGGACGCAGCATGGCGACCGACAACGTGTCGGCCATTTTAAGCCAAGGCTGGTGGCCATCTCGGTGCTTAATGCGGTCAGTAACATGTGCTCAATTAATTGTACAACCTTTGGTGCCCATAGTTCATCTAAAGCGAAGCAATCTATTTTACAAGGCATATCGCGCAGGATTATCACCTGAAGCGATATTCAGAACCAAAACAAATGGCGAGGATATCTACCTGATAACTGGACATAATATAAGTGAGTTTAAATAAGCCTGTGTTTCCACCAGTCTGCTTAAAATCGCTGCAGTCCTATTAAAAATGCCTTTCTTTGCAAAGAAAGTGTCAGGAAATATTTCTAAATATGGTTCTATTCCTGCGTGGGTGAAATATTGTGTAAGCTCTGAGGTTTAGGAAGATATAGTGGCCATCCAAACAGATTTAGAAACTAATCATTTTAAATGTGATATATAGCCTGACCGTTAACCCTTTTAATGCTGAGCACCCTATAGGGAAAAAAAAAGTTACGTTTTTAATTTTAATGTTATGGTCATGTTGGATATCTTTGGAAGGCCAAGCTTTGCTCTTCCCAATGTCACCTTGATCAATCATGTGCGATGCACAGGCACTGAGATGCAGTGCTCCAAATGACCCCTGTGCCATCTGGCTGCAGAGAAGCAGGCAGCGCAGCCCCTCCCTCCCTTCTTGTGGGCACGCTGATCCAGCAACTCCTATCACTGGGCCTGGCAGGGTGCAGCTGCTAGGGGTCAGGGTGAGGAGCTGTTGGGGGAAAAGGGGGAACTTTTTGGATCAACAGCAGTAGGTTATGTGGGAGAGGCTGAACCCGATGGACGCATGTCTTTTTTCAGCCTATATAACTATGTAACTATGTAACTATTGGGGTTAGGAGGGAGCAGAGAATGACTATGTCCCTCTGCCTGTATTATACCTGTGGGGGGGAGAAGTGGGGGAAGCTGTGTTGTCCCAGCCCATCAGCATGTACAGCCAGCAGAAAGTGCAGGGAGAAAGTGGGGTGGGGCAATTGACAGCATGTGGCCGAAACCCCTAGAGCTGCTGGACAGATGCTGTGCAGAACTGCATGTCCAGGGCGTCGGCACAGGCATTTAAAATTCCTATAGCCAATTGCCAACAGTAAATGGGCTGACAAAAGCCCAGGTGCCAGGTGCAAATTCTAGTTGCTATTACGACCTGATGTCTGGGATTTGTCAAGCCCTGCATTAGATGAATGAATGAGTAATCTCAGAAGTTTCACGTGTGTATGTTTGTTATTCTGTCTCCCCATTCTGCAGCGCTATAGAACTTGTCAACTGAAACATAAGCCAGGAAACTGGATAAAGTGAAAACACCTTCACACACATTACTGCCCCTCTATATAATTTTGCTTATTCTGTTGGACTTTGTGTTAGGGTAGCACAAGTCAGAATGGGTCAGGAACAGTCCTTGTGTTATGGAAGCATAGAACTGAGGCCAGGTCAGGAATAGGAATAGTCCTTGTGCTAGGACAGCACAGGACCAAGAATAAGGAAAGGACAATCTGTAGGGATCAGTAAGGGTCCAAAGAGCTCTCTGGATCACCAGCACTAGTGCCACGCCTGCTCCTGCGTTGCAAGCTGATAAGATTCTCCAGATACAGAGTACAGTTCTAGGGTAGAACATCTTGTGGTGTCTGGGCATCCGTATCACAGTCGCGCAGTCATACTATCTAGATATGCGTTTGGTGTTGTGCATGATTTTGGAGACATATGGAAACGTAGAAATGTGTTTTTGTTTTATTAATTCATTTTCTTTCTTTTACAGGACGAAAAGAGAAACATCCAATAGATCAAGAGATTAATAACGTGCATATTTGTGTAATATAATTCCTTACCAAGGCTGATCTCTTCGGAAATATAATGATTTGGAAAAAGATTCCTTTGGTCTCTCTTTTTCCAAAGTGGGGATATTGTAGCCTTACCGAGATTAGCTGCATTAACTTCCACTTACCCCTACCGCTCTGAGAAAGAGAGGAGGAGGGGTTGATGCTTCCTTTTATTTTTAAGGTTTGTGAAGTTTTTAGAAAATTTAAAGTATTTGTGAATGTTGATAGAAGGCGATCAGTGTCTGGCTGTGAGTGATGACCATGACGGAAGCCAGTGAATAGAAAGTGATGGAAGTTGATTGAAGGTGAATAGAAAGTGATGGAAGTTGATTGAAGGTGAATGGGGAGTGATTAGTCAAGGAAGTTGTTTTTTGCTATGTTCAACTTTTGTTTCATCCTGCTTGTCTAGTTTCTTCCTTGTCTATTGTATGTCATTCTTAGAGATATTGGCACACTATGGAAGTGCCTTTGCTGAACGTTACAAGTTTAAATACATGTTTTTCTTTAGGCTAGGGTCAGACGAAAGCATTTTTCCCCGCGAACGTGAAAAAGTGCGTCCGAACGCATTGACGTATTTTCTCACGGAATGCGCAAAAACGGTCAGACGACGCGCATTTTCGTGAGTGATTTTGTACGGATCGTCAATAAAACTCTTTTTGCATCTGGACGTTATGTAGGCTGGACATTAGCAGCGTCTGACATCTCCTAATCACGCACACACGCCACTATGCCGCAGCCGCGCACTCTGTACATCAGTACTAGCGGTTCAGCGTTCTCAGAAAAATGCGTTCCAATTCCACTTGCGTTGCACGGCCGGACTTTTGTCGTATATTGGCCGTCATTGCCTGTCATCTGCTGCTAGTGCAGCCGTAATTATGTGCGCCAGAACGCACGTTAAAAGTGTGCTGGTCTGACCCCAGCCTAACAGCCATAACGATATAAGTTTTAACCATGTAAGTTTTTAACGTTGCAAGTTTTAAACCCTGACAGGTTATTAACATTTTTTCAAGGCTCTTTAATTTAGGTGAAAATTGCCCGAGTAACGCATGCCAACGCTCATTGCAGCTGATGCTGATCAAGCTAGATGGAAGATCATTAATTTGATACCAATATCGATATAGCTATTGAAATTGAAGGAAATTTACTCAAACACACATCATCATTACACATTGCAATGTTCCGCTTCCTTTACCGGATACCAAGATCAATAACAGAGTTTACCAGACACCGGGCAATAAAACATTCTAACAAAAGGAATTGTATTTCATCTTAAATTAATATGGAAAAAAAGAAAAACATAGAACTTTACATCTTTATGTTCAGAAGAATCATCACTTTGCTGTTCTCAGAAGGATATTCTACGCCAGATACCTGAATGTTTGTTCTAAGTGATGAATACTTTGTATTCTAATATTTTGTATCGTATATTATTATGTGATCACAATTCTTATTTTTCAGGAGTAAGTAAATGCCCTGATATATTTATGATAGAGTATTTTCAATAATGTACTCAGGAAATCATAATGGTGTTTTAATTTAGCTGTCCAAAATAGTCTTATAACAATACATCCAGCATTAAATAGAATATAATATATTATTAACCAGGTGGTTAAACTAGTCCCATTACTGTGAATAAAATATAAATAATGTTTTAATACGTCTAATGGTGATCTCAGCGATAATGAATTACTAGCTTTAACTTAATGTTACACCTAAAATGACTAAATTCTTTATATAAACCAGGTGTAAAGGAAGGAATTGTGGGAAGATTTCAGTTGGTTTTATTGAGAATTATTTGGTTGATTATATTTACCATATATTTTGATGGAATTTTATTTTACTGGAAATGTTTTGCTTAATTGACACTAAACAAGAAGAGCTGCGCATATACTTTTTTATAAAGAACTGAGTCAGATGTAGTATGACCCTGTGTGTTATATACAAAAGAGGCTGCATGAGGTCCATAGCCTGAGGGAGGTTTGGGTTTTTATTGTTATTGGCCTCTGTGGGAAATTATAGTATCTGTGTTTCTTTTTGCTACACTAACATGCTCGTCTCTGTTGCAGTTGTGTGGTTGTCTGCAAGATGAGTGAATCTGTTTACTTGTCCCCTCTCAGCCTGGCCCCAACTGTTTTCCTTTTGCTATGTTGGCGTTTGCCATTGTTTTCATCATCATCATTTTTACCAAGAGCCTGACAGTCATCAAGTACCCGCTGACTGAGTCCTGAATGGATTGTGGACAGATCACAGGTGAGGCACGGCCAGAATACAAAGACCACTACCTAGAGCATTCCAGTGGGAGCTCAGGTCCTCTCGTTTCCATGACACACACGGTCACAATGATGATTATGAACAAACTCACAATGTGATGTCACTGAGAGCCGATTGTCCGCCCAGTACAGATAAGGACATACCGCTGGTTTGATGTCGATGCCACCTTCTCCTGACTGCTGAGTATCCACCCTCAAAGACTCCACTCTGAAACTCAAAATTGCCTACACTGGGAAACAACAATATTTTTCCTCTTTTCTTCAATAAAACTGTGTCCTCATTTTTGTTACGATAACTCCCTTAGATAAGGCTGAGAGGGTGAATTAGGAGAATGCATCTTCTGTGAGTAGGTGCATGTATGAAGTTTGTGGAGTGAATCTTAGTACAAGGAAACACAGATAAAGATCTGACTCATGACAATTAGTATCAATGCTTACTTTTTACTAAAATGAGGTTACGTAAATCATTCTTTTCTTGTTTAGTGGAATTTATTTGGGAAATAGAATTTAACCAGAACCCATGGACTAAGTGTCTGATGGATTTGACTGCATTTTTTGGTCTGGGTTCATGGTTCGGTTCCTTGGGGATGAAAATCCTTAACATTGTACCAGGTATAATAATGCTTTTGCTTTTCCTAGTAATTATGTACAAGGTAATATGGTTATAGTGAAATGTTACTCCCTCCTGCGAACCCTGACCCATACTGCACCCTGCTTGCTTTCCCCTATATAGTGCGACGCTTGACCAGGTCCTGAGCCTGGAAGGGAAGCCAACGGTCCTTTGGACCCACGAATGATTTGTATGGGAAGACCCCCGAGTGAACTATCCCATTGAAACTATTCTCACCTTATATTTTGTATTTTTTGGTTGTCACTTTTTGTGACAAAAGAAGGGATTGTAAGGGATTTTATATCCAGAATTATAAGTAATTGAAATCTTCAATTCATTGCTTGCTTCTCCCCCAATTGTCCTCAGGCCATCTGTCCCAACCTACCCGTTTTGCCTGTTAAATCCTGCTCTGCTGTATGGGAGAGCCCACCCGGCAATACCCTGAGGCAAATTCCTTATAACCTGTTTCTCTGTGACACGTGGCAGTCTCTGGTTATCACATCTGCTTCTCCATTTTGTTTGTAAGGTTATATATACTCCTGTTGATGAATACAGTTGCAGTTTTTTGAAGGACATGGCAAGTTGTGTCTGTGTCTCATTTTGCACAAGCGCGCGCTCATCAATGCCTGGGTACAGCAAATCCTGACAGGTAACGGAGATGGGGGGACACGTGGAGAATGGAGATGGGAAAGGAGAGCCGTTCAGACCTAACAGCAAACACTTCAGGAACTCCTGGATTCAGAAGAGGTGGGATCCATCATGGCCAGAGGGCACATTCCGTTTAAGCCAATTTTTTACCTCGCTCGCCTCCGCTAGTAAAGAAGACGGGTGGCCGGCGGCTTCATACTTACAGGGTTATTCAAAGAGCTCCGAATTGCTTGAGAAAGGTAACCGAACGCTGAAAATCAGCGTTCGGTTACCTTTCCTGGCCATTCGGCTATCCAGAGAGCAGGCAATTCGCCAAATCCTAGCGAATTGCCTGAACATACGTTGCCTGTTCGGTGCCTGTTTGAGGGCAGTGAAAACCCCATGAAAAGCACTGCTTCGGCTATTCAGAGAACACAAACCAGCAGTGAAAGGTTCCCGAAATGCCCTGACATACTGTGGTTTAATTCGGCAAATTTATTCAGGAGAATCCCATAGCCTTCAATGTTAAAAATATTCCCATAATAAATCTCTATCCATTGCATTATATTTGGGTCGCGCTATACTCGAGTATCTACAGTAGTGAATTTACAGTAGTTTCGGTGAAATGGAATCGCCAAAGTGCACCGAAGTGTAAAGCACCTAAATTTCAATGTTTAGTGAATAATCCCTATTGTAATGACATTTTTAATCACCAGAGTCAACTGAAAAGATTGATATATAATTTGTCTTGGTCCTACAAAAAAACATGACTTCAAATAATGTAAAAAAGATGAAAAAATTGGGGAAATGAGCTCAGTACACGGGGTGAAATGGTTCAGCAACAAAATAGTTAAATTAAATAAGAATAATACATCATGGTCAAATAGAGAACCTAAAATGACATAATCCAGTAAACATTAAATTTTTTCCAAGAACAGTCAGTTATATAGCAAAAATTGCACACCCAAAAGGGAGCACTCAACAAAACATGTATATATCTTATAATGCAGCTTCTGGGACCAATAGAAAATTATACATATATATTTTTCTTTTCTTTCTAAGGATAATATTAAAAGGTCGAACTAAAATTTATGTTAAAAAATGAGAAATTGTTCTTCGGTTTGTTATACTTGAAAAGCAATTAAACTTATAACATTCCTCTTTCAACCTATTGACTTCTGACATCTGAAGACGTTAAAAAATACATTTCACCTATAGATAAACATTTTACACATCTGCATTTTCATTTTATAACATTTTAAAATAAAAAAATATTTACTTAACATTTTTCTGCAAACTTTGAAAATAAAAATCCTTAAAATGTTTCTCGTTTTTAAATATTTTAGAAAAGGTTACATAAAAATTATAATAACCACAAATGTCGTCACTGGAAAAGTTTAGAATTATTTTTCTGCTTAATAATATGTGGATAATGTGCAATGGTGTATTCTAGATCTGCTAAAAATAAATATCTGTGTGTTCATCACACATAATAAAGCACTGCTCTTTACAAGTTAAAGACAACGCATTGAAAATCAGACCAAAAAAGCTAAGTATACATTAAATAGATTTAAACAATATACTCTGAACAATATCTGAATCTTTCAAGCCTCGAGTCTGAGTCAAAATGTTTTGGTATCAATGCAATAAAGGCTCCTGTTAGATCATCTAGAGCGGCCCAGTCTTCTTGTGTCTTGGAATATTGACCAATAGGCACATGTGTCCTTCCTGTCTTCTCTATTGTTTACATTCCATTACATCTCATCTTTTTGCTCCCCCACAGAAGAAGGCTCCGGCAAGAAGGTTAAGATGGATCCGGCTTTCAGCCCAGATCCTTAAGCCTCTGCAGTGTGCGCGCAAAGAGGATTTTGTGCAGATACGGAAGTTCATGAGATATGGGTTTCCAAACCTGCTCAACCTCACAGAGCCATCTCTCGGACTTGGCGTGCTGCACGTAGCTGCCGGGAAATACGTAGGGATCATGACAACATCCATGCTGCGTATGGGAGCCCATCCCAATACCCAGGACTTGAGTGGTCGAATGCCTACAATGATAGCAGCAGAGCTTGGACATGACCTCCTCCTAGAGATACTGGCCAATGCAAAGGCAGAAATGTTCATTGTGGACAAAAATGGCAAAAGTAAGTTACATTTTCATGCCAACTATAATTCTAGATGAAGTGCTTACTAGACATGTGCACAGCACAAAATTTCGTTTTGAACTAATGCATTAGTACTAAAATGCAATTTATTTAGTTGCTAAAGAAATTCGTTTTCAGTTCTTTAGTATGAAAACTAATTTCATTCATCCGAAAACCAGTGGATACAATTACTATTGTAGTGGCTCCTCAGAGGGCTGAGATCGCTGCTTGTTACAGTATCTCTCACTCTCAGCACAATGTGGGCCATATTATATAGCTGGTGCTAACATAACCAGAGCTGTTGTAAACTTCCCAGAGCTATTATAGCCTATGGAGGTTTTCAGTTACAACAGCTCTGGTTAAGTTAGCACCAACATTGCAATACTGCCCCGTGTCAGGCAAAGCTGTTACAGTAACTGACTGCTGCTCATCACAGCGCTCAGAGTTTCAGTAAAACTAGTAAATAATATTTTTATATATAAGACGTTAGAACAATATTATTTTCTTGTTTTACTGAAACTCTGAGCGCTGTGATGAGCAGCAGTCAGTTACTGTAACAGCTGAGCCTGATACATTGTACTGAGAGATAATGTAACAAGCAGCCGATCTCCGCGCTCACAGCCACTGGATTTAAAGGGCTAAAAAAAAAAGGCTCCTCTCTGTATAATGTTTAGAACATCCTCCTGCATTAATTAATACCCCTCTCTGTATAATGTATACAACATCCACCTGCATTAATTAATACCCCTCTCTGTATAATATATAGAACATCCTCCTGAATTAATGTCCCTCTCTGTATAGAACATGCATTGGCATGTGGAGGGTGCAGAACTTCAGATGTTGCGATGTTGCGCTCTTCATTGCTGGTCTCCTTCACTCATCAATATAATATCACAAAGAGGACTGAAACTAAAATGTAGTGCATTTTATTTTAGTTTCTTTCGTTTTTTGTACTGAGCAGTTTCGTTTCTCTTGAGTCATACTAAAACTAAATTATCCCAAAATTCGGACTAAATCGCTTTAGTACTAAAACGAATGCACATGTCTAGTGCTTACCTTACCTAAGGATAAGGATAAAAATCCTTATCCTTACCTACAAAACCCTCACTAACTCAGCTCCCCACTACCTGTCCTCACTAATCACCAAATACACCCCAGCCCGCTCCCTAAGGTCAAACAGTGACCTGCGCCTAGCTTCTCCCCGCATCACCTCTTCCCATGATAAACTGCAGGACTTCTCACGTGCAGCCCCGACTCTCTGGAACACTCTCCCTCGTACGGTCAGACCTTCCCCTAATTTCTCTTCCTTCAAACGCTCCCTTAAAACATTCCTATTTAGGGAAGCCTACCACCCAACTCACTGATGCAACCACTCCATCACTCTCACCTTGCAGTCCTCTCCTCCTGTTTCCAACCCCAACCCTTCTAGATTGTGAATTCCTACGGGAATAGGACCCTCATCTCCTCCTGTACTGTTTGTCAAATGTTGTACAATGTATTGTAACCCTGTCTATACTGTGCCTATTGTACAGCGCTGCGGAATATGCTGGCGCTTTATTTATTATTATTCTTTATTTATAAAGTGGCCATAAACCACTCAAATTCAGTGCTGTGCATGTTAATACTCAGTGATTTCTTTCATTTTCTGCAGGAATACTGTTCTACACCTTAATCCCCGGCAAGAGACACATGACCTGCTTCAACATCGCAGTGGAACACGGGGCAGATGTTCACAACACCAGCAACAATGGGACACCAGTTTTCCTGGTGGCATGTGAACTGGCCCGGGACTGTGCCGACACATGTCTGGCAATGCTGGAAAAAGGTGCTGACCCAAATTCATTGAACCCAGTAAGAACTAGCTAACAGCTTCTGCTGTACAGCACCATACACCTCCCATAACTCTCTGCTGTACAGATCACACACCTCCCATAACTCTCTGCCGTATAGACCATAACTTAAATTCTGTTTCATACAGAAAACCGGATGGACTGCTCTGATGGAGGCTTCCAGAGAAGGAGTGGTGGATTTGGTTTGAGTCATCCTTCAAAATGGAGGAGACGCTAATATAGCCGACAGCCAGCACTGGAATGCCGTTCAGTTCGCGGCCAGAGGTGGACATCTGGAGGAAGGTTTCTTTTTTTAACATTGCCTTTACTAGAGTAGTTGTCTTTGTTCGTCAAGAATGCCCTGTTTGGGTCTTCATTTACTAATCCAATTCTAAAGAAAAACTCCTGCTTCCTCCAGGTCCTTAAGGTCCTTTTGGTTTATGGAGCAGACATGACCACCATTAACCTACAGGGAAACACCACTGTTCACTGCACTGCTGCTGGAGGATTCACAGAATGTTGCAAATTCTAGGGCCAAAGAGGTAGTAATGATTTTGACTTCACTGTTGAGGTCTTATCCACCCTTATCCAACAGAGAAGGGAGCGTTTGAATTCTTCTGTAAGATAATGAGGAGTTATAATAACTCTGTTTATAAGAACTCTGATTTCAGTTTGCAATCCTCTGATGAAGAACCTGTGACGTCCTCTGCCCCTGCGGCCCTGCCTGGGAGAAGGTTTATGTTTCTATTGTGCAGACAAGGGAAATTTCTGGTTACAATGCCCCAAACAACCTAAGAGATCCAAGGTGTCGGGAAACGAGCAAGCCTCGAATCCCCTGAGAGACAGGTTCTGGGTACTACTATTTTGTCTCTCGTCTCTAATAAGAAAAAAGAGAAAAAGAAGATCTTGTGTAGTGGTTCCGGTGTCAGTTGCTTGGGAAAAAAAATCAAGCTTGACACGGAGGCACTTATTGATTTTGGGTCTGCAGGCAATTTCCTGGATTCTGGGTTTGCTGCAATTCACCAAGTACCTCTGGTTGAGAGAGAAGTGCCTCTCCTCATTGAAAGTATTGACGGCAGGAGATTACTGAGACCTCGTGTCACTCATGATACTATCCCTCTCTCGTTCTGTACTGGTGTTTTGCACAGAGAAAAAATTCAGTTTCAGATTATAGAATCTCCCACAGTAATAATTGTCCTAGGCAATCCATGATGACGCAGTTTAGTCATTAAACGCAGGTGTTGAAACTATGTTTAGCGCTTGCAATCTGGAGAGGGACAAACATGTAGATTTGCTGGTAACCTCCACTCAAAGTCACATGTCACCACATTTTATCCTGTCTTTGTGTTGCTGGTGCTGTTTTCTGAATCTCTGATGGCGCAGATAATTTTGAGCAACAGAGAACAATGTGTACAGATGAGGTAAACCAGCAGAACCAAGCTGGGCCAGCACTCCTGTCTCCTGCGCCACTTTACCAATTAAAACTTTTTTCCTTAAAGAAGAAAAGTAGATTTTGACCATGTTGACAGAACTATAGAGAGATGAGCTGTGAGAACACCTTATCCTCGTGCCATCCAAGTACTTGCACATCCTCAGCAGGCGCTGCCAAGCCTAGACATGCACAATACAAACACGAGGGACACACCAGGATGTATGAATACAGATTTAATTAACAGATATTGTTAGACAATATTGTTACTCACCTTCTCATTTCCCACACCGAGAGCACGTTCCGTGTTTTAAACATATTATTCAAAAAATTCAATGCACCAAGATAAAACTGAAAAATTATGTTTTTTTCTGTTCTACAGTAGTTAAAGTTGCTCATTTCCTTAGAAAATTACAGTAATAGATTCCCCATGTCTGATTTGTTTTTTTTCTTTTTTAAAGAGCCACCCCATAGAATATTTAACCACAAAAGTTTGGTTTGGATAAGAAAATGGGAAACACTATTATTACACACTGTACATGTTTGAAATCCAAATGGAAATTTGCACTTTTGACATTTTTTCTTATCGCATTCTGCTGTGACATCACATACACATAAGGGGTTTTTCACTAAGCACTGAACTTGCCCCCAAACTAGTACACCAAACGATGAATTTCACCGTAAGGTGCAATTTCATGGCAGTTCGTCTATTCATAAAGCTGTCAATTCTCCAAGTACAGGTGAATTGATGGCAAAATAAAGTGCACTTCGGCAATCTTCAGCGACAGCGAAATTGTCTAATAAGGACAATGGGTAATCTATTCTGAGAATGCTGAACTGCACCGAAGTGTCGGCGAAATGCGCCAGTTTTCTGTGATTCATTTACAGGTTTAAACAAGCGATTCCCATAGGTTTCAGTGTAAAAAAACGTAATATCATTCTTAATTTAAAAAGGAAAAAACATTTATTCTTTTCATTTTCAGCAAAAAGGCTTATTTTTTTTGGAACACCTTTTTGTATGTTTTGTATTTTTTTACGAATTTTTTTTAATTCTGTAACAGACCTTTTTATTCTTTTTTAAAGGACAATTTTTAGTATATAGACATTTAATGCATTTTTATTGATTTAAATACGTTTTTTATTTTCTTGCAGTTCGTTGGATTTTGCCAAGGCCTCTTCGGTGCTCTTCAGCGATGTTCTCCAATTTTTTCATGAGGCTTCAGCAAATCATTCTTCAGCGGTCTATGGTGACCATTCGGTGAATAGTGAATTTACCGTAATTTCGGCGAAATGGAATCGCCGAAGTGCACCAAAGTGAGGAGCACCAAAATTTCATTGCTTAGTGAAAAACCCCTATAGTAATGGCATTTTTAATCGCCGGAGTCCACTGAAAAGATTGATATCTAATTTGTCTGGGTCCTACAATAAAACATAACTTCAAATAGTGTAAAAATGATGATCGCCAAATGGTGAAAATGAGCTCAGCACACAGGGATGAAATGGCTCAGTAACAAAAGGGTTAAATAAAATAGGAATAATACATCACAGTCAAATCATAGAAACATAGAAAAATGTCGGCAGATAAGAACCTTTCGGCCCATCTAGTCTGCCCAATTACATGGATACTTTACCTGGATTTATCTTTTGTTTAGGATAGCCTTATGCCTATCCCATGCCTGCTTAAATTCAATTACTGTTTTGGCCTCTACCACTTCAACTGGAAGACTGTTCCATGTATCCACCACCCTCTCAGTAAAATAATGCTTTCTGATGTTACTTTTAAACCTTTGCCCCTCTAATCTAAGACTATGTCCTCTTGTTTTGCTATTTTGTTTCCTTTTAAATATACTCCCTTCCTCTACCTTGTGGATTCCCTTTACGTATGTAAATGTTACGATCATATCTCCTCTGTCTCGTCTTTTTTCCAAGCTGTACATGTTAAGATCATTAAGCCTTTCCTGGTAACTTTTCTCCTTCAAGCCGTACACCATTTTAGTAGCCCTTCTCTGAACTCTCTCTAAGATGTCTATATCCTTCTGGAGATACGGTCTCCAGTACTGCACACAGTACTCCAAGTGAGGTCTCACCAGTGCTCTGTACAGTGGCATGAGCACTTCCCTTTTCCTACTGCTAATACCTCTCCCTACACAACCAAGCATTCTGCCAGCATTTCCTGCTGCTCTATTACATTGACTACTTACCTTTAGATCCTCTGAAATAATAACCCCTAAATCCCTTTCCTCAGATGTTGAGGTTAGGACTGTATCAAATATTCTATATTCAGCCCTTGGGTTTTTACGTACCAGGTGCATTATCTTGCACTTATCCACGTTAAAACTCAATTGCCACAGCTCCGACCATTTTTTTAGTTTACCTAAATCATTTGTCATTTGGCTGATCCCTCCAGGAACGTCAACCCTGTTGCAAATCTTTGTGTCATCAGCAAAAAGACATACTTTTCCATTAATACCTTCTGCAATATCACTAATAAAAATATTAAAGAGAATGGGTCCAAGTACTGACCGCCGAGGTACCCCACTGGTAACAAGACCTTGCGCCGAATAAACTCCATTTACCACAACCCTCTGTTGCCTGTCAGTCAGCCACTGCCTAATCCATTCAACAATATTGGAATCCAAGCTCAAAGATTGCAATTTATTGATAAGCCTTCTATGCGGAACAGTATCAAAAGCCTTACTGAAATCGTCAAATCCTCCCCCCTCCCTGAGTGATGGACTTGCAGCAAGGCAGGGGGAGGCTCTGTTTATCTGGCTGTGAGTGGGATGGGTGGGTCCAGCATATTCCTATGTGAGCTGCTGGCAGCCTCTGCGCTCCATTTCATCTTCCTCCCGGGGCCTTTTCAGCATAGTGCAGCATATGGAAGTATTATCCCACACGCTGCCGATCAAATGGAGGACCCTGTGCCTGACATTCAGCACAACAGCTTTCCCACTGGAGAAGTAGTCCGGGAAAGAAGTTCCTGTGTGTTCCCCCTGCACTCGACCCCTGAAACCTGCACATATAGTTTCAGAGGAACTCTGCCCATGGGAAGGTCAGAAGGGCTGCCAGTAAGCTTGACATGCATGCACCTGATGCATGTACAGCCCCTATTCTAGGGAAGTGGCTTCCACCATGTCAATATTGACACTGGCAAAGTACCATTGTCTGCAGCAGTGTTTCCCTGCCTTACCTGTCTGCAGGGAGCACTAACAGGCCAGGTTTGCAAGACATCTGAAGTACAGTCCCATTATGATTTTGGTGAAATTGTCTTTCTTGCTGTGGGGTAATGGCACTTTCTTGGGGAGGGGGCATAGCGACAATTGTCGGGTCACAAATTTTACACATCTGAACCACTGGTGCTGGTATAATCTGTGTGTGAACTATGAACATATTATTATATTGATTATTAAAGGGACACGTTACGCAACCTGACAATTTTATATTATTAAATTGTTCCGGCTGCTTGGAGTGCCCCCCCCTTCAGTCCCATTCTGTAGACATGGCTGTGTGAAGCGGAGGAATTTCCTCTGCCCACCCAACCATCACCAGACAGACAGAATTTAACCAGTTTAGTCACCAATGATGCCGACACACACCATCCTCTCTTGGAATGCTCTCATCAGTGAGCAATTTGAGAAATGGCAGCCGATGATTCAGGCGATGCAGATCCTTTGTACAGAAGTAGGCAAGTTCACAATTTGCATTGCTGCCATGGTCTCCAGGGACTCAAACATCCAACATCCAGGCACTCCTGCAGTCACCCCCATACCTCCACCGTGGATCCTGCTGATCCACCATGATGGCGTCTTTGCGGTTGCCCAGGAGTTCAGGTGGACATCATCTTGGCATACAACAAATCCCATCTGACCCCAATGACGCCCAGCAATGATGCATATGCGCCCTCATCCTCAGCATGTCCTCCTGAATTGATACTAACTGCATCCAGTACTGACTTAACCACTTCATCTCCCACAACTGGGCTCCCAGGGGAAAAAAAGGGAGTATAAAACTTTAATAAAGCGTCCCTTTAAATTTACATGTTATTAATATAAGATTTTCCCGTAGGCAGATACTGTTATGATTATGAAGTATCCATATTACCACACATCCCAAAAGCACTCATTCATTCTGCTAAGCAGTTTAGTTCACCTCACAATATATTCTTTGCATTTTTTTTCTGAAATGTTAGAATGCAGTTCAAAAACTTATTTTAATAGCCATGTAAAGTATTACCAAATCTAAATGGACAACCTAAAGCAAGTGTGCGTATATATATATATATATAGCAATTCAAACAACTGCATCCCAGAGCTCCTGTGCTACATTCCCCATATGCAGCAAGGAATTCTGGGTAGGACATGCAAATGACAATTGTCTCACTTCTGTGCATCCTGGGTCTGTTTTTACACAGAACCCTTAAATCCATGCCATGCCATACTAGATGGCTTTTTTCAGAAAAATGCAGTAACAGGTTCCAATTTAAAAAAAATTAACAAGAATCCCCTATAGAATATATAACCACAAAGGTTTGGATGATAAAATGTAAAAAAAAAATTGTTATACTCTGTAAATGATTGAAATCTGAATGGAAATTTACTCACACAATTTCTGCCTGGTCAGATATACCTGGATCTCCACTATTAACCTAAATATGTTTTCAGTTTATTAAATTCCAAAAAAAGCCCACCAAGATCTTCAGCTCCAGGCCCATCAAGATCTTAATCCGGCCCTGCATTTCAGCCCTCTAAGGAGTCATTATTAACATTAAAAATAGATTGAGGTTTCGGCTTCTTAGAGGGCTGAAACGTCGGTCTATTTTTAATGATTTTGAAATAAATATTTGTTTTATATACACGTGTGCGGCCTTTTTCGATGCTGGATATATATATATCTATATCAAGTGATGAAATATGCCAATAAATAATTCCAAGTACAGTTAATTAAAAAAATGCATCTGGATATTTGAAGACTAAAAATACATAAACATAGTTTCTACACAAGTAATTTGAATGATTTTCAAAAATTAAAGAAGACATGTTAGAAAATTCCTACCATTAAAAGTAAAAGTCAGCGTGTTACAAGGAAGCTTCTGTATATCTTCATTTGCCCAAGTCTGCTTTAGTAGTGAGACAAGTTTAAAAAAATCCAGTTTCCCTAACCCTCCTCAACCCCCCCCCCCACACACACAAAACGAAACCGATGCTTTCTTCTCTTACTTTAAATTCACAAGTCGGTCTCAAACCTAACAGAGATTATTATCATTTGGGGAGTTATTCACTGAACAGTGAATTGCCTGAGAGTTGTCATCCAACAGAACAGCGGAATTAAGAAATTAAAACGCAAAGGCAAGTCATGTGGTTATTTATTTTATTCCCCTGTTTTTAATGTAATGATCACAGGTCACTTGATGTCTCGCCACAGTGTGCAGTTAAGTGAATAAGCCCCTCGCTTATTCTATTGCTAACAGAGCTACCACCAGGAGCTTTAAGAAAACAAACAGCAAGTGAAAGAATTTCAAAAATGTCAAAATACGCTGGACAAAGTAAATGAGTGTTCAAACCTTCAATTACAAAACTATATCCCATATCCTCACTGTGTGCGATACTGTGTGTTCTATGTGTATTCCATTCCAAAAGTCAATTCACTCAAGTAAGAAATGAATACATTACAGCATTTGCTTTGATACAAACATTTTTCTTCTACAGAAGAAAATTATGCAAGATTCCTGTACTGCTACTAGTAACAGGTGCAGTTTAAACACATAATATTACTTACGCTTTATGATTAGCTCTTTCCTGCCGTGATCTTTACTTCTCCACAAAATTCATTTTTAAAAAATGTCCATAAATGAGATCTGTGCTCCTTAGATCCGATTCAACATTATATATCCAGTACGACAACCCTTATGGAAAGCAAAAGTCCAAACGGTGAGTGGAAATGCATTGGTGACTTCAGATACAGTGGTCTGAGTACCCCCTGAAATCCCCAGCCTCTGGTATGTGAGAATGAGTCTGCTGGCTCAGGGCATTGTCTGTCAAACCAAGCAAAGCCTATTCAGTTACCGTGGCGTTCTCATGTGGAATCAAGCAAACAAAAGTCTTCTCTTCACTTTTCCTGAACGCATTTGTCCT
Organism: Leptobrachium leishanense; assembly: GCA_009667805.1. Classification (NCBI taxonomy): domain Eukaryota; kingdom Metazoa; phylum Chordata; class Amphibia; order Anura; family Megophryidae; genus Leptobrachium; species Leptobrachium leishanense. Next base: position 113,936,669 of record CM019066.1, read on the forward strand.
TTAGAGACTTGGGTCAGTACAACGAAATTTCAACCGTACAGTACACCAATCCCACGTCATGGTCCATGGCAATTTTAAAAATTAACCGACTTGGTATATTGTATGTTAAAAATTAACTTACCTAATGCCTCGATGTGGGCCAGTAGAAGCTTACGTTACACCAAATACCCAAATAAATGCATTTGTTTGCGGCTGCAAATAATAATTTCTATATATTGTACTAAGATGATCAATTGGTCAGTGAGTATATTTTTTAAACGTTTGCAAATTCCAGTACTTTGAGTGAAAAAATATTCAGTGGTGTGCACCTGGTGGAAAGTTTCAGGACACTGTGGAGAATGCCCTCGAAGGTCAAAATAAATTATTTATACATAAGCTCAGTACCTGTAAAGGATTAGGATCTGTGCAATGTTGTACTGTCCTAATGAGTTTATTACACATTGGCATAGAACGTAACAATCCACCATGATCACAAAAGTTTGTCTTTTTTAGACTAATAAAAAAATATGAATAAGCGAAATGTAGAAGAAGGTGCAGTGTAGAATGATTACTAACAGGGTTATTCAGAGAGCGTGAAAAGCAGGAGAATGACTGGAGAATGAAAAATTCTAGGTAAAAATAGCCGATTTGGAAAGTGAGATGAAAGGGAGAATTTTTCTGGTTTGGCTATTTTGACCTAGAATTTTTCATTCTCCAGTCATTCTCCTGCTTTTCACGCTCTCTGAATAACCCTGTAAATCAGAAGGGATAAAAGAAAAATTAAAAGAGAATGAATTCAAATATAACCAGGAATGTAACGTTATATGAATATTATTACACCGGTTTTCTCGTTAGTATAAATCCATTCATAGAATAATTATAAATATCAGGAAATCTGAATTTCCCCAACTTACTCCTTAGGTCTGTTCAGAACAAGATACAATATTTCCATTTGGACCTAATGACAAGCACTGACAGTGTGCTCAGGAATTGACAGATTGGGAGGAACCATAACCATGTGGCGATGGACAGGGTTATGAAGGCCCTTTCTGACTTTGTGATGGCTAAAATTTATGTGGCAAAGTGGGATGCCAATTTACTTCAATAGGTATCCAGTGGAAAAGGGCAAAATTAGACGATTTCATGGATTTGGGACAACTCCTTTATTCATGGTGATTGAATTTAGGATCTAGTCACTTTGTAATCTTATGTATTAATATTTTTGAGATATTTTTATTTTGTTTTGGAATGCTCAATGTTCAAGTCAAAAAGAACACAATTTCAACTTTTAGACTCTCAATAAAAACCTAGGGCTGTATTACAATGTTGTTGCTAACTTAACCAGAGCTGTTGTAAACTGAAAACCTCCATAGGCTATAATGGCTCTGGGAAGTTTACAACAGCTCTGGTTAAGTTAGCACCAGCTTTGTAATATGGCCCATAGAATGCCTGTCATTCACGTAACTGCTATGCAAAGTATTGCTATGAGATAAACAATATCACTGCTCACTGCATCGCATACAAAAATAATCAGCATAAAAGACCGAGGGCCCTATTACATTCTTCGTGTTAACGTTAGCTCTCACCTGTGTGAGTGCTATCGTTAGCCCTAGTGGCCCTAGTGCGGGCACACCATATTACAATCCAAACGTTAACGGGTTAGAAAACCCTTTAGCGATTGGTATCTTGCGCTTTTCCACGTGAACAGCGGCTCCATCTACTTCTTCTTGCCGACGGGAGCAGAAAGAGACTGGAGGAAAAGTCCCCCAGTCTCCCTCTGCGGATCACTACGCCGACCTGCCAGATCTCGTGACCGGCAGAGCAGAAACTCAATAACTGTAACCCTAAGCCTTACTGTAACCCTTGACAAAAAAAAAACAGAAACTGTAACCTTAATCAAAAAAATAAGCATAAACTATTAAACTAACTGTAACCATAATCCAGCCCAATCATAAACCAAGCAGAAAATAATGAAAAAAGCAGAAACTCTAACCTTAAATGTAACACTAACAGTAACCCTAATGAAAAACTATGCAGAAACTGGAACCCTAATCATAACCCAATTAAAAAAATAAGCAGAAACTCTAACCGTCACTGTCTGTATTTCTAATTCTAATAAAAAGGCAAACAGAAACCATAACTCTAGCCCTAACTGTAACCCTGTCCTGACTGATAACTCTAGCCTAATCAAGAAACAACCCGAAAATATATCCCTAACTTTAACCTTATTCCTAATATAAAAACAAGCAGAAACTCTACCCCACCCTTACTTTAACTTTATCAATAAACCTAATAAAGAACAAGCAGAAACTGTATCCTAACTCTTACAGGGTTATCCAAAGAGATTCGAAAAGTCACCGCACGTTCGGTGACTTTTCGTTCTCTTCAATTCGGTTCCTTCTGCCGATCCCATTTCGGTGACCCTGCGGTGTATTCAGCAAACATCACAGGGTCCCCGAATTGCAGGGAAAGGCTGCCACAAACCTGACGAAAACTAACCGCAAAACTCACCGAATGCACGCAGAAAAGCCTCAAAAACATCTGGATTAACCTGCGAAAACCACGGAAAAAGCCCGAGCAGGAGCCGATTGCAGCCGAAGCAGCCGACACCGCAAACGAGGGAGGTGAATAAATTAGCAAAAACATTTGTATGAATCTGTGAAAATGAAACGCTATTTGCAAAGAAACTACTGAGCGAAAATGTCTGAAATTTGCACATGAGGTCCAGGGAATGATAATAAAAAGGGCTGTTACAGAAAAAATAAGTAAACTTAGAAAAAATAAAAAAAAATGGGACTTTTAAAAAAAATAAAAAAAAATAAGAAAAATGCTTAAAGTATCCTAAAAAATCTATAAATAAAGAGACTTTTTGTTGCAGAATTTTATAATGAAAGGTTTATTAGATATTGAATTAAAACGGGAATATTTTTAACATTGAAGCCTATGGGATTCTCCTGAATAAATTTGCTGAATTAAACCACCGAATGGCAGGGCATTTCGGGAACCTTTCACTGCTGGTTTTCGTTCTCTGAATAGCCGAAGCAGTGTTTTTTCATGGGGATTTCACTGCCCTCGAATAGGCATCGAACAGGCACCGTATGTTCAGGCAATTCGCCAGGATTTGGCGAATTGCCTGCTCTCTGGATAGCCGAATGGCCAAGAAAGGTAACCGAACGCTGATTTTCAGCATTCGGCTACCTTTCTCAAGCAATTCGGGTCTCTTTGGATAACCCTGTATGTCTAACCCTAATTGTAACCCTAATCAAAAACAAGCAGAAACTGTAACCTTAACTGTAACCCTAATCCTAATCAAAAACAATTATGAAATATATGCCTAACTGTAACCCTGACCAAAAAGCCAAAAATGTAACCCTAACTAAATCACTGATAACAACATTCTAATAAAATGTGATTGGTTGACACAAGAAAATGTGCCGCAGCAACTAAAGAAAGTGAACAAAGCCCCAGGCCTGATTGAATTCACCCACGAGTACTGAGGGAGCTAAGTGTGGAAATATGTAAACCTCTGTTTTTAATGTTTCAAGACTCTTTTCTTTCAGGAATCGTACCAGAGGATTATAGAAAAGCTGACGTGGTCCCTATATAAAGAAAATGTTCAAAATGTCTGCCTAGGAATTACATGTGAGCTTAAAATCTGTGGCTGGGGAAAGTATTTGAGGGGTTACTAAAGGATAATATTCAGAAATTCATTGGTATGTAAAATGGCATCGATCTATGAAATACAGATCATGTCAGACTAACCGAATTGCATTCTATGAAGAAGTATGCAGAAGTATAGATCACTGGGTCGCAGTGGATGCAATTTACTTGGATTTTGCCAAAGCCTTCGACACAGTTCCACACAAGGGGTTACTATTCAAATTAAGAAAAATTGGTCTAGATGAAAATTCTTGTTCTTGGGTAGAGCACTGACTAAAAGATAGAGTACAGAGACTGATCATAAATGATAAATTTCCAAGATAGACACCAGAGGTAAGTGGTGTCCTCAGGGGTCTGTTATAGGACCACTTATATTTAATCTCTTTATAAATTATCTTGTAATAGGGATCAAATGTCATGTGTCAGTGTTTGCAGATGACACAAAACTAGGAAAAGTAATACAATGTGAGCAGGATATTTCTTCACTGCAGAGGGATTTAGATAGATTGGGGGACTTGGCACTTAAATGGCAGATGAAATTTAATGTAGATAAATGCAAGGTTAAATAAGCAATAATGCCCAATGTCAAACAGCAGTCGCCGAGGACAGCAAGGTATTGGCATGCATTATAAGGGGAATTCACTCTCAGGATGAAAACATAATTTTGCCTCTCTATATATATATGTTAAGACCACACCTTGAATATGCTGTGCAATTTTGGGCACCTGTTTTTTAAAAAAGATAACTAAATTATTAAGGGGAATGGAAGATTTAATTATGTGGAAAGGCTAACATGCTTAAACCAAGTGCTTTTTTTCTGGAAAAATAGGTGGGGGTACTCTCACGCCCGGTGAAAAACTGTTTATTATGACTACTTTCATGTCCTCATAACCCATAGTTGTAGTTCACTTAAAGGAAGACACTATAAAAGGGAACCATATTTTTTAATACTGTGTTCCTTTAAATGAATTACAACTATTGTTATAACCCTATGGGGGTTATCCACTAAGTGCCTCTGTTGCAAGAAAAATTTGTATTGTAGGGCTGTTAGCTGTTTTTTTGGTTTTTTTTGCAACAATGGCACTGAGGGGATAATCCCCTAGCATTTGTGAGTACCACAGCAATCAAACTCACAGTTTTGTTGAGTATGTATGCGCTCCACAGCAATGACACCCACAGTAATGCGCAGTGTGTATGAGCTTCACAGAAATGACACTCACAGTAATGCGCAGTGTGTATGAACTCCACAGCAATGACACTCACAGTAATGCGCAGTGTGTATGAGCTCCACAGCAATGAAACTCACAGTAATGCACAGTGTGTATGAGCTCCACAGCAATAAAACTCACTACCGCCTTACAGTGCCAGCTCCTCTGATCACACTGCTTGCCTGACAATCCGCAGCTTTGGCAGATAAGTGTAAACATGCTGCACCCCCCCCACATGCTTTTCAAATTTTCAGCGGCTGCAGAGAGAGGGGGGAGCAGCCCTCCCTTGTCACTTACTGGGGGAGGGGGGTTATCAGTCCCTACATACACTCCTGACAATCGGAAGCGTTCAGGAGCAACATGAGCTGCCGAGCACTTCCGATTCTCTGCCTGCCACTGCAGAAGGAGGGAGGAGCATCATGCTCTCTCCTGTTAGTTCTTGCTGGTGTTGAGGTGCTGGTACTGAGTGGTGAGGTGCTGGTACTGAGTACCCCCGAGTACCCCCTGAAAAAAAGCCCTGTTTAAACTTGTTTAGTTTAGAGAAACTGTAACCAAGCCTAATCCTTAACCCTTTAGGCTGGGGTCAGACCAGCGCACTTTTAACGTGCGTTCTGGCGCACATAATTACGGCCGCACTAGCAGCAGATGACAGGCAATGACGGCCAATATACAATGTACGGCCGCACAAAAGTCCGGCCGTGCAACGCAAGTGGAATTTGACCGCATTTTTTTGAGAACGCTGAACCGCTAGTACTGACGTACTGAGTGCGCAGCTGCGGCATACCGGCATGTTTGCGTGATTAGGAGAAGTCAGACGCTGCTAATGTCCAGCCTACATAACGTCCAGACGCAAAAAGAGTTTTATTGACGATCCGTACAAAATCACGACCGACAATGCGCGTCATCTGACCGTTTTTGCGCATTCCGTGAAAAAATACGTCAATGCGTTCGGACGCACTTTTTCAAGTTCGCGGGGAAAAATGCTTTCGTCTGACCCTAGCCTTACATGTACAAAAGTCACTCTCGCCAGTGCAAAAATGTACATGTATACAATTCCCAATGACCAAAAATAGCTGAACAATCATAGAAATGTGGTACAAAATTCTGAATCAAAGTGCAATAATGTCTAGTAAAAAGAGAAATAAATACTTATATTTAAAATCAAATATGTGTCTATTGATCCAGATTCAATTTAAAAAAAGAAAGAATACACCTCATATAGCTAGAGGGTCATATTTGATTTCATTGGAAAGTACTGATCATGCGTTTCAAATTATACCAAACATGACCAGGTTTGATGTAAAAAAAAAAAAAAATTATAAAAAAAATGGTTTGTGTGTTTTTTTTTAAAAAAAATTGTCTGGGGGGGTTTAATAAAACAGGACTTAAGCTGACATTTAAAAATGAGATGAGCATGAAACGGTCAAAATTAGATCAGCGCACAGAGGTGAAATGGCTCAGCAGCGAAGGGGTTAAAAAGCAAAAACATGTAAAAATTGGGTATTTCTAATCTCAGGACAAAATTTTGAAACTATTTAGCCGGGGTCTTTTTTGGCGGGTGTAGATTTTGGGGATTAAATTTTGAAAAAGTGTGTTTTCATCATATTTCATATTGTTTTATAGTAAATTATATGATATGATGGAAATAATGGTATCTTTAGAAAGTCCATTTAATGGCGGGAAAAATGGTGTATAATATGTGTGGGTTGCATAAACGAGTATGAGGAAAATTTGACCTAAACACAAACAGCGCAGAAACGTAAGCAGCAGCGGGCACTTTCGGACTGACTTTAGTAAAACCGCCCGGTCACATACAGGGTAATTCAAAGAGATTCGAAAAGTCACCGCACATTCGGTGACTTTTCGTTCTCTTCAAATCGGTTCCTTTTGCCGATCCCATTTCGATGACCCTGCGGTGTATTCAGCAAGCACCACAGGGTCCCCGAATTGCAGGGAAAAGCTACCGCCAACCCGACGAAAACGAACCACAAAACCCAGCAAATGCACGCCGAAACCCCGCAAAAACATCTGGATTAACCTGCCGAAAACCACGGAAAAACCCAAGCAGGAGCCGATCACACGCAGCGAAGCTGCCGGAAAAAGCCGACACCGCAGACAGAGTGAAGTGAATAAATTTGGAAAACAGTTTGCATGAATGATTGAAAAGTGAAACACTGTTTGCAAAGAAACTACTGAGCGAAAATGTCTGAAATTTACATATGAGGTCCAGGGAATGATAATAAAAAGGGCTGTTACTGAAAAAATAAGTAAACTTAAAAATAAAAAATCAGACTTTTAAAAAAAAAAAATTCAGAAAAATGCTTAAAATATCCTAAAAAAAATCTATAGATAAAGAGACTCTTTACTGCAGAATTTTATAATGAACAGTTTATTAGATATTGAATAAAAACCGGAATATTTTTAACATTGAAGCCTATGGGATTCTCCTGAATAAACCTGCCGAATTAAACCACCGAATGGCAGGGCATTTCGGGAACCTTTCACTGCTGGTTTGTGTTCTCTGAATAGCCGAAGCAGTGCTTTTTCATGGGGATTTCACTGCCCTCGAACAGGCACCGTATGTGCAGGCAATTCGCCATGATTTGGCGAATTGCCTGCTCTCTGGATAGCCGAATGGCCAAGAAAGGTAACCGAAAGCTGATTTTCAGCGTTTGGTTACCTTTCTCAAGCAATTCGGATTTCTTTGAATTACCCTGTAAGGGGTTAAAGCCTGGCTCTGGTTTGAGTTCCTGTGACATTATTATTGGTAGTCACAAAAGCAAGCAGGACCCAGCACTCCAGAAGCAAGGAGTGCCCTACTGTAGGGTTTAAATAAATGCTAAAAAAATCTCTTCTTAATAAGTAAAATGTAATTTATTATAATAAAATTATAAAATAGAAGAAATAAAAATATACAGGAATTTCAGCCTTGCATCTGGCAGCTTCATCAGTCAGTAACCTCTTAATTACAGTGCTATCTTAAAAATGCATCCTTAAAAAATATCCCCAGGATGGCATCAGCATTTTAAACCCACACCATTTTCTTTTTTCTGGGTATTCGAAGAAGGCCCTGGGTGCCCATTTTATGTCCACCCTTTATTAAGAGGAGTCTCTCGAGTTTACTCTGTGTACGCCTGTCCATAGATTCAAGATAGCCGCCACCATCCTTCCACTACACACATCCGTTCTACATGATCAACATTACTGTGACGGGAACCCAAGATGGCTGCTGCTTGACTTTCGTTTCGTCTTTTCCTCTGACGTCTAGCTGAGCCATGAATGATATACGTTCCACTTTGCATTCCACTGCATACCGGCGTTCAAATGTTTCAATCCATATATTTGAGAGAAATCTTCAGTGTATCCTTCCTGGTAAAATACTTTGCAAATAAATAAATAACCCGTTCGTAGTCCATTTCTCTGTACAACTGACAAAGACCATGGGAAGAAGGGTTTTGAGGCATGGAGAACTATTCAGGAATGATGTATAAAAAAATATACATATATATAATAAAAATAAAATAGGGAATATAATAAATTATTTCTATTAAAAATGCTTTTAAAAAATAAAAATATTCATGGAGCCAGAGATCTTAGAATAGGTGTAATTCAAACGCTAGCTAACCTTGTTAATTGATGTGACCAGTGTACCAAAAGTGAAAATAATAATATTGAGATAGAATTGTGTGCAACTTTTATAGAAAAAACATTTTTAATAAGGATGTATAAAATGCAACCAATATGTTAATGCCTTATTCATATCCTGAATGGAATAGCATTATTTAGAATGAAAGCAGTATTATTCCTAATGAAAACAACCTATTTATACTTGACGAAGGCTAACTTCGAACTTAAAAAATGGTCTAATTTAAAGTCAATATTGAGGCCTTGTGGTTGAGTAGTGTTAGACATGTAAATTATTCTAATTTCTTCTTTTCCCAATAAATAGTCCATATCTCCTACTCTGGTAACTCAATATTCTTCAGCCCCATGAACATTAGGCCCTTCTGCGGAATCAGTTTGCACCAGCTGAAAATCCCTCCAAAATCAAATACTCACCTCTCATCCCACGGTGCTAAGGGTGGGTTGATCCACCTCTTCTGGCTGCCGGGAGCAGAGTGAGATTGGGGAAAAAAGTCCCCAGTCTCCCTCCGCGATCACTCCATGGACATGCAGGATTGCAGTTTTTCGAGAGAGGTGAGATCCTGCAGGTCAGCTGACCCAGAAGCACAAGCCTCCATGGAGTCCTATGGACTCCAGCAGGGGATGCTCGAGGCGACGCGTTAGCGCCCCTCGAGTATCCAAGGGCTTAGCGCTGTATTATGGGGCACAATCCGGTCTGTAGCAGTAGTGACGCTTTGGAGCCAGGAGGATGCTGGGACTGGCACTCGACGCAGATGCGGAAATGACGTGGAACAAGGTGGATGTGGGGGTTGTTCAAACGATCGAGAAGGACCATTTATGGTCAATGCCAACCAATTAAGGTACATCCAATCATGGACTGGGAAAGGACTTTATAAGGGGTTGCAAGAGGGAATGTTTGTTATGGAATTTTCTTCATTATACCTTTACTATTGGCCCTTGAAAGAGTCTGTTGAGCATAGTCCAGCTCCTGTGATAGCTATGAGATACGGGAAGGCAACATCAGTGATCTGGTGATTGGACCATATGCCAGAGATCAACACCTATATGGGATCTTTTGAGTTTTTTCCTTTTTTTGGCCACTCATTGTCAGCAGCACCAGATTGCACTATGTATATGTGCTTACTCTTTTAGGACAGAATCTTCCTTGTTTTTGCTGCAATTATAAACCAAACAGAAACTATAACCCTAACTGTCACCCTAACTCAATTCAAAACAACAAGCAGAAACTGTAACCCTACCCCTAATTCTAAAACAAGCTGAAACATTAACCTTAACATTAGCCCTAATAGTAATCCAAACACTAATTCCAGCCCCAATCCTAATCAAAATTCAAGCGGAAACAGCAACCTTAACTACATCATGGTCTCGGATATAAGAACTGGTCAAACAAATCGAACGCTTCTGATATTCTGAATAGGTCTCATACAAATCATAAACGTCTGATATTCCAATTTGACTGCTTCAAAGTATTTTGGAAGCAGAAATTTTTGGATTCTGAAATTTTCTGAACCTTGCCAAATGTTTTGGCTCTGCACTTGTCTACAAAATACATGGCCAAATTGGAAAGGGAAATAGTAATAATAGGTTTTATGTGCTTATGCCAGGGTAAAGACTCTGAGAATTGTGGTCATGCGAGTGTGGCACCATTAAGAAGACTGAGGTCTTCTTATTCACTAATCCCTGAGTGTGTGCTGAAAAGTGCAACTCGGCTGGAACCGCAGAGTTGTACTTGTCAGTATCAGTAACATTACCTGTTGTTTTCCTATGTGATTAATAAGACTCTGAAAAGTACGATTTGGTAACTTTAACCAGGTTGTGTTTGCTGGCACCAGTTTAGTGAATGGAACCTTGTGTGTGTGTGAGTGTGATGCCTATAAGAAGCCAGCTACCTCTGTTTGGGAACAGGTAGGGTGCTGGTACAGGATTTCTAGCAAAACCTGCTGTACTGGCTTTATGTTATGTTCTCAGCCACAAACAAAAGGGAAGCACAAATTGTTTCTATAAACCGTTTTGCTGCAGACAAAATGTGGGATATAATACAAAAAAGATGGTCAGCGCCCAGATAAGTTCCACCACCAGTATACCAATGCCAGACCAGATATATAGAGGTCTCCCCCAAACCAATGTGACAACAGGTATAGTTATACGTATCTGGCGGCGCGATTGCAGTCGCTTCTTGGTATTCAGATGGTCCTCACGGTGTATATCATGAATGTCCAATATGGATTATATATATAAAAAAACACAAATGGCAGAATAATAGTGCAGGGTGTATATACAATGTTGGAATAGATAACAATAAATGGTTCCACTCACAGACAGAGAGCCCCGTCACTGGCTCTGAGTGGTTCCAAACATCTGGGTCCTTTGTCTTCTTAAGAATATTTAAAGGAGGCCCACTCCCTTTAAAGTTGGTATTTTCTTTGTCTCGTCAGATATGTAAGAAAACATAAACACAAGGACCTTCTTGTGTAGATCTACCACAGTATTGGTCATATATATGGTGATAATATCAACTCACATTGGGTGGAGCTTAGAACCAAGCTCTGGGTGGAAATGCCAGTGGATTTATTGAATAGGTTAAATCCACGAATACCTCTGAATTCCAAAACAGCAGGGACCAGACTTTTCTTTATAAAAGAAAAATCTTTAATTTAAAACATAAGATAAAATAAAATAGATCATGTTAAAATTAACACAAAGATGCTCTGTAAGTCGCCAGAACGCGTTTCGCCATAAGATTAGGCTTCTTCAGCTGGTTTACAGAGATACTCTGTAGTGTATCATATATATAGTCCCTTAATTGGGTGTTAAGAGGTCCCATGTGTTTTGAATGTCCAGAAAATAGGTTGGCGTGCGTGTCACGCCTCCATCTAACTGCTCGCGTTGTTTGCCGCCATCTTGCGCATGCGCAGTAGTAGCCCATGCGTTCCATGCGTTTCAACTTGGTGTTTCCGGTATTTCTCATTGGGTTGATGGAAAGAGAGCAACTTCCGTGCGGGGATCGCGAACATAAACATAATAGAGATCTCCCTGCAGAACACCATACATTTTTGGGGGTTATATAACTTGGTATAATACAAATAGATTAAACAAATTGGACCAACTCCTTCCCGGTGCAATAAGCACAACTATGGCAGATGTACATAATCTGGAGTGGTATAGATTGAGGATGTGTAAATAGGGGGATTTCCCATAGATTTCATATGGCACAGGGATGGTGTCTTCTGCCCCTAAGCAGTTAATATAAGGAGATAATTATATCTTTAAAGGCTCGTATGTATGATAGTATGATTTAAATGACTTTAAACTAAATTGTTATTATTAAAAGTGATGTACATATGTGAGTTTATTCTCTACCTATTTGCTTATGTTATATTGGGGGTGAGCAACCCGGTCTGTGTAATATTAAATATATTTTGTGTGGCTTCTTAGTTACAATAATAAATGTTGTCATAAAAATGACATTAACTAGCAATAATCAAATGCGGTGTGAAAAGGGTATAATAGAAACGCGATCTGATGTGATCCAAATATTGTGGCAAATAAAATTACAAAATATCAGATTAAAGTGTATACTTTTTTTTTTTTTTATTTTTTTTTTTTTTATTTTTTTTTTTTTATTTTTATTGTATATTCATTATTTTTAAATTCAATTATTTACATATATCAATTATGGTGCCAAACTGTCGCACATACCCATTGGGATCAATACTATTGGAAGTTGTAGTAAGTGCACAAAGAAGGAGTTAGTGTACATATTACAAAAAATGAACTAATTCAAAATCATCATTTAAACCATTGGGTGTCAGCGTGCCATTATCAAAGATAAGCCTCATCTCTTCTTTCCCCAACCTATTTAGTATATTTTCTTCGACATCCCTTTTCTTAATCTGTTTGATAGCCCAAAATTTTATACCAATGGGGGAGCTGTTATGCTTGTTTTTAAAATGAAGAGAGACGGAGTGTTTTTCAAAACCATTCTTAATATTATATACTATATTTTTGGAGCAACAATTTAGTACTCCATTTATTTTTATAGATTTTTTAGATGGCTTGCAGATCCACTACCAACAAGAAGGAGCTCACTAGCACATATACCAATTTAAAATCTAAAAAATCTATAAAAATAAATGGAGTACTAAATTGTTGCTCCAAAAATATAGTATATATGCTTGAATGCCCTTGTGGTCTACGCTATATAGGCCGCACCAAGAGAGCACTCAACGTAAGGATCAGTGAACATGTGCGTAATATTAAGAATGGTTTTGAAAAACACTCCGTCTCTCTTCATTTTAAAAACAAGCATAACAGCTCCCCCATTGGTATAAAATTTTGGGCTATCAAACAGATTAAGAAAAGGGATGTCGAAGAAAATATACTAAATAGGTTGGGGAAAGAAGAGATGAGGCTTATCTTTGATAATGGCACGCTGACACCCAATGGTTTAAATGATGATTTTGAATTAGTTCATTTTTTGTAATATGTACACTAACTCCTTCTTTGTGCACTTACTACAACTTCCAATAGTATTGATCCCAATGGGTATGTGCGACAGTTTGGCACCATAATTGATATATGTAAATAATTGAATTTAAAAATAATGAATATACAATAAAAATAAAAAAAAAAAAAATAAATAAAAAAAAAAAAAGTATACACTTTAATCTGATATTTTGTAATTTTATTTGCCACAATATTTGGATCACATCAGATCGCGTTTCTATTATACCCTTTTCACACCGCATTTGATTATTGCTAGTTAATGTCATTTTTATGACAACATTTATTATTGTAACTAAGAAGCCACACAAAATATATTTAATATTACACAGACCGGGTTGCTCACCCCCAATATAACATAAGCAAATAGGTAGAGAATAAACTCACATATGTACATCACTTTTAATAATAACAATTTAGTTTAAAGTCATTTAAATCATACTATCATACATACGAGCCTTTAAAGATATAATTATCTCCTTATATTAACTGCTTAGGGGCAGAAGACACCATCCCTGTGCCATATGAAATCTATGGGAAATCCCCCTATTTACACATCCTCAATCTATACCACTCCAGATTATGTACATCTGCCATAGTTGTGCTTATTGCACCGGGAAGGAGTTGGTCCAATTTGTTTAATCTATTTGTATTATACCAAGTTATATAACCCCCAAAAATGTATGGTGTTCTGCAGGGAGATCTCTATTATGTTTATGTTCGCGATCCCCGCACGGAAGTTGCTCTCTTTCCATCAACCCAATGAGAAATACCGGAAACACCAAGTTGAAACGCATGGAACGCATGGGCTACTACTGCGCATGCGCAAGATGGCGGCAAACAACGCGAGCAGTTAGATGGAGGCGTGACACGCACGCCAACCTATTTTCTGGACATTCAAAACACATGGGACCTCTTAACACCCAATTAAGGGACTATATATATGATACACTACAGAGTATCTCTGTAAACCAGCTGAAGAAGCCTAATCTTATGGCGAAACGCGTTCTGGCGACTTACAGAGCATCTTTGTGTTAATTTTAACATGATCTATTTTATTTTATCTTATGTTTTAAATTAAAGATTTTTCTTTTATAAAGAAAAGTCTGGTCCCTGCTGTTTTGGAATTCAGAGGTATTCGTGGATTTAACCTATTCAATAAATCCACTGGCATTTCCACCCAGAGCTTGGTTCTAAGCTCCACCCAATGTGAGTTGATATTATCACCATATATATGACCAATACTGTGGTAGATCTACACAAGAAGGTCCTTGTGTTTATGTTTTCTTACATATCTGACGAGACAAAGAAAATACCAACTTTAAAGGGAGTGGGTCTCCTTTAAATATTCTTAAGAAGACAAAGGACCCAGATGTTTGGAACCACTCAGAGCCAGTGACGGGGCTCTCTGTCTGTGAGTGGAACCATTTATTGTTATCTATTCCAACATTGTATATACACCCTGCACTATTATTCTGCCATTTGTGTTTTTTTATATATATAATCCATATTGGACATTCATGATATACACCGTGAGGACCATCTGAATACCAAGAAGCGACTGCAATCGCGCCGCCAGATACGTATAACTATAAAATGTGGGATATGTTGTCCAGAGTCACTACTGCGTATGGATGACATATCCCAAATGTCATCCTCTATACTTACCTTCTTGTCGCTCCCTCAACAAACAGCGAAAGCTCCCCAATGATTGTTTGACAAACTGTCAAGCTGAGTCGAAGGAATCCCTATAGCAGAGACATCATGGTGTCAGTTAAACCATTTACCTCCATCATAACTGGACAAGATATAAAAACTGGAGGAGAGTCCTTTGGATCCCTGTATCTCCACTTCTCTACATCCCACAAGGTCAAAGAAGTATCAATGAAAAGGTCAGAGTTACCACAAACCTGACCTTGTGAAATGCAAAAGTAAAATAAGAAAGAAAAACAAATTTCAATTGATAATGCAGCACCTTTGTCTATTTTCACTAGGCATTCATTTGATAGCTTTGTCACAACTTACCTTCACAATTCCCACACTGGAAACAAGTGGACAAGAGCAGAAGCAGTCCATAATTACGCACCACATGATCTAAAACAGTGGTTCCTCAAATACCCCTAATAGGCCAGATTTGCCAGATATGTGAAGCACGGCACAGGTGAAACGATTTTCTCCTCTGTGATTGCAGTAGTCTGCAGTCCCCCAAAATAATCCTTAAAATCTGGCCTATTAGGGGTGCTTGGAAACAGGGTTGTGAAACACTGAACTGGATAAGGTCTTATCAATCTTTTTATATGACACTTGCTTACGACTACAATGGGTGGTATACTATTTTTTCATGGCCTACATTGTACTCACATTTTCATATCTGGTTTTCTGGCCGTTGACGGTCTAGAACTAGGACAGAGAAGCTCATCAAGTTATACCGGTACTTTTGGAATTAAGGATCTATTCCTCAGGAACTCATAGATGACTTCATCATTCATCTCGATAAGCCATGTGACAACCACCAAGAAATTTCAGAGCTTTCCATTGCATGCATAATCCTTGGATGAGTACTGCCGAACCGTCTTTTCACTTATCTGGAGTTCAGCCTGTTTGCAGAGTCACAAGGGACTATGTCCCTTGTCAACTATGGTCATGATCTTCACCACATGCCAACTTTAGGAGTAGTGTCAGGAGCAAAACAGTGAACGTTACACAACCTTTGTCAACCTCTTGAAAGAATTTGACACTGTCAGTCGTGGAGGATCATCTCATCTCACGTTAATATGAATATGAGATGTTTAATGACACCCTATGGGCAAACCCAACTGGCTTTGGTGGCAGACATATTGAACTAGAGAGACCATATGCATATGGGTGCCCAATGATTACTAACTTCTTGGAGGGAGTCATCAGTTTTCATTTTGAAGGTTTTGGATAGCGCAGCGGAACATGATTCATTAGTCTTCCTATTTTGTAAACCAGCCCCAAAGTTTAGTGTTGCTGAGAATAAACTGATAGACAACAACTGGCAGAATCTTGGCCGAGAACTTATGTTTAAGTGAATGAACAAGATAGAGTTCAGAAAAAGATAATCATATGTACAAATTACAGAACATTAAATATAAACATTATACAAACACAGGGGTTGAGCACAATTAAGGACTGAAAACTGAACAAAACTTAATTCCTGGATGTCATGTTAGACACGGTGAGGTCACTGTAATTGGCAGTGACAATACCGCGATGAGAGTATGGGGGGGGATCCTCTGATTTCATGTACTATCTAAAATAAAGACCAAAGTGTGGGTGTCAGTATAAAATGTTTTTTTATTATTAGATGGAATTATACTGGGCATTAACCTGTTTATGGTGTCCTTTAGGACGGTATGCTATAGGACGTGGCCCATGTTGATTTCTGCACCATATTTGTAAAACATGACCAAAAATTCAATTTTCGTCTGTACATCTTCCAGTCCGTAAAGAATAATGTGCGCTTCTATCACACTTTCTTTATGTCACCGTTATATCTAGCGGACTTTCTGTCAGTAAGTCACACTTGTTTCTTTACGTGTGTTGTCTGTCTGCTGATATGATGTTTCATGTCGTGAAATATTTCTGATGTTTCTTTTTTAAGTTTTGCTTCTTTTTATAAAAATGACGGATGATTTCTCCATTCCAGATCCTGCACCTAGAATTACAAGAAAAAAAAAGGTAACAGTAAATGCATTGTCTCATCTGAATAAGTAAATAAAAATTCTATGAAAATACACAATCTCAGCTTGGATTCCTTATTAGCAAGAAAATAAGCTACATTTTTGTTTAAGGAATCTTTGTCCGGTTATTATGCATCTGTGTTAGAATTTCAGGGTTGGTTTATCAGGAATCTCTGTCTACTTATTGCTATGTGTCAGAATTTGGGGATTTGTCTATGAGGAATCTCCGTCTGATTATTATCCTTCTGTGTCAGGATTTTGGGATTTGTTTATCAATAATCTCTCGGGCCAAATATTAGGGTTATTTTTAGAACCTTATCTATCACTTATTGAAAACACATTCTCCTATTTTCTCCCGCACACTGAGGTCATAAATAAATATGAAATGCAATGTTGATAGATCTGTGATAATCTGTGTGCATGTTGGGTCTGTTGTGATGTACCATATACTATGGGCTCTATTACATTCTTTGTGCAAAAGCGCACGCGCAGCGATATTTTTTTTGCGC
The DNA here is from genome assembly GCA_009667805.1 of Leptobrachium leishanense. NCBI lineage: Eukaryota > Metazoa > Chordata > Amphibia > Anura > Megophryidae > Leptobrachium > Leptobrachium leishanense. The sequence continues at coordinate 113,953,877 of CM019066.1, forward strand.
GCAGCGTTAAACGTTAACGCTCGTAAATTAACACTGGTATTACAATCCGAGCGCATTTTTTCATTCGTCAAAAAAATACCGCGCGTAAAAAAGACGCGCAAAAACACGCGCAAGTTAACACTTTGTGCAGAAATCGGTGGGCGGACTGTTTTTTCACGCAATTCAGCCAATCTGAATTAAGAACCACAATTACCGGTAGTCTCCCTTTCAGTTTTTGCTCATGTCAAAATCAATCTGAGTATATATGCTGCAGCAATAATAAAAACACGCACAACTTCTCCATTTTATTGTTTGGTTATGTGTAGAATGTGTAACTATACTTTGCTGTATTTTTTTTTTCGGGCTGGTGTATTTGGTTTCGGCCAGGACGTTCAGATTTGCCATTAACACCAGCTTTTCAAAGACGTTAAAATTATGTGCGCAAACGTTGTCCGTTAAAATTTGTGCATAGATTGGAATACCATCCGCGTACCAGCGCACAAACGCATTTGCGCTCACAATGTTAAGTATAGGACGCGCGCAGTACATTACGCTCGCACAGGGTTCGTGCAGGTTCACCAGCGGTAGACGTTAACGTGCATTTTTTGCGCAGACATTGTAATACAACGTTCTGCACAAAGGGTTTTGCCCCTCGCGTTAATAAGTTTTTGCGCACGTGCAAAATTGTGCGCGAAGAGGGTAATAGTGCCCTATATGTAGGATCTCAAGTTATTTAAGACATTTTTATTTAATTCCAGAATCCTTTATCCATCACTTTCAGCCAACACTCCCCTATAGGAGGATTAGCTAAATTCAAACACTCAGTCACATGATGACACTCGGAAAAACCTGATATCAGATTCAATCTGAAAAGTATTATAGGGTTCCAAAGAAAACTGAGAACCCTGGACAGTTAGTCATGGATTTTATAAGATACATTTCACGGATGATCCTAGGAGGGGTATACTATCCTCCTCCAGGTTCACACAGGATCACAAGATCCCAAACTGTCCTTTAACAGAACAGATCATAGCATTGTTAAAGGTCACCAATGTCATAGAAGGGTTTTATCATATTATTTCTTTGGTTTTCTTCATCTTCCGTTCAATTCGTCAATAGAAAATAAATCTCAGGAAATAAAATGAGGGCCCAGTGCTCGGAAATCTGGTCATTTGGTGTCAGTTCATATCTTTTAGGTGAGATGTTAATAAATTTGTCCACTTCAGGGTCATTCATTTTTCTTTTCCTGATGGTCTTAGATGTTTCAATTCTATTGCTCTCAGCGGATCGGATCTCTGGGGTCTTTTCGTGGAGGTGCTGCAGTGAGGGTTCCTGAGAGATGATGTTGTTGGAAATCTTGGGATTCTTAATTTCCTTCCTCATGCTGCTTTCTATGATTTCGTCCTTGTTGTTGACATTAACTGATGCTTCATTATGACTTTCTAGATATTTGCATCCCCTATAAGAGAAGAAGACCATATGTCAAAGAGGAATGTTAATAATTTCAAGGCTGCCTGCAAAAAACAATTTGAAGACTACTATGAAATTCCCTTCCTACACTTGTACCCTTTCCTGCCTGACAATTAGCCTTTCAGCATACAAGTCAAAGCCTATTTAATGCAGAGCCAATGTGCTCCCGATTGTTTGACAGGAGAGTGAAGGAAAGAGTCCTCCCTCAGGTCGCCCTGAATCTTGATGTCGGCCCTGCTGGCCAGTCGCACAGAGGGACGGATGAAGGCAGTTGTGGCTTTTTGGCTGGTTTCAGAGGGAAGGATGAAGGGGGTCGGTGGTGGAACTGCTGTATTCAGCCCTTTTTACTGATGATGGAATGGGATATGGGCTGAACTGACCTCCTCTCTGCCTATGGATGGCCTGCAGTTATTGAGATAAAGATAATATTGGTTTGCTAACGAAAAAAGTTTTTTGTGGGAAAAATCGAAAACACACAACAAAAACACACACAATGGATGGAGAAACCAGAGCAAAATAAAAAGTTAAAGTGGAGAAGTCATGGTGAAATGAATGTAAGTGGCTGCTAGTCTGATAACAATGCCAGAATATCCAAAAATATGATTGAATTCTGATTATCCAGACTATTCCAGATAATGAACCCTCAGGCGTCATGTAACGTGATTCAGTGAGAGAGCAGATACAATGTAACCAAAACTGCACCTTTACACCTCTATGTGTCTGCATGTGTTGTGGAAATTCAGACATGAATGATATAACACCTACACCTCGCTCAGTGGAATGACTTTGTATAAGTGTGTGTATTGCAGGTCAGTAGATAGATAGATATATCCTTGATGTTTCTTTTTCCTCCTGGCCTTTGTTGATCTAGAAGACAAAGCAAACAACCTATCATTATGACAAAATTTATTTATAAAACACATAAACTGAGCGGCATCTTTGACTGCGCCTTCCCAAAAGTCTCATGATAAAGATCACACACCTCAACATTCAGCAGGGTGTAGCAGCTCAGTTTGAACCTGGATGTCTTCATTACAAGAGAACCTAAGCTGGAATGTGCTGGTCGGCTAGGAGGATCCAAGCACGGATGTAGAGGAAGGCCAGAACTCAATTCAGGATTTCTGTTAAGAGAAGAACAAAGTCTGCACTAAGTCAACTTCCTCCAAAAGTCCTGGAAAACGTCTTACTTTCACATAGAACACACATACCTCATGTAGAAGAGCATGTACGCCTGCTGATTCAGATTCTTGGTAACAGTGGTGGGTCTCAACTGAATCGTTCATCATGTACCACTGGCCTGCAGAGAAACGTATCAAAGCCATTACTATGGCTCAAAACAGATGAGGATTTCTATTTAATTAATAAAGTTAATTTCATTGGACAGAGGCAGGAAAGGCTGCAAAGTAACTCACTTTGATGTAACAATAACCGTGTCCAACTTGACCCCTGGAACCAACATGCACCAGCACTGCATATAACGCTTATATGACAGGTTCTCCGGTGTGCGCGCTGTGGTGGGCCAAGGTGGCCCATAGAAGTAAATGGGTATACTTGTACGCCCCGCGGCTTAGAGGCACACCCGATGCAGGGACGGCATGGTACTTCCTGCGGCGGGAAATGGTTAAGAAACATGCTAAACATTGCTGTTTATAAAGAGTTACAGTTATTTGTCTAACCAGTTACAGCAATATGAACGCAAACACAACCAGACCCCAGTGTACTCGGTGCTGGGTCCTCTTACATGGTGCACATGCAGGCCTTCATGATCTCTGGTTTGGTGTAGAGTTCCAGAGCCTGGATAAAGTTGTCCTCACCCTGCAAGAGAAGGAGGAACAAGTGAAAAAAATGCAAGCAAGTACAGCCCCATTCTCCTCTCCAGGATATAAGAACCTCTTCTCTATATGGTAAACGATCAATCGTTATTACAGCAGTAACAGCAGAAAGAACGAACAAAAATACCTTAATCTGCAGCACAAGGTCCATGACTGAGGAGTCAGTGATGGACGGATCCTTACAGATGGAGCAAGTCACTGGAAGTAACAAAAAATAAAAGTAATGGTCTGTCAGGACGGAATTGAGCCAATGATAAAAATGGCATACAGCCAAACTCATGCTGGGATCACAAATGGATTTATAAGATCTTCTGAATCAGGGTCTCGCGATCCAGTCTGAAACAGAGAAACATACATGCTTTAACCACGTAGGCTCGTTTACAGTATCGTACACGAATGCAAGGTAATAATTTTATTTAAAAATAAAAAGTGTGCCGGAATTAAAAGTAAGATGGATACAATGTACAGGAACACCCTGTAACTATAACCTGTTTAAGCATTGTAAATAATAAATAGTTCTTACGCATTTCGTCCACTTACACAGGCGTTGTGTATTGCCAACACGTTGTAACACAGGAAATCATGAGCTGCCACTGGTACCCCAAGTATGAAATGAGTAACGATGGCTACAGAAGGAATAAAATAGACATGTTAAATAAAGCACCATTTATTGAGTATAGCACCTCGCAGACAACATTCACCTCAGAGAAATCTTTCCTACGTTTGCTTAATAAATATAATTTTTTTTTACATGAAATGAGTGTATTGAAAAAATGTGTGTCTGTCCTTATAAGCCAAATGAACACATATTCTCCAGCAATACTTGTCCTGACATAAAGGAAACTACTGCAGGCGAAACTGAAAAATCTCATCCATACGATTGTTCTTACTTTGCAGCTAGCACACGATGGACATGGGCTGGATGATTTTCCCGCTGTTGTTAAAAGCATTATGGATGTGATCCTGCATGAGGCAAAGCATGCAAAAGCCTTTCTGCTAACCTGAGGAGGAGAAAATATAGATACAGTAAATATGGAAACAGTGGCGGCTCGTGGGTTATTCAAATGGGGGTTCACTAATCACAACACATAAATTGTGAGAATTTAATTTACATTTACGATGTACTGTACAGGTTAAAATACATTTCTGTTTGCATCTATGAGTAAAAATAAAAGCAATGGGACTAAAAGAAAACAACAAGCACTCATACATAGGTAGATTGTAACATTTTAAAAAGGTTGGATCCATTTGGAAGGAGTTGAAAGTGTTTTGGAAGTGGGGGAGAACAACCGCATGCGAGAAGCGATCTTGTCACAGGAATGTTGCTTAATCAAGTACAAGTTTTGAAATTTAAGTCAATCCTACGGTCTTTTTTGGAGGCAAATAAATCAATAAAATTTTCATTGAATTTAGATATATCCTTTATCATTTTTCTTTCTATTGAGGGCATTGCTAGAGCGGACAGTCTGTCCTCACTCATGGTGCCCCTTAAAAATGTCTTTACTCGTTTTAAGGTTGAGAAACATCCCTCGGCCTCAGCAGTTGTCACTGGAAAGTAGATATAATTAGCAAAAGTTTGTAGGTCTCTGAGAATGTAGCGTTCAAGTTATTTTCTATAATAAACTGTAAAAGACCAATGGCACCATTCATATTTTCTGAAATCTGATCATCTGTAAATTACGCCTAGTTCAGTTTTCAGGCGATCCTTCTGTAACATGGGATAAACATCTGTTGTTTGCTGAACAAGATGATTTGGAAACGTTTTCTCGTACTCCTGAAATTTTTCAGCTTGGAGGACAGAAACAGCAGAGTAGCGAGTTATAAACGAAAATCTATCTTTTACTTGATTCGTTATAACATCGCATATCTCTATAGCTGCCACAGTTTGATTTATGTCAATATTTTGTCTTCCTTTTCTTTGATGTTTTCTCTGTTTCTGATATGTTCATTGTCACTGTTTCTATTCTTTTCCTTTCTTTTTCCATTGACTGCTGAAAAGTGTTTACATGTTTTCGAATGATTGCGGCATCAGTTAGTGTTTTCTGAAGCTGGTTGTATAACACATCCACATGTGGTATAATATGGTGAAAAAACTGTAAGCCAAAACACAAATATAGGTCTTCCAACATACGTCGAACAGCCCCCGCTTGATTTATTGCTACAGCTTGTTTCGATGATGACTCTATTTTCCCCATGCATTCAATTAACTGTTCCCTGTATTCAAAAACTGTATTAATGGTTCGACTCTTGAAATTCCACCTGGTGGCTGAACCAAGAGGTATCCTTTTTCGAACAGCTTCATCTAGAATAGCAATCCTTTGTGGAGAGTTACTGGAAAAGTTAGGTTTGAAAAGAATACACAAACTTGTTGATTCTAACTGCTTGCTTGGCCAACAATCAAATTGAGCTGATGTGCGTAGCAATGCACAAAATGTGCATTCTTGTAGGTATGTTTAATAACAGCCTAAACACCTGCATGCTCACCACTCATCACGTTTGTACTGTCGTAACACTGGGATATCAATTTCTCGTCTTTGTCTGCAACTTTTCCCAAAGTAGCTTGAATACATCTTGCAATAGATTTTGCATCATTGTCCAGGGGATTAGTGAATTCCCAGTATCTCTCAACCGATTGTCTGTTAGGACATACTTGAAAACGAGAGAAATCTTAATGTATCCTTCGTGGTAAAATACTTTATATATAAATAAATAAAATAAATAAATAATTGTATCAAAAAACAACAACCTGTCACACCCTCGGCGACTGGGGGGTCTCAGGAGGGGGTCAGGCACTCGGGCGGCATCGCTGGCTGGCCGGGTGCCCAGTGTCCGTGCTGATCCTGGCGTTCGTGCACCTAATAAGGGGGCAGGGTGCAGCATGATGACGCAGAGCCGTCGCCCTTTATAGACAGGGCGCACGAATTGACTCGTCGCGTTGACGTGGAGTTTGTTTCCCGCATCGCTCGTGTACCATTGACTCGAGTCACTGATTCATTGTTTCATTGCTACGTTGCTGACCTGGACTGCATGAGGAACCTGATTGTTGCTGACCCGGACTGCCTTCTTGAATACTCTCTCACTGACCAAGCTTGTATGTATGCTTTACCCAGAACAGACTCAGACTGTATGCTGACTCTGCATAACGCTGATTCTGATTGTATGAGGACCCTGTATAACACTGACCCTGATTGTATGAGGACCCTGTATGTTGCCAACTCTGTTGTTTACCTGACCACGCCATTTCTGAATCCTTGTGTATGAACGACTTGCATAAGCCTGATCCAGGTTACTCTTTAGCTGTTGTTAAGATTAACCCTTGCTGCCTGAGTGCATGTTCTGTTCTGAGACCTGCTGCTAATATACCAAGGTTGTACTCTGTGTTTCTGGTGTGTCGGTTCTCCCTGGATGGGAGCTATAGGATTAGTGGTCCCGACCACTCAAGGATCGGAGGTTTGTCCAAAAGCATCCACACCACGGTTGTTGAGGGTGAGCGTTACAGCGAACGTGACACAACCAATTGGGAGACAGATGGAACATCAGTAGTTTCATCTACTATCACTGCTACAAAACTTGCATTTGAGATTTCATTTTTTATGTGGTTCTGGAAAGCAGTGAGCATACAGTGTAATAAAGCGTTTTGAATTTCTTTTGATGTTCCTTTAAAAACAGTGGCATTAGCGAGATGGTCTTTTAGCGATGCATCAAGTTCTGTCGAAGTTTATAAGACCTCTGAAAACTCCTGGATTTAATGAATCATCGTGTTCATCATGACCTCGAAGTGCGAGTTCAAATGCACCGCAAAACAGAATACAGTCAATTATTTTGGCCAGAACAGAACAATTTTTGGTTACTTGCTCATTGTGTTTTTTAATATTCAGAAGATATGCACTCTCTGTCAAGCTGTTGGCAAATATGAACCCTTCCTAGTAAATTAAACTCTATAGTGGAGTTTAAATGTGATTGGGAGCCTGTATGTTTATTTATTTTTTGAATTAGATGTGATAAATCAGAGACACCGTAACTCACCCAGCTTGAATCACCACTTTGTTTTGCAAACAGGAGACATTAAAAACAAAAGAGCTTGTTAGATAATTCACATCCACAAATCCATTGATATTTCTCATATAAGTCGGCCTTGAATACTCTTTTGAAATCTCTAGTTTCACATTTTGTCAACTGGATAAGGTTAAGTATAGGTGTTGGCCTGATAATTTTTTTATTCCTATTTTTCTTTCCATGGGCAACTTGAAAAATGTAATTGCTTTAGCTCAGAAACACTGATTTTACTAAGTGCCATCTTAACCGTTTCTTTACACTTGTTCTTAGACACAAAGAACAGTCCTGTATATTACACAGTAGGTCTCCCGCTCTCTCAGCTCTCGGCCCTTTTTCTATTTTTCTCTATATCACCCCTGGGCCCCTTTTCTGTTTATCTCTATCACCACTGTGCTCTTTTTCTGTTTTTCTCTATCACCAATGTGCCCTTTTTCTGGCTTTCTCTATCAGCTCTGCCACAGTGTTCTGTGGACTGATGAAACAAAATTAGAACTGTTTGGGCCCATGGATCAACGCTATGTTTGGAGGAGGAAGAACAAGGCCTATGAAGAAAAGAACACCTTGCCTACTGTGAAGCATGGCGGGGGGTCAATCATGCTTTGGGGCTGTTTTGCTTTTGCAGGCACAGGGAAGCTTCAGCGTGTGCAAGGTACCATGAATTCTCTTCAGTACCAGGAGATATTGGATGACAATGTGTTGCAGTCCGTCACAAACCTGAGGCTTGGGAGACGTTGGACCTTTCAACAGGACAATGATCCCAAGCATACCTCCAAGTCCACTAGAGTATGGTTGCAGATTAAAGGCTGGAACATTTTGGAGTGGCCTTCGCAGTCACCTGACTTAAATCCGATTGAGAACCTCTAGTGGGACTTAAAGAAAGCAGTTGCAGTGCGGAAGTCTAAGAATGTGACTGAACTGGAGGCTTTTGCCCATGACGAATGGGCGAAGATACCCGTAGATCGCTGCAAGACACTTGTGTCAAGCTATGCTTCACGTTTAAAAGCTGTTATAACTGCAAAAGGATGTTGTACTAAGTACTAAGATTGAATGTCACTTGGGGGTTGAATAAAACTGATAATGATGTGAGCACAGAAAAGACATTTGTGGTTATTTCATTATAAATGTTATGTTATATTTGTCTGACCTACACGTGCCTCTTTGATTTAATTGTAAGCAGGATGACTGAATGATCAAAATCAATGTCAAACTGGCCAAAACACTCAATTTCAGTGGGGGTTGAATAATTTTGAACACAACTGTATATACTATTATATTACCCATAATTAAGTTTTATTAATTGCTTGGCGTGAGTGTCAAGCCTCTGATTGGAATTCTGGCCTCTATCTTGATTATGTGCAGTCCCTCTGCGCCTCTCACTATAACGGGGAAGTATAGAGTCAAATTTCACCATTTTCGGCCTGCGCTGTATGAAAGCATTCCAGACTGGAACGCGGAAATGCTATTCTGATCATGGCATTAAGTCTCTCCTCTGCCGTAAATCTCTTTGTCCCTTCGTTACCATCTCACAAGGGGGTCCCATAACCAATTCCTACTCGACACTCACATCAATAACAGTATGGGATAAAAATAAAATCGGCTTCAAACCAGTAAATATTTAAATAAAATAAAAAACATCTATTTGCATATCTCTGATGGTGTCTCCCTCTATCTTTAGGAGTATCTGGCGCCATATGTATACAGAGACAAAGGACATCTCATAGAGGTTACTGGCTGGAACCAAATCACACAATTAAAAAACAATTCTTTAATGTAATTATAAAACACACAAATACACATAACATATACTGAATAAAACCTTCCGAAAGTATGAAATTAAAGAGGACAGAAAAAGACCTTTAAAATGTATCTACTTGTCTTTCTAGAAGTTGAAGGATGGTAAGTTTCTGCCTATCTTATTACATTTATCCTTTAATTCATGCATTTGAGCAAATTAGGCGTGATTGCAAAAATCAGCTTACCATTGATATTATTTTAAGGTAGATCCTTTTTTGGGTAGATACAATATTTGAAATTTAACCTATTGAATTATCAAAAATAGATATTGTTTTACCAAAATGTTGAAACACCGCTTTTCTATCAAATACACTTGCATTCAAATTCATAGGGCGTTTTCAATCACTGATTATTCAATTTCATAGGTTTTCAGATATTAGTCATTTATTATTTTCACTCCGATATAAATCAAGTTATTCCATTTCAAAGGTGTTTTGATCAGTCGTACAGCAATCACAAATGGACTCAGTTTTGCTTACTAATTATTATGCTAGATCTGTGTACAATTTTCTATGAATTTTGGTGTTTCAAAGAACCATTTTTTACTTTGTTTAGATTACAATATCCCTTTCAATTAGTAACTTATGTCACCACATTACTCCTGTTTGTATTTGCATCATTCATATACTATATAACAATGCTAGAACATTCTTTATATGCTACAATCGAGACTTAGTTCTACCCGCAAGTTTCCAACCCTAGATTTCCTACACATTTCCTTTTCATTCATGCTCATAAACGAGCCTTAATTTATAGCACTATAAGTTTCGCCAACAGCCTCTTTAGCAATTGAGCCTTATTTGCATTGCCTTCAATAAAGTTGATCCTTTGGGGTTTCCAATGCGGAGAATCCCAAAAAAAAAATTTCCCAGAGATTTTGCTATTATCAACACATATTCTACTTACAGCACCATAAGTTTTAGGCTAGGGTCAGATGAGCGCAGTATTAACGTGCGTTTAGCCGCACTTAATCACGGCCGTGCTAGCAGCAAATGACGTCCAATGCCGGGCAGCATACGAAGAACGGCCTCACGAAAGTGCGGCCGCGCAACGCAAGTGGCAAACGAACGTATTTTTTCGAGAACGTGATACCGCTAGTACTGACGTGCAGACTGCGCTGCGTCCGCTAGTGGCATGTGTGCGTGATTAGGAGATGTCAGACGCTGCTAATGTCTGGCCAACATAATGTCCAGATGCAAAAAGTGTTTTATTGATGATCCGTATAAAATCACGGACAAAAACGCGCATCGTATGACCGCTATCGTGTATTCCGTGAAAAAATACGTCCATTCGTTCGAACGCACTTTTTCACGGCCAACGCGAAAAATGCGTTTGTCTGACCCTAGCCTTACTGACAACCTTTTTAATAAACGAGTTTAGATTGCATTGCCGTCAATAAATTTGCATTGATCCTTAGATATTTTCAATACTGGAGTATTGTAAAAAATAAAGCGAGTAATTTCTTCCAGAGTATTTGCTATTATCAACATTTAGTTCTAGTCACAGATTGCAAGCCATTTGTTTCATAAACATTTTCTTTTTCAGTTCCTACCCACAGACAAGCCACATTTCATAGCACTATGAGCTTAACCGCTCGATTGCCAACGACTCTTTGCTGGGTTCACACCCGAGCTTAGCGCTGCGTCGCGCAATCCGCTTTTTTTTTTATGCAGGTTCGCGCATACAAAAAAACGCGCATTGCAGCACGTTCGCGGCTATGATATGGCCGCGAACGCGCTGCTGTATGCCCGAAAAGAAGCTCCCGAACTTCTTTTTGGGTCGGCTGTTTTAATGCGCGTTCCTGCGCACTTTAAAACGCTTAGGTCTGAACGGGGCCCATAGCAAAGCATGGGATTTCCCCGTTCATGCGTTTTAAAGCGTGCACGAACGCGTGTTAAAACGGCTAGGTGTGAACGAGGCCTTAGTAATTAAAGGACACAAACCTTGATTGCATTACGATCCATTACTCACTTTACTTAATCTTTACATCAGAGGCGATACTAATTGGGGGTATAAATAAACCCGTTGTATATTACATAGTATCAGTATAATATCGAGTCAAAAACACTTATCTTGAAAAACATTCATGAAAAATTTGGTCATAGAAAATTAGATAGCATCCTCAGGAATGCTAATTCAACTGGTCTATCGGGGTTACTTTTAAAGACCTTCGTCTGAATTTTCTATTCTAGACACGTGATATTTTCCTCCAATCAAGTTTTTCTCGTAACCCTGAGGGTTCGTATCTTAACCATTGGTTTATTATATCACATGACTCTTAACACCATATCCTATATACCTACATATATCTCATCTGTGTGCAAAATGCTAACCTATTATTTTATTTATTATGTGCTAGCAAAAAAAGGGAATCTATCTCATTATCGTAATGTGTTTAGTGATATGTGTTACTGTGATGATAAATGATCTCTACTTTTATATATACTGGTCCCTATTACATTCTTCACGCAAAACCGCATGCAGAACGCGTGAATTTTTGCGCGAATTGGCAACCGTCAACGCACGTAAATCAACGCTGGTATTACAATCCTCGCGCATTTTCATCCGTCAAAAAACAACGTGCGGGGGAGCGGAGCTAGCGCCCAACCAAGATGGCCGCGTGATCCCGAGGCTCCCGCACACCTAGCACCAAGACCTTTGTTTTTGAGCACCCCTGAGCCGATTTCTCTTTACCTAAAGTCTCCTATAGCTCCAGCAGCATGCCAGCCTCAAAACCGCTAAAAAAAACGCGGCCGCAGGACCCATCCGTAGCCCATCATTTCGTCCCGGCCAAAAGACAGGCCGAAGCCTCCCAAGATGGCGGCCACTGTGAAACGCTGTACCCGGAGGACGAGTTACCCACTTCAGCTGACTTAGCGGTTCCGGCCTCGAGGGGAGATGTGGAGCGCCTCTTTACCAAGATGTCCCAGATGCAGACCTTTCTGGCGGGTGAGGTGGCGAAATTGGGGACTGAACTGCGGGGAGAGATTGATTCGCTGGGTGCACGCACGGCTGAACTGGAGGACCAGGCCGCAGAGATAACGCAGGCTCATAACGACTTGGCGGAGGGTACCGGGGACCTAGCCAAAAGAGTCTCATTTTTGGAGTCCAAGATGGAGGACCTGTCTAATCGTTCCAGAAGAAATAATATAAGGTTGAGAGGTCTCCCGGAAACTGTGTCACCTAAGGATCTCAATGGGACGGTGCAGGGTATACTACGTCGCCTTGCACCGGACATAACGGAGGCCCATCTGTTAATGGATCGGATTCACAGGGCCCAAAGACCCCCGAATCTTTCGTCTCTTATCCCGCGAGACGTGATATTCCGCATGCATTACTTCACGGCGAAACATCAGATCCTTCAAGCCGCACGCACCTTCCAGCTGGATTTTGAGGATAAACCCCTACAGCTGTTCCAGGATTTGGATCCCGCGACCCTCCGACGACGCAGGGCTTGGCGCCCCATCACAGAACACCTGTCTGCTCACGACATCCCATACACGTGGGGATTTCCCTTTCGCTTGCAAGTGTCGGTGGCGGGCCGGCAGGTGGCCCTCACCCCCTCCTCAGATCTTGCTGCCTTCTGGGCCGCAGTGAAGTGCCCACCTCTGGAGGATTTCGTCGCCCCCGTGCTCCCGCCTTCTTCCTTCCCTCGTCTACAGCAGCGCTGGACTCGAGTTGGTACCACGAGCGGGGAAGGCTGATGATGATTATGAGGCCTGGAGGCCCGTTTCTTCTTCTCTTCTCTCTCAAATTTTTCCCTCATTGGAGGGTTATCGCTCAGGAGTCTGGATGGTGGTGGATCACCATGTGAACCATACGGGAGGTCTGAGTGCTGTTGCTCTCCGGTTTTTTCTTTTTCCTTTGCTTTAACTGCCCTTGGCTCAGGGCCATTTAATGATGTCACTGATGTTTACTTATTATTTGATCCAAAGCTTCTGGTATGCCTAATTGAGTCTCTACTGTCTTGCAGGGGCTCCCTGGGGGAGGTTCGCCCCGACGGTTCTATTCAGGACAGGTCGGGGGACCCTCCCTCCCGGAATTCCCCCCCTATCGGTTATAATGTCATATCCAGGTATTGCTAGTGTTTCTCAACTTCGGTCGGGTGTGGGGGTGTGGGGGACTGGGGTTTGGGGAGTTTTTGGTCTCCTTGTCCTCCCCTCCAAGGTCGGCCTGGCACTCCATAAGTCCAGGCGCTTTCTGTGTTATGTCGTGTTTTTGTCTTACGTTGTTGGTGGGTCTTTGTTTCTCGGGCATGCCACCCGCTCCTATGCTTTTCTCTTTTCTTTTCTGTCTTTCCTCATCTCTCTTTCTCCACCTCCTCTCTTGCCCCTGACTCCAGTTTCCCTCTCTTGCCCTCAGATAGAGATAGGGGGGGGGCATCTTTGGTGCCTCACTCCCTTTTCACCTCCCTCTTGTTGACTCTGTATGGGGGATAGGGGCCTAAAGATTCTGTCCCTTAATGTTAAGGGATTAAACACACCCCAAAAGAGGCGTCTGTTGTTAAGGGAGCTTAAACGATCTGCGTGTCATATAGCAATGATTCAGGAGACCCATTTTGCTTCATCCCGACAATTTTCATTGAGACAAAGCCTTCCCTGTTGCCTACATGGCGTCATCTCCACAAAAGAAAAAGGGAGTGGCTACCCTGATCCACTCCTCCTGTCCCTTTAAAATTCACCTTCAAGTTTCAGACCCAGCTGGACGTTATTTGATGCTAGTGGGACAGATAGCCTCCTCCACCCTAACCTTATTTAACATTTATGCTCCTAATGGTTATGACCCTGACTTCTGGACAGAAATATCTTCTTTACTGACAACTAGAGCTGACGGTCGAGTTATCTTTGGCGGGGATTTTAATGCCGCCCCCCAGCCCTCTCTGGACAGAAAGGCATCGGGGGACTCCTCGGGGACGCCTTCGGGATACCCCCAGGATGCTTCCCTGGAGTCCTTTATGCGTGACCATTCCCTGGTGGACTTCACCTTTTTTTCCAACCCCCACCGCTCTTACTCCCGAATAGACCTTTTCCTGGTGTCCCTGTCGACGATGCCTTTAATTCCGACCTCGAGTATAGGCGATATCACGTGGTCGGACCACGCTCCGATCTCCATGACGTTATCCATACCGTCCTACAAACCGGCGTGGTCGTGGCGTCTGAATTCCTCTTTACTACACAAACCCGAACATATCATAGAACTGCGGCAACAGCTTAGCGAATATTTTCTGGAAAATTACTCACCCACCCTTTCCCCCACCACCCTGTGGCTGGCCCATAAAACGGTGATCCGAGGCCATCTCATACAATTAGGTAGTAGACTCAAAAAACAAAAGCTAGCTTCCTGGTTTCTTTGACCAAGGACCTGTCTAAATGGGAAGCTCTGAACAAACTTTCACCCTCAGACGTCTTGACCGCCCAGATTAAAACGATCAGGACCGCAATACGTCAATTACTCGGGGAGGACGCGGCCCGCTCATTGGCCTGGTCCAAGAGGACCTATTTTGAATTTGCCAACAAATCTCACACCCTTTTAGCGTCTAAACTTCGCAATAAAACTAGGTCCAAACATATAACGGGAGCCAGAGATGGGGAGGGAGTCCTGCACACGTCCCCAGCTACAGTTAACAAATTGTTTACCTCATACTTCCGGACATATAAAACGATGTACCGATGGTATACCACCCCGGTCTTGCTCTCGCATCTGCAGCCGGGTACCCCTGATGTTTGTTGGAGGGGCTGTGGGGCTCGGGGTACCTTGTTTCACATGTGGTGGCTGTGCCCGAAGGTGCGCTCTTTCTGGGACCGGATTGGTGATTTATTAGAGGAGGTGTTTCAACAACCTTTCCCACTTGATCCTTGGGCCTTCCTGCTCCATAGGTCCCCGGCATCCCTTCAGGGGCCGGATTGCAAACTCTTTCACAGGATAGTGTTGGGTGCTAGGAGAGCTCTCGCTAAGCACTGGCGAGATGGGGATGTGCCTTCCGTTGAGGTGGCCCGGGCTTATATAGCCGAGGCGCATCACATGGATAAACTGTCAGCGGTGATCCACAACTCTCTTCCCTCGTTTTACAAAACCTGGAGTCGTTGGGAAGAAACTAATTAAAACCCGATTAATACCTGAGGGGGGTTAGATGTGTGAGGTTTCCCCTTTCTATTTTTCTCCGTCCTTTTCTTTCCTTTTCTTTTCTCTCTTTTGTCTTACGTGGTTTAATGTTCGTCCTGTCTTTGTCGGCTGCGTGGCATGCCAAGCGCTGGGCATAAGGGCTTATCTGCTACATGTCACCCGAACTCGACTATTATGCTTAATTGTTTCAATTGTCAATCTGTGCATATATGCCGCATCAATACAAAAAACACGCACAACTTCTCAAATTTATTGGTTTGGTATGTGCAGAATGTGTAACTATACTTTGCTGTATATTTTTTTTGGGCTGGTGTATTTGGTTTGGGCCAGGCTGAAAGGAGTTGCTAAAATTATGCGCGCAAAGGCTGTGCGTTACAAACTGCGCATAGATTGTAATACCATCCGCATACCAGCGCACAAACACATTTGCGCTCACAATGTTAAGTATAGGACGCGCGAAGTACAGTAAGCTCGCGCAGCTTCACCCGCGGTAGACGTATACGTGCGTTTGTTGTGCTGAGATTGTAATACGACGTTCAGCGCAAAGGGTTTTACCCCTCGCGTTAATGCGTTTTTGGGCAAAGAATATAATAGGGCCCTGTGTGTGTTACAGCAAATGAGTAAGAGGAAAATTAGAGCTAAACCAAACAACACAATAATGTAAAACCAGCTGTGTGCACTTTCAAACAGACAATGGTAAAACGGTCCTGTCACTAAGACTAGGGTCAGACGAGCGCATTTTCTACGGACTGTGCGCCCGTGCAGTACGGACGCACTTTTTGACGGAAGACGCAGTAGTGGCCACACAGTCTGTTTTTGTGACTGACGTTATTTTTGACGGATGTAGGAGGGAAAATAAATTAAAATGAAAAAACATTTTGTCCCTCAAAAATGCTGGACGTATAAATGCAGTTCGTTTGACCACGTTCCATCACTCACACACAAAGCTATGCGGACGTGGCGCACTCCGCACATCCGTCCTAGCGGTTCGACGTTCTTGCCTAACCTGCGTCCGTTTGCCGCGTCTGTAGTGCGTCCGCACTTCCGTGATTATCTGCTACCACGGACGTACTAAAGTGCGGCTACACGAACGATAACACAGCATTTGTCTGACCCCAGCCTTAGGGGTTAAAAGACCCCTTTTCAGCAAAAATCCTTTTTTAAACTTTTTTGTATTTGACAGAATTTTTCTTTCCCAGTTCTTAAAAAGGTGTTTTTTTTCTATTCTGTAACAGACCTTTTTATTATTTTTTAAAAGACCTTTTTTATTATTTGGACACATTTTAATAAATTTTTATTGGTTTAAACACCTATCAGGAGAATAAAAGATTTTTTTTTTAAAATAATTTTGGGTTGCAGTGTGTTGGAATTTGCCAAGGCCACTTCGGAACTCTTCATTCAGTACTTTTCGGGACTCTTCGGTGACGTTCTCCTACTTAAATGTGGGGCTTCGGGAACTCCATCTTCTGCACATTACGGTGACCGTTCACTAAATATTGAATTCACCGAAATTACGGCAAAATTTAATTTCTGAAGTGCAAGTGAAAAGCCGCACTGAAATTTCAGTGCTTTGTGAAAAGAACCTTAAAGGTAATAGTCAGGGTTACAGAATGTATAAAGTGGAACTACTGGCAAGTTTTTTTTGCTCTTTTCTCCTCTACACACAATAGCCTGTATACTCCTAATAACACCGACCCAAGCACAAAACGCGTAGAATATATTTTACAATGTCTGGATTTTAAACAGCGACCAGGTCCTATGCACGTCTATTTATTTCACCTTGTTTGTCTGCTAGTGCGTTCACAGACCTGTTTGTAAAGATACCATTTTTGTTTTACATGGTTTACCCATATCTAACTGGGTGTACGTTTATAGGTGCATATATATATATATTTTTGCAATAACATCAGTAGGATGCATATTACTCTCTTTGTTTCTGTCCTATACCTGCAGACCCACGAAGGCCTGCTTCTTACTTTTTAGAAATAGCTAGTCTATGCACTTTAAATTAGGCCTCGGATGTGTGGGTGCTACTTTTATGGCTTTTTGCTTACTGGCGAGAAAGGAGAATTAGTGCACCATCTCTAACTGTGTATCCCAGACCCTGCATGTGTATGTGTGTGCTGATTTGTGTTTGTGTGTGACCCTGCTACGGCAGTGATTACTCTCTGGACTTGTTTTAGTTCTGTTTTCATTGTGGTAGGAGCTTTTAGTTGAGATACTAAAAGTTAAGTTTTAGAACGTTTTCTGACCTGACAATCTCATGACGATCTACTCTCTTCGTGGCTTTAGGGTTACCCCCTGCTTTTTGTATCAAGGTTGACATTGTCTCACTTCACTGACGTAGCAGGGACAAATTCAAATGGCACACTGACCACAGTCACTTCTCTCAAATATCTAGGCATGTGGTTAGACCCAAATCTATCCTTTGGCCTCCACATTGAAAAACTCTCATCTAAACTTTACCCCAAACTAGGTGCCCTGTACAGAAACAAATCCTGCCTGAGCCCCACGGTAAGAAAGCAGATTGTACAACAAATGCTTATGCCGGCTATTGATTACGCAGATGTAGTGTATGCAGCGGCCCCGCAAACGCACCATCGGAAACTTACTACATTGTATAACTCATTCTGCTGCTTTGCGCTACAATGTAACTACATGACCCACCATTGTGACATGTTATAAGAGCTAAACTGGCCGTCGCTGGAGTCTAAACGCACCCTTCACCTTTCCAACCTAGTGTTTAAGAGCTTTTCTGGGAAGCTGCCACCCTACCTGAATAGGCTGCTTCCCTCAGCAGTTCCCTCATCCTATAACCTCCGATCCAGGACCGGCACCTTACTTGCAATACCACAATACAAAAAACAGTGGCTCGATCCTCATTTTCCTACCGAGCACCACAATTATGGAATAACCTCCTAGACGCCATCAAATCTTCCCCCAGTCTTAAGTCACTCAAGAGCTCCCTGTTACCATACCTCAATAAGGAATGCACCTGTAAACATGTAACATAGTGACTATATTTCCTACATATTTATTGTCTGTTAATCTGTATATTTGTGTTTTTAACATCTTGCATTTTATTACTTTGTATTTCTGTAACGACTGTAACATTTCAATGTTCTTGAACTCAGGACGTACTTGAAAACGAGAGAAATCTCAATGTATCCTTCCTGGTAAAATACTTTATAAATAAATAGGTTGTCTGGTCTGCGTCCACTGCTTACCCCCAGACATGACTTGTACATCTGCTTCAGAGTAGTTTCAGCATCTTTGCTCAGCTTGTTTGCCTCAAGCCTAATTGATCCCATGACATTGATTTATTACTGTTTCTCTGGTACCCGCACATCCAGCTTGCTCCTTCACTACCAGTATTTCTAAATATAAAGAAGGAAACCTTAGTTTAAAAACGACCATTTATAAAAAAAAACTGCTACAAATAGTCTTCTAAACTGGCAAAGTTTCCACCCTTTACCACATAAAAGTGGCATTCCTTATGGCCAGTACTTGAGGCTAAAAAGAACATGCTCTGATAACCGGGAGTTCATTGAACGAGCGAAAGAACTAAAACAGAATTTCAAAGCGAAAGGCTTTCCCTAATAGAATTTAAAAAAAAGCTTATAAAAAAGTATTGCATATTCCAAGACTCTCTGTTACAGGAGAAAAGTGAGTTCAAGGAAAGTAACATAATTAGATGCGTGGGGAGTTTTGATAAAGGTTGGGAAATGATCAAAAGAATCATGGAAAGCTACTGGCCACTATTCAGATTGGATCCTCAACTAAAAGAAGTTCTTCCTCCGCAAGCTACTATTACAGCGCACGGATGCCGCAATATCAAAGACAATATAGTAAGAAGCCACTTTGACACAAAAAAGAAGGCAACTTGGCTCACCAATAATAATTTGGTCGGAACATATAAATGCGGTAGATGCAGTGCGTACAAATTTATACAAAAAGATTCTCAAACAATAAAAGATTCTAAAAGGTATTAAAGATCACCCTATTAAGTCCTTCTTTAATTGCAATACAAAAGGCCTAGTCTATGCAATTACATGTAAATGTGGTATGCTGTATGTAGGAAAGACCTTCAGACCCTTCAAGCATTGAATTCTTGAACATTTACGCTCCATAAAAAATCAATACGATACTCCAGTTGCATGACATGTCCAGCAACAACATAACAATGATACAAATGCCTTAAGGTTTTGCGGGGTGGAAAACGTTTTTCGATCACAAAGACAAGGTGAGTGTGATTATGATTTATATTTAAGAAGATGTGAAAGCTTTTGGATATACCAATTGAAAACGTTGAGCCCAGAGGGTCTCAACGAAGGTTTCAGTTTTACTCCTTTCATAGGGACATAATTGTGAAGACTGATCTAACAATCATCCAATTTGGACTTATTTGAGTAAAGCTTCATTATTGAGGGAGCATTAAGAAGCTTTTCTAGCAACTATTCATACATTGCGATTATGGGTACTCTCGTCACATTACTCAAGGTTACTTGTTATAGTAGGTGGGATTTATGCTGTATTCCTATACAGTTGGACATGGTACAATAGTTATCTGTATGCATTTGGAGACTCCTACCACATGTTGTTCATAAGTCTATTAGGATCTGAGCAACTCAGTGTTTAGTTAGTATAGACCACAGGAATCATTTCTGTAACTGGTAGAGTGGGTCACATAATGTGGAGTATAGTCTGCTTACAGAGTCGACTATTATAATATTGTAACATCACTGTATGCAAGGGATGCCTTTCATGCCCTATTCGGCGTTTGAACAACATGTGGCTGTAAGAGAGATAACAATTTGTGTTTTTTATGGTGGTTGTGTATCACGTGATCAGAAGAATTTTTAAACATACCCCCAATCTCCTAGCAACATACATACAATAACAAAAATCATATGAGGATCCATATTAATAAAGAAAGCGATGCTCTGTATGTCCTGATTGGCGTTTTAGGTGGCTGGAAGAGAGAGGTAAAGATCTGTGTTATGAAAGACTGTTTAAATCCAAGGAAGGGACCTCAATGTTCCTATTGGTGGTTTTATATCACATGATCGTTAGAGAATTTGAACAACCCCTCATCTCCTAGTCACATATACATAATATCAACAATCACGCTAGGATCCGTAACTGTAATGAAAGCGACGCTCTGTATGTCCTGATTGGCGTTGGAGCATTATGTAGCTGGGAGAGGACGTACTGCTTGATTTCTGGTCCCCCCTATATCTATACTAGAGGCCTCTAGAGGAAGAATGCCTCTTTGATTCAAACAGAATTTATAGGGTTGAAGAATAGCAGAAACCCTACCCGCTACTAATGATTGCTATTAAGTATATCAGGGCATCTATTGGCTCTCTGGGGGGTAACCATTATGATTGATTTTAACCTACCGTAATATGGAGGTTCTGTTGGCAGGAACTGCTACAACTGTGTATGAGTAGCCATGACTAATTGATATAAAATTATCCAACAATACGAACTGTATTTGAGTTACTGCATTTGCCTCATTGACAAAAGGTAAAGGTGAGACAATCGACATATGCAAAGTGTAACTACATATAAATGTGAGACAGTTGTGTTTTCCTTGTTTAATAGAAACTTTCCTCTGAATACACTGTTAAGAGGGTACGCAAATAGCCATGATTAACTGTTATAACATTTAACATTAGTCAATAACATGAACTGGATGTGAGTTACTGCAATTGCCCTATTGTCTTATTATCCTTTGACAATCGATACATGCAAATTGTAACTACATTTCTATGTGAGGCCTCTGTGCTGCTCTTTTTGTCTAATAGTACCTTCTTTTCTGAACGGCAGCACCCCGACCGAATGTTTTAGGTTCAGTTAGGCACACATCACTAACTGGCACCAGCAGTTACTAAACAGTGGCCAAGGCACCGGGACACTATACCTGTGGTACTCATTTTGCTGGTGTCTAGAGGGAGTGTTGTGTTTTTAGATTTTTTCATCAGGTCCTGATTATTGTGTCCTTTTCTTTTTCATGTGTACTTTATTGTGTTTATGGTTTAAGGTTTTGTGTTGTTATTATATGTGTTTAATAAATTTCTTTTTTAATTCTTCGATTTGTGGTGATGATCCTCATCTACCCAAGTGGATCGTTTGATCCATGTGTTTTTGTATCAGTCTTCTTGGGTTAAGCCCTGCAAGTACTAGGTGAGGTGGACTCCTGGGTTCATTCTTTATATACTTGCATTACTCCTTGTATCCCTGCCATTTTGGTGGGGTTGATTTCTTGTTTTAAAACACTATTCAAATTGATTTCAAGATTTCTGATTGGCGGTCTGATATCACATGATCAAAAGAGATTTTTAACAACCCCCAGTCTCCTAGCAACATATAAACAATAATTAAAACCATATGAGGATCCGTAATGAGTGTCTCACCTAATATGTATTGTGTGCAATTAAGAGACCCACTTCTTTCTAAATACTGATCCTTACTCAAAGGGATCTTAGAGCTCCTAAAGAAACTGCCGGTAGAGTGGCAGAGAAACACGCGTTGTCAATATAACAAAAATTTCTCTTTCTATGCAACTAATTTAGTTGAGCCTGCTAGGCTTGTTACTACAATTGTATTGTGGTGGTCGGTATTTTTGTGGTGGTCCACAATTTGGTATTTGTTATCTGCAGTTAGTCTTTGACATAGCATTGGTCCCGAACCAAGGAGACCTGCAGTTGTATTGTTCTTGCGCAAATGTATGTACCAAGGGGAAGTTACTGTTTTGTTGGTTTATGGCAGACAATATCTAGAACATTTCATGCTGATAATTATCGCCCATAGCAATTATACAACAGGCTCCCCGGTTTGATGTGGATGATACTGCAATCGCACAGGTCCTTATGAAATACCATTAGTGGGCTACTTCGCTATTTGACAAACCCAGGTTCATCCTGTTGGATGATTGTTTTTATCTAATTTTTTTCACTCATATGTGCATATTTGAATGCTCTTAAGTATTGAAATAAAGGTTACATTTTATCAAATAAGGGAGACATTTCCCCTCTCTTTTGAGGGGACCATTTTGTTCCTTCACTACGAGTACTCTGGTATCCACTCCACTGGCTTCTTGCAGAACTGCAGTGCCCTGACCTTTATGTTCGGGTTATCTGTACCCCTAAAATTCTGCTCCATTTTTAGGCAACAGATACTGCTTCTTTTAATGTTCATATTACCATTTGACCCTCGTAAACAGGCCCTGTATGTTAGACAACTGAAAACGATGACACAGATTCCTGTACTGCTAAACGTTCTTTCTGCAGTAGGCATGTGCACTGCCAAAAACTGTCTTTTAGTTCTTTTCAACAATTTCAGAATCTAAAAATTTCAGGATAGGGATAAAATTCTGGTTCTGTTTATTTTAGGGGTAAGGGTTACAGTTGCTGTTAGGGTTGGTATTGCACTGTACTTTTTTTAGTAAGTTGAATGATTCTGAATTAACCTAAACATATTTGGATGAATTCAGAATAATTTATGTCATATGCCTTCATTTCAGTATTTTGAACTTTCTGTTCTTACAAATACATGGTGAGGATAAGCTCTTTTTCCCAGATAGATATGCATACGTGTTATATTTACTGATTCACATGTTCTACACTCTGCAGTTTCGTTTTATTATTTTTCATTCATTTTGCAAATTTTTTCTGCCTCTGCGGCCACGCTTTGCTTCGTGTATAGTTAATGGTTTATAATGTACCATGATGACCTGACGTTTTAGGCTGGGTGCACACGAGATGTTTTTTAGTGCGCACTAACGTGCCTCGCAGCATATAATTACGCGTAACGCACGCTACGCATAACGCACGCTGAAGACGTCCGTCTTGAAAACACAAAGGCTGTTGCACTAGGATTGACGCAACATTGGGCGTCAAATGCAGCGCGCATGCGCACTTGAGCACAGGAGGATCGCGCAGCCCCATCGATGCGCATCCTAGGTGATGATGCGCGTTGACGGGGCTGCGCGATCACGCTGAGGGGGGGCAGGCGGACGTTGAGTGGACGCCGGTGCGTTAGCGTTTTCTTTAATGCACGTAATGTGCGTTTAAGAAAATGTCTCGTGTGCCCCCGGCCTTAGCCTTCTGAACCTCGAGGCTGCTTATGCGTTGCTTGTAGGGCTGCAACTAACGATTATTCTCATAGTCGATTAGTTGGCCGATTATTATTTTGATTAATCAGATAAAAAAAAAAAATGTTTACTTAAGCAATTTGCGTGGTGTACTTAACTTTCGTACGTACATATGCAAATTGTGTATCTTGGGTACTTTTCACACAAGGTATGTGAGTGCTTGGTCAGAGAGATGGGTTGATGCTGCATGCGCAGCTTAAGCCCGTGTTTGCTTTCTCAAATAAACGCGGCTACAAGCACTTGGTCATAGATGCTGATGTCAGCATGAAATCGGGGTTAATAAGCCAAAGTGGTCAGGGTGCGTAGAGTGTCCTTTTTAATAATTTTGTGAACAAACTGAGTGGGAGGAGGAACTGGAGGTGGAAGGGAGTGACTTTGCTCAAGTGACTTGACCTGAGTGTGACAGGGAGTGGGTATGGACAAAAGACCGGATCTGTGTGGGATTGAGTTTGGGGAAAGAGACCAGACCAAAAGGGAGGGAATGGCAGTTCACAACCAAAGAGGGTGTGGTGGTGGCACAGGACTCCAGGAGTAAGGATAAAACACAGGCATACAGCTCCTTCACCCACTGGCAGTATCCTATTTTGTGTTATAGTTCTACTGTTGTAAACGGAAAAAAAACAACAACTGGTTGTGCCTGACATAAACCTAGAACTAAATCATACCTAGTAAAGCAGCGGCGCGTCTTCTCCATTCAGCTCCGAAGCTGAGGTTTTTACGTTTAACTCAGTCTGACTCTAAACAGTGTGTGCTGTACACAGGACGATTAATCGACACCGATTAATCGATAATGGAAATAGTTGACAACTATTTTAATCATCGATTAGTTGTTTCAGCCCTAGTTGCTTCTATCTTTGACAAATGGATGTCTGATGGTTTAATATGAAAAAATAAAAGGATATAATTTTTATTTAATATTTTTACACATAAATATTTCAGATAGTTAAAACAAAAATGTAATAGAATATAAGGTTTACAAGAAAGAAATGAGAGGAAGAGAAAAATATACTAACACATACTGTGTATAGGATACTGTGCTTCTCCCATCACACAAAGACAATATCATTTAATATCCATTTATTTGTACCCAGAGAGCTCAGTACAGAGCTTACAGGAGACAGAGCTAGGGTTGCCACCTGTCCAGTTTTCACACGGACAGTTCGGGTTTGTAATCATGTGTTCAGGTTTCAGCCTCCTCCCACCCAATTCAGACCAGATCAGGACTGGACTACATACCAGGGAGTGCCTGTGTGAGTGTATACCTGTGCCGGTGTGTCTGAGTGTATACTTGCATGTACTTGAGTCTGAGTATATCAGTGTTAGTTTGTGTTTGATACTCGGGCAGTGTGTTTATTAGTGTCTGCCTATGTCTCGGTCAATATGAAAAACATATCAGGATACCGCACATTTGCAGTATTTGGGTCTGCGGTCTGGAGCCCCTGAAGAATGAGCAATTGGTGATCACCCAACTCCAGGATTAAGTGAGCTTTAATCCATGCAAATGGACCAGGCAACGTTTCAACTCAGAATGAATCTTTGTCAAGCTTGACGCTCATGATTCTGATCTGGAATCAGTATTTAAAACGAAAAACCGGCTCTGAGAACATGATATAGAAACATAGAAAAATGTCGGCAGATAAGAACCTTTCGGCCCATCTAGTCTGCCCAATTACATGGATACTTTACCTGGATTTATCTTTTGTTTAGGATAGCCTTATGCCTATCCCATGCGTGCTTAAATGCAATTACTGTTTTGGCCTCTACCACTTCAACTGGAAGACTGTTCCATGTATCCACCACCCTCTCAGTAAAATAATGCTTCCTGATGTTACTTTTAAATCTTTTCCCCTCTAATCTAATCCTCTTGTTTTGCTATTTTGTTTCCATTTAAATATACTCCCTGCCTCTACCTTGTGGATTCCCTTTACGTATTTAAATGTTTCTATCATACAGTTGTGTTCAAAATTACTCAACCCCCAATGCTGTAAAGGGTTTTAGGAAATTTAGTGTACATTTGTAATTGTATTCAGAATGAAATCCTACAAGGACTTTTTAAAGAACCATATGCAACTAAAATGACATCAATTGGTTTTGTAATACAGTAGTAAATGTTTCTTTTGTGAATTCTTCATTGACACAATTATTCAACCCCTTAAAGACTACCACTCTGAAGAACAGAGGTTCATTCAAGTGTTTTCAATCAGGTATTGAAAACACCTGTGGATGTCACGGAGCAGCAATAAAGCATAATAAGCACCAATTAGGCAGCTTTAAAATGACTGTGATACTCAGCTCCTTCTAGACATTTACTGGTGTGGTTACAAACATGGTGAAGTCAAGAGAATGGTCCAGGAAGACAAGAGAAGAGGTGATTACTCTTCACAGGAAGGGCAATGGCTATAAGAAGATTGCAAAGATGTTAAACATACCAAGAGAGACCATAGGAAGCATCATTCGCAAATTCAAGGCAAAGGGTACTGTTGAAACGCTACCTGGTCGTGGCAGAAAGAAGATGCTGACTTTGACTGCTGTGCGCTACCTGAAGCGTAGAGTGGAGAAAAGTCCCCGTGTGACTGCTGAGGAGTTGAGAAAAGATTTGTCAGATGTGGGTACTGAAGTTTCAGCTCAGACAATACGGCACACACTACGTAATGAAGGCCTCCATGCCAGAACTCCCAGGCGCACCCCCTTGCTGTCTCCAAAGAATAAGAAGAGTCGACTGCAGTATGCCAAAAGTCATGTGGACAAACCACAGAAGTTTTGGGATAGTGTTCTGTGGACTGATGAAACAAAATTAGAACTGTTTGGGCCCATGGATCAACGCTATGTTTTGAGGAGGAAGAACAAGGCCTATGAAGAAAAGAACACCTTGTCTACTGTGAAGCATGGCGGGGGGGTCAATCATGCTTCGGGGCTGTTTTGCTTCTGCAGGTACAGGGAAGCTTCAGCGTGTGAAAGGTACCATGAATTCTCTTCAGTACCAGGAGATATTGGATGACAATGTGTTGCAGTCCGTCACAAACCTGAGGCTTGGGAGACGTTGGAGTGGCCATCGCAGTCACATTTATATTCATTTTTATGTCTTTTTGACAACACACACTTGGGCAAACCACTGGGCACTTTTGCATTGGGCTATTCGTGTTAAACTCCCTTATTGGAGTTCCTTGCCTCCGTTTCTTCTGCTCTTCAATTTGTTTCCTCTGTTTTTCAATGTGCAGTTTTCTGCGGTTCAACATTTCCAATAAGTACCTCATTTCATTATAATACTACCTTATAACAATACCTTGAAATGATCCTCGAAGGTCATTTATTGTATTGATTGCTGATCATTGCTTTTGCCGGTACTTATATACTTTTTTACAGCAGATTTGGCTTTCTTGTCTCTTTATCTGCAGCATTCTCTGTGACCCTACATTGTCAACAAATATTTTTCACTGCAACAATACTTTGAAGTGATCCTTGAAGGTCACTTGCTGTATTACCTGTTGATCACTGCCTCTGCCGATATATACATATATATATATATATATTTTTTTTCAGCAGATTTGGTTTTATTATTGTCTCGTGAACACTGTCAATATATGTTTATATGTTTGATTCTTTTTTAATTATGTTCAATAAAAGTTAAATATTATTTGGTCTCTGGGAGACACTAGTACCCTGATGTTCTCATCAGTGTAACTGAAGTTATTTCGAATTGTATAGGGGTAAACCCTTTGGTCTCTCACCGTCGCCTTTATCAATCTCTCCTAATTTTCTAACTACTGTTTAATTTTCTGGTATTAATTTGTTACGCTCTACCTGCTAGGTAGTGATTTGTCATATTCATGGTTTCAATACCTTAATTGTAACACTGTCATTGTGTATCTATAATTAGTACACCGTATTTATATATATAGGCTCTTTATCGAACAAAATGTCTGATCTCTTGAAGAAATTAAGTGATACAGCCACATGGAACGATGATTTATCAGCTGTATTTTCCACTATACCTCTACCTACTAATAAATTGAATGGTGATATTGGTCAATCTTTCAATCACATTCAAAAACTGTACCAAAATCAAATTAAAAGCTGGTGGGAAATTAACAGTTGAGAACAATATATTGAACGTAAATTGGTACCTAGAGGTTTACGACCCGAAGTATCTTTACCCAATCGTATTACCACAGATGACCAGATCGATGAATGGAACTCTTTATTATTAGACTGTGCTTTCAAACTTATGTCTTTCTTAAACCGTATAGAAAAAGAACACCTTGAAACTATAAATAAATCCCTTGCTGAGAACATCACTGCACTAGAGGCATTTAAACCTGATCCTCAATTCAACCAAATGGAAACACGACTTCAAAAAAATCTTGATAACTTTAAAAAAAACATTAAAGAAAAGAAACATTTTAAATTTCAACGCGATATTAATGACTTTAAAACGAAAAATATCTTTAAACAAAAAAAACATTTACGCCGTAGGCGCCCCTCTGACATTTCCAACAATGATCAGGTCTCTACCACTGATTGTGAGACTTCACCTGACGAAAATGAGACTGAAATGGCCTCATCTCGTCCAATCACTGGTTACAATAGGGGTAGAGCTTTGACTAGACTTCAGCCTAAACATGTTTCTTTTCGGGTAGACGATTGGAAATCAGACCCTCCGTCAGAAGCAAGATTACGCGATCACCAAAAATGGGGGTACAAAGGGAGACGTCAAAACGATTACCCTTCAAAAAAGTGGTAACTAATCTCTCTCTCAACTCCATCATTAACCTTTCTAGCTTTAATCTCCTCCCTAGACATTGTTCTTTATTAGAAAAAGGTCTTTCCTTTGTTCCTACCCCTCACTTTAATAAATTTGGGTGGATAAAGGACCTCAATTTGTTTGCGAGGAGGTTAGCTTTACATCTTTTCATGGAGAAAAAGAAAGAGAGAGAAGCCAAAAACCTAGGTGTGTCCAGTGAGGACTATGTACATCTTGAAAATCTGTTGGCTCTCCTAGATGAATGTCCACCTGATTCAGCTAATTTTTCAAAAAAATTTAAGCAGAAAACTAAATGTACGCCCTCCTTCTCTGATTTCTCTAACTTGGAGGTTTTTGTTAATCTTGTTACATCTGAGATTGAATCCATCCGAAATAAAGATTTACAATGGGAATCTAATCTATCCCAGGCAGAACAACTAGCCCTTAATGAATTACAAGACGTACGTAATATCGTTATCAAACAGTCTGACAAGGGGGGAAATTTGGTAATTATGGATCGCAATGATTATGTCGCAATGTGCATGGTACATCTAAATGATAACGATGGTTATAGAAAATTGCAATGTGACCCTACTCTGCTGTTTACTAAAGATTTGGAAATTCTATTAACACAGGGTGCACAATTTAATTTAATTTCTGATGATAATTACAAATTTCTTCTCCCAAAATATCCTACCATACCGACTTTATACTGTCTTCCCAAGACACATAAATCTCTTGTCTCTCCACCTGGTCGTCCGATAATTTCGGGAAACAACTCATTGACTGAACGTATCAGTGAATTTGTCGATTGTTATTTACGACCTTTGGTACTCGATATTCCCTCTTACGTAAGAGACACACAACATGTGCTCCAAAAGTTGTCTGAGATACATGTCCTCCCTGGTGCTATTCTAGTTAGCCTAGATGTAGTTTCACTTTATAATAACATTCCTCATTTAGTGGGACTTCAGGCTACCAAACATTTTTTGAATAGTAGATACTCTGACCAAGAAACTGAATTCGTTTTGTCTCTTTTGGAATATATACTAAATCATAATTATTTTTTATTCCAAAACCAATTCTACTTACAAACTCGCGGCACTGCCATGGGAACATCTTGTGCCCCGAGCTACGCAAATCTCTATCTTGCCTGGTGGGAAAAATTATTTGTCTTTTCTACGGAAATGACGAGCTTTACCATGCACGTCAAAAATTGGATGCGTTATATTGACGACATCTTGTTCCTCTGGCAGGGCCCCACTGAGATGCTAGATGAATGGTTGGCCCTTTTGAACAACAATGAGATTGGACTTAGTCTTACTTTGGTAATTGGAGGCAACAGTATTGAATTTCTCGACCTCAATATCACCATCAATTCGAATTTAGAATTGACCACGATACTTCATCGTAAAACAACAGCAACCAATAATTTCCTAAATTGGTCTTCTCACCATCCACAAAATCTTAAGAGAGGGATACCAATAGGCCAATATTTGAGGGCCAGACGCAATTGCACATCTCTGAAAGACTTCCAATTAGAAGCTAACCTTTTAAAAGATATGTTCCTATCTAAAGGTTATCCAAGGAAATGTTTAAAAAAAGCATATAAAAGAGCACTTCTATCTCCTAGGGACGAACTTTTGATCCCGAAAAAAAGAGATGATACAACATCTATAAGATTTATTGCTGATTATGACAACGGTTGGTCTCAAGTAAAATCTATTTGTGAAAAATATTGGCCTATCCTACACATGGAAAAATCCTTAAAAAAGTTCTCACTCCTTTTCCTTCATTTACAGCAAGAAGGACAAAAAATCTGAGTGATAAATTGGTCCATAGTTTTTTACAACCAGAAAAAACTACACGTACCTGGTTACAACAACCCAAGGGTGTCTTTCCATGTACTCATTGTAAAGCCTGTAAATTTGTTCATAAATCAAAACAATTTCTAGTAACATCACAGGACGACATTATGATAGCAGACAATTCATGAACTGTTCCAGTAAGGTACTTGTTTACCTCATTACATGTGAATGTGGAATTCAGTATGTTGGCAAAACAATCCAACAATTTAAACGTCGTATTCTTCAACATATTAACTCTGTCCATAATAACCTTGAGACTTCCGTCTCTAGACACGTCCGATACCAACATAATTCTGATCCTTCATGTTTATCCTTCCAAGCTATTGAAGGTATGGTCTGCGGACCACGAAAAGGAAATCTGGATAAAAATCTTTGTCAGAGAGAGTCCTTCTGGATATACACCCTTAAAACCTTGTATCCACACGGTCTAAATGAAGATTTCAATTATACGCCATTCATTTGACTATCATGCGGTTTTTCTATTTATTCACTTATTTATTATATTTGTTTATCTTGTTTCATTTTCAGACATTCCTTGTTCTTTGTTTTTTTGCCTACATAATTCTACCACCAGAATCCATCTCATTATATATGTTTATATCTGTATTTTTACACTCCTCGTTCAGTTTCTACTGTAATGAGTTTCTAAATATTAAAATCATCATCATATTCATATTTACATAGACGCATTTATACACTCTTTACTATTTCCGTTCCTTGGATTTTATTATCGATGGTCATCCTCTTGCCTTTCCTGACAATGCTTTCCAGTCGAGTAGCAAGCCCTCGTTATATTCCATTAACTGTGACTTATTTCATTTACTTTTAATTACATTCTACATCCTCACTCCTATTAGTGCATTTTTTCAATTTATGTTATCACAGCAATGACACATTGGTTTTATTTGTTATATTTTTTCAATATCTGTATAGGGGATTTTATCAAAATATATTCTACATATGCAGCTTTGGTTTAAATTTTCACCGGATATTAGGTCAGTTACACTCAGCGACCTGGTGAACAATAAATGTGTTTTAAACTGCTCATACTACCTTATCATCACCATTTACTAATTAAAGAGCAGTATCACTTATTGTCATCATTGTCGTCAATTCTACATCTGGAATTTAGGTTATTATCATTCTTTGGCATCTATATGAATGCCATTAATGGCTTCTTAATTTGCATATTTTTCCTATATATATACCTTTATTCCAATTTAATTGGCTGCTATGTATATATATACATACATATATATCTCTTTACCTCAATACATTTAATTAATTTTTTATCCCAATTGATTTGAGAATACAATGAGTGAGGTCAAACTCACCCTTAACATCTTGATGTATTATGTAATCTATTTTGCTGTGATATTAAATCTGGCAATGCGTCAAAGCGTGATATTACTTTCACGTATAATCTCTTAGTGCATCGTGTCATTAATATTGTTGCAACCCTAATTTGGCAACATGTCAACATCTATATTATTACTACTGTGTCTTCACGTTGCGATAACCTTTCAGTCAAAATCCTTATGGAATTCCATACACGTTACTTCCCTTATCAATTCCAGCAATTAATTATTCCTCTGATTCTAGTGATGTTCACTAATAATATATATGTTTACATCTTTGTAATTATTATCCACTGGCAATGCGATCTCAACCTTTGTTTATATCGCAACCAGGGGTGAAGCGAGAATCTACTCGCTCCACCAGCTGCCTAGGCAGACGTCACAAATATTGATTTTCATTGGACGCATAACCTTTCAGTCAAAATCCTTATGGAATTCCACACACGTTATTTCCCTTATCAATTCCAGCAATTAATTATTCCTCTAATTCTAGTGATGTTCACTAATAATATATATGTTTACATTTTTGTAATTATTATCCACTGGCAATGCGATCTCAACCTTTGTTTATATCGCAACCAGGGGTGAAGTGAGAATCTACTCGCTCCACCAGCTGCCCAGGCAGACACCACAAATATTGATTTTCTTTGGACGTTTTGCCTACCAATCCTCAGGACAGGCAATTGATTGGACCACTCGCTACCTCTCTATCCCATAGGTTGATTCATCATCTGGGGCGGAACCTGAACAATTTAAATAACCTCTTTTTTCCTTTAGCCCGTAAGCACTCCTGACGAGCCAGTTTTGGCGAAACGCGCGTCGGGTGTACATCGCCGGCAAGGATCCTCCAATTCCATCCTTAAAATACGTGCCTTGAGACCCGAATAATTGGCCATTTATATTCATTTTTATGTCTTTTTGACAACACACACTTGGGCAAACCACTGGGCACTTTTGCATTGGGCTATTCGTGTTAAACTCCCTTATTGGAGTTCCTTGCCTCCGTTTCTTCTGCTCTTCAATTTGTTTCCTCTGTTTTTCAATGTGCAGTTTTCTGCGGTTCAACATTTCCAATAAGTACCTCATTTCATTATAATACTACCTTATAACAATACCTTGAAATGATCCTCGAAGGTCATTTATTGTATTGATTGCTGATCATTGCTTTTGCCGGTACTTATATACTTTTTTACAGCAGATTTGGCTTTCTTGTCTCTTTATCTGCAGCATTCTCTGTGACCCTACATTGTCAACAAATATTTTTCATTTTTCACTGCAACAATACTTTGAAGTGATCCTTGAAGGTCACTTGCTGTATTACCTGTTGATCACTGCCTCTGCCGATATATACATATATATATATATTTTTTCAGCAGATTTGGTTTTATTATTGTCTCGTGAACACTGTCAATATATGTTTATATGTTTGATTCTTTTTTAATTATGTTCAATAAAAGTTAAATATTATTTGGTCTCTGGGAGACACTAGTACCCTGATGTTCTCATCAGTGTAACTGAAGTTATTTTAAATCCAATATGGCCTTTTTACGGGTCGGCTCCTCAACTACTTGTGTTCGAGATAATCCCAGTAGGGAGTTTAGAATATTTGTACTCCTGGTGCACCCAGCTGTTTTGGTTTTCCAGTTCACATCAGGAAGATTAAAGTCCCCCATGATAATAACTTCCCCTTCATTGTCATTTTGGCTATTTCCTCAAACAGCAGATTATCTAGCTCTTCTACTTGTCCAGGGGGTCTATAGATCACACCTACACGAGCTCCTGTATGATTGCCAAATGTTAGCGTAACCCAAACTGACTCTATGTTCACCTCGCTCACTTTTATTTGGTTCGTTTTTAATGTTTTTCACATACAGGGCCACTCCTCCTCCTTTCCTACCTTCTGTCTTTTCTATATAAAGAGTACCCCGGTATTGTTATGTCCCAGTTATTTTTCTCACTGAACCATGTCTCAGTAACCGCCACTAAATCTACTTTTTCAGCTGCCATCATTGCCTCCAGTTCATTGATTTTATTGACTAAACTGCGAGCATTTATAGACACGACTCTGAGCTTGTCATTTTTTTCCCCGCATGTTGCTTGCACCCTCCGATTTAGTTTTGGGGGACAATCAGGCAGATTGTTTTTTACCCTTTTGAACCCCCCTCCTAGTTTAAATATTTCTTTGTGAAACCTTTGAACTTCTCACTGAGAACATATGTTCCCCTATGAGTAAGATGCAAACCATCTTTTTTATACAGTTCCTTTCTGCTCCAATTAGAGCTATCATGGGACACAAAGCCAAATCCTTGCTCCCGACACCATTCCCGAAGCCACAAATTAAATTCCCTATTGCGCATCTGCCTATCCTGAATGTTATGCACAGGCAAAACTTCAGAGAATGACAGTGGACGCAATCTGTTGTATTTCACCTCCAAGAACACAAAAATCTTCCTTAATCTCAGAAACCTCATTGCTAGCCAAGTCATTTGTCCCTAGATGGACTAGAACGTCCACTTCCCCTTGCTACTTTGCTTGTTTGACAATATTGAGAATACGTCTCTTGTCTCTACGAGGAGTAGCCCCAGGAAGACATGTCACCAAACCACTACTCTCCAGCTCAACACCTCTTATGATAGAATCACCCAGCAACAATTGCCTTCTATCATGTCCCACCTTTTCCTTTTTGTCCTTGGTTGCAGTCTTGCATACCTTAGGCATAGGGGATGGTGGTTCCTCAACTATGGTGTCTGAGCCTACATCCGTCTTACCACTACACTCTGAAAGTGCCTCAAAAGAATTAAGAAGAGCCACAGACTGTGGGACATGCCTTCTATCCACAACTCTAAGTCTACCAGATCCTACAGTAGTCCATCTGCCGCTCCTAGGAGGCCTCTGTGGCAGTGGCTTTGTAACAGTCATAGCCATAGCCTGAATTTGTCTAACAGATAATTTACAAATCTCAGACTTCAAACAGGCAATTTCCTGGTGCAATAAAGAGAGCTGCCTACATATCAGGCACACTCCAAACCTCAAAAAATTGGATCTAAAAACAAATGCATGACAGCTCTTACACTGGACCAAGCCTGCCATTATTTTCTTCCTCCTGTCTAACCTCAGACTACCTCCAGAAGATCTCTAAGTGCTCACTTTGAAGGCTTCCCAAGCTCAATTAGACAAGCTAATATTCCCCAAGCTTTATATAGTCACCTAAGAACACCTCCCCCAGCAAGGCGTGGACAAGTTTAACCACATTAGCAAATAGCACCCAATTGATTCCAATTCTATGCTAATCAATCAGTAAGAGGAATGAGAGGAATGAGAAGTGAATCTGCAAAAATCACATAAAAAAAATCTAAACTCCCCTATTGTCACACAGTGCAGAGGACAGAACAACATGACCCCCTCCTGTTTTATCCTGCATGAGGATGCGGAGACAGAGTTCAGCCACATTGCGCCTTTGTGACTGGATGCTGACCTAGCTGCGTTATCGCCATCAGAGGCAGAACAGTCATCCTTCAGGCTAGGGTCAGACGAACGTGATTTCTACGGACTGTACGTCCGTGCAGTACGGACGTACGTTAGTACGGAAGACGCAGTAGTGGCCACACAGTCCGTTTTTTTCACTGACGTATATTTTGACGGATGTAGCAGGGAAAATAAATTAAAAAGCAAAACCATTTTGTCCGTGAAAAATGCTGGACGTATAAATGCAGTCCGTCTGACCACGTTCCATCACTCACACACAAAGCTATGCAGACGTTGCAGACACAGCGCACTTTGTGCGGCCGTTCTAGGGGTTGTACGTTCTTGCCTGCCTTGCGTCCGTGGGCCGCGGCCGTTGTGCGTTCGCAGTTCAGTGCGGACGTACTTCGTGTAACGGGCTCCGATGGGCTTCCGGTCATGCTATCACGGACGTACTTTTAGGCGCAATCACGGACGTGAACACTACGCTCGTCTGACCCCAGCCTCATACGTTAAGTGTGCATTTATGCTACATAAATAAATAAATGCAATGCGACGTATTAGTAGTGTTTGGCTTGAAGGAAAAGTGGCAACCCCAGACAGAGAAACATCCATGCTGACCTCAAGCCTGGGCATCCCTTACAAGCTACTTAGGGCACCCACGCAATACAATCACTCCCTGGTATTGGGTGTGGAGGGCAGTGTCAGTCATTAAACCTGTTGTGGGTATAGGGGGCAGAGTGCCAGTCATCACATTACACTTTTAGTGGGCGCACACAGAGACAG
Organism: Leptobrachium leishanense; assembly: GCA_009667805.1. Classification (NCBI taxonomy): domain Eukaryota; kingdom Metazoa; phylum Chordata; class Amphibia; order Anura; family Megophryidae; genus Leptobrachium; species Leptobrachium leishanense. The sequence goes on from CM019066.1 coordinate 113,989,504, forward strand.
TGTAGAAACATACAGCGTGACCACACAGAGCGTTTATTATACTCCCTGCAGCTAACTCCTCTATCACTGCTCACATTGTTCTTGTGACGTCACAGGGTAATCCCTGAGCCAGGAACTAGCTGCTAATAATAACACCCCCATCCCCCCCACCTCCCATCACGGAATCTCAAGGCAGGCGGTGACGTCACATCCCGGACACGTTAATACAGTGGGAGTATCGCACGCGCGGGTGGTGGCGCTGGATGATGGCAGCAAATCAGGCGGGAGGATAACGGGGAGGCGTGGTTGGATGACGCTGGTGGAGCCGGTGGTAGGACGCGGGCTGTGTGGTGTATCCGCGCTGTGCGGGGCACCGCGGGCCCCGAGGCCGAGCTCTCCGCCCCCGCCCCGAAGAAAGGCGCCTGCGGCCGGAGCATCATGGAAGAGCCTGGGGGCCGGCATGTCCCGCTCGGTTTGAACGTGTCCCGGCTGGAGGAGCTGCGGCTGTGCCCGGGGGGGATCCCGTGGATCTGGCAGCTCCTGCACCAGTGTGTGCAAAATGACTGGGAGTACTGCAGCGTGCTGGCCGGTCTGCTCTCCATCTTCTGCTTCCTCTTCGCGGCCTTACCGTAAGTGCCCGCCCGCCTGTACATCCCGCGCGCAGGCGCTAAACCTCACGGAAAGCGCAGGCCATGCACGGCTGGAGTGCAGCGCATGCGCACAGGTGGGCAGCGCGGCCTCACAGATACTTTGACTACGCATCCCTCCACGTTCAGTTATGGCCAACAGCTGCTGGGCATCATGGGATTTTTAGGTCTCAGACCCATAGGGTCTCTCATTTGTGTGCTGCCTGATATCAACCTGTGCTGGAGAGGGTGCGGAGTGTGTAGGGGGCTCCAGGGCTATGTATACCCTGCAACCTGTATACAACCTCATGAGACCAGGTGTTTGCTGCATGGCGTCATCCTGCATGCTTATGCCCTAGCAGGGATCTGCACTATCTCTCGTTGCGCTGCGTTCTCTATCATATGTCCTTTAGGCTGGGTTCACACCTCAACGTTTTACAGCGCGTTCCAGTGCGCTGTAAAACGCCGAGACAAGGAAATCCCATGATTTCCTAGGGGTATGGTTCACACCTGGGCGTTTTACAGCGTGCAGGAACGTGCTGTAAAACGTCCTACGCCCAAAGTAGTACGGGAGCTTCTTTGGGGTGTATTTGCAGCGCGTTCACTCTGCAGTCTATGGCCGTGAACGAGCTGCAATGCGCGTTTTTTACGTTTGCGCGATACACGTGTAAAAAAAAAAGTGTGTATTGCGCGTGTAAAAAACGCGCAAGTGTGAACCCAGCCAAACAGGTTGCGCTGTCAGTTTGCATTTATGCGGGCTTCCAGTTTGCATTTGTGTCGTGTATCAAGGGGAAATGCTTCCTGTTTCCTTGCATACAGTTGTGTTCAAAATTATTCAACCCCCACTGAAATTGTTTTGCCCAGTTTGACATTGATTTTGATCATTCAGTCATCTTGCTTACAATTTGATCAAAGAGGCACGTGTAGGTCAGACAAATATAACATAACATTTATAATGAAATAACCACAAATGTCTTTCTGTGCTCACATCATTATCAGTTTTATTCAACCCCCAAGTGACATTCAATCTTATAACTGTAAAAGGATGTTGTACTAACAGCTTTTAAACGTGAAGCATAGCTTGACACAAGTGTCTTGCAGCGATCTACGGGTATCTTCGCCCATTCGTCATGGGCAAAAGCCTCCAGTTCAGTCACATGCTTAGGCTTGCGCACTGCAACTGCTTTCTTTAAGTCCCACCAGAGGTTCTCAATCGGATTTAAGTCAGGTGACTGCGATGGCCACTCCAAAATGTTCCAGCCTTTAATCTGCAACCATGCTCTAGTGGACTTGGAGGTATGCTTGGGATCATTGTCCTGTTGAAAGGTCCAACGTCTCCCAAGCCTCAGGTTTGTGACGGACTGCATCACATTGTCATCCAATATCTCCTGGTACTGAAGAGAATTCATGGTACCTTGCACACGCTGAAGCTTCCCTGTACCTGCAGAAGCAAAACAGCCCCAAAGCATGATTGACCCCCCCCCGCCATGCTTCACAGTAGGCAAGGTGTTCTTTTCTTCATAGGCCTTGTTCTTCCTCCTCCAAACATAGCGTTGATCCATGGGCCCAAACAGTTCTAATTTTGTTTCATCAGTCCACAGAACACTATCCCAAAACTTCTGTGGTTTGTCCACATGACTTTTGGCATACTGCAGTCGACTCTTCTTATTCTTTGGAGACAGCAAGGGGGTGCGCCTGGGAGTTCTGGCATGGAGGCCTTCATTACGCAGTGTGCGCCGTATTGTCTGAGCTCAAACCTCAGTACCCACATCTGACAAATCTTTTCTCAGTTCCTCAGCAGTCACACGGGGACTTTTCTCCACTCTACGCTTCAGGTAGCGCACAGCAGTCGAAGTAAGCCTCTTCTTTCTGCCACGACCAGGTAGCGTTTCAACAGTGCCCTTTGCCTTGAATTTGTGAATGATGCTTCCTATGGTCTCTCTTGGTATGTTTAACATCTTTGCAATCTTCTTATAGCCATTGCCCTTCCTGTGAAGAGTAATCACCTCTTCTCTTGTCTTCCTGGACCATTCTCTTGACTTCACCATGTTTGTAACCACACCAGTAAATGTCTAGAAAGAGCTGAGTATCACAGTCATTTTAAAGCTGCCTAATTGGTGCTCATTATGCTTTATTGCTGCTCCGTGACATCCACAGGTGTTTTCAATACCTGATTGAAAACACTTGAATGAACCTCTGTTCTTCAGAGTGGTAGTCTTTAAGGGGTTGAATAATTGTGTCAATGAAGAATTCACAAAAGAAACATTTACTAATGTATTACAAAACCAATTGATGTCATTTTAGTTGCATATGGTTCTTTAAAAAGTCCTTGTAGGATTTCATTCTGAATACAATTACAAATGTACACTAAATTCCCTAAAACCCTTTACAGCATTGGGGGTTGAATAATTTTGAACACAACTGTATATATTTTTGCATCGTGGCATCAGCTTTACGATCTTTATTTTTCCTAGTTTTTATTTGCTGGAGTGGTCCTTTCATTCTCTGCACCTGTTAACGTGTGTCTAGTGACTTCTAGTGACGTCATTGTCAGTGCTTTGTGTTTTTTTTTTCCCCCCCACAGGCAGCTGTACGTGGCATATAAAAACGGCAAGGTTGATCAAGCCCTTTCCATTGGATTTTTATTATGCTTGTTTGGAGGAGACTTGACAAATTTTGTCGGCTGCTACCTCACCAACCAGCTGCCGATCCAGGTGCGACTACCTTCCCAATGTTACCAGAGCGTGATTATCTTAGAAATGGATCAGTTGTGTTTTAATTCACCTATATGGCTCTTTTTGTCTTCCAGACTTTTACAGCAATTTTTTATTGCAACATGGACATAATCATGATTTCACAGTTTGTCTACTATAAAATGAAGAATAATAAAATAAAAGGTAAAAAATTTCACAGCTACAAAAAGTGTGTGTTTGTGTGTACACTGGGGAGGACAAACTGCAAAATATATTTATGGGGGGGCCTTCTAATTTTGGTGTAGGATTAAAGGGAAAGGAAGGGCAGACATGAGTTGTAAGGCACCTCATTGGTAGTGAGAAAATGATTCCAGCTCAAATTTAAACCTCAGGTAAGATTATTTTGCCTTTACAGATGGGTGATTTTTGTTAAAGCCTGGTGTAAACCTACCCAGTCCCTTCTTTCCTTTTTTTTCCCCCCCAGAGATGTTAGTTTATGGAGTTGCTAATTTTTATAAAGGCTCTGGTTCATTTTTTTTTTTAAACCAGAGTTTTGAATGGACCCTTGAAAGTACCTAAAAAGGGACACGACTCAGGGCAACCAGTGATGATTGTAGAACTTTTGAGGGGAACTTTCGGATTTATTCAATAACCAGTGGTTTTACTTCAAATTTCTATGTTCTTTCCACTGTAGCTTCTGACATCTATTGCACTTCTCAGCATAGGTTTCTGTGGGGGGGATTTTGACAGTTATTCTGGTTCGTCTGAAACTATGTCACTGAATTCTAATAGACTTGACCAATCGCCACTTAAGGCTGGTGCCAGACGAGCGGAAGGAACGTCTGTGAGAGTGGACGTTCCTTCCAGTCTGACGTCCGTCTGGCCACCTCGCTGAGCGCAGGTTGTGCACTCGGCGCTTCAAGGGTAGATTACCCTCTATGGAGGATCGTGCTTTGCAGCCCCGTCGCACGCACATCGTAGCGGTATGACAGGGGAGGCTTTTTAAATGGACGCAGCACTCCTGCTGTAGTGCGTGCAATTCGTGCGTGCGCTACAGCACGTAGCCCGCAGCGTCACAATGCTACGACTGGACACCGGGAGGCATGTCTGTATGGACGTACACAGTGTGCTCGTCTGACACCAGTCTCAAAATCACCGCAGTATGTCCACCGGTGTTACAAACCACTTTAGAACAATGCTCAATGGCAAAAAGCTGTGGTATATATACTCCTTTCACGGAATAATATTGTTATAACGACAACCTTGTTTCCCTTCTCCAGATAGCTGATATTCACTGGTTACAACAGTGAACATTGGCAGTTAATGAATAACCTTTTATACTGTTCTGTTTGCTCAGGTCAGGTTTGTCTGGTGTAATCAGATTCCCCAATTACAACCTATATTTATTTTGTCTTTTGAAGTTGTTAGTACAGGAAACCTGCAAGGATTTTGCATCTTCTGGGTCATTCTGTGCATCGCCTTGTCTGTCATATTACCTAGCAAGTTGATACTGGTAAACCTAGACCAAAATGCCGACACAGAAATGAACCAGGTATGTTAACTTTTATTTTATTTATTTATAAAGGATTTTACCAGGAAGGATACATTGAGATTTAACTCGTTTTCAAGAACATTAAAATGTTACAGTTGTTACAGAAATACAAAGTAATACAATGCAAGATATCAAAAAACAACACAGATATACATATTAACAGAAAATAAATATGTAGGAAATAGGGATAGACCGATATCATTTTTTTCATGGCCGATACGATAATCGGCAGCTTTTCTGGCCGATGACCAATATTTGGTGCCGATATTCTGTAAATTGAAAGTTCTGAAAAAAACAGCACAAATCTGACTATGCCATGAACTCAATGGCCTAAGCAACAATCTTTGTGCAAACGTTTCCACCGGTGCAAAAAAAACATTTAACGCGAGGGGCAAAACCCTTTACGCCGAATGCCATATTACTAGTCAGCGCAACAAACGCACATAATCGTCTACCGCGGGTGAACTTGCGAACCCTGCGTGAGCTTACTGTATGTCATGCGATCTATACTTAACATTGTGAGCGCAAATGCCTTTGTGCGCTGGTATGCGGATGGTATTACAATCTATGCGCAGTTTGTAACGCACAGCATTTGCGCGTATAATTTTAGCAACTCCTGAAAGCTGAAACGTCCTGGCCGAAACCAAATACACCAGTCAAAAAAAAAATGCAGTAAAGTATAGTTACACATTCTACACATACCCAAACCAATAAAATGGAGAAGTTGTGCGTGCATGTATTATTGCTGCAGCATGTATTATTGCTGCAGCATATATGCTGACTTGTGGTTGTGGTTCTTAATTCTGATTGGCTGAATTGCGTGAAAAAAAAATGACAGCACACTGATTTCTGCGCGCAACGGTACTGAGTGAGCATTTGGGTGCGTCCGGTTTATGTGTGTTATTGATCGGATCAAAAACACGCGAGGATTGTAATTCCAGCGGTGATTTGCGCACGCAAACGTTTAACGCTTTGTGCAAAACTTCACGCTTTGCGCGTGCGTTTTTGCGCAAAGATTGTAATATAGCCCAATGTGTTTATCATGTAAACATTGCACCATGTCCACTTCATTTATTCAATTTAATAAGAATTTTTATTTTACTTAATCTTTTATTTTTTTACAAACAATCAGACCGTGTCTTTGGCTTTCTTAAAGATCCCTCATATGATCCTGTATGTAAGGGGTTCAGCAACCTTGGCCCTCCAAGGGTTATATTACAAAGTTCTATTACAGCTCTGGTTAAGCAGTCACTTTGTAATATTGCCCCACGTTTTGGAATTACATCTGCTATGATGCTCATCTTCTCTTTAGGTTCTTGGAGCCTCATGAGAAATCCAGTTCCAAAACATCTGGAGGTCCTAGGTTGCTGGACCCTGCTGTAGGAAATAGACCCTGCATCTCCTGTATAAGGAATTCCCTGCCAGATGGGATGGAAGCCCCATTTCTGTTGCCATCACGCTCATGCGCAATACGGTCAGTGAGCAGGGGTCATTGTGCAGTGAGGACTTACAGCCTGATGTGGGAGAAGCCCCAGATTCGCACAGTTCTGTGGGATCTTGCGTGTCGCAGCTGCAGTGAGCAAACTTGTCCAAATATCGGCAATATCGCCAAATAAAATGCCGATACCGATATCAGTAATTTTCTGAATATCGGCGCCGATAATTGGCTAAACCGATATATCGGTCTATCCCTAGTAGGAAATAGTCATTATGTTACATGTTTACAGGTGCATTCCGTATTGAGGTATGTTAATAGGGAGCCCTTAAGTGACTTTAGACTGGGGGAAGATTTGATGGTGTCTGGGAGGTTATTCCATAATTGCGGTGCTCTGTAGGAAAATGAGGATCGAGACACTTTCCTTTTTTATTGTTGTATTGCAAGTAAGGTGCTGGTCCTGGATCGGAGGTTATAGGATGAGGGAACTGCTGGGGGAAGCAGTCTATTCAGGTAGGGTGGCAGCTTCCCAGAAAAGCTCTTAAACGCCAGGATGTAAAGGTGCAGGTACGTTTAGACTTCAGCGAATGCCAGTTTAGCTCTTTTAACATGTCAAAATGGTGGGTCATGTAGTTACATTTGTAGCACAAAGCGGCAGAATGAGTTATACAATGTGGTAAGTTTCTGAAGGTGTGTTTGCGGGGCCGCTGCATACACTACATCTCCGTATTAAATAGCCGGCATAAGCATTTGTTGTACAATTTGATTTCTTACCGTGGGGTTCAGGCAGGATTTGTTTCTGTACAGGGCACCTAGTTTGGGGTAAATTTTAGATGAGACATTGTGGTCAGTGTTTTTTTTTTTTTTTGGGTTTTTTTTTTTTACTTACGGTTTAGTTTTCTACAAAGCTGTGATTATTGTGTAATAAAGGACAGTTTGGATTTGTTTCTTAGACTGTACTTTAACCCTTTTGCTGCGGAGGACGCGCTCAGCACGTCCACCCGCAGGTAGGGTTCCATGCGGAGGATGTGCTGAGCGCGTCCTCCCTTTGGGGCCAGCGATCGGCCAGATTCCGGCCGATCGCTGTGCCCCCCGGTGCGGGCTGACATCCTCGATGTCAGCCCAGCACCCGGAACCGCCGCCAGCACAATTAGATGTCATCGAGGCGGCGCGATGACATCTAATTCAGGCGCCCCCCTGTGTGTGCGGAGGAGGTGCTTGAAAGGGAGGGGGGAGGTCCTTCGGACCCCTCTCCCTCCCGATCGCCGGGGTGCAGAGGGTTAATCCAGGCACCGTTTGGAAGGGCACAGCCTGGGGGCATTAACCCCATGGGGGCTGGATCACGAATCGGCGCCGGTTCGTGATCCTTTCCCGGAGCTGGCCAACATCTTGGATGTCGGCCAAACTTCCGGGAATGCCCCCTGAGGACTGGCGTCATCGTGCATAGCACGATGACGCCAGTCCTGGAGTTAACCCCTAACTGCCACCAATGGTGGAGATAGGGGGTTCATTGGAACCCCCTATCTCCCGATCCGTGGCAGCTAAGGGTTAATGTTTGGTACTGTTGGATCGGCCAGAGCATGGCCGTTCCAACGATACCAAACATGACCATGAAAAAAGTTTTTAAAAAATATATAAATAAAAATATTATAAAAAAAAAAATTTTTTTTGTTTAATGCAACAATATTGTTCCCATTTCAATTATAATGTGAACAATGATACTGCACTAACGATTTTTGTATGCGGTGCGTTTGTTAAAAATCACGTAATTTCCCCCAAAAAAAGTAACGAGACCCCATTTCTAATTTTTTTAACAAGCGCACCCCATACAAAATATAACCGCAATTGCTCGCATGTTAAAATGTGAAAAGAAAAACCACTTTACACATTCTAAATTATTAAAAATTTATATTTTATTGCAATTTTTGTTATAATATACAGACAGGTCATGACGTATACATATAATAATGATATATTATGAATCTGCCGAGTCTGACGGAAAGAACGTTATATAATATGTCTGGGTCATATACTAAAATAAGCCTTCAAAACACGTTTAAACAAGATGAGCGAAACAGGTAAAAATGAGCTCAGCACAATAGTGTGAAACAAAAAACGGAAATTGCATAAAAATCGATAAATTACTATAATAGTTGAAACGATGTTTAAAAACTAATCCATTAAGGCGCAGCGATCTTATATTGACAGGCGATTTATCTACAATGTCTCCTCAGCTGCATCTGTTGAGCTGAGGATAGAAACATATTTTGGGTGTCTGCAAAGCTCCTTGTATCGAACAGTCTCTAAATGCATTTAAATTCTTTTTTCTGCTAAAGAATTCGATAAAATGTAACGCTTTTGTTTCACGGAAAACATTTGGTTGGAGCAATCCTGCACAAGAAAATCACCATATTATCCATCAAATTAATGTGAAGCACATTTATCAATAAATGATGATAAATTAACAGAGCACATAATTAATACTCCTCACTTAGCTTGGCCGTAACCGTGGACTTTTAACCATGATCTCATTAATTGAGTACTTTGCAGATTTCATGGATAAGCTTTAGAATTTTCTTTTTTCTGACATTTGAGGTAAGTCTTACATTTAAACAGTAACAAATATTGTTGCTACTGTCATTTCAGTTAAATATAACATTTAAAGGTTGTGCAGCCACATAGTTAGCCTGTGATACGTCATCCGCAGCATAGCTGAATCCTGTTTGATCAGTTTACCGGTCCCAATGTCCTTTAATTAAAATCCAAATACAGTGATTTCATACACTTATCCACCAAGCATTGAAACACACACACCTGGTTCACAAAGTACTTTTCTGCACCTTCTGCTCTGAATTTATTATTTTGTGTAATGCATTTGACTAAACGAAACTACAGTTGCTTTTTGAAGCAGTAATGCAGACATTTTCCACGGAGCCTTACAGGATAGTGATTAACTAAAAGTACAAAAATACCAATTTTAAAGAAAGACATATGGTGGCATTCTGCCTAGTTAAGTTGTTGCTTCATTTTCATGAATTGATGTTGTCCCTGCCCCCACCCCCACCCATTTTGCGCTTGTGTCAGCACTGTGTGATATCGTTTTATAGGTGATTTTTGTTTTTTTCCCCCTCCCTTCTCCATTTTAAACTGTCATTTATATAGTGCCAACAGTTTCTGCAGCTCTTTACAATAACCAAATCTGCTGCCTATGACTAATGTCTCCAATAGGTGTTGTTCAAATATTTATGCAGGCGTGTCTGCTTTTATGAAAGGGAAGAAACACAGACCTATCATTTACCTGCTCAGCCGGCATGTCTACTTGGAGTTTTCCTATAATTGATGCAGTTGTAAAATGTTTCAGTTGTTCTGCCTCTCCGAGGTGACTTATTGACAAATATACGGCTGAAAGGGACACTGCCACCAAAATAATGAAATGTCCTTATTTTGTTCGGTTTATGCTGCTGAAACAGTACATACTTAGTTTTTTTTACTCATGTTTTCTTGTTTTTAGATTAAAAACAACTTACTTTGTCTCCGGGTGTATCCATTTTGGGATCTTGTGTTTTAAACCGCTGCCCCCCCCCCCCCCCCCCAGTAGCTTTACAGCACTTCTCGCTGTGTGGCATTGGGCATAGAGTGGAGTGAATTGGTCAGAAGTCCAGAAAACTGACTCCCTAGCATTGCATTGTGTGGGATACATGCAAAGGACCTCACTGGGGGTAGATTAAATAGATGCAAGCTTAATATCAAATCTCCCATAGCTATCATCTCTATCTTGGGTAGCATAAACAACACCGTAGATTCCCTGCAGCTTTGTCAACCCATTCACTTCACCACCCCATTGCATCTTTGCTGTTTTATCCTATGCCACGGCTGCAAAGTGAAACTTTGGCTAAGATCTTGGTAAATGCTGCATCATGGTAAAAATCCACAAAACGGAAATGAGAAACATCCAACTTTTAAATTTCTTTTTGCCTGCAATTCATAAAAGAAACAAACCTTTTGTTTTTTCTAACATTTTTGTAATGCACAAGTAAATCTAATTGCAGCTTCTGTTAATGTTCTCCCTCTTCAAGGGACCAACATGAATGCTACCAAATGTGTATCGGAGTTTCCTCCATCTTGTCATTCTCTAAGGTATTCCTTACAAGGTGCTAGTGTTGCAAATACTATAGAGAACCTCTGGCATTGCAGCGTCGACAAATACCAGCCTTCTCAGAACTAAATTCTATAGAGAAACCGTAGCTGCTTCAGTGTTGCATGTGCTGTGGCTCTGGTTCTAGTTTTGTGAAATGCCGGCATCTGTCGGTGCTGCAATACAGATCATTTTTGCAGGTCTTTGCAGCACCAGTGCTTTATGAATAGCACTTTAAATATTGAATTTTCCTAAACCCGTAATACTTGTTTTTGATCTCCTGTCATGTATTTGTAAATAAGGAATTCTATCCTGTTTGTTTCCTTTCTTCTAGGAGGCCTTTGGAATTATGGAAATGTCAGGTTTCATTTGTGGATATGTTTCTGCCATCTTTTATCTGAGTTCTAGGTTCCCTCAACTTTATAAGAATGTAAGTATTTTGTTATCCTAGAACTAGTTTATTATCTTTTTGTAAAATCTAATATTAAAATTATTTTATCCTTACACTGGTTCCAGTTTTGTGAGACCTTGTCATGGAACTGGCATAGCGCTCCCCGCTTCAACCCCTATACTTTTATTCACATTGCGAAAACTCCTAAAGAAACAGACAATTGCCTTAAAGACTTTATGCACATTTATATTGTGTGGTGTTTAATGTACTGTAAAATGCTTGGTTTTAGTTTAAATTTACTTTTATTACTGTATGTGAATGTGAACTTGGAGATGTGTTTTGAAATTGCAGTCTGAGGTTATTTTCAATGCCCTCTTTTGTGTGGAATGTTTGAGTAATGTGTGAATATGCAAGAAGACTTTTCTTTGTCTGTTATCTGTTTGTAGTCATGAGTCTGGGGCAGTGTTTGACTGACAAGGCAATCTGATCTATTGGAACAATAGATTATGCAAATGGTGTGTGATAACTGAATGCTAAGGAATGTTTACTGTAAATGTCTAAATCTAACACCCTGAGGTAATCAGAGTTCCAGTAAATCAATGTTCGTGGTTTCGTATGTAAATAAACCCTGTTGGACCACATAAATATGGTTTCCTCAGTAAAGCAGATCTAGTTCTTGGTTGATACATTCAGCTTGTCTGGTGTTATTCCTCTGCTCTATTCCACTCCCCATCAGAAGGCACGAGCGGCCATCTGAAAGATAACATCGGGGCTACGGGTCAGGAGCTCGAAAGCCTGCAGATCCCTAGAAGCTTCTGTATCTTCGGCCCACCACTGGCACAGATCCCTGCCAGCCAGCCCAGGTCTCCCAGCAGGCAGAACAAAGGTGCTGAGGACCGCATTCCCAGTAGCCGGGCTGACTGCAACAAGGGGGTGTCTGGAGAGCCAGGACAGACCTATAAAAGGCATAGGATGTACAATAGTATTGCTGACAAAAATGGCGAGAACTTTGAATACAAAAATACTAGTAAGTTTTGTGAAGTCACAGGGTCAGTAATGGGAGATTTTGAACATGGCCTTCCATGTGTAATGCTTTTTGTAAATATGGCTCTATTTAGATGGAAAATCCCTGCAGTCAAATTAACCCCTTCACTGCTGAGCCTTTTCACCCCTGTGTGCTGAGATAACTTTGACCCTTTTGTGCTCATATTTTGAAGTAATCTCGTCAGAGCCAACTTTTTTTTTTTCTCCCAGCAGCTTCAAAATATCTGCTTCAAAATATCTGCTTCAAAATATGTCATGATAATGTCTAAAATGTAAATTTTTCTTCAGATTAACATCATTTACATCTTGTAAAATTATTTTTTCACATTTTATCATCCAAACATTTTGTGGTTCTATGGAGTACAGTTAAAAAAAATTAAATGGGAACCTGTTACTTCGTTTTTGGGGAAAATACAAAAGTTTAACCAAAACTGAAAAAAATTAAAACCCTTTATTTTGGGATTGTGTTTAAAGAATGCTTTGTAAAAAATGCTGAACTTACTTCCTGCGTGGAAAATGAAAAGTGATAGCCGTGCTATTTTATACGTGATGGACAATGCCATTGCATTGGAATAATTTTTTTTTCTTTTTCATGGCCATGTTTGGTATCCTTTAGAAACGTTCTGAAAAAGGAAAGAAACTGAATCTGGAGTGTCACACTTCAGATAAATGTGATTAACACAATTCTTATTGTATACTCCTGTTGTGAGGATTAAACCTCAATTAATCTAAGTATTCAGGCGATCGGTTGTTCCCTCGCCAAGAAGAACACTCCTTGTTTAACAGTAGTTCGGGAGTTTGTTTTGATAAAGTGTTAATCTTAACTGTCTCAAAACCTGGTAAAACCACAACAAAATCAAACCATTAGCCAATATATTGAGGGCAGCTAAAGTGTGGCTTGATTCACTTGATTGTATATGGTTAATTGGGCTGTATATAGTTCATTGCCGTCTTTGGTGCGCAAAGATATTTCAGGGTCGGGGTTTTTTTTTCCCCCCCCTCCCCTGCAGCCGTTGGCAAGGTGTCCCCCCCCCCCCGGCTGCATTCAGACAGGGCTGTCCTTGGTGCTGTTTCAGCACCAAGGCCAGTTTGATTTTGATTTTTTTTTTTTCATTTGGCGGCCTGTCCATTGGCCACCTTGGGTCGTCCATACGCTTCCAGTGGATGACCCTGATCAGCCGACAGTGGTGTACGTAGCCTGGCGACAGTCTGTTGTCCAACTGGTTCCAGTGGGCGGGCAGCCTAAAACGTTTTGCCCTTCTGACAAGGAATACTTCAATTAAAGGTACACGAATAAAGAAAATATTCTTTGTTTTTGTTGCTGATATCTTGCATGAGAAAAAGAAACATGTATGTTTAGTTAAGAAAATATTTTACTCTCACTGGGTGCATCCATTTTTGTGTAGGAAACTGCCCCACCACCTTCCCCCATTTGTTTTTACATCACTTGCTTCTCAGTGTGTGGCATTGGGTATAGAATAGAGTGAATAGGTCAGATTTCAACAAATCTGACTCCTAAAGGATTAGCCTGTGTGGCGTGGATGCGAAGGACATCACCAGGGGTATGTTAGTCCACTATCAGATCTACTTAAGCTGCCATTTCTTTTCTTGGGTAGCCTAGACACAGGCTATGGCTCCCCTGCAGCCTTGTCCCAGCTGGAGTACCACAGCCTCGGCATTGATTTGCAGCGTCTTCTCTGTCTACTTTGAAGACCTCTTCAGGTGCTGCAAGCCTTTCAACTGGAGTCCAGGTGCCTATTCATTCACCTGCCTGCTCCAAGTCAATGCTCAGGCCCTGGGATTCTTTTTCCAGTTCGTCTGTAGGTCGAGCAGTATTGGACCATTCTTATCAACTATGCATTCCACATCTCAAGTGTGAGCTAATGTTTCCTTGCATTTAATGTCTGGTGGCAGAGGTAAAATTGCAAACAAAGGTTTCAGGATTCTAGAAGTACTTGTTTTAAAGGTTGGAGTGTATATTCTGGTTTCTATATTTATTGTATCCATTTTCCTTCCTTTTTAGTATCAAAGAAAATCCACAGAGGGCACCTCTTACATGCTGTTTGCTCTGGCCATGCTTGGAAACTTAACCTATGGGTTAAGCTTGATGCTGAAGTTGCCGGTTTCCGGCCATTGGAAGAGTCAGTACATTGTACATCATTTGCCCTGGTTGATCGGGAGTTTCGGTGTTCTTATTCTCGACTTCTTTGTATCCTTTTCTGTAATGAATTTGTTTTGCAGATCTTTGCATAAATGTGTTCTGTGGTTTCAGAGCTGTATAAATGTCCCATCTGTAGACGTGGGTGATGGTTACACTTTAGTGTCTAAATATGTAGCCCAGAGTTCAGCTACCTTGTCCCTCTTGATGTATTGGAACCACATTACCCCATGAGTGTTCTGGCAAACTAACAAGAGGCTGCATATCATGGGAGGGCAAAGGTTGCTGACACTTGCTCTTCATTTTTTTTTTTTTTTTTTTTCCCCCCTCCATCAAGATTTAGTAAAATTAAATGAACAAAATAATTATTACTGTGAATATGTAGAAAAAAATTATTACTCCATGCTTTCTGAAAATATTCCTGAGCTTAAGCGTTAACAGATGACAGCACAATTCCTTGCTTATCGGAAACACAAAATTACATCGGATTCACTGTCGCTGGAGGTGGAGCCTTTGCTAGTGAACGAAGAAGAGACCTAAATTCCCAGACTGCTCCATGTTTCTATTAAATTTACATGACATTTCCTTGGTTTCTGGCACGGAGAGCTTGTATGTGTTTCATAAAGGACCACGTGTATATGTGTGCTCACCTAATATGCCTAACTATCGGTGTATATAATGTTAAATGTTGTGTAAATATATGGTTCTCTAGATGTTACTACTTGTGGTGCTATAAAAGTAAATTATATGGACTTCGTGAAATATGTTATGGGGAACAAATGCAATAATGTAAATATAATGAATGTCATGTCTTGCGGTCCTTAAACCTATTTTTCATCCCTTCCCTTAACTTGGTTTACTTAATCGCTGTGGATTTATTCATTCACATTTTGAATAATCATGGACTAAAAATGATGTAGCAAAAAATAGAGCCCACTCTGCAGATGGAGAATCTTTTCAGTCTCCAATTTTGCCCTAAATATTGCAAATTTGATGAAGCTGCCAGATTTCCCTTGCTAGTTTACCAAGTGCATAGTGCAACACATGCAGCAGGCACAGTGAGAGGGATGCCAAATCGTCTCCTCTCTGGGCATTTAAGCACACAGTCCTATCATTTCAAAACGTGGGAAGGTCAGGTTCGCTGATCTCAGCCATATAGGGTATTTTAAAGCGCAGATTGTTATTGGACGATTGTCAGAAAACTAAAGTGGCCAATGTGGGACCAATGCTCTTGTATTGTGCAAGAAATCCACAATTGAAGACTTTTCTAGCACAAAAATACCCAAAAATGTTAACTTGCCAGTTTCTCTCTGTATATGAACGAATATCGGAGATATAGCATGGTGCGGCACCTGGAGCTGCCATCATGCTGCACTGTGAGTGAAAAGTAGACACGAGTTGTGTGATAGACCCTCTTTGACACCAATGCTCAGTCCTTAGTGTGTCAGTAGCCAATCACAAGGCAGTAGAGGGCAAGGTGACTCCTCTGTCAAATACCCATTGGCATAGATCTTTATGCCAAAGTAGTGAGTGATGCGTGGATTGCGTCTTGTGATAAAGCCGTTCTAGGAATCTGTCGATTTGCTGGCTATCGTCCAGGCTCTCTACATGGGTAGAATTCCTATTGATAACTTAATTCCTATAAAATTTTGCATAGCTGTGTACTCTGTGACAGGTTTAGTTTATTGTATATGAATTATCTAAATATATATTCATTTGAGGAATATATATATTACACTTCTAAACTTCCATTTGATAGCCTCCCCCATGAAAAATATGGGGGGGGGTGTAGGTAAACAACGCAAAAAGGTTTATACAGATTGCAACGCCAATCGGCAAGCATAATTAATCAGTTTTCCCTGCCAGGGAAATGACTACTTGAAATATGTAGACTGTTTTTTCATACAGGGTAGGTCATTTATGTAATGCTTATTGAACAACTGTTGGGTAATATATAAACTTGGGCATCTACATACTGTGTTGAGGGATTTCCTCTTGCAATGAACAAGATTTATTTGGAAAGCGCTGATGTTGCATACACAGAAATTCACTGTTGCAGTAGTGACAAACACGGGCGCTTCACAAAAACCCGACACTGCTGCAGGAAAAGCTTGTCCTGTGGTTGGTGTAAAAGTGTTTTTCTCTGGAGAAAAATGGCCCTTGGTGAGCGTAATCTGGTCACTTAAGGCTGGGGTCAGACGAACGCAGTGTGAACACGCGTGCAGCTGCACTTTATTACGGCCGCAGTAGCAGCAAATGACGGCCAATATACGAAGTACGGCTGCGCAACTCAAGTGGCAAAGGAACGCATTTTTTTCGAGAACGTAGAACCGCTAGTACTGCGCTGCGGCCGCATAGCGGCGTGTGTGCGTGATTAGGCGACATCAGACGCTGCTCATGTCCGGCCAACATAACGTCCAGACACCCAAAAGTTTCCTGGTTTGGATCCGTAAAAAAAATCACAGCCGAAATTGCGCATCGTATGACCGCTATCGCGTCATCCGTGAAAAAATGTGTTTGGACGCATCGGCGTACTTTTTGACGGTAGACGTTAAAAATGCGTTCATCTGACCCTAGCCTAATTAAGGAGAGAAAAAGAAGGGATTACAGAAAGTGATACAATTCTTGGGCCAAATTTCTCAAGGTAAACCATGCTAGTGGTCATCACCATGTTGTCTATAAATCATCCACCCTGCCGCCGAAAGCAAAGCCAGAAGCTAACCATTCTTTGGAAGAAGCCGTAGCTATAAGGCCTGGTTCACCTGGGCGTTTTACAGCGCATTCCTACGTGCTGTATAAGGCTCAAACCCTGAAATCCCATTATTTCCTAGGAGCATGGTTCACACCTGGGCGTTTTAGAGCGTGTAGGAACGTGCTGTAAAATGCCCTACGCCCAAAGAAGTACAGGAGCTTCTTTAGGGCGTATTACAGCGCGTCTTGCGGCCATAGACTTCAAAAAACTCGCGTTTCTAATTGTCTAAAACGCACATATGAGATACGTTCAGGTGTAAACCCAGCGTAAATCTCTTCAAGTGGAGTTCGACATTTCAAAGTATTCAAAAGATTTTGGAATTTTACAAACTATCTTGTAGTTGGCACCTTAAGGATGGATATCTCCAACACGCCACCCTTTAAAACACCCCTAGTATTTAATATATTTGATTTGTATAGATTTGTTTTGGATATTTTGTATGCTTCGGAAACGATCAGATCTTCTTGTTGGCCTTCTGGTTTCCTCTCACTGTTTCAATCTAAGCCCGTCAGGAAGTGGACTTTATTTGGCATTTTTAGTTTATGTTCAGTTGTAACAAATGTTTTGTTTTTTGTTTTTTTTATAAGATTTATAAAATGGTTAGCATTTAGATGTATATTGAAGATTGTGCAATATTTAATTGATGGTGCTGAGAATTTGCCATCTTTTTTAAATACAGCTTCACAACTTGTTTTTGTAATTACTAAGAAAAACACTTGACACTTAAAATGTCACCGTTGTATGTTATGAGCAGTTGTATGTAGATCTTTATCAGGGGAATTTTATGGGGGGGTTTTCGCTACCTTTTCAAATTCTGAACCCAGGGCCTCCATATTTTTGTAGGAATTACAAGAAACTTCCATACAGTGACATGACCTTACAAAGATAAAATCACCAGCTGACTTTCACACAAGGAACATCTTGGGTCATTTGTTCATGCACTTTATGAAATTTATGTATTGTAAGACTATACGAATTCTTGAGTAAAGTTTCACTTGAGATTCTGTTGATTACCTGTTTTTCCAGCAAACCCAAGGTTTCAAAGTGACATTTCAATTTTTATTGTATGTAATTTTGGCTATGTAAACAGGTAGAGGATCGGCAGCGACCATGGATCAGAAACATTAGGTTTAGATCACTTTTCTCTAGAATTGTTTATTAAACATAACTCTCTTAGACTTAGACATGTACAGACAAACAACTCAGGAGTATATTTTGACCTTTGTTTTGTATTTGCTGTCATATATGATTGCTGAAAGGTTAGTCTCTTTTTGTAAGTAAGCGTATTGATGCAGGGAATATTAAAAGCCAGAGTTTTAGGCTGGGGTCAGACGAACGCAGTGTGAACATGCGTTTAGCCGCACTTTATTACGGCCGTGGTAGCAGCAAATGACGGGCAACATACAAAGTACAGCCGCACAATGCAAGTGGCAAACAAACGCATTTTTGCAAGAACGTCGAACCGCTAGTACTGAAGCACAGAGTGCGCTGCGTCCGCATAGCGGCGTGTGTGCGTGATTAGGAGACCTCAGACGCTGCACATGTCCGGCCAACATCACGTCCATTTTTTTTTATAGCTCCGTCAAAAATCACGGCCGTAAATGCGCACTGTGTGACCACTGTTGTGTCTTCCGTCAAAAAGTGCGTCCATGCGAAAAATGCTTTAGTCTGACCCTAGCCTTAAACTTAAATTCGGTTTGAAAACCTCTTGAAATGCACAATTTAAATATTGTCCATTGCAGTTGGTTTTAGCGTTCATTATGCTTACAGTCTGTAATTATTGGTGCCCCACCACCCACTCAGACCCAAACATTGCACATTTTGGTAACCCATACTTTTTAAGGGAAAAAACACATATAGTTTGTGAAAAGTGCATTGGGATGAAATAGCTTCTGGAAAGAATATAAAAGTTATGTAATTTAGTGGTGCTGTCCTAATGTTTCCTTTGTCAGGAACTGAAGATGGGGTGTATGTAATATTTATATTATGGGCCCATTATTCACTACCTCATTGTACTATTTTACTCTAGGATAAACTAGGGCCGCAGGGGATATTTAACACCTCCTGACCTACGCTGTGTTGTTAGCATAGAGTAGACTGACATTCAATCACTAGGGTCTTCCTTGGTGGACATCCAGAAAATCAACAAATGATACGTGAAAATACAGACACTTGCTGGGCTGAGTGCTCCACTGATGCCTCTCCATGCAAATGCATTTTGAGGCCTTGGCCAACCAGGGTTGCACATCAATCCAGTTCGTTTACTGGAAGTCTGTCTAGCATGAGCTGATTGGCAGCCTTCCGAGCTGAGGAAAACTTACATTGGAGTGAAATCATAGCCTGCCCAGCTCAACATGACCAATTGACTGTTAATTTAGGCTAGAGTGGCTTTTGTTTTTTCCATTTTTGGAATTGTTTCAAAATAATATGCAGGTCTATTCACGAATTGTGACACTCAGAAGAGAACAATCGAGCCCAAATAGCAGATTTGGAAACATAAATGGGAGAATTTTTCTGGTTTGGGAATTTTTGACCTAGACTTTTCACTTCTCCCAATTCTCCGGAGTTCCACCTTTTAGTGAACAGACTTGATGGTGTCTGTGTAAATATATATTACAGCCACAATATTAATGAAATTTTTGCTTTAATCTTATGCCTGCCCTTGTCAGATTTAGACTTGCGTTACAACACGTAAAGTGAACTTTTTACCTGTAAAAGCAAGCAAAAGAAAATAAAGCTTTGTTTATATTTGCAATGGGTTTTGATTCTTTTCAACATTAAACACCTTTTATTTCCTCATCTTTCCATGAATTAGTATCTTTTTAATGTTTCTTTTATTATGATGACGGTGTACACAGTATAACACTTCAGGTACTCCTGCAAAGCTTCTTGGCCACGGTATGTCCGTTTGAATGCTCAGGCTGTAGTCTTTAACAGATTAGGTAACAAGCGTTTTGGATTAGATTGAATGACCTATATAACAGACGTGCTAATTAAATGGTTTCAATGTAAATCGAACTATATTCCTTTTGCCTTTTTTATTTTCTACATTTCTCACTTCTGCCACACGGCAGCTTATTAGGTTGGTAATAATTGTTTCATCTTTGAAATAATGTGAACTAGCATTATTGCAGATTAAACCCAAGGAGTGACTCTTAACCCTTTCACTAACAAGTAATATTTCAATGAAACAATGGATGTGTGGGTAACACTAAGGCTAGGGTCAAACGAACGTATTATTCGCAGCGACCATCAAAAAGTGCGTCTGAACGCATTGACGTATTTTTTTTCACGGCATGCGTGAAAACGGTCATACAATGCGCATTTTCGTGCATGGTTTGTTACGGATCCAAACCAGGAAACTTTGGGTGTCTGGACGTTATGTTGGCCAGACATGAGCAGCGACTGACGTCTCCTAATCACGCACAAACGCCGCTATACGGTTGCAGCGCACTCTGTACGTCCGTACTAGCGGTTCTGCGTTATCGAAAAAATGCGTTAGTTTGCCGCTTGCGTTATGCGGCCGTACTTTGTATATTGGCCATCATTTGCTGCTACTGCGGCCGTGATTAAGTGCGCCTAAACACACGTTAAAAATGCGTTAGTCTGACCCCAGCCTTAAATGAAGTAGAAACTGGCAATTTTGCATAAAGATTGTTCTACTGCAATGGTTAGATTGAGGATGCACAAATACTATTATTTATAAGTCAGAGTACTGATACTTTTTTCAGGTACTCACCGATACTGTGTACCGATGCTTTTATTTAATGTCGTGACTGCTTTCCAATAAAAATAATTTAGGATTTTGCTGAAAGCCTGTCCAGTTTTATGTTTAATATTGAAATGTATGGCCAAACACCCCATTTACCCAGTGCACAGACTGGATGGAGAGATAGATACCCCCATACAGACACAGAATGGATGGATAGATACCCCACACAGACCTCAAACACTGCTGCTGGCAGAATGCAATAACAGCATTCCACCAGCATTCCCCGCTGGCTAGCTTGCTGCATAGTCCTCTGTGCGCCTGCTGGCATGTAAGGGCTGTGACACGCTGTTGCGAGATCTCCAACCCCGCTAGATTAATGCTGGTTTCCGCACCACAGCCTTCACCGAAGGGGAATGTTGTTAATACTTTCTGCTAGCAGCCCCAGCCCCTCGGATACTGCAAGCCAGTCCAGCGCTTTTCGGTAGAGAGATCTCGGCATTTGCATGAGTACCGAGTACTTGTGCAAATGCCAGTGTCGGCACCGATCCTTGGTGCATATTCGGTTAAATGATTAAAATTTGGTTAAACTTGCTCATGTACTGATAAGATGAAGACCTGCAATCGATGTCATTCATTTCAAGAGCAACTTATAAGTACTCTGTACAGACTTACTGATGGGATGAAAGTTCTAAATTGTAGATGGCGTCCCTTATTTAGTATAATTTTGGTAATCGCATTTGTGTAACAATTATTTGAGAATTGTACATATAATAAATATGGTTAGATATTACACTTATGGTGATTTGTAGTGATCATAATCAGGGCTCAAAATTTCAAGTCCCAAGCTACTAACCAGGCCATAAGAGTTACCCGCCACCAGTTGCTCCACCTAATCCCTACCCAGGCCTTAACTCCGCCCCTAAACACCCCGCCCCCTTAAATTATCTTATGAAATTACACTGTTAAAGGTTTTATTTAGAATAAAGTTACAAAAATAACATTAATACCCAGACATCAGACCCCAGATACATGTATACCCAGTTATCAGACCGCAGTGTGAGCAGAGCGAGGCGACAGGGAAGCTCCTCTCTACCTCCCTGCCAGTGACAGACATGAGCTTGGTCAGGTTAGGCAGCCGATCTCTGCCACCGTGCAGCCAGGGGAAGGGGGGCTGCACAGTGGCACCGCTGGAATACACCGCACAAAATAATTTATTGTGCTGCCTGCGTCTGCATTTCCACTCACCAAATGCTAGTAGGTGAGTGGCAATTTTGAGCCCTGATCATAATGATATCACTGACAATGCAGCTTTCAAAAAATACCAATATAATCGAAAAAATACCTGAGAGCATGCATGTTTTTGGTAGTAAAAAGGGTAAACCTTACAGTCTACATTTACTTAGAGTGAAGAAAAGATCAGCAATATTTCAGAAACCTTTTTATCAGAGGCATAATAATTCAGGTGTAGGTGGGTGAGCTAATACCGTCTAAAACAAGAGTTAGCAGTAATGTGTATTTTGAACATCCTCCACGTTGTATTCAATCTTAACTATATGGCACATTATGATAAATTGCTTAAAATTTTGTGGTAATTTAATATACAGGGTGTCCATAAAGTCTCTTTACAATTTCAAGAATTTATTAAAAGGCAAATGAAAAAACAGATAAGTGAAAATTATTACAAAATGAGACGGATATATTTCCGTTTTTTTTTTTTGCCTCATTTAATACACCTCTATATGGGCACCATTAGTTGCACGAAGCACATCAAGACGATACTCGATTTCTTGCCATGTTCACTGTAACATACCCTCATCAATGGTGGCAATGGCATCAGTGATCCTCTGCTTTAGATTAGTGATGTCCTGTACCTTTGTTCGATACACAATATCTTTAACATAAGCCCATAGAAAGAAGTCGAGGGGAGTGATATCTGGTGAACGAGGTGGCCAGGGAATTGGGCCACCCCTTCCAATCCACCGGTCTGGAAATGTTTAATTTAGGAACCCACGAACATGCTGTCCCCAATGTGGTGGTGCACCATCTTGCTGGAAAATGATGGTTGAAGGTCATGCAGTTGTGGTGCCACATATTCAGTCAAAAGGTCAAGGTAAACATTTACAGTAATTGGTGTCTCGCGGAAGAAAAACAACTTCTTTCTATGGGGTTATGTTAAAGATATCGTGTATGGAACAAAGGTGTGGGACATCCCTAATCTAAAGCAGATGATCACTGATGCCATTGCCCCCATTGATGAGGGGATGCTACAGCGAACATGGCAAGAAATCGAGTCCCGTCTTGATGTTCTTTGTGCAACTAATGGTGCCCGTATAGAGGCGTATTAAATGAGGCAAAAAAACTTAAATATATCTGTCTCATTTTGAAATAATTTTCACTTATCTGTCTTTTCATTTGCCTTTATTTACAATTTCAAAAATTTATTACAGACTTTATAGATACCCTGTATAATATTTTGTGAAAAAAACGAGACGTTTACAGATGAGGAGTTTGAATCAAATCATTGGTGACTGTAAGCATTACATGTGTGCAAGGTTAATTACCAGACGCTGCAGACAAGGTCTTTTATTATATATACTTTAGGGCTTTTGTATAATATTCTAATATAGGTTGAGCACCTGCTACCCAAAATCCTGAAGATCCCTAAAACCAGACCATTGTGGGGCATTGGGTCTTGGGATTGAGGAACTGCTCACCCTCTCTTGATTTAACCTCTCAACTGCTGCCACTGAGTGGTTTTTAGTAATTGGCTCCAGGGTAACAAGCCTGTTACATGGTTTATACCAGTGTTTCCCAAACCTGTCCTCCGGACCCTCCACCTCGCCAGGTTTGCCAGATATCTGAAGCTCAGCACAGGTGATATAATTTGCTGCTCAGTGATTGCAGGATTCATTCTACTTTTTCCCCCCAAGGTGATCTGCAAAATCTGGCCTGGTTGAGGGTACTGAGGAGAGGTTTGGGAAACACTGGTTTATACTATGTTGTCTTGACGTTCGTGAGATACTTGTTGCATGTGCACATTAACTGGCTTCATTTAAGATCAAGAATTCCATATTGCAGGTCATCTCTAACTGCAGACAGAATTGATTTTAGATTTAACCAATATGTCATACATTGTACAGTACTTTGTGCTCGGTAATGATTTTCTATGTTTGGATCTTTCTGTGAAATGCGTAATGAGACACATATCACCACAACAGGCATATATCTTATAATGACATTGAGTATGCTCGACGGAAATCATTAATACATACAGATCAATGTATCAAGCACACACTGTAACACCGTAATGAATGGAGCAAATTAACTTTGTTTCCTGTCTCTTATTGTCTTCACTAAATCTTTAAAAACAAGTCTGGACGTCCATTCTGTGACACACCTGTCATGTAGATCGGCGAAGGAAAAGGGGAGATTATCTTTACTATGAATTCATACACACTGCAAGAGAAACTACGGAGGTGTCTTTAAAATACAGCGAATTCTGGTCACCCTTCCAGTGTATATATATATATACATATACTTTAAGAAAAATATGGTTTTATTAGTGAAATCAAAAATTACAACCAACTTTCCTTAGACTATTTCGTGTAGATTTTTATTTTTTTCCCCAGTGGAAATCGTGGCTATAATTGAAAAGTTAGAAACGTCCTCGGAAACTTCAATCTGAATATATTGGATTTGTTCCCTTATGCATGGTGGTGCTAAATGTCTATCATCGTCATCAATATTTCCCAACAAATGTCCAGAAAAATACACAATCATACACAAGATTCAAAGAGAATCGAAAAGTCACCGCACGTTCGGTGACTTTTCGTTCTCTTCAATTGGGTGCGATTCGGCGATCCCATTTCGGCAACCCTGCGGTGTATTCAGCAAGTACCACAGGGCCGTCGAAGTGCAGGGAAAAGCCGCCACAAACCCGACGAACACTCACCGCAAAACCTGGCGAACGCACACCGAACCCCGCAGAAACATCTGGATTAACCCACCGAACACGCCAGAGAAAATTGAGCAGCCACCGATCACAGCGCAGAGCAGCCACCGGAAAAAGCCGACACCACAGACAAATGGAGTGAAGAAAAAAAAAAATACGCTTGAATGTTTGATAAGTGAAACGCTGTTTGCAAAGAAACTACAGAACGAAAATGTCTGAAATTTACATATAAGATCCAATGAATGATAAAAGGGCTGTTACAGAAAAAAGAAAAACGATAAAAAAAAACGGAAAATAAATTTTCGCAAAAAAATCCCGAAAAATGCCTAAAAGATCCTAAATCTATAAATAAAGAGACTCTTTACTGCAGAATAAAATAATAAACGGTTTATTAGATATTAGATTAAAACGGGAATATTTTTAACATTGAAGCCTATGGGATTCACCTGAATAAATCTGCCATATGAAACCACGGAATGGCAGGGCATTTCGGCAACCTTTCTCAGCTGGTTTGTGTTCTCTGAATAGACAAAACATTGCTTCTCTATGGGGATCTCACTGCCCTCGAACAGGCACCGTATGTGCAGACAATTCGCCAACATTTGGCGAACTGCCTGCTCTCTGAATAGCCGAATGGCCAGGAAAGGTAACTGTACGCTGAATTTCACTGTTCGGTTACCTTTCGGACACAATTAGGATCTCTTTGAATAACCCTGATTGTATTTTTCTCCAATATGTTGTACATATTTTATATTCCAGCCTATATATCAATGAACGTGCAATCAGGTAAAATGTTTTGGGTTGTCTTGTGTTCAGGTACATAACATATACAGATGGCTGGCTTTTTATCTCCATCTTCAGATGAGTTGGATTTATCAACATAAAGTTGATCAAATAAAACGCTCGACTTTAATCAAACAAGCAATCTCTCCAGCGTTTGCTTCAGTCCCCTTTTTTTTTTTTCCTTTCAAAAAAAGAAGACCCACCCTGGTCCATATGTTTTTGACTTTAAGGAAGAAGCAGTCATAGGACTATCGTAAGGTTTTCGCTGGGTCTAGGCAGAAGACATAACTCTTGAATTGCTGTAACAGTGGTACTAAAATGTGTATATAGAAATGTTTTCACCTACAGTTTAGATCTCCCATGCTAGAGGTTCATGGTCAGACACAGATCACATATGAAAGCCAGCATTACAAAATAATTCCATAAGTTTAAGTAAATCCTTTCAAGACAGGTCAAACCACTTGTTTACAAATATGGAGCTGTAATCCAACCCTTGGTGTAAACTTAATCAGAGTTTATTCAAACTTCCCAGATCCATTATCCCTTTCCTGTTGCAGGGCGTACTATGCCATCCCTATGGCAGGTGGGCTTTGAAGCCGCGGGGCGTACTAGTACGCCCTGTTCCAAGAGGACAATTGCTCCAACCAATTATCTCACCGGCTAGTCAGCATGGATCCACTTCCCAAATCTTCCGTATAACAAAATCAATGTGCTGACTCCTGCAAAAATGGGTTTATTTCCTCATTGCAAAATAAGAGACAACGTTTCAACCCAGGTGGGTCTTTGTCAAGTCTAAATTCACAATAAAATGACATCATATTTATAGTGTCTCCAATTAGTGACATCATACATCATTATTGAGTGCAACACAATCCAATTACGTCTAGCATGTTAACCCCTTCATGAAGGAGAAAAATGCAGGTGAAAATAATTGTACGTGATTAATTAAAGCAACAATACATGTATAAAAAAGAAATATCTTAAGTTATAAACCGATCACCTTTACATATTACCATCAATGATAAATATCATATTTATTCAATTATACCACTTGGAATGGTGATCATGTGTTCCTATAAGTCTAGTTACAGTATCCTGCAGCAGTTCCCGTTTATGTATTTCCTAGACAAGCTATCCTGCGGGCAGGGTTGTCTTTTCCTTATGTATCATGTAGTGTATGTTTCATGTTTGTGCTCCACCATTGTACAGCGCTGCCGAACCTGTTAGCGCTTTATAATAACTTGTTACTACTACTACCATCAATAGCAAAAATGTTGACGATTTCAGAGGAAGGGAGACCGATCAAACTCCATATTAAACCCCAAGGGCTCAATAGTATTTAGATGGCGAATCCCAAAAAGATCTTTCTTTTTAAGTGACCGCTCTCTGTCACCCCCCCCCCCAATAGATTTAGAGATCAATCACTTGAAACCTTAATTGGGAGACGTCATGGCCAGCTTCTGAAAAATGATGGGGTAATGGTAATTCTATCTTGGCGAGTCGTATATCTAATTTATGTTTTGTGATGCTGCTTTTGACTTTTTGGGTTGTCTCGCCTATGTACACCCATCTACAGGGACAATTAATCAAGTAAGTCACATAACTGGAAATACAAGTAAACTATTGCTTAATCTTAAATTTCCTTCCCGAGTGTAGGTGCACAAAGGAATCTCCTTTCATCATTGCTTTGCAGCAAGAACAGATTAAACAGGGAAATGGTCCTTGTTCGGGTCTACCAAACAATACTGGCCTAGTTTTTTGCCAAACTCTGCCTGTACCAACAGCTCTCCTAGGGAACGACCTATTTTAGACATGAGTGGTGGCAATTGAAACTCCGGTATTGTGGGATACGTATCCCTCAATATATGCCTATTCTTACCAAAAATTTGTCTCTGAGATTGTGTGTCCCAAATTTGGACACAAACACAATCACTTTTTATTTTATCCTTAACTCTAAACACATAGGGCTAAATTACAATCTTCGCGCAAACGTTTGCTCCGGCGCAAAAAAACATTAACATGAGGGGTAAAACCCTTTGCGCCGAATGCCGTATTACAAAGTCAGCGCAACAAACGCGCACAATCGTCTACCACGGGTGAACCTGCGCGAACCCTGCACGAGCGTACTGTACTGTGCGCGTCCTATACTTAACATTGTGAGTGCAAATGCGTTTGTGCGCTGGTACGAGGATGGTATTACAATCTATGAGCAGGAATTAACGCACAGCCTTTGTGCGCACAATTTTAACAACTCCTAAAAGCTGGTGTTAACGGCAAATTCTATCAACCTGGCCGAAACCAAATACACCAGCCCAAAAAAAAACACGCAGCAAAGTATAGTTACACATTCTACACATACCAAACCAATAAAATGGAGAAGTTGTGTGTGCATTTATTATTGCTGCAGCATATATGCTCAGATTGACTTTGACAGGTGCAAAAACTTAACTTAACTTGAGATAATTGTGGCTCTTCATTCTGATTGGCTGAATCGCGTGAAAAAAACAGTGCGCACACACTGATTTCTGTGCGCGACGGTACTGCGCGAGCATTTGGGAGTGTCCGGTTTACGCGCGTTATTGATCGACGGATGAAAAGACACGCGTGGATTGTAATTTCACGCTTTGCGCGAGCGTTTTTGCACGAAGATTGTAATATAACCCATACAATTCCCTTTCCAGCAAAGTGCCTGAGCCTCAGGTGATAAGGGCAACGACATAATAATAGTAATTCAGTATACACCCATGCAGAAGCTCGAGTCACCACAGGGACAGAGGTGATCGAGGACACTCATGCATTAGATAAAGATGTCTGGACTTTCTTTTAAATAGGAATAATTCACTGAAGGTAGAAAATAATCATTGTAATTTAGGAAAATGCTTATTATAACATAACATGCTGAATTAATTTGGGAAACGTTCAAAAACTCAAATGTCCAATTAAGTGCCAACTCTGTTCCAGTGTGGGGAACATATTGCAGGGGACAGGAAGGTTCACGGTTTATTAGATATTGGATTAAAACGGGAATATTTTAACATTGAAGCCTATGGGATTCGCCTGAATAAACCTGTCGAATGAAACCACCAAATGGCAGGGCATTTCGGCAACTTTTCACTGCTGTTTTGTGTTCTGTTCTCTGAATAGATGAAGCATGGCTTCTCTATGGGGATTTCACTGCCCTCGAACAGGCACCGAACAGGCACCGAACAGGCACCGTATGTGCAGGCAATTCGCCAACATTTGGCGAACTGCCTGCTCTCTGAATAGCCGAGTGGCCAGGAAAGCTATCCGTACGCTGATTTTTAGCGTTCTGTTACCTTTGGCAGCCATTCGGATCTATTTGAATAACCCTGAAAGCACATGCACACTTTTTTACGCTTGGGCAACGCATCTTACAACGGACGTCAAAATGGCATTGACGTGAGAAAGCTACAACGGACGAAGAGAAACCCCTACATACAGTTTCTTTTTTCTTTTTCTCAATGTCAGTCAGAACTAACTGATACTATACAGTTTTTTTCTTTTCTCAACGTCAGTCATAACCAACTGATGCAATGTAACCACAATCTCATCCGTTATAAAGTGCATCCATTTCAACTGTCGCACTGCGCAAACTCAGTGTGCTCATGTGATGGCAGCCAAAAAGGAGCCTCACAATCTGAAAACTGCAAGCACTCCCCAAAATTTGTATTCTGCAATAGAAGTTTTTCCACCTCTTGATCAAAACTCCTGTTTCTGTTCTGTTACAGTGTTTGTCATTTTGCTCTTTTTACTTTTCGTAGTTGCTTCACAGATTTGTGGAAATCTTGATGCTATTTAGAAATGGGTAATTTTTGTTGGTGTGTAATGGACTAAAATGAACACTAGATGGCAATATTGTCCCTGTACATAAATCCAATCTCTGCTGCAACCCCCCCCCCCAAAAAAAAAAAAAAGCAATCAAAATGTTATGTAGAAATTCTAATAAAAGGCTGGCAAACGTACAACTCCATAAATGGCTTTAACATCATTTTGTAAACTGTCTTCTATGCCCATTTATGTCCAAAACGTGATTTAAGCTAAATTGTAAGTTGCAGCGAGAAGGGCGCTCTTCTCTTTCCATTTCTCCAAGCGTCCATATATCCCTCTGTTCTATTATTACATCAAAGAAAAATATTTTTGCTTATATTTTTCTTCTTTTTTTACTAAGATATCCCATATTATTATAGATTACACCTTGATGGGACTGTTTTGTGTTACTAAGATAAATAGTGAAAGCTAAAAATACAATTTGCAGCTGTGTTATGTTTTCAGGTTGTTTTATGAGTAATATTTTTTTTTAATATAAATTGGGCTACAAGTGTATATTGATTATTGAAAGAATGTGTTCTTTCTGTTTTGCTGGAATCCAAATCTTAACTCAATCAGTGATTAAGATGTGAATGTATCACATTATCCTAGTGTTACTTTTGGCTGACCTCGGACTCCAGTACATTTTCCCATAAGGACAACATGATATTAAAATGTTGTAGATATTATCCATACCCAGTTAAGCTGGGGCAGATACTACAATTTCCCAAAAATTGAAAATTGGACAGGATTTAGCAGTAAAATTAAGTGACATAGGAGCACAAATTAAAATATTGTAATACTGAGGAGAAAAGACAACTGTACGTTGACAAATCATTATATAAAAACGGTCCATTAGCTTATTTGGTAAGTTCTCTTGGGGACAGGGCTTCTCTTGTCCTCTTGTATCAATTTTAACAAGCAATGTCCTATTCAAATGTATTTTTCATGCTGTTGTCCAAATAACTGTGCACCAATTTTGCCTTTCAACTGGACTGTAGATTGTAGAATCACTTGCTCTAAAAAATTATAATGATGATTATAATAATTAAGTGGAATTAAATCTAAAACAGCAGGTTTCATTATGTTTGTACTTACTGAAAAAATATAAACATATACCTTAGCTTATATTATGGTTTTCTTTCTGGAGACACACCGGTTACGATCTCTATAAATCTCAATAAAGAAGTTATTCACTAAGCCCCAAATTGCACTGATTGGCGCAATTTCCTTGGCAGTTCGTCTTACACTAACCTGTCAATTCGCCAAATACTGGCGAATTGACAGTGAAATCCAGTGCACCAAATTGTCCCATAGAGAAGTAATGGTTAATCTATTGACAGACCGCCGAAGTGATGGTGAAATGACCCGATTTTCGGTGTGTCCATTCGACAGATTTAAACAGACGAAATCCCATAGGTTTCAATGTTAAATATTTTAATTTTATTTTTTTAAAAAAACATTTATTCTTTTCCTTTTCAGCACAAAGTCTTTTACTTTTTTGAACAGGTTTTTTATTTTTTTCATGAAATTTTTGTTTCCCATTTTTTTCCAACTGCGTTTTGTTTTTAATTCTGTAACAGACTTTTTTATTATCTTTTAAAGGACTTCTTTATTATTTAGACACATTTTAATAAATTATTATTGGTTTAAACACCCAACAGAGTTTCGTTTTCTTTCTATTTTTATTATTTTTGTCTTTGTTCTTTTTTTACCAGGTTGGAGGATTTTGCCAGT
Organism: Leptobrachium leishanense; assembly: GCA_009667805.1. Taxonomy (NCBI): domain Eukaryota; kingdom Metazoa; phylum Chordata; class Amphibia; order Anura; family Megophryidae; genus Leptobrachium; species Leptobrachium leishanense. The sequence continues at coordinate 114,020,281 of CM019066.1, forward strand.
GCCCGTTCGATGGTTTTCAGAGCTCTCCAGTGACGTTCTCCAACTTTTTCGTGGCGCTTCAGTGACTCCATCTACGGCGCACTATGGTGAATAGTGATATACCGTAGTTTTGCCGAAATGGAATTGCCACAGTGTACAAAAAGTGCAAAGCACTTTAATTTTGGTGCTTTGTGAATAACCCCTTAAGTGTCTTCAAAAGTGCATTTCTAAATATTTTTCATGCTTACCGTATGCATCAAACATTTGCTTTTTCATTTATTTCAAAGGTGTTTTTAGAAAGCCAATCAGAATTAGTAGTAGCTATATTATTTTATATCGTAAGTTATATAGTTACATTTTTGTGATACATCAGAAATTCATCAGAAATTCATCTTGATTATGGATTTTTTTTTAATCAATCTATTTTATTTATTTATTTTAACTTTTTTTCAAATTCCTGCAATATATTGTTTATAGGAAGTATAAATAAATTGACGGTATTCAGTGATGAGCAGAAATTTGCCTTAAAAATATTGAATATTTAGTATAAATTACAACGGGGTAAAATATTTATTCTAAACGTTAGATATCAAAATGTGATTCATTCGAGCCCCTTACTTTTCCGCAGTCAGATACTAATTTTATAAATCGTAAGTATTCTGAATGTGTAAAATTTGTAAGATAAAATCTGGAAAATAAATTTCATGCTACGCTTGGTTAGTATAGACTATAATTGACAATTGATAAGCTTTAAATTGTTTCGTAAAGGAGATTTTTATAAACTGTAATTACCAGGAAATCACAAAACAGGAAGATATTGTAAATACGGATGTAGTCAGAATTATTCTGCTTCTTTAATATTCAGCTCTACACATTTCATTATTATTATTATTATTTTTTTTTACAAAATACATAATCTAAAATTTAAATATCCAGAATGAGTATGTAATCTTATCTCATAAAATAGCTACCTATTGCTGTTATCTTAATTACCCTGCATTTTACTGCCCATGGTTAGTTTAGATATACTTGAGCCATAAACTTTATCCTTGGAAGTGCATTCTACATCTGCTGTTGTTATAAAACAATGAGAATGGTGAACCGATACTGTACTTTTTCATTGTACACTCATTAGGCAAGGTTGTTAAACACAATCAATGGAGTCTGTAATTCTGCTAGATTTTCACGTTTTCCTAATGAATATGAAATAAATTAACTACTAAGATGTATAAGAAGTTATCATTAAATCTTGAAGAATTTAGGGGTTTTATCAAAATCTGTTGAAGAATGCCTGTAGAAATTACTTTCTATAGTACTTCCTGAGTTCATATAAAGTAGTCTGGTCCATCTGCAGTCAATTTGGCCATTAGCTCATTCTGACCCTAACTCCTAGTGCCTGGGGAGCTGCCGATTGTACAATTTCAGGGGTGCCCAGTAGCTAACCAAGGTCCTTGGGCAAAAATTAGGGAATACCCCCTTGCTAAACTCTGCCATGCCTTGCCCCTTCTTTTACTATCATGTCACATTCCTCTCATTCCCATGCTGCAGAGTCACAGAGAGACACACACAGAGGACACAAACACATAGATATACTGGGCCCAAACTCCTGTCCTGGACCTGGTCCTATCACCCGTGTCCTCAACCTGTAACCCCTGTCCTGAGCCACCTGTTTTTCACCCTGCCGACATCCAGGGCTCCTATCGTCATGGAAGGGACCCTGGACCAGGCCATTGAGACACATCCTCAGGTTCTGGGTCTGGGCCACCTTTCCTTGGCCTGAAACCATGGTATTGTGCCAGAGCCCCATGTTCGAGCCCCTTGTCAGTCCCCCCCCCCTACTGGGGCTGTAGGCGATCCATCGGTTCTTCCAATCACTGAAGTTTCAGATCCAATTTCAGACGCATTTGATTTACTGTAGATAGTCAAGTATACCGCTAGATTTTGGTGATAAAAATTTATCTTCAAATTGGAGGGGTCGCATTATATTCGAGACATCTGCATCGCATGTAGAAAAAAAAAATAACTTGGATCCCAAGTCTCCCGGAAGTTCCAGTAGTCTTGCTGAAGTGAATGCGGGCTCCCTGATGCTTGCAAACACTTCAGGAACTCCTGGATTCCGGAGAAGTGGGATCCATCATGGCCAGAGGGCATGCTCAGTTTAAGCCAATCATTAACCTCACTTGCCCCCGCTGGCCATCTAAATGCTAGTAAAGAAGACAGGTGGCCAGTGGCTTCATACTTAGTAACAACTTCAATCATTCTAGAGCAGAGCACCCTGGCCTGAGGGGTTGCCTGACTGTGTTAAGAGAACCTGGAAGGATTTTAATTGGTTACCGGTACAGTAAAATTTTGTTCCTCGCGTTATATTCGAGTCTTGAGTATTCTCTCATTTCCATAATAAATCTCTATCCATCGCGTTATATTCGGGTTGCGCTATACTTGAGTATCTACGGGTAATGAATACTTGGTTTCAAGTTCAAAAGAACTGAAACCATATTCTGAGTCAATATAAAGACATCTTGCTTAAGCAATCACCTCCTGCAGGACTCCAAGTACTTTTTCTTAACCACTCAGTCCACCCCATGATGTTCTGACCAGAGTTTGCATCCCGCTTTTGAGCTTCTACTTGTTGATATAACTTGTAAAATAAAGGTTTTCGTCATATTATCTAGGCCAGGATCAAACTATGGATCACTATAAAGTGTATTGATGTCCATCTCTCCTCAATGACTCATGTACATAGAATAATGAGCATCTGTATGTCAATCTAAAGAATTTAGTTTGTTTAGGTCATTGAAGCATAAATGAAGTTCAGCTTTTCCTGCAAGTATTGTTTGCGATGAAACATTTTTCTCTTCTCCAAAACCCAAGAAAATAAAATTGTCAGTTTCTAATTTCTAACCTCAAGATTCAGTGAATTTTAACTTCCACCATTCAAAAATCAGCTTCACTCTAAGCTCCCCAAACCTTCAACATAGAATCCCATGTTCTATTGAATTTCTTTACAGTGCTCTGTACATTGCGATGTTCTATAATGTAGCTTGTAACTATTAAGACTATCCTCATTGCACATGTATTGTTGCATAAATATTTTATTGCTGCTGGTTTCCACATATTCTATGACTCTGTATAACAAATCCAATCAAAAGAACCTATAACATACAGTGGCGTAACAACCGGGGGCAGCTGGTGCGGGTGCCCCGGGCGCAGGGCCGAAGGGGGGCACCGGCCAGTTATTATGCCACTGCCTGAGCCTGACAATGTGAACTCCACAGCATGCTGCCTCGCGCTGCCGCCGGCCTTCTGGAGGCTGTGATGCGGCCAACAGCGAGATCTCACGCGACCTCGTCAGTGCACATCAACAGGATCCAGAAGCAGGCAGGCCTCGTGGAAGAGCATGCTGCCGTGCGTGGGTCCCCATCTGAGTCTGAGGTCTGTGAGTGATTCTGGGGGTCCTCCTGTGCCTTTATATATATAATTCTGGGGGTCCTCCTGTGCCTTTATATATAATTCTGGGGGTCCTCCTGTGCCTGTGTATATAATTCTGGGGGTCCTGCCCCTGTGGATATAATTCTGGGGGTCCTGTGCCTGTGTATATAATTCTGGGGGTCCAGTGCCTGTGGATATAATTCTGGGGGTCCTTTATTTTGGCCCATTCCGGGCCTGCTTATATCCAGAGTGGATGTTTATATAATGAGGTGGGGGCACGAAAAAAAATTATGCCGCGGGCGCCCATAACTCTGGTTACACCACTGATAAGAAGCTACTCCACACCTAACTCAAATCATTGTTCAGCCTCTGTTTTTTTTTTCCCTAATGAATAAATGAGTAATGGTCAATAAAAAATATACAATTACATGGTGGGATCAAAGAACATATGTCTTTAACCACTTGGCTGCGGCGGACGCGCTGAGCGCGTCCTGCCAAGTGCTTCCTCTGTGCTATGGACACGCTCAGCGCGTCCATGCACAGGAGGCAGCAATCAGCCGGGATTCCGGCTGATTGCTGGCCCCCCCCGGTGCGGGCTGACATCTTGGATGTCAGCCCGGCACTCGGGGACCCCGGCGGGACTAATAGATATTTCAGACTAACTAATATTTCAGATGCCCCCCCGCGAGTGTGGAGGAGGTGCCTGAAAGGGAGGGGGAGGTCCTTCAGACCTCTCTCCCTCCCGATCGCGGGGCTCCAGTGGCTGAAGGCAGGCACGGTTTGAAGGGCACAGCCTGCCCTTCCAAACCGTGCCTGCCTTTAACCCCTTGGGTGCCGGATCACGATTCAGCGCCGAAAAGAGATTTCAGGATCAGAAACAACATGGGTTTACCTCAGGGAGATCATGCCAAACTAATCTTATTGATTTTTTTGATTGGGTAACAAAAATAATAGACACAGGTGGTGCAGTAGACATTGCTTATTTAGATTTCAGTAAGGCTTTTGATACTGTTCCGCATAGAAGGCTTATCAATAAATTGCAATCTTTGAGTTTGGATTCCAATATTGTTGAATGGATTAGGCAGTGGCTGAGTGACAAGCAACAGAGGGTTGTGGTAAATGGAGTTTATTCGGCGCAAGGTCTTGTTACCAGTGGGGTACCTCAGGGGTCAGTACTTGGACCCATTCTCTTTAATATTTTTATTAGTGATATTGCAGAAGGTATTAATGAAAAAGTATGTCTTTTTGCTGATGACACAAAGATTTGCAACAGGGTTGACGTTCCTGGAGGGATCAGCCAAATGACAAATGATTTAGGTAAACTAAAAAAATGGTCAGAGCTGTGGCAATTGAGTTTTAATGTGGATAAGTGCAAGATAATGCACCTGGGACGTAAAAACCCAAGGGCTGAATATAGAATATTTGACACAGTCATAACCTCAACATCTGAGGAAAGGGATTTAGGGGTTATTATTTCAGAGGATCTAAGGGTAAGTAGTCAATGTATTAGAGCAGCAGGAAATGCTAGCAGAATGCTTGGTTGTGTAGGGAGAGGTATTAGCAGTAGGAAAAGGGAAGTGCTCATGCCACTGTACAGAGCACTGGTGAGACCTCACTTGGAGTACTGTGTGCAGTACTGGAGACCGTATCTACAGAAGGATATAGACATCTTAGAGAGAGTTCAGAGAAGGGCTACTAATATGGTGTACGGCTTGAAGGGGAAAAGTTACCAGGAAAGGCTTAATGATCTTAACATGTACAGCTTGGAAAAAAGACGAGACAGAGGAGATATGATAAAAACATTTAAATACGTAAAAGGGAATCCACAAGGTACAGGAAGGGAGTATATTTAAACGGAAACAAAGTAGCAAAACAAGAGGACATAGTCTTAGATTAGTGGGGCAAAGGTTTAAAAGTAACATCAGGAAGCATTATTTTACTGAGAGGGTGGTGGATACATGAAACAGCCTTCCAGTTGAAGTGGTAGAGGCCAAAACAGTAATTGAATTTATGCAAGCATGGGATAGGCATAAACAAAAGATAAATCCAGGTAAAGTATCCATGTAATTGGGCAGACTAGATGGGCCGAAAGGTTCTTATCTGCCGACATTTTTCTATGTTTCTATCCTCTCCCGGAGCTGGCCGACATCTTGGATGTCGGCCAAGCTTCCGGGAATGCCCCCTGACGACTGGCGTCATGGTGCATAGCACGGTGATGCCAGTCCTGGAGTTAACCGCTAACTGCCACCAATGGTGGAGATAGGGGGTTCCAATGAACCCCCTATCTGCCGATCCGTGGCAGCTAGGGGTCAATATTTGGTATTGCTGGATCGGCCAGAGCATGGCCTTTCCAATGATACCAAACATGATCATATAGAAGTAAAAAATAAAAAAATATTTAAAAAAATTATAAAAAAAAAATAAACAAGTTGTTTGTTTTGTCAATGCAGCAATATTGTTCCCATTTCAATTATGATGTGAACAATAATGCTGCACTATCGATTTTTGTATGCGGTGCGTTTGTTAAAAATAGCGAAATTTTCCCCAAAAAAAGTAACGAGTCCCCATTTCTAATTTTTTTTAACAAGCGCACCCCATAGAAAATATAACCGCAAATGCTCACATGTTAAAATGTGAAAAAAAACACTTTACACATTGTAAATTATTGAAAATTCTAATTTTATTGCATCTTTTGTTATAATATACAGACAGGACATGACGTATACATATGTAGTGCTGCTTTAAAAAACTGTATTCTGGTGCATTGAACTATTGCTGCCGCCAGAGAGAGACATTGTGAATTATGCTGGACAGAGCGGACTCCATCTCCCATCACCCTTTGCGTGAGGGCAGGAAGTGGGTGGTACAGGAGGAGGATAGACTGGGGAGCCTCGTGTTCGGCGCGCGTAGAGTGAGCGGAGCAGTGAAAGGTGGAGGACGCACATTGGAGCCGTCAGGGATCTCAACCAGGCCGGAGTACAGACGCTGTCTTACTGGTGCTGGAGATCGGGACAGTAATCGTGTTGGGACCTACCTGCGCAGCGCTGAGAGGTCTGGAGGACAAGCTGGTTCCAGCAGGACCCCGCGTTAGGAGGCCGCGCCGATCGATTGGGAGTGCAGGCGGCGGATCGTTTGTTCCAGTTGCGGAGATTTGGCACGCAGGGAGCAGATTCAGTGGCACGGAGTCCCAGTACACAGCGGAGAAGATCTTTTGGTCGAGGCATCGAGTGCTGGACAGTTTTGTTCATCGGATGGGTGAGAGGCCTCCAGGCCACAGTTCCAAAACAGAAACGCACGCTGCAATATTGTTTAAATTCACAGGGCCCCAACGGTGACTAGTCGAAGATTGCTCTTTTCGTTCACTGGCCAGTTGAACACAGTACCCGGGTACCCTAAACTTTGTACATATATATATTGAGCTATTTTGCGGGACTTACACTTCAGAACTGAGGGGGTTAACCGTCCTTTTTCCACTGCGTGTTTTTTCCCACGTGACGTATTCTGAAATTTCATTCAACGTGCATTTATCTTTTAGTAAAGCATATAAAACTAGAAAATCCACAACAGTGCTGGTGTGTAATAATTCCTAGTACGGTGAGACTATCCCGAGGTTATTCAGCGGCTCCTTCGGGAGTGAGTGTTACACATATAATAATGATATATTATGAATCTGCCGAGTCTGCAGGAAAGAACGATATATAATATGTCTGGGTCATATATTAAAATAAGACTTCAAAACGCGGTTAAACATGATGAGCGAAACCAGTAAAAATGAACACAGCACAGAGGCGTGAAATGCCTCAGCAGCGAAAGGGTTAAGTGCATTATTCATGCCAATAGCTCTATAGGGCTTTATTGTTGCTACTCCATGGCTGCGGTCGACATTGGTAGTATCATATTTTAATCTGTCTTTTTATGTGTGTAATGCTTCTAATGATACTGGATATATTAGAATAAGCATATTGGGATTAGTTATGTGTCTGTACAGTGCCATATCATATCACCCTACTTTTTTGTATTCATTTTCTTACTGGGAGCAGCCTAAAGCCTAACATTGGGCCATGACTAAGACACTAAGGCCATGGAGATGAAAGATGGATATGGGAGATGTTGAATGGGCATAAGGTGAAAGATCCACAAGGAAGAAAGGTATGGAGTCGGAATGGAAGCCTTGTTGGAAAGAAATGGTAAGGAACGACCACGAATGGATAAAAAGAGACAAGGTGAGTTGAGGTGGCAAAAGAATTAGACCTAGATCAAACTGAACAAGATAAAGGAAGATAGGATAATGAGAGACAAAATTAACTAAGAAAGTATTGTGACATATGGGAAATGGAAAAAGGAGAGATTAACTTAACGTACAAAGCAAATAAATGGAATTGTCAACATCTTTTCTTCTTGGGGTTTCTGTCTCCTGTATGTGCTTTCTTTTTTCACCAGCACAACTTTGTACAGAGACAACTTGTGCCAGCTTTCAGGTGGGTACCTTTTGTGGGCCCACAAAAGGTACCCACCTGAAAGCTGGCACCAGTTGTCTCTGTACAAAGTCGTGCTGGTGAAAAAAGAAAGCACATACAGGAGACAGAAACCCCAAGAAGAAAAGATGTTGACAATGACATGAGAAGCATTGAAGGCCACATTATGAAAACTGGGAACATAGAGAATATACAGTGGTACCTCGGTTCACGAACTTAATTGGTTCCACGACTCTGGTCGCGAACCGAATTGGTCGTGAACCGAATCACATTTTCCCATAGGGTTCAATGTAAATCAGGTTAATCCGTTCTGAACCATATGGGGGGAAAAAATTTAACAATGTAAACAAAGTACAGTATGAAGAGAGTGAACACTTACCTTTCTTGGGGCGACTTCTGGCATGGAGGACGGAAAGGTGGGAGGGGAGGAGGCTATTGGTTGGAGGGAGAGTCCCCCTCCATAATGACATCAGGGAGATCTCCTTCAGGGGTTTCCTCTCTTCTTTGTCTCTTAGCTGCAGGGTCAATTTTGGTGAAAAATCTGTCTAATGTCACTTGTTTTTTTCTACGGTGCAGAACACTACGGAAATGAGAGACAACGTTGTCGTTCATCATATTCAAGACTCTGTTCGGCACAGTTATGATGGGGTGGTGCTTCTCAAAGAAATCCTGGCACTCATTCCATTTCTCCATTATGGATGTTATCACTAGGGATGAGCTGTTCGGTTCGATCAGTTCGGAGTTCGATTCGAACTTTGGACGTTCGCAAGTTCGCGAACTTCGAACTTTTTGGCGTGTTCGGTTCGAGTTCGAAAAAAAAATTGTGAAAAAAGTATAAAAAATGCTTAAAAAATACCAAAAAATCTAGAAATAAAGAGACTCTTTACTGCAGAATATTATAAGCAACGGTTTATTAGATATTGAATTAAAAAGTAATGTCTACGTGCAAAGATTCTCACCTCTAAATGACCTGTGCTCTCAAACGGCGTAAACAACAGGTGTTTAATTAGTGTTTAGAAATAACATGTGCTTCTAATTAGTCCGTCTCATGAATTTGATACATTGTATGCAGACTGGAGGTGCCAGGTGTCGTGTGTGGGTCTGTGCTGTGATGGCGATGTTTCCATACATCCTACAAATCCCCCACTTCACGGGCAAGTTATGGGGACCTCCTAGGCACGATATTTGAAGAAATTTTTCGTTTTTATTTTTATCCCTTATTTTATGGAAAACTCACTGTTCCTTTAACCCTTTCACTGCTGAGGCATTTCACCGCTGTGTGCTGAGCTAATTTTTACCGCATTCGCTCATCATGTTTAAACGCGATTTGAAGCCACATTTTATTATTATACGACCCAGACATATTATATATTGTTCTTTCCGGCAGACTCGGCAGATTCATAATATATAATTTTTATATGTATACGTCATGTTCTGCCTGTATATAATAACAAAAAATGCAATAAAACTTGAATTTTTAATCATCTGCAGCGTGTAAAGTTTTTTTTTCACCTTTTATCACATGAACATTTGCGGTTATATTTTCTATGCGGTGCGCTTGTACAAAAATTAGAAATAGGGACTTATTAAATTTTTGGGGGGAATTATGTGATTTTTAGCAAACGCATACCATAGAAAAAAATCATTAGTGCAGCATCATTGTTCACATTATAATTGAAATGTGAACAATATTGCTGCATTAATAAAAATAACACACAAAAAATACATGTTTTTTTTTATTTTTTTACTTTATACCTGGTCATATTGGGTATCATTCGAAAGGCCATCAGGCCTTTCGATTGACACCCTCCATGACCCCCTAGCTGCCACGGTTCTGGAGATATTGGGGTTCAAATGAACCTCCTATCTCCATCAGGGGATTCCGGGCAGCTAGGGGTTCCCCGGCTATCTGACGTCATCACTCAATGCGTGAGGACGTCAGGCAGTGGGGGGGGGCCTGGGGGTGGAGCCGCCTTCCAAGATGGCGGCCCCCACCGGAGCTAGGCTGCACTTCGGCGCCGCAAGGTGCTGAAGTGCGACCCGGTGCCAAAGGGGTTAAAGCCATGCACCGCTTAAAAGGGGACACTCTCCCCTTTTAAGCGGTGCCTGGCTTTTTTTTGTGGGACCTCCCGATCGGTAGGGAGAGGGATCCGAACGGATACCCCCACTCCCTTCCAGGCAATCTCCCGGCATTGCCGGGGGCAGGGCCGGCGCTAGCGTAAGGCGGCACAGGCGGCCACCTTACTATCTGGCTTCCTGCCAGTTTGTGGGGGCGGAATTCCTCAGCCCCGAGCTCCGCTATCTTGGTCGGCCGGGGAGAACCGGCGCAGCGCTAGGGGCCGAACCACCTGACCAGCACAGCGCGCGATCTCGCGAGAACGCGGCTGCGCTGGTCATGTGGTTCCCACCTGGCAAGCAGCAAAGCTGCATCATGTCAACGGCCGCTCGCCACCATGAGGAACGCCGGCGGAGCCTGGGGGGCCTGGCAGCAGTTGAGAGCTGGGGGCAGATATATCCATATGTGAGCTGGGGCAAATATCTCCATATCAGCTGGGGCAATATATACCCATGTAATCTGGGGGCAAATATATCCATGAGTTGGGGGCAAATATATCCACATGTGATCTGGGGGCAAATGTATCCATGAGTTGGGGCAAATATATCCACATGTGATCTGGGGGCAATGATATCCATGAGTTGGGGGCAAATATATATATATCCATGAGCTGGAGGCAAATATATCCATGAGCTGGGGGCAAATATATCCATGAGTTGGGGGCAAATATATATATATCCATGAGCTGGGGGCAAATATATCCATGAGCTAGGGGCAAATATATCCATGAGTTGGGGCAAATATATATATATATCCATGAGCTGGGGGCAAATATATCCATGAGCTGGGCCAAATATATCCATGAGTTGGGGGCAAATATATCCACATGTGATCTGGGGGCAAATATACCCATATGAGCTGGGGGCAAATATACTTATATGAGCTGGGGGCAAATATATCCATGAGTTGGGGGCAAATATATATATATCCATGAGCTGGGGGCAAATATATCCATGAGCTAGGGGCAAATATATCCATGAGTTGGGGCAAATATATATATATATCCATGAGCTGGGGGCAAATATATCCATGAGCTGGGGCAAATATATCCATGAGTTGGGGGCAAATATATCCACATGTGATCTGGGGGCAAATATACCCATATGAGCTGGGGCAAATATCTCTATATGAGCTGGGGCAATATATACCCATGTAATCTGGGGCAAATATATCTACATGTGATCTGGGGGCAAATATATCCACATGTGATCTGGGGGCAAATATACCCATATGAGCTGGGGGCAAATATACTTAGATGAGTTGGGGGCAAATATACTTAAATGAACAACCCTAGTGTGTGTATATACAGTGGCAAGAAAAGTATGTGAACCCTTTTGAGTTTTGCATGAATTGGTCATAAAATGTGCTCTGATCTTCATCTAAGTAACAACAATTTGAAAAACACAGTCTGCTTAAAATAATACAACACAAACATTATATGTTTTCATGTTTTTATTGAACAGAACATGTAAACATTCACAGTGCAGGGTGGAAAAAGTATGTGAACCTTTGGACTTAATAACTGGTTGGCCCTCCTTTGGCAGCAATAACCTCAACCAAACGTTTCCTGTAGTTGCAGATCAGACCTGCACAATGATCTGGAGTAATTTTGGACCACTCCTCTTCACAAAACTGTTTCAGTGTAGCCATATTCTTGAGATGTCTGGTGTGAATCGCTCTCTTAAGGTCATGCCACAGCATTTCAATCGGGTTGAGGTCAGGACTCTGACTGGGCCACTCCAGAAGGCGTATTTTGTTTTGTTGAACCCATTCTTTTGTTGAATTACTTGTATGCTTTGGGTCATTGTCCTGTTGCATCACCCATCCTCTGCGGAGCTTCAGTTGGCGGACAGATGGTCTTACGTTTTCCTGCAAAATGTCTTGATAAACTCTGGAATTCATTTTTCCATCAATGACAACAATCCGTCCAGGCCCTGTGGCATCAAATCAGACCCAAACCATGATGCTCCCTCTGCCATGTTTTACAGTGGGAATGAGGTTTTGATGTTGGTGTGCTGTGCCTTTTATTCACACTTACAGGGTAATTCAAAGAGATTCGCACGTTCGGTGACTTTTCGTTCTCTTCAATTCAGTTCCTTTTGCCGATCCCATTTCGTTGACCCTGCAGTGTATTCAGCAAACACCACAGGGTTCCCGAATTGCAGGGAAAAGCTACCGCAAACCCGACGAAAACGAACCGCAAAACCCAGTGAATGCACGCCGAAAACCCTCAAAAACATCTGGAATAACCCACCGAAAACGCTGGAAAAACCCGAGCAGGAGCCAATCGCAGCCGTCGGAAAAAACCGACACCAGCAGAGGCAGTGAATAAATTAGGAAAACAGTTTGCATGAATGTTTGAAAACTGAAACGCTGAAACTGACAACAATCCGTCCAGGCCCTGAGGCAGCAAAGCAGCCCCAAACCATGATGCTCCCTCCGCCATGTTTTACAGTGGGGATGAGGTTTTGATGTTGGTGTGCTGTGCCTTTTTTTCTCCACACATAGTGTTGTGTGTTTTTTCCAAACAACTCAATTTTGGTTTCATCTGTCCACAGAATATTTTGCCAGTAGTGCTGTGGAACATCCAGGTGCTCTTTTGCAAACTTCAAACGTGCTGCAATATTCTATTTGGACAGCAATGGCTTCCTCCGTGGTGTCCTCCCATGTACTCCATTCTTGTTTAATGTTTTCCTTATTGTAGATGTGTCAACAAAAATGTTAGCATGTGCCAGAGATTTTTGTAAGTCTTTAGCTGACACTCTAGGATTCTTCTTTACCTCATTAAGCATTCTGCGCTGTGCTCTTGCAGTCATCTTTACAGGACGACACGCCTAGGGAGAGTAGCAACAGTGCTGAACTTTCTCCATTTGTAGACAGTCTGTCTTACCGTGGATACATGAACATCAAGTCTTTTGGAGATACTTTTGCAACCCTTTCCAGCTTTATGCAAGTCAACAATTCTTGATCGTAGGTCTTCTGAGAGCTCTTTTCTGCGAGGCATGGTTCACATCAGGCAGTGCTTCTTGAAACCAGTAAACCCAAAACTGGTGTGTGTTTTTAAAGGGCAGGACAGCTTTCAGCAACATATCCAATAATATCACACTGATTGGACTCAAGTTTGGCTCACTCCTGGCTCCAATTAGCTCTTGGAGAAGTCATTAGCCTAGGTGTTCACATACTTTTTCCACCCTGCACTGTGAATGTTTAAATATTCTGTTCAATAAACACATGAAAACATATAATGTTTGTGTTGTATTATTTTAAGCAGACTGTGTTTTTCAAATTGTTGTAACTTAGATGAAGATCAGAGCACATTTTATGACCAATTCATGCAAAACTCCACGTAATCCCAAATGGTTCACATACTTTTTCTTGCCACTGTATATGTGTATATATAGAGATTATCATGGCACCTCTATCCTGATTGGCTTGACATGACACGGATGGGGGGGACACCAAAATGCACCTTCGCCTGACTAGATAAAAATGCTTGCACCGGCCCTGGCCGGGGGTCGCCTGGAAATGACGTCATCGCGCATGGCGCGATGACGTCATTTACGTCGGGAGGAGATTGACTTCAGCGTCTGATGACGCTGAAGTCAGAACGCGGCAGGACCCCGGACAGAGAGGTGGATATCTCCGCAGGGGGTCCCCCAAAGCTGATGACATGTGGGACACGTCCTCCTCAGCATACAGCCGGAGTAACTGAGGACGTGTCCCACACGTCGTCAGCAGTGAAGGGGTTAAAAACGTCCTTTTTTTAAAACTTTTTGACCTTGTTTCCTGTCCCCCAGGGCACTACCCGCACCCGGACATTGTTTTTAAATGTTTCTATACATCCTAGAAATCCCCCACTTCACGGGCAGGTTATGGGGACCTCCTAGGCACGATATTTGAAGGAATTTTTCGTTTTTATTTTTAACCCTTATTTCATGGAAAACTCACTGTCCCTTTAAAAACTTTTTTTTTTTTACTTTTTGTCCTTGTTTCCTGTCCCCCAGGGCACTACCTGGACCCCCATACACCTTTTATGGCAAATATCAAACATATATGCCCATTTGGAGGGCACTCTAAAAATCGAACTTTGAGTCCCATTGACTTGTATTGAGTTCGTGTTCGAGTTTGAATTTGAACTTTTGAAAAGTTCGAGTTCGAATGCGAACTGAACTCGGGGGTGTTCGGCTCATCCCTAGTGATCACATCACTGCTAACCTCCTCCTTTTCTTCCTCTTCCTTCGTGGAATGCTCCTCAACGAGTGCCTTCTGCTGCTCACTCTGGAATTCAGCAAGTTCTTGCGTCGTCAGCTCCTCAGCATGGTCCTCAACAAGCTCCTCTATGTCTGCACCATCGCCGTCCAGACCCATAGTCTTGCCCATGGACACAATCTCCTCCACTACCTGTGCATCAGACTCTTCCATGTCACGTTGAGCGACAGATTCTGGCCACAGTTTCCCCCAGGCTGAGTTCAAGTTCCGGTACGTGACCTCTTCCCACGCTTTGTCAATGAGGTTAATGCAGTGGAGGACATTGAAATGTTTCTTCCAGAACTCTTTCAGACGTCTCTTCAGTGACATTAAAACACCTGGTGAAGAGCGCCTTTGTGTAGAGCTTCTTGAAGTTGGAGATCACTTGCTGGTCCATGGGCTGCAGAAGAGGTATTGTGTTGAGGGGGAGGAATTTGACCATTATGAAGTCATACTCAGCATCCATATCATCCACCAAGGCTAGAGGGTGTGCTGGGGCATTGTCCATCAGAAGAAGGCACCTCTCAGGCAGTTGGTTGTCAGAAAGATATTTTTTCACAGTGGGTGCGAACACCTCGTCCAGCCATTCCATGAACAATTGTCTTGTGACCCAAGCTTTCGTATTGGCCCTCCACATGACAGGCAGTCTGGCCTTGTTCACATTCTGTTCCTTGAATGCACAAGGAGTCTGGGAATGGTACACCAGTAGTGGCTTAATCTTCAGATCGTCGCTTGCGTTCGCACACAGCAAAAGGGTCAATCTGTCCTTCATGGGCTTGTGCCCTGGCAGTGTCTTTTCCTCCTGCGTGATATAGGTTCTGTTCGGCAGCTTCTTCCAAAAGAGCCCTGTTTCATCGCAGTTGAAGACTTGTTGAGCGACGTATCCCTCTGCCTTCATGATGAATTCCGCAAAGTCTTTCTTGTAGGCTTCTGCAGCGGCCTTGTCAGAACTGGAAGCCTCACCATGTCTTATCACACTGTGGATGCCACTTCTCTTGTGGAATTTTTTAAACCACCCTCTACTGGCTTTAAATTCATCACTCAATGAACTTGTGGAGGGGTTTTGCTGCAGCAAACCACTGTGTAATTTCCTGGCTTTTTCACTGTTCATAGCTTCACTAACACCATCACCTGCCAGCTGTTTCTCATTCAACCACACTAACAGAAGCTTTTCCACCTCTTCCAGTACTTGTGTCCTCTGCTTGGTTAACAGGTTACTCCCTTTGCCACATCAGCTGCTTTGATGGCATCTTTATTCTTCAAAATAGTCGAGATGGTCGACTTCGCCATCTTGTACTCCGAGGCCAGATCAGTCACACGAATACCATGATCATGCTTTTCTACAATTTCCTTCTTCAATTCAATGGTTATTTTCTTTGAAACCTTCTTGTTACCATTCTTGCTCTGCACTTTCTTGTTACCCTCTTTATTGCGCTGCACTTTCTTTTTACTACCATTCTTGCTCTGCACATCCTCGTCACCTTCAATAACGCTCTGCACATCCTTATCAACTTCAATAATGCTCTGCACTTTCTTGTCACCGTCAATAATGCTCTGCACATCCTTGTCACCTTCAATAATGCTCTGCACTTTCTTGTCACCTTCAATAACACTCTGCACATCCTTGTCACCTTCAATAACGCTCTGCACTTTCTTGTCACCTTCAATAACGCTCTGCACATCCTTGTCACCTTCAATAACGCTCTGCACTTTCTTGTCACCTTCAATAACACTCTGCACATCCTTGTCACCTTCAATAACGCTCTGCACTTTCTTGTCTCCTTCAATAACGCTCTGCACATCCTTGTCACCTTCAATAACGCTCTGTACTTTCTTGTCACCTCTCTGCGCTTTCTTTTTCCCACCACGCTTGTTCTGCACTTTCTTGGGAGCCATGCTGGATTTCATACAGTACAGTAAAATACCTGTACAGTACTGAACAGTACTGTGCTACGAAGCACACAAAAAAAACTTCACACCTTCAGCCCTGTCTGCGACCGCGATCTCGAGTACAGGAAGTACGTGTACAGTACAAGAAGCCACAATGCCACGGTCGTGTTCGTAACCCGAGGCAGATTTCGTGAACGGAGGTAAAATGTTGACGAACTTCCTGGTTGCGATCTAAATTGTTCGTGAACAGGGGCGTTCGTGAACCGAGGTACCACTGTACATCGGGAAAATGCAAGGGATAAATGCAATATTCCGCTCAGGTTTGTATTCCAATAATATTACCAATTGTTTTCCATTTTAACCTAAGTTGTGAATTAAATCTGTGCTAATGCTTATTTATTTATTTATTTATAAAGGATTTTACCAGGAAGGATACATTGAGATTTCTCTCGTTTTCAAGTTTGTCCTGGGTTCAAGAACATTGAAATGTTACAGTCGTTACAGAAATACAAAGTAATACAATGCAAGATATTAAAAAAAACAACACACATATACAGATTAACAGAAAATAAATATGTAGGAAATATAGTCACTATGTTACATGTTTATAGGTGCATTCTGTATTGAGGTATGTTAGTAAGGAGCTCTTGAGTGACTTTAGACTGGGGGAAGATTTGATGGTGTCTGAGAGGTTATTCCATAATTGCGGTGCTCTGTAGGAAAATGAAGATCGAGCCACTTTCTTTTTGTATTGTGGTATTGCAAGTAAGGTGCTGGTCCTGGATCTGAGGTTATAGGATGAGGGAACTGCTAGGGGAAGCAGCCTATTCAGGTAGGGTGGCAGCTTCCCAGAAAAGCTCTTAAACACCATTTGTAAGTTGCTAATAAGTATTTTGTATATGAGACTTTGTTTCTATATACAAAATTACTATTTTGTTTATAGATAATGTTTTTGACAAAGATGAAATATGTAATGATTTTCCAGAATGCACAATATGTTTATGGTAGGCTTAAAAATTATTTTTGCTTGAATAGTGTTCATTTTTTTCCCTCTAGAGGAAAAAGACTGTTAACATCAAAATAATAATAAAAAAATAATACTATCTTTAGCTGCATGTTTGTAGGTTGTAAGTTATTTAAATACTATAATGTACAACTGGAGCCAGGTAAGGCATTCACTGGTTTTAATTAGGGAGTATTTTACTAGAACGAATATGAAATGTATCAGTTCCTCAACCATGTCCTGTAGAATACATACAGTACAAAGTCAAACATTTATTCAGAGGCATAAACAAGAAAATAAACACTATTAATGAGTATTTGTATGTGTTTCTATGTTATCTGTGAATGCAAAAAGGCAGATGTTTTATAACTCTTAGGAGACATTTTTGCCCAGGAAGCTCATGCTAACCAGAATAAGAAAAACGTATTTCGTTCTATCCCATTGACATAACCTAAATAGAGCAAGTTTGCAATAAATATAATTAAAAAAATATCAACCATATTTCGTTTTTAAGATTGTGTTAAACAATGAATTTGTCATTCATGCCCGTGGTGTCCAGTTGGCTAGTGCTGCTATGCCCATTGTGATCACTAACCAAACCTTGCAGGCCCTCCAGGTCATTTTGATGTTCATCCCAATTTGGGTGGAACTTCTGAGATTGTATCTTTGGCTCCCTCTATTGAATTTCTGAACTTTTTAGAATTGTCTCTGAACAAGAAGTCTTCAAATTATTACCGTCCTCTCATCCCACTACCTGCCCCCTTGACCCAGTCCCCTCACATATTACAAAAAACACGTTCAGCTTCTCTTGTGCTCGATCCACATCTTTAATCTATTCTTAACCTCTGGGGTCTTTCCTGCCCCCCTCAAATATGCCACGGTAGTCCCGATCCTGAGAAAAAGTAATCTCTGGATCCAACTGCTCCCTCCAACTACCACCCCGTGTCCCTGCTCCCTTTTGCCTCCAAACTCCTTGACAAGCTTGCCTATGCCTGCCTGATTGACTACCTCAAAGCCCACTCTCTCCTTGACCTGTTGCGATCTGGCTTTCACTCACTGCACTTGACGGAAACAGCTCTTGCGAAACTGACCAATAACCTTGTAACTTCTAAATCTAATGGTTGCTACTCACTGCTGATCCTTCTTGACCTCTCTGCCGACTTTGATACAGTTGACCAATCGGTCCTCCTTCAAACTCTTAGTGATATAGGCCTTTAAGGTACTGTTCTTTCATGGTTCTCTTCCTACCTGTCCCAACAATCGTTTAGTGTATCATTTTCTGTCAGTACCTCCTCCTGGCAGCCTGTCTCTGTTGGAGTGCCCCAAGGTTCAGTACTGGGCCCTCTACTTTTTTCGATCTACACTACCTCTCTGGTCAAACTGATCAGCTCCCGTGGATTCCAGTACCACCTATATGCTGATGACACTCAAATATACTTCTCCTCCACTAATCTCTTGCCTGCTTTCCTGGATCGAGTCACTGACTGTCTCTCTGCTGTCTCGAATTGGATGTCTTCCCGCTTCCTTAAACTCAATCTTGCAAAAACTGAAATTCTCGTTCCACCCTCCAAGAAAAACTCACTGCTGCCTATCTCTCTGTAAGTAAATGGAAAGCTCATTAGCCCGACGTCTCAAGCTCTCTGCCTTGGTGTCACTTTCGATTCTGACCTAACATTCTCTCCCTGCATCCAGGCAGTGACAAAATCCTGTTACTATCAACTCAAGAACATTGCCCGCGTCTGCCCCTTTCTGACTCAAGATACCACAAACATGCTGGTTCATGCGCTTGTCATTTCACAACTTGATTACTGCAACTCGCTCCTTATTGGCCTCCCCAATGCCTGCACTGCTTCTTTGCAATCTGTAATGAATTCAGGCGCCAGGGTTATTTTTCTCACCAACGCACCTCGCATACCTCCCCCCTCTGCCTGTCCCTCCACGGCTTCCTGTACGTTTCAGGATACAGTTTAAAATACTGACGCTCACTTTCAAATTGCTAAATAACTCAACACCGCCCTTACATGTCTTTGTTACTACACAAGCACGTCCCATCTAGAAAACTCCGTTCGGCGGGGGACTTTCGCCTGTCCTGTGTCTACACCCACACTGCCAACTCTCACCTCCAAGACTTCTCAAGGGCAGCTACGGACCTATGTAATGACTTACCTTGTCCTATCAAACTCTCCCCTAATTTTCAGTCCTTTAAGAAATCCCTCAAAACCCATCTCTTCAGATTAGGGTACCACATTACTGATACAGCTCACCCCCCACTGTTCACCTACTTCCATATGATTGAAGCCGCTTCCATTACCCCACCATTCCCGAACCACTGGCACTAACGATTCTGACATCTAGTAAAATTCCCCTTGTCTTCCTCAACCCCAATCCCTCTAGACCAGTGTTTTCCCAAACCTGACCGAGCCTGCTGGCAGGCCAGGTTTGCCAGATAGCTGAAGCACAGCACAGGCGATATTATTTGCTGCTCAGTGATTTCAGAATTCAGTCTGCATTTCCTCAAGGTGATCTGCAAAATATGGTCTGGTTGAGGGTCTCGAGGACAGGTTTGGGAAACACTGCTCTAGACTGTAAGCTCCTATGAGCAGGGCCCTCTACATCTAGTGTTTCCGTCCTATATCCATTTATCTGTATCTTGTTTCCCTTTTGGTTATTGTAAAGCGTTGCGGAAACTGTTGGCGCTATATAAATGATGATGATGATAATAATAATTCAAATCTATCCAATACTGCCCCTCTCCCTCCCCGTCATCATGCACGCTTGTTCCAATATGCAAGCATGTCACAGATTATCAGGAGCCTCAATTGGCTTTAAATAATGGCTTCTGAGATTTCCATGTGCCCTGTCATGGTCTCTACCTTTCAGTGCCTCCTTGCTGTTTTTTGTTGTTGCATATACTGGTCCTGACTTTGGCTTAGTTTCCTGACTTCATTTTTCTCTGTCTGCTGCTAGACCCCAGCTTGTATGAGTACCTATCTCTGTGTTTACTACCTTGACTTATTTTCCTGTTTGTGTGTACCTCTCCTGCCCCAGATTTTGACTTGCTGATTTGACTAGTTTATATTTTACCTGTCCATCCACAGACCAGATTAGGTAGAGATTTGCTGCATGCCGTTTATGCCCGCCACTTTTACAGGCATGTATGTTGTCCATATAGTTTGTCTTCGAACTTGGCAGATGAGCATACACTGTAACAGCTAGTACAGAAAAACAAAACCCCCAATTATTTAAATGTACAATGCGACTTGAAATGGATCAGGTGTGACTTTTTTGTATATACATACTGGGATCAATATCTAGAGACCATACAGTCACCCAAGCATAGTTGGGATTTCAGCACATGGATTATCATTATTTATATATTGACAACAATTTCCGCAGCGCTTTACAATAACCAATGAGGAATGAGATAAAAGTACAAAAAACAGAAATCAGAAACAAAAGGTGTAGAGGGCCCTGCTCAAAAGAGTTTACAATCTGGTGGGATTGTGGTGGAGGAAGACAAAAGGTATTTTATTGGTATTCAGGATCACTAGTGTTTCAGAAATGAGAGCATGGAAATTACATCTATCATGATGTGGGGGTAGGTGAGGAGAGGGATGATCTCAAAGGTGGCACAGCAACTTGTGATGATGTAAATGTAGTATTAATATCAAATATAATATTATATTATATATGTAAGGAAATAGATTTTATTTTTTCTTGCTGTTCAGTGGTGATTTCAACACTGAGATTGACTACATGTTGTAGGGTCCATGCTCATAAATGGTCTCCATGCTTGTGATTTGCAAATGGTACACTTAATTGTCCATGCATGGTCTGACCGCTTAATAGTGTAGGTCTGGCATTAATAGTGATTCAATCATAAGTTGTGGCTAAATACACATCCTAAACGAGTGGCTACTTCAAGCTCCACATATCTCTCTATCACTCTCATATGCCATACACACATAAAAAAAACAAATTGGTGCTTGGTGCTTAATTCCAGATCCTGGCCAGTCATCTTCAAGCCTCTGGCTTTCCATAATAAAATTGCCATACTGTCAGCATATTAAAATTCTCTTCTCAATATTTCAAACCCTTTAGTACTGATTTTAGAAGTAGTGTTTGCACAAAATAATTAATTCCTTCTCTCTTGATTTACACCCCTGTGACATCTGCTTTTCATTGCTATGCCCTGGCAAATTGCATGTCAACCTATTGATGGCTACTTTAATAACTTTGGATGAAAAGCCATGAAATTTTCTCGTTTTATTTTTTTAAAAGTGGGGGAGAACTGAACAATACATTTTTGTAGACAAAAAAGGTCAAGCTGAATGAGTGGCATAGCTGAAGGGGGGGGGGTAAATTCTGGTGTATTCTAATATTTGTAATTCCCAAAAATTGTGCTCCAATTAATTTATTTTGAGGAAGTATTTTACTAGGAAGGATACATTGAGGTGCGATACTGCATTCCCCTGGTACAAGCCGGGGCTTTCTATAGGGCGGCCTGGCCTGCGTGACCAGGACATGAGTCCAGCTCCAGTGCTGTGTGTGCTGGAGGCAGGACTCCAAGTCCAGCTCTAGTGCGGGGGGGGGGGGGGTCTGAATCCAGCTGTAGTGGCAGTGCTGTGTTTGCAGGGGGTCCCGAGTTCAGCTCGTCTGGCTCCAGTGCTGTTGGGGGGGGCTGCACCTCACTAACTGATATCTGGGTATACATGTACGTGGGGGGGTCTGATATCCGGGTATACATGTATCTGGGAGTCTGATATATGGGTATACATCTATCTGTATTTTAAATATATTAAAATATGGATGGGGTGCCTTCATGGATTCTTGCACGGGCCCTGAGGTGTCTAGTTACGCCTCTGCTTGAAATCCTACACAAATCCTTTGTTTATCTTAAATTAATCTATAAAGGTATTAAGACAGATATTAAAAATAATCGGATCATATTATAAAGGCTACGAGGTCTGTCTTTCCTGACTGTTATTTTTTGATGTCAGCAGTGCACAACCACTATCCATGTGATTCTCTTCTAGAATAGGTTGTATTGTTGGGAAATTACATTTGTTACCCATGATACATTTACATTTTTTTCTATTAGAAAAAAAGCAAAAGAAAGCAACGAAAGAAATATTTACCTGTTATTTGAACACATTTAATTACCGTACATGTTTACTAATTTGAAGTTGCATTCTGATGGCAGATCTGTTTAACTTATGTCCATAATTATCCATTTATTATGCCCCGGTGCCTGAGTTTATTAGGTGGACATCTGTTTAAAGTCATTGTGCACAAATCTTGCAAATATTTTCCTGTGTTGATTGATAGAAGTGAATTAAAATACAACAAACCTAATTACTCTAAGCAACTGATCAATGTTTATTATGACAATCTCAGCAATGTGTATACAGCTATTTTTCTCTGTAGGAATTGCTAGGTTAATATTTGTATTAAGAAAATAGTATCTCTGGCACCAAGCAATCTTTTCTTTTTTCTTTGGTCATACTATATTCATACAGTAAAAGAGGTTTGACAATGATGGATATCCTCAGGAAATATCTTCTCTGGTTGATTTTGTTTATATTTCCATCTCCCACTGTTTCCCTGTGATTGGTTTTTATATATATTCTGCAAAATGACCTTATTTTGACTCCTGAAAAATATTTTAGTGAAACTATGGAAAGATAAATTGTTTGGGGATAGATGGATAGATAGGTGGATAGAGAGATGTATCAGATAGATAATGAAAACTTTAGAACTTTATCGATAGATATATAGCAATTAGCAAGACTTTTCATATATAATATGTCCTGCTGAAAATTCCATGCCTGGGATGGAAACCTGATGTGTTTTTCTTAATACAGTAAATTAAGGAATTAATTATTCAAAGAAAGGTGAAACTCAGGAGAATGACTGGAGAAGTGAAAATTCTAGTTCAAAATAGTTCTCCCATTTATTTCACTTTCCAAATTGGCTATTTTTTCTAGATTGTTCTCTTCTCCTGCCAGTTCTCCTGGTTTTTACCTTTCTCTGAATAACCCTGTTTATATTGTTTCCCAAAACCCTTGGAGTGCTGTTCATCTTGCTTCCCCCACAACATTCGACTCTCCCCGTCTCTCCAGTCCTTCAAGAAGTCTCTTCTGAAACACACATAACTTTAGAGAAGCTTATCGGCTCACTCTATGATCCCCAACTGTACATTTCTTGCACCATCTTCTCACCCAGCCTACATGTGCACAACTACTTCATGTCCTCTATTTACTCTCACCTAATGTGCCACCCTTCTCCTTAGATTGTAAGCTCTCAAGCAGGGTTCTCTCTCCTACTGTTCTGTGTGTTTAACTTGTATGTATATTTGTTATTCTAAAAAAAAAATCACTGACTGATGAAGCCGAATATTCGGCGAAACGCGTCTCAGCGGCACTATAAGTGCTTTTATTCTATTTCATTGCACTTAAGAATAAATTCTTGCTTTTAACCCATCAGAGGGTGGATTTTTTATTTTCCCTTTTTTCCACCGATGATTCAAAGAGGGCTAAGGGCTGCCATAAAACACCCTACAAGCGAGACCCCCTCAGAGCCAGGACAGGGGCTCTGAATCTTGTAAGTACCCCCTAGGGGAAGAAATAGGGGCCGCTACTGCTACTTACTACGCAATCGTCTTTCTTTTTAAACATACCTTACAGGACACCCAGGAGCTCTACGGAGTCCATTGTTTGTGGACGATTCCACCTATAAAATTGGGAAATATAAGAAGACGTACGCCCATTTGACACTGTCCGTGGTGACTCTCCAGGAGTAGAAGTAGCACGTAATTATTAGAGCCGGAACTTTACGAAACCAAAAGTTTCTATGCTTTTATAGACTTTATGCTAAACATACATAGGGACCTATTCCTATGCAAAATCATTTTATTGTAAATTGACGTGCTAGTATCAACATACTGTTAAAATTATTGGCAGATATAATCGATGTACCACATAGAAATATATACTCCACGCGTCTAAGGGTTCCTTTTTTATAACTAATCTTTGTGTTTTTGGTGTCAAACATATCCCTCGGGCTGTGTGGAGTACTATTCAGTTATGGTCCATAGCGCCACTTGTCCCTACATCTCCTTGTCAATATTTGTTATTCTGTCTCACTCATTTTACAGCGCTACGGAACTTGTTAGCACTTGTTAGCACTTTATAGATACCTGTAACTCGTGCATTCTTCAGATAATCACAATTAAAAGATTTATACACAGGGTAATTCAAAGAGATTCGAAAAGTCACCGCACGTTCGGTGACTTTTCGTTCTCTTCAATTTCGGTTCGTTTTGCCGATCCCATTTCGGTGACCCTGCGGTGTATTCAGCAAACACCAGAGGGTCCCCGAATTGCAGGGAAAAGCTACCGCAAACCTGACTAAAACTAGCCGCAAAAAAAAACGAAGCCACCGGAAAAAGCCGAGAAAAAGCCGAGACCGCAGACAGAGGGAGGTGAATAAATTAGCAAAACAGTTTGTATGAATGTGAAAGTGAAAAGCTGTTTGCAAAGAAACTACTGAGCGAAAATGTCTGAAATTTGCATATGAGGTCCAGGGAATGATAATAAAAAGGGCTGTTACAGAAAAAATAAGTAAACTTAAAAAGAAAAAAAAAATCGGACTTTTAGAAAAAAAAAAAATTCAGAAAGATGCTTAAAGTATCCTAAAAAATTTATAAATAAAGAGACTCTTTACTGCAGAATTTTATAATGAACGGTTTATTAGATATTGAATTAAAACAGGAATATTTTTAACATTGAAGCCTATGGGATGCTCCTGAATAAACTTGCCGAATTAAACCACCGAATGGCAGGGCATTTCGGGAACCTTTCACTGCTGGTTTGTGTTCTCTGAATAGCCGAAGCAGTGCTTTTTCATGTGGATTTCACTGCCCTCGAACAGGCACCGAACAGGCACCGTATGTTCAGGCAATTCGCCAGGATTTGGCGAATTGCCTGCTCTCTGGATAGCCGAATGGCCAGGAAAGGTAACCGAACGCTGATTTTCAGCGTTCGGTTACCTTTCTCAAGCAATTTGGATCTCTTTGGATAACCCTGACAGTTACAGCATTTATATTGCAGCAAAAATTCTGCAGCGCTTTATTTGTAAAGCGTCAACAGATTCTGTAGAGCTGTTCAGTGGGTAGGACAAAACAAACCAAATATACATACCAGTTAGGCTAGGGTCAGACGAACGCATTTTTCACGTCGTCCGTGAAAAAGTGCGTTTCGAACGAATGGACGTATTTTTTCACGGAATATGCGATTGCGGTCATACCATGCGCATTGTCATCCGTGATTTTGTACGGCTCATCAATAAAACCCTTTTTGCGTCTGAACGTTATGTTGGCCGGACATTAGCAGCGTCTGACGTCTCCTAATCACGCACACATGCCGCTAGCAGACGCAGCGCACTCTGTACGTCCGTACTAGCGGTATCACGTTCTCGAACAAAATGCGTTTGTTTGCCGCTTTGTACATTGCCCGTCATTTGCTGCTACTACGGCCATGATAAAGTGCGGCTGCACGCGCGTTCGCGCTGCGTTCGTCTGACCCTAGCCTTAGACACACTGAAAACAATAGAAGAGGGCACAGCTCATGAGCTTGCAATCTAAGACACTGCACAGAGACAAGGGATTGGAGAAGACAGCGCAGAAGTGCAATGTCCATGTCTAGTGCATATATACATACAAATTTACATATTATTATTATTAATCTTTATTTATAAAGCGCCAGCATATTCCACAGCGCTGTACAATGTTATCATATGCAACATTTACAATTTTCTTTTTATTACTTGTGTGTTCTACCTCCAGGGGCGGACTGACCCATCGGACACCACCCGAGGGCCCGCAGGTGGTAGGGACTCGGTCAGTGTGCCCCGCGGCCACCGGGTTCTTGCTCCCTCTCAGCTGTTTAATTGTCCAACCGGATGGCTGGGCCGGCGCCCAGCGGCGCATGTCGCGCAATTGCTCTCAGGCTCAGCCTCCCTCCATCTCCCACCTGTCGGTTCTGAATGCAGAGTGCCTCCCACATTGAAACTACGAGGCACACTGCGTTGGCACCACCCCTCAGCGTCACGTGATGTGCAGTGACCGCTGGTGCAGGAGAGGGGACAGAGAGAGAACATCCAAGGAGGCAAGGGGTGCGAGCCTGCAGAGGTCCAACCGAATCAGCCTGCCTGCCTGGAGATGGAGGACAGTCTCCAGAGAGGACGTGAGATTTTTATTTTTAGGGGGGGGTTGGTAAAATTACAGACAGTTACAAGCAAGCAGAGCAGGGGTGGTGAAACAAAGTGAAGAGGGGGGAGAAAAAAGTGAGGAGGGGGTGAAATAAAGTGAGGAGGGGTGAAATAAAGTCAGGAGGGGGAGTGAAAAAAGTGAGGAGGGGGAGAAATAAAGTGAGATGGGGATAAAGTGAGAAGGGGCTAAAGTGAGGAGAGTGGGAATAAAGTGAATAGGGAGGAATAAAGTGAGGGGGCCTACTGGGGGGAGGCTGTGGAGCTCTGTGAAACACTCCTACAAACCACACATTATTGTGAGTTTTATTGCAGTGGAGCTCTGTGATATGCTCATACACACCGCACATTACTGCGAGTTTTATTGCTGTGGTGCTCTGTGATACGCTCATACACACTGCACATTATTGTGAGTTTTATTGCTGTGGATTCTGTGATATGCTCATATACACTGCACATTGCTGTGAGCTTTATTGCTGTGGAGCCCTGTGATACGCTCATACACAGTGCACATTACTGCGAGTTTTATTGCTGTGAAGCTCTGTAATGTGCAGTGTATCATTAATTTACAGAATCTTTTGAAGTGATCGGCAGTTTCCCACAATTGCCACAGGGACATGCTGGGCTGTGGCACCGCCTTAGCTGCAATGAGTGGGTGATAGCTGCTGCAGCAGAGCGGCCGCCATCTGTAAGTCTGAAGGGAGCATAATGGATTCCCCAAATCGCTGTTGGGTCCAAGTGAATTTTCTTTTCACAACTTTTTAAAAATATTATTTCAATGCGTTAAGAAATAAATTCTTTAGCACAATAATGTACATGTGGGTGTTGCGTTGTAGGGGGTGGGGTTTTGTATGGGTGTGGGTGCGGTACAAGGTGGCCTCATGGTCTCCTATTGCCCGGGGGCTCCATTAGTTGTCAGTCCGCCCTGTCTACCTCCCCAATCTTTAGTTTTTCATCTCTACAGTTTATGGTGTATTGGAGCGCTTCTCTTCGTTCATGCTTAGGTGACTGTGAATTGCTGCTGTTCAGTTTTGATGTCTTTCGTATTGACCTCTTGACTCTGAAACATAAAAAATTATACATATATTTATCATTCGGTATAAATCTGTTATAAATATGAAAACTACAGGTAGAACTCATACAATATTAAATGTCTTAAGTGCTGACTTTATAGTTTGTGAGGAAACTTGTAACCGACCGTTTAAACCACATTATCCTGGGAAGGCCTAATGCTCCCGTTTGTGCAGAATAGAAGTTTGTATAGACATGATGTGTTGTAGTTTGATGACATGATTTTACTGCACTTACCGGTACTAATGCCACGTTATAAGCCAAATAAATTATAGCTGGCTAACCTAGCATCCCGATTATTGTGCGGGAAATGGTGAACAATGAATGATACAGCTCCACAAATGGCAGGTAACATTTTAAATTGCACTTGTAAACTCCCAGAAGTCCAACACCTATAAATCACAGTTTTAATATTTTATTTGCTACATCAGTTAAGATGTGTACCTGAAATAAAAATAATTGCTTGGTTTCACTATATACCATCTGTTAAAACAAGGTCTGTTATAGAAACAGACACCACAGAGTAACATAAAAAAAACATATAAAACTTTATTTATAATGAGGCGATTTCCAAACGAAAACCTTCCAGCACTCCAAAGAAAATGAATGTTCTTTCAGCGTGCCCTTCCATTACTTTTCATAGACTGGTAAGAAATATCATTCGGTGTTATGAAGAGCTTGAAGGAAAAATGGCTTTTTTTACGTGTGTCATTGAAAATAAAAGATATTTCATTATAGCCTCTTGTGTGTTGTGTTGTGTTGAATACATATAAGAAAATGGCTCTTTTCCCGTGCTTCTGTGGGAGTGGCCATTTGTAGGATAATTTCCCTCATACAAGAGGTAAGTGATCTTTATCAGATTTCCTTGTTTTGAGAGTCCCAGTGTTTCCTCTGCAAATCAGTGTTTTTGAAAGCGCACTGGGCCTTCACTACCTATGCAGCCCTTACTTGAGTAAAAATGGCTGCTGCCACAGATCAAGGAAATGTCAGAGGATGAGTTTAAGAGCATCACATCTCTTACAATTCACATTTTAAATAGATTTACATTTATCCATTACATTATAAGATGCTATAATTCATGTAGGGCCCTATTTCATTCCTCGCGCATCGGTTTTGCGCGCACGCAAATGCGCATTTGCACAGAACGTCGTATTTCAACGTTCGCGCAAACGATGCGCGTTATCGTTTGACGCGGATGGACTTGCGCGAGCGTGATGAACTGTGCGCGTCCTATACTTAACATTGTGAGCGCAAATGCGTTAAGTGGATGGTATTTCAATAGATGCGCAACTTCCTACGAACGACGTTTGCGCGCATATTTTTAACGTCTTTGAAAACCTGGTGTTAACTGCAAATCTGAACGTTCTGGCCGAAACAAAATACACCAGCACGAAAAAAAAATACAGCACAGTATAGTTACACATTCTACACATACCCAAACCAAAAAATTGTGAATCCGTGCATATTTTTTTTATTGCTGCAGCATGTATACTCAAATTTATTTTGACAGGCGCAAAAACGATAGTGAGTCAATTAAGGTGAATTGATGTCAATTAAGGTTCTTAATTCTGATTGGCTGAATCCAGCAAAACAAACAGTCCGCACACTGATTTACATGCGCAACGTTACTGCGCGCGTATTACACTTCGTTTTACGTGTTTTTTTTACTAATGTTATTTTTTGACGCATGAGAAAATGCGTTCGGATCGAATATCACGTTAATTTTCGCGCGATAATGCTGGACAATGCGCACAAAAAACATTTTTGCGCAGAGAATGTAATATGGCCCGTAATCTTTTATTTTCAATAGTAATGCAAATGATCACAGTTTATCTTGTTAAGAATATGTTTGCATTTCACAGCTCTATCCCCAACTGGAATATGGGTAAGCAAAGATCTCCCAGATGTTTTTTGATCTTCCACACCAAAAACAGCAACACTCATGTAACATAGAAATATGACTGCCACATCTATGTGGCTTAAACAATGAATTATTGGTTGTCAAGGTTGTTTAATAAAATATAAATTTGTGAAGCATGGCAAGAGAAATGGAAACTGGAGCCCAAAACAGAATAAAATTGTTTAATTTTTTTTATTTTCCACTTGAATATTTTAACCTAAAATGTTCAATCCACTTACTTTTGTTATACATTTCTTGGTTTTGTGAATAACGATTTATATTAGCCTATTTCTCTAAAATGGCCAGACCAGAGCGTTGAATAATCTCTGAGTTGCACCCAACAGATGAACCTCCATTGATATGAAAACAAATTCAGCTCTGGCAAACTAAATTAAAAATGATAAATGCCCTTTCAAAGTCTTTTATGAAGGCAGCTGGAACTATGATTGTTATCAACATATCTGTGTGTGAATAATATTGGGTCTATTCATTAAAGACCGATCCTTTACCAAGATAGGGAAATTTGACTAATTCAGACAAACTGTAACCGAGACAGGGTTACTCAAACTCTAATAATCAAGTAGCACAAACTCTGTTAATGCTCGGACTTTTGTGATTACAGCCATATTTTGCACATGTTTCATACTTACAAAAAAACTGCCACTGTGTATATGAAACTCTTGCAGTGTTATTCAAAGAGAATCGAAAATTCACTGCACGTTCGGTGACTTTTCGTTCTCTTTAATTCGGTGTGATTTGGCGTTCCCATTTCGGCGACCCTGCGTTGTATTCAGCAAGCACCACAGGGCCGCCGTAATGCAGGGAAAAGCAGCCGCAAACCCACCGGAAAACCAGTGCGAACGCACACCGAAACACGCAAAAATATCTGGATTAACCCCGCCGAACACGCCGGAGAAACCCGAGCAGGAGCCGATCACAGCGCAGAGCAGCCGCTGGAAAAACCCGACACTGCAGACGAATGGAGTGAAAAAAAAACAGTACGCTTGAATGTTTGAAAAGTACAACGCTGTTTACAAAGAAACTGCAGAACGAAAATGTCTGAAATTTACATATAAGATCCAATGAATGATAATAAAAAGGGCTGTTACAGAAAAAAGAAAGAACAATTTTAAAAAAAAACATAAAAAAAGTTTGCAAAAAATCCCAAAAAAAGCCTAAAAGATCCTAAAAATTCTATAAATAAAGAGACTTTTTACTGCAGAATATTATAATGAACAGTTTATTAGATATTGAATTAAAATGGGAATATTTTTAACATTGAAACCTATGGGATTCGCCTGAATAAACCTGTTGAATGAAACCACCGAATGGCAGGGCATTTCGGCAACTTTTCACTGCTGGTTTTTGTTCTCTGAATAGCCGAAGCATTGCTTCTCTATGGGGATTTCACTGCCCTCGAACAGGCACCGAACAGGCACTGTATGTGCAGGCAATTCGCAGGATTTGGTGAATCGCCTGCTCTCTGGATAGCCGAATGGCCAGGAAAGGTAACCGAACGCTGATTTTCAGCATTTGGTTACCTTTCGCCAGTAATTCGGATCTCTTTGAATAACCCTGATGGATATTTGCTTTCATTGTGTTTAAATAAAATCACTAGGATTAGTGCTTGAGGCGGAGTGCTCAAACAAAAATTCAGTTTGAGCATTAATTAACACTTCATCATTTTTAAAGGAAAAAGAATAAGGACATTTCAAGAAAAAAAAGCGGAGGAGAGAAAAGGAACAGAAGAAAAGGCAAGATAGAAAGTGAAAAATGGTCCCTTTACACCAGTGTTTCCCAAACCTGTCCTCGGGACCCTCAACCAGGCCAGATTTTGCAGATCACCTTGGGGAAATGCAGACTGAATCCTGCAATCACTGAGCAGCAAATCATATCACTGTGCTGTGCTTCAGATATCTGACAAACCTGACCTGTTAGGGGGTCCTGAGGGCAGGTTTGGGAAACACTGCTTTACACAGAAAAATTGTAAATGGATTATAAAGTTTTGTTGGTCATATTGACCACGTTTGAGAAACATTCAGTGAATGAATTTAAGATAAAGCTTCTACTAGGATTAGAGTGCCTGGTACCCACTTTTTCTACACTATGGTGCTTTGAGTCTGCAGCTGTTTGGATCTCAGGAGAATCCTCCTGCCAAAAAAGGAAAACTCTGAGCAAAATATATCAGGTCTATTCACTAAAGGTGAAACTCAGGAGAATTGGCAGGAAAAGAGAAAATTCTAGGTCAAAATAGCCAAACCAGAAAAATTCTCCCTTTTACCTCACTTTAGAATCGGCTATTCTAGATTGTTCTCTTCTCCTGCCAATTCTCCTGAGTTTCACCTTTAGTGAATAGACATGTATGAGTGCAACTCCCACTAGACGTTTCTATAAAATTCTGTGGAGACTACCTCAGTAGAACAGTATCAAGATACTAGTCAACACTGAGTGTTGTATCATATTTGGTTACCAGAAATATACAACACAAGGAATTATATGTGGAGCAGTTAAAGTAAATCAAGACATACACACATTTTCTAATATATTCTGTCAGTCTCTATTAATCACTTTGTGTTACCCTTCTTTAGTGTTTAGCACAATTTTTTAAGTATTAACTGTTTCTGGAAATAATGCATATATGTGTATCCCATTTATCTGTTTATTGCTTGCAAACACCTCTGTATCTGGTTGTTTTCCAGGGCGTTTCCGTTCAAATAAAGTACAAGTTAGCCCATGGTGTAGGGGTTAACTCTCTTTGTCGATCTTTTTGTGTCACATCATATGACTGGTGATTAATTGAATTCACCAGGTGTTGCATACATTACAGTAAGAGGTCCATTGATTGAAGTGACCCATTAGCAGCAGGTTAACACCACGCCATCCTATCTCGTTTTCCTGTGTAATTTAAACATATGGCTGTCAGTTGTTTGTTAATATCAAGACCCATCAAGGATGCCCACAATGCAGAGCCAAGGACCATGGTACTGAAAGACATGCATATCCAATATAAAAGGTCCCATTATCCCCACTGTCATTTCCAAATAAGACAAGTGGTTTTAGCATTGCCAAGACAAACAGTGTTAATTAAAAACTCTACACCAAGAGGCTTAAAACCCAAGTGATATACAGCATTTACCCTTATTATGTTTCCGAAGCACGTACATGTGTTTATATTACAGTAGATTTGTGATTTTATCATTTACAAATTTTAGAACTTGAAAGTAATTGCATATCATAAATAATGAACATATTATACAGTATATTGTGATGCTGAACCTTAAGTGTCAGTGTGTGAAACTCTCAGTTTTGATATCTTCTTATCTATCACTAAGGAAAACAGATGGTCTCATGGAAAATTCTATCATTCCAAAAAAGCAGGTGGTGTATCTCTGCTAGACCAGAAACTTTCAGGATTGATGATGGAAATGCCAACTGTGCAGCAATATGTACCGGCTGGGTGGAGTAGAGGTAACGTCACTGCTCTGCGTGGAGAGAGCCTGTGGAGACATGGGTTCGATCCCGACGAGCAACCTCTCCAGTAAGTTTCCTTGGGCAAGACACCTAACGGTACATACTCACCACCCAGGACACACTTGAAAACAAGAGAAATCTCAATGTATCCTTCCTGGTAAAATACTTTCTCCAAAAATATATATATATATATCGCGAATCTATAACACTTGATGATAGCGAATTTAACCCAAACTTTGCACATTATCTCATCCATTCCCTATTTTGGGAATTATCACCAGGGATGCCTGTAGGTGTGTAAATGGAGACATAAGACCTCTTACCTCACATTTTGGATTTGAAGCAACATTGGAGCAAATAAATTGAATGGTAATGTTTTTTATTTATTTAGGAAACCATCATAGGAAATATGAATCTCATGAATTCAGGTAAATATATTTTTGTGTCTTCTCATATATTATATAGCCAGACACAGTCAATGATCAGGACCATGTAAGGATTTTAACTAATAAGGAAGTGCTATGTGTAGTTATTTAGGCATTGGTGTTAAAATACTGAGTGAGTTTGGTACGGTTTTCTAAACAACTGGTTATGTGATGTGTAAAACGCATAAGGTGACAGACGTTTATGACCCTTAAAGTAGATCCCGGAAGTGGCAGCTTTCAATCAAGCTGGGTTAACATAATGTACAAGGAAAGCTGTTACCTTAACAGTGCTCCCAATAATTTAGATTTAATAACTGATTCTGCTTTTCCTCGATGCAGAAAAAGAAGGCTGAAACGGGTTGACTGATACATACATTGGATGAGTGAAGCTGATCAAAGTGAAAGCCATACTTTTAAACATATCTAGATCCTAAAGCTTTAGGCTGGGCGTCCACTGGCACCGTATTTGTGCGATGTTGCGATCATCCGTTATTGTCCGTCGTCGTCCGTCCGATCCAACAACATGCAAGTGAATTGGACCTGCGTCCACTGCGTCCGACGTCAGACGTCCGTCTTCCAGCGACGGGTAAAGACGGCATCAGATGGGCGATCAGAACCAAATCACTCGTTTGCATCGCATGTATTTCAGCAGATCAGAGAAGATGGATGTGGAGAAACTGATCAGGGGAGTTATAAAAGCATTTAAAATTAACTATTTCTATCAGGGATCTCAAACTCTGGCCCCCAGATGTTTCTGAACTACACCTCCCGTTATTCTCTGGCCCTTTATTGCATTCAAAGAATTCTGGGATTTGTAGGCAATATACATCTGGGGGGCCAGAGTTTGAGATCCCTGATAGAAATAGTTAATTTTAAATGCTTTTATAACTCCCCTGATCAGTTTCTCCACATCCATCTTCTCTGATATGTATGTGAGATGTGTGGGACTAGCCCTGTTTGTGTAGGGTAGGGCAGGGAAGGCTCCTTGGTTGATTGTAAGCTCTTGGGTCCTCTCTGCTACTGTTCTGTGTGTACTTGTATGTATACTTGTATTCTGTCCCACAAAGGACTGCAGTGTTTACAAAAGGAAAATGAACTATGTTTTATATGTAAAACCAGTTCATTCTGATTTTGGCAGTCTCTGCACTCCACCTGAAATCTATCTGATCGTTCGTAGTTGTTCCGACGGATCGCTTGTAGTGGAAGACCCTCGTCGGACCTAGACGGATGTCCGACGTCGTCCATGGTCTGACGAACGCATCGGTCGTCCGACTACGGTGCCAGTGAACGCTCAGCCTTAGGCTTCTTAGAAAGTTGAACCGATTCCTGCATTTTCATTAAGAGTAAAAAAATAATACAATAATTGTACAATACATTATAGTTACAAATAAAAATTTAGGGAAAGTATTTTAATATTTTCTTTCTTTGGTTATTTGGCATAAATTTGAGTTTTTAGTTGTTTTTCTCAAGTTCAATGTTCCATGTGATGTTGTTTAGCAGTTCTTTATTGTTTCATTGGACTGTTTTTACAAAGAACAAAAATATACGTTTGAGAAGGGTATTACTTGAGTGGAAGTGCTCATGTGATACACTTAGAATGAGTCCCTAGACCATCTGGATGTACATCTAGCATGGTGATACCTGATATGGCTTTCTCTGAGGATCTGTGCAGCAATGAGTGAGAAAGGTGACCCGAGGATGGCCTCTGGAAACGAACAGCCCGTATTTCTGGAAGGCTTGGGAATCAAGGCAGTTCCTATCAACATCAAAAAATGTAGATGGTGTTAAAAAACAAATAGGATGTAGGTGAACAGCAAACGACACATACATGAAGCAAATGTAGTCAGTGCAATGTTGCTCTATATATTCAACTTATTCTGAAATGGAGAAGGTTTACAAATCTTTAGAAAAATGTTGTAAATGATATTAAAAATGCTTGTAGGAAAAATCATGACTTAGGACTATCAAGAATTAGGGTCAAGGGAGGATATAAGCAGTAGACATTTAGACACTAAGGGCCCTATCACCTGGTGTGAGCTAAAATGCCATCGCTAAAGAAAAAACTTAGCGCCTGATGACCCACTAACAGATCACCTTGTCTGTGTACAAGGTCGTTTAGTGCACGCTAGGGAAACGGTAAGACCTGCACTGAGACCCAGTGCTAATGTGGTTGTGCACAGGATAGAACTGTTGTTTTCCAGAACTGTTGTTTTCAGAGTGCCGGGCCATACATATCCTCTTCCCTCACAAGCTTGTATAAGTATGAACACATCCAGCGAAAAGCCCTCACACCCCTGCATTATTAAAATCCTCCAAGGTGGCCGTATCATCAATGTTTTGATGAACACATATATTAATTAAAGGTGATGGGCATTGCATGATAAATGCCACCCAACAGCATGTAGAATCATTATAATGAATTTAATAGATCCAAAAGGAAGGCCAGCTGAGCAACAATAATTTCCCTGCTGCAGCATATAAATATTACATGTTTCAGGGCAAGACTTATCCATGTGGTCACCCAAATAATCAACCGCTTACATACTATGAATAACACCCAGCATAAAATGTTTAAAATTAGCCAATATATTAGAATTAGGATGTATGTGGATAAAGGATACATATATGTCATAATAGAGCCTACTGCAACTGCAGCTGCAGCAACATTGCTGACCAGTTCCATTACTATGGTGTATGGGGCCAAGAGAACATCTGTGCTGCAATCCTTTCAAGGGCCTGTTAATTTTGGGTGAGGACCTGTTTTTTGTGGGGTTTCTGAGTTAGCACCAGGGTTGAGCAGTAGGTAAAATTTTGCGATTAGCGTCCCTCCAGAAATTGGCGCATGTGATCTGTTAGTTACAAAAGTGCTAGAGATCTCTAGCGCTCCCCATGGTAAGTATAGGACGTGCAAAGTACAGTAAGCGCACGCTACGATTTGCTAATACAGATGCTCTAAGTGATTTGTTTTCCCGTTATGAGCGAGAAGCAAACTATCTGTTGGTCAGGCGCTAGACACGCTGGAAAAAGTCTGCTAGGCAGGCGAAACACGTTGAGTGTGTCCTGATGTTTATAGGTTTTTAACTGTCTGGGGTGCCTTCAAATCCCCTGTCTTTTTCTGGTTGTTATTGTGGTTCCCTTTGAGAATAATGAGTCTATACACAAGATGGCGTGGGAAATTTGATGGTCTGATATGTAAACCCAGCGTCTGGTGATGTCTATGCATTCCAGACTTCAGGCTGTGATTGACTGCAAAGGATTTGCAACCAAGTATTAAGAAGGGAACGTTTGATTTATGATTATTATTCTGTCCCATTACTTTTGGTCCCTTAACAAGTGGGAGGCACATCTGCAAACTGCTGTAAATCCTACACCGTTCACCTGAGTTGGATGTACATACCCTCAAATTAAAGCTGACAGTCTGCAGTTAAAGCACATTGTGTTTGTTTCATTCCAACTCCATTGTGGTGGTGTATAGAGCAAAAGATGTTAGAATTGTGTCGATGTCCCAATATTTCTGGACCTGACTGTATATATGGTTATATGGTGTAATTACTGAATGGTATGTGTATGCCAAGTTTATCTGAAATACATGAAATTATAATGACCTTGCAGTAGTGGGATAGTATATACTGCTGGCCTTTGATGGATATAGCCATATACACACCGTTTTTTCCTTCAGGCCATTCCTGCTTTGTATGAAGTTCAGCATTATTACATTGTCCTTAAAAGACTTTTATTTACTAGTACACGCGGCTTGTATATTCTCTCCACATATAATATATTACTATTATATGTTTCTTTTAGTATGTTTATTCATGGTTTTCATTACTTATACCCGCAATAAATTGTGTATACTTGGGGACCCACATCCCCTTATTAGCAATCCATACAATTTTGTATTGGAATGCTATATGGTTGTTTCTGGGGGTTTTTTTGTATCTAGGAGGGTTAGGCCCTTGGGAGTGTGGGTTTGAGCACCATCTAGTGGTCCCAGGTGGGATTATTTTTGTGGGTTGTTGCTAGACTGAATTAACCTGACGCTTACGCTGAAACATACCAACGCTAACGTTAGCTCACACCAGGTGATATGGCCCTAAGGATGGAAAGTTACATGGCTATTTAGTATTCTTTGTGTAGCTATTTACAATTCTAAGTATCCAAAATCTGTACACCCTCTCATCCTATATCCACATAAACCTTAAATCCATTCTAACCCTGGTGAACCAAATGAATGTGGTCCAGCTCTGTACCCAGCATTATTACAGTACCAGTATTAGAGGAGCATCCATGATGTAATGTTTTGTATCCCTTTAAGTAGTTGTATAATTCTGCTGTTTTTTTAGTTCACACTTCCACTATTTGACTTATTAAACCTGACATATTAATGTTGAGATTATAAAATTGAATTGGATATGTCAGGTATATTACGCAGAGAGGAAAAATTTAACCCTTTCGCTGCTGAGGCTTTTCCCGCCCCTATGCTGAGGTCATTTTTACCTGTTTTGCGCATCATGTTTAAACGTGTTTTGAAGGCTTATTTTAGTATATGACCCAGACATATTATATATCGTTCTTTCCGTCAGACTCGGTAGATTCATAATATGTCATTATTATATGTATACGTTATGTCATGTCTGTATATTATAACAAAAAATGCAATAAAATATGTATTTTCAATAATTTACAATGTGTAAAGTGTTTTTTTCCACATTTTAACATGCGAGCAATTGCGGTTATATTTTGTATGGGGTGCGCTTGTTAAAAAATTAGAGATGGGTCTCGTTACATTTTTTTTGGGGAAAATGACACTATTTTTAACAAACGCACCGCATACAAAAATCGTTAGTGCAGCATCATTGTTCACATTATAATTGAAATGGGAACAATATTGCTGCATTAACAAACCCAAAAAAAAAAAAAAAGGGTTTAATTTTTTTTTTTAAATTTTTTTTTTAATTTTTTTTAATTTTTATTTTTCTTTTTTTTTTTTTTTTTACAAAATTTTTCACTGTAGTGTTTGGTATCGTTGGAACGGCCATGCTCTGGCCGATCCAACGATACCAAAATTTAACCCCTAACTGCCACGGATCGGGAGATAGGGAGTTCATTGGAACTCCCTATCTCCACAGTTGGTGGCAGTTAGGGGTTAAGTCTAGGACTGGCGTCATCGTGCTATGCACGATGACGCCAGTCCTCTGGGGGAGTTCCCGGAGGCTTGGCCGACATCCAAGATGTCGGCCAGCTCCGGGAAAGGATCGCGAACCGGCGCTTTTCAGCGCCGATTCGCGATCCAGCTCCCCAGGGGTTAATGCCAGGCATCATTTGGAAGGGCAGGCTGTGCCCTTCCAAATGATGCCTGGGTTAACCCCCTGTGTGCCGCCGATCAGGAGGGAGAGAGGTCCGAAGGACCTCCCCCCCCTCCTTTCAGGCGCCTCCTCCGCACATGCGGGGGGGGCGCCTGAATTAGGTGTCATCGCGCCCCCGCGATGACACCTAATGCTGGCGGCTGCTGGTCCGGATGCGCGGCTGACATCCAGGATGTCAGCCCGCACCGGAGGGGCCAGCGATCGGCCGGAACCCGGCCGAACGCTGACCCCAATGTGAGGACGTGCTCAGCGCGTCCTCAGCACACCAGCGGGAATGCTGAGGACGCGCTGAGCGCGTCCTTAGCATTCAAGTGGTTAAAATGGATGCCTGTAGCCATTTTGTTTTGAAAGACAGTTTTTCTTTCTATTTTCTCTAGGTTTAGAAATGAACGAGATTTTTTTTACAGAGTTCATTCCTGGGTGAAGTCTTTTATATTTTTTTTAAGAAGTGCCAGACATGAAGGAACCTAGAATGTTTGTGTGTGATAAGGCTAGAGTTAAGTGCTAAGATGTGTCATGATTAAATTTATTGGTCTGTCTTAAGTTTTAAAACAAAAGATATTTTGTCTTTTGAGTATAGGAATAAGAGTTAATATTTCTAATATAGATTTATATTCACAAAATATATGTTTATAATCAAGGTATATTTTATTATATTTACAGTAGGAAATATATACTCCAATAAATATTGTAGAAAGTATATAATTGGTAAATAATAAAAATTACTAAAGAATAGATTCTGTTGAGTTAACTAGAAAAGAATTTAGCTGATAGGACTCTGAGTGAGTAACTAAAAGGGAGTAGGGATATAAATCAAAGATGACAGATGGAGACACAGTGTCTAATGACTGAGAAGAGAAGGTCTTTGTTGAGTCAGATTGATCTTTTGACCCGAGATAGGATATTAAAAAGAAATGGTGGAATTAATTAAGAAGTGCAATACTGCCCTCTAGAGGATAGTAAATATAATAATTGATATAGTAATAATATTTCCAGTGACGTCAAATTGGCTATAATAAGCGGAAATGTTATTTGCAAGTCAGTCGGAGATTCCAGCATTCAGAGACTCACACCGCAATGCATTCAGACGTCCAGTACACATGACACTCTGAAGTCGGAGATTCCAGCATTCAGACTCACACCGCATTGCATTCAGTCGTCCAGTACACATGACACTCTGAGAGTAAGTCGGGGATTCCAGCATTCAGAGACTCACACCGCAATGCAATCAGATGTCCAGTACACATAGCAGATCCCAAGACATGAGGCAATCAAGATTCTCACCAAATTTCTGACTCTCACCAACTCTCTAACTCACATGCATTGATTATCTGATATCGATAATTTTCACATATTCCAAAACAAAGCATCACATAGAAAATTCCAAGACTTATCAACATCCAAATTGGACAGGTAATGTATGAAAAAAAAAAGAAGGAATTAATGTAATTAGATATATTTGTAGAGATTCTTGCAACGTAGACTGAGAGTTCTTGGATACGGTTAGATCCAAATTCTAAGTATTTTCTATTCTGCAGATAGAAATATGAAGAAGTGGATATAAGGATTTATTCCTAAAAGAAATGTTGTAAGATTGATACCAATATATATATTGAATTTGGAAATTACTGTGATTAAAATTAATAAGCAAGGAATTATATAACTACAAAATAAAAAGTAAAAGATTAGAAGTTTGATTCTCGAGATTAGGGGAGGATTCACTAAATAAGTTTTTATTACTTATCATTAAATTAGCTCATCTTTTGTTGATCCATGTAGCATAGAGATATATATATATATCTATAAGAGCTGGCTGGTTAAACATTGTTTGCTGGGAAATGCATGTT
This sequence comes from Leptobrachium leishanense, assembly GCA_009667805.1. NCBI lineage: Eukaryota > Metazoa > Chordata > Amphibia > Anura > Megophryidae > Leptobrachium > Leptobrachium leishanense. The sequence goes on from CM019066.1 coordinate 114,060,767, forward strand.
GTATTAAGCGGAAATGTTTATTAACCATTTGTGTATTAGTTACTAACTGATAAGGTAAATGATATTAATCATATATGCAGTTACTAACCGGAGATACATATATTGTGAAGCTAGTTTCTATATGCTGATGGATTGTGGTTTATAAATTTTTGTTTATGATATGAGATTTGAAACTTTTTTGTATACGTAATAAATATATATATATATTTTTATCCGATTATTGATTATTGTATTTTTTAAAGCAAAACACAGACAATTAAAAGAATTCAGGATAATTTCTAAGAAATATAAACGATTGATATTTGTGTCTCGTATAGGTTTCTTATGAATTAATAATCCCTGATATATTGGAGGCAACTGCCGAGGTAGGTCCAGTAAGTCCAATACAGACATATTGGAGGCTTGGCTGATAAATCCAATATATAACATGTTGTATTCACGTGCAGAGATTATATCCGACAGATAAAAGGATTCACGTAGTCTCAACCTTTTCTTCCAAAACTGAACTATGGTCAAATATACTTGAAATACATGCCATCCTCTGGTAACTGGCTGGTGGTGGTGGAAGACAGATGATAAATAGATATCATTCATCAGTGTGTGTATATATATAGAGAGTAGAATAGTAACTATCAACCCAGTGCATTTTGAAATTATATATCTCAAAATGCAAAATATGGGTTCAGACTCATGAGTTTTATAGTGCTTTATCTAAATCAATGTAAAGTTTCACATCATATTAGAACACTTATTTAATCAGAGAATAAATAAGTAAAGTGGGGCAGAGATCATTTAATGTAATGCTCGGTTTAAAGATAAATCTTGGAACTCAACTCCCAACTTGCCAGGGCCACAATGAGATACTGTAAGTGCTTCAATCTGGAATTGTTATCAGTTTGTGGTATAGTTTCCTGACATTCCCGTCTTTAGTACAAATCTTACCTACATTATTTAGTATCATAAAAATATGTTATGCATCAAATCGTGCTGTACTCTGAAACCAATACACCTATAGCAAAGATGGTTCAGTTTGTTAATTAAGAAACCTCCCTTAATATTAAATATGCATTGCACAAATCAGTTTAACAATTCAGTATAATATCTGTCAAAACTCTTCAGTGCTGCCTCTACTTCACATTAATAACCTAATCTAATTTTCCATTTGCATGCTGCATATTGTTTGGTGAAAATCCATTAAAAGCTGCAGGTTCAGAATTACCATTATCAGATAGCTCTATATTCATGTTAAACTATATGAAAGTGGTCAATTATTCTTTCATGTTCAAAACAGCCCTGTATAATATGGCAAGTCAATGTGAAATTGAAAGAGGTGATTTTTGTTCAATAGTTGTGGCCTAAGGTTTGAAAAAATTTCCATAATATACAAATGCATTCTACCGGGACACAAATGCTAAACTTCAATCCGTGCTCTTCTGGCAATTACTCTTATGTTGCATTTTTAGAAGTGTAATGATAATTACTCAGTAAAACTGTATACATCAACTGAGATTCAAATAATTCCTTGACTAAAATAAATTTTGGAATTTGCTGAATGAATTCGGTCTTCAATCGAGACTTTAAGATGATTTTTGTAAAGCTCTGATTTCAAGCTATTTCTCAGGTTATTTCTCTTTTTATTAACTTAGGGCCACATTCTAAGCATGATGTAAACCTAACCAGAGACTTGCTAAACTTAACTACATAGATACAAGTAGAAGTCTGATAAATCTCCGAGAGCCATTAAAGATCATACCAGACCTGGAGTTTAGCCCTTGTTTGTCCCAATTTATTTTCATAGTTTGTCTCCGTTACTGCTCCAGTGATAGTAAGATTTGGATAGCTGGCTAAAACCGCAGAATAATATCCAGATTCTCATATAGAACTACCCGGCATAATGATCCCTGTATTGAGTCTGATGTTTATTAAAATACTATACACACATTTCTTGTGGATTAGCCAATGAAATTCTCCCTTTTGTAAGCCTTACTTATAAATATTTTGTACTTATCTAGCTGAGATTTCCAGTTATTAGCCCTTAAATAACAGTATTATGGTCTGCTAGGTTTAGAGTTATTCCACGATCATGAGACAAAATGGGTAAAAGATAGCATAAAGGAACACTAGTCAACATTGACCATTTAAGGACCCCTGACATACATAGTACATCCTGGGGAAAATTCCCCTTAAGGACCAAGGACGTACTATGTATCTCATGGTTCTTTAATCCCCTCCCTCCCTATATTCACCTCTCTGGTCGGGGTCTCACATCGTACTAACTTCCTTGAAGTCAGCTGACGTTTTTTTGGGCCCCAGCTGCCCTGATGATGTCATCACCGTGCATGATGATGTCACTTACACGCATCCCCCTGCGCCTGCAGAAGGAACCTGAAAGGCAAGGTCCTATGGACGCCTCTCCCTCCCAAATGATTAGGGCTGCTGGAAAGGGCAGAGTCCGCCCTTTACAGCTATGCCTCTCTTTAACCCCTTACATGCCGGATTGCAATTCAGCACCAATCAGCACCGGATCACAATTTGAACCTGGAAGTGGCTGACATCTTGGTCACCGCCCATCCACTGACATCGTCGCCATATGTGCGATAATATCAGTCATTCAGTTAACCCCCTAGTTGCCAAGGGGAGCTAGGGGGATCCTTTGTATCCCGGTATCTCCCGATCCGTGGCATCATTGGATATCATTGGAAAGTCAGGATGGCACAACCAAAATATATGATAAATACCCAAAGTATAATAAAAATATCTTTATTGAATGGAAAAATAAATACTGTCAATAACAAGCATGATGGAAATAATGGTATCTTTAAAGTCCATTTAATGGCGAGGAAAATGGTATATAATATGTGTTTGCTCCATAAACGAGTAAGAGGAAAACTAGACCTAGACACAAACAGAGCAGAAACGTAAAACCAGCAGAGGGCACTTTCGGACTGACCATCGTAAAACCACCTGGTCACTATGGGGTTAAATCATGTGAGTTCAGACCCAGCTGGCCCTCATAGTTGTTACAGATATTGGGCTTGAGTTGTTTTAGCAATATTGCACTGTTTGTGTTTGTTTTCTTCCCCCCCCCATCAATGTAACATCAAACTACATAAGAACATTTGTAGCTAAGCATTTCAGAAAAATATAGGTATTCATAAGAAATAATGTCACTGTAAATACACTGTACACTTTTGTATGTGCACCCTTCGTTGCATGTCATTGATTTTACTACAAGGTTTTGCACCTTTGGGATGTTTAACATTTGTCCCTTTCAACTTTGACCAGCAATTTTAAGGGATTGTGCTGGCCCCCTGACATTCAGCATACATCTAGCACATTTACTGCTAACCTGATCCATCTCAGATCAGAAGAATTGAGAAGTATCTTCTTCCTACTCCATTCTGCTGGATGATTAACCTTCATGAACCAAACCCCAGGAAGGCTGTCCAGTGACTGGTGATTGACAGCATTAAGAGAAAAAGAAATCATCGGTTTGGGGTGCTAGGGGGTGGGCAGACATTTAAGACAACATGATCATTTTAATGAAATGACATCATCAAGGTGACTAGAGTGTTCCTTTAACATTTTATCTGATTGTCCTGCAACTTATTAAAAGAACTAATGCGGGTTAAAGTATTCTCTCTGGTTCCAGTAACAAAAAATAAGTAAACTGCATATATATATTTATATATATATGTAAAAAACACAGACAGTTTATATATAATTTAACCTTGTTAGCACAATAAATATGACCTAGGCATTTAAAAAAATAGAGAGCAAACAGTTTTTTTGGTGATATCAAGCGTACTGTACTGTAGTCAGTATAATAGTAATGACTGTGACAATGAATGCACTGTTTTAATCTATTATTCTTAATTTTGCAATGATTTATGTATCTTTGAAAATCATTTTATATTTCATCTATAGTCTAGGATGATTTGGGGATATTGTCCTTCTAGTTCTGATTGCTCTTCACTGTGCTCTACAAGTGCCTGTCAAGAGTTATAGGCAGTCATATATTGTATATAAACAACAAAGCAAACAAGTATTGTAATTCTGCAACAATGTGACATGCTAGGTTAAAGTTATGATGTATATTCTGGAGCATATAAATTCCTGATAGTAATTCTATCCTCTTTCTTGTCTGAACTCTCAAAAAACAACTATTTTATTTACACGTCTTAGCTGACACAATGTGCCAAAGGTAGCTGCACAAAAAATTAAATGAGAAAATAAAAAAACATCTTTGTTGTATAAATTTGTACCCTCTGCTTTGAAACATATCTATATATACTGTGGCGGATTAATAGGAAGTATATCTAAGTATATGCCATTATTAAGAGCAGATTCCTATCAACACAAGGCCTGGATAAAATTTTAGAGAAGATATCATCAGTGGTTCCACTGGTTACAAAAAAATTCTAAAAAATACGTCACACCTATAATTTTGCTTGCCAAAAGTCATCCTCACTGACAGGCTAGGACAGGGGTCAGCAATTTTGGCTCCTTGATGTTTTGGGAACTACATCTTCCATGATGCTCAGTCACCCATTAGGCTGACTGAGCCACGTGGGAAATGTAGTTCCCCAAACATCAGGGAGCCAAGGTTGCTGACCCCTGGGCTAGGAGAATCCTCTTGAAGCTCATTTCATCCTTGCAGACAGGCAAGTATTTGGAAACGGTTGACTAATGATGATGTTCCTTCCGCGTCTCAGGTGGTGGACAAAATACAAAATAAAGGACCATCTAATAATGGATGAACTTACTGCAGTGATACATCACAACTCTGAAGCATTTCAGAAATTCTATGTCCTGTGGTTTAACTCTGGATTATAAATTTTAGGTATGCTTTGTCTTGGTCACTCCACCCCCCCCCCCCACATGCACACATATAATGCGTGCCTTACTTTGTAACGTGTTATGACAGTTTTGTGACTGTACTCAGGGCTGTATTTAAATCTTAGGAGCCTATAGGCACAGAAATCTGGAGCACCCCCTCTCAAAAAAGTGCCAAAACTAGAGGAAATCCCCTTTTAAGTTTTGTTTTGGGGGAAACAAAAAAATAATTAACATTTTAAAAGCTAAAAAAAAAACGTTTCTTGCTGCGCTCGCATCAAAAGAAGGGGCAGAATCTGTTGCTTTAAAATTAATGAAAAATGGAGCAGAATGTTTGGGCTAGAGGCAACCCTAACCCTAAAACAAGCACAAATAGTAACCTAGCCCTTACCCTAATTTCTAAGCCTAACCCTAGCTATGGAAAATCATGCTCTATTTTGAACTGGAGCAACCAGATTCTGGGAATCAAAATTTGGCTACGGTTGAGGCCCGCGTCTATTTCAAGACGTGACTTTTTTCACCATTTCGTTGTTTGATGCTCTTTTGTTTTTGGCAGTTTTTCAAAACTTTTTTAAAAAATTGCTTTTGGTGTTTGTGACAGAAGCACCGACTCAGGCTGAGTAGATCCACCGTGAAAGTCTCCATATTGCTCCTTAGAATCAAGAAATAACTCGGCCAGGCCCAGATTTAGAACTAGGCAGAGTAGCAAGAGGGCGCCTTGTTCTGTAGAAAAAAATGTTTTTTTGTTTTTATTTACAATCATTTTAGACCACTATTTCTCTGGAGCCCTAATGGCTAGAGGGACATATGAGATATCATTGGAAAGGCCAGATTAAGGCCTTTCCAGTGATACAAAATATAACCTGGTAGATTTATGTAAAAATAAAATAAATAGAAAAATATTTTAATGCAGCACTATTATTCAGTTTACAATTATAAAGGGAACAGTGATGCTGCGCTAAGTCACCTTATCATTTCCCACACTGCCAGCAAGTGTGGAGCTGATGATGCAGTGCATTGTTTCATCGACAACCTAGACCATGGCACTGCAGTGAGGAGAGACAGAGGGACTTTGGAACCTGCCTCTCTGAATTGTACACTGGGCAAGGTTAAGTGAGGTGTCATTGGAAAGGTCACATTTGCAATGATACCAAACATGACCATGTAATGTGTGAAAATAAAAAATTGCAAAAAAGTAAATGCAAAATAAAACATTTTCTCTATACTACGGCAGAGGCAATATATGCTTTTACAAATAAAACAAACAATGCCGCTGCACTAACTCAACGCAATATATTCTGCCCCTTCTTTTGATTTGAGAGCAGAGAGAAGCTGTTTTTCAGTTTTCTAAAACGTTTTTTTTTTAAAAAAAATCAGTTTGCCCCAAAAAGAAAATGTAAAAAGTAATTTTGGCATGTTTATTTTTTTCTTGGGGGGGGGGGGCGCTCCACATTTCTGTGTCTACAGGTTCCCGATATGCAAATCCAGCTCTGAACTCAGCGTCTATAGGAATTCAACCAAGAAATAAATAAAGTTTGTATAATATTCCCCTAAGCACTAGTCAGGACTCAGTGTAGGGGTAGATCATGTAGGTTTATTTATTCAGCAGAACACAGGTTATATTTATATGAAACTGTCCCCATTGTTCACCCTCCTGCCCTCCCTCGGACATCCCAGCACCGGAGCGACACTGTTGAGCCATTGCCCAAATTCCCTTACACAACATGGGTTGCCACCTTGTCTGACACGAGTCCAGTAAATTTACACACAATTGTTTACAACTGCCTCTAGCGAGAGCCCAGTTTGTGGAATGTTGCCACTGCCATGAGCCCACTTGGCCGTTCAATTGGAGTGGTGATCCAGTTACGAGTCCTGAGCAGCCTGGTGTCCCGACTTTCATTTGCACAGTTATATGGGGTGATTCCAGTGGAGCAGTGGCACAACCCGGATACGGCTGAGTAGCTCAGGTACCCCGGCTATTTCTGATCAAGAAGTGCCCTGATCCCTGCATGGGAGACAGAGCAGTGAGCTGTAGAAGTCCGGCGGCTGGTGTAGTGTACACGGACAGCAGTTTTGTTGAGTGACTGCACTTCCTGCAGGAGCATTGGAAGCTCAATGTGAGAGTTCCTAGTGGAGATCCCCCTTAGGAATCACCCGTCGCAGGCTGCTCTCTTTAGGGACAATGGCTCTAAAAAGCACCATGGTGGGGTGGATGGTGGCCGGAGCTCTCAGGATTAATAGTCTGTAGGCAATTGCCAGGTTTCGGCTGGTATCTAATTCGCTCCTTGCACAGGGGACTGAAGAAACACAATTCTGGGCAAGGCAGGGTGCATTTGGGGTCAGTTACAAACATTGGGACAATATGTACAAACATTGGCGAAACGAAATCTAACGAAGTAACAAAGAAAATAACTGTGATATGAGACACATAAATAATACTAACATGAAGGGCTAAGAATGGCGGCTGGTACCACTACACAGGGTAAGTGTAACGGTAGCTATATCGCTTACCCAAGAGTAGCGGAGTTGGGATCTTTGAGGACAGAAGTATCTGCTTGAATAATACAAAAGGTTTATAAACTACAGACTGTAACAAGGAGACACAAGGACTAACTGAATTGTCTCTAAGCTCTGAAGGTTTCGGACCAACAGATTACCTAGGACACACTCAGAAACAGCAGACGTGGAATGACAGTCCGTGAAGTATTCAAGGTGCAGGGCAATCAGAGATGTAGAAATAACATAAAACAGAAATAAACAATAGTTTGTTATCGTGGTCTTAGCAAAACCATAAACATAAGTAGTAACCTGGGTAAAGGGAACCCCGGAGGGTTGCAAGCGATAACCCTGAACGTGAAGGGATAGAACCAAAAACAGCAAGTGATCAACCCAGCAACCAGCAGGGGGTTAAATCACTAAAACAAGTGATACAGCGTAATAAACACGATAGAGAGAGAGTAGTCTAAGCCAAGCCGGGTCAATTAACAGAAGAAGGGATCTCATACAAGCAGGGTCGTAAACAGTAAAGTCAAATAGATATTAGAAATAGCGGTGCATGAAATAACTCCACAACAGGGTAATGAGGCCATTCCTAGAGCCCTGTTTTAAAGCCTGTGGCTCCTGGTAACCACACCTGACCCCGCCCCCTCAGATGCCGATCTGCCAGCAGCAAGTGCTGGCACCCGACCAGCCAGCGGTCCCCCTTCTTGCCTAGACCCCCCAGGGGGCACAGCGGGGGCTGAGTATGTAACAGTAAGATACAATTACACACACACATGATTGAATACAATTCATAATAGTTGAAACGGGATACGTAATTAACAATATAGCAGGGACAGATATACAGAAGGGAAACCAATAAATGCGACTATATTTATACAAGATTTTAACATGATTTAAAGAAGTGGCAGAAGTTCCGTCATAGTGTGGAAAATAAAGAAAAAAATATTTATTATTCTGTTTTTAATACACCTGTTCTTATTTGGTATCATTCGAAAGGTCATACTCTATGATTTTCAATGATACATTAAATGTCCCTCTAGGTTGTATGATTCCAGAGATACAGGGGTCTAAATGATTGTATTTTTTTTTAACAGAGCAAGGCACCTCCCTATGGTGGGCGCCTGTAGGCACAAGCCTACTTTACCTAATTATAAATGTGGTCCTGACTGTAATCAAAGATGTTTTAGAGTTATTTTGTTGTCATTTAAATAAAGTTATTGAAGCGGAGGTATAGAAATTGCAGTTCACTGTTGGTCTCCAGCTATTCTCACACATCTTTAACAGTTGTGCCAAGAAATTGGCATCTCATCTAAGCAAGCCACTTTTCTACACCTCTTGTCTCGTGTTCCTAGATTTGTTTGTAATTTTGTTGATTCATGTCCCCATAATTTATTGTAAAGTGCTGTGTAAACTGTTGGCACTATATAAATGCAGATAATAAGGCTGGGTACAGTAGAGATAACAATACTGCTCTCATTGGCGTGCGCAGCCCATTTCATTAGGGTGTGCACCCATGGAATATTTATTCATTTTTTTATCTATGCTTGGATAATTTCCCTGTGCGCACACCTATGACTGCTCTACAGCTGTTGAGACACATAGATCAAAAACTCATTCAGAAAACAACTCCAGCAAGTGTCCTTGGGCAAGACACCTAACAATACATACTATCTTACCACACAATAGCGTATGGGTAAAATCTCTGTTCTATAACCATGGAGGAGCAAGTTTGTAATTCTGATCACAACACCTGGTCAGCATGTCCTCTACAATCATGGAGAAGCAGGTTCAACTTCACCACCATGTCTCGACTCTACAACCGTGGAATGCAGGCTTGGATCCCGTTCAAAACATTGCCAGCAAGCGTCCTTGAATGAGACACATAACAATATGTACTTGCCCACTTCACAATATATATATTAAAGATAAAGATTGTAAGGTATCATGGGAACCACGTGCCAAAAATACTGCGTTGTCCTTGTTCAGCTACTGTATATCTGCTGTTGTAATGTATTACGCCTTTGTCCAAATATATTTTACAGCGTTGCTGAATATGTTTATGCTATATAAAAATAAAGTTTTATTATTAAGAAGAATCGTCAAAAATTGCAGGTGATTTGTACCACTGGTAAAGACATAGCAGTAATCACAGGCAAAGCTTGTTCTACCAAATGTTCACTCTTCTACCTGATAACACCTGCGTATATATTGTCACGTTAAAATTTTCATGCTGATATTTTTTGCACTTTCAGATTTGTGAGTATGGTGTGATAACTTAACTGCAGGGATATCTTTTAGATGTATAATTATGTTATCACCCATTCTTTATGCAGATGAGATATGAAATAATCTAAAATCTAAAGATTTTTCTCTACAAGATATTACCCGTCATTATTTTCTTTCCAGGAAACATTTTTACTGGGAAATCCTCATAGCAGGGGATACAGTTGCTATTGTAGCTTGGGAGAATCCTCATAGCTTGCTGTAAGGATCCCATGTCATTGCCCATAGGAAGTAATCTGATTTTAATTCCATTAGATGGTGTCAGAGACCTGAAAATAGTTTAACATAGCTTGTATGCGATGCAGCGATTTTATGGGATATTGTCTCTGTAGTTGTTTGAGCACTGACTACTGGATTTATCGGGCTGTGGGTTCTCTTGCCAATAATAATCCCAGCGAGCAACCTTTCCAGTAAGTGTCCTTCGGCAAGACACCTAACGGTACATACTCGCTACCCAGGACATACTTGAAAATGAGAGAAATCTCAATGTATCCTTCCTGGTAAAAATCCTTTCTCTAAAAAAAAAAAAATAAGGTTTCTTTGAGACTATATTCATATTATTTTAAAAAGTGCCTGTAAAAATATCATGCACTTTTTAGACACACCTGATAGTAAAATGATTAGGATTAAAATAACCAAACAAACTAACATCAACACAGAAGCAAGAGTAATTGATTGCATCTATTTCATCACGCCTTTTAATTGTTACTATTATTATTGTGTATGTTTTTGTGTGCATATGTAATGTTACTGTTAGAATCAATAGGAACATGTTGACTTGTCCAAGGGAAATGGTTAGAGGAGACAAGTGTAAATCAAAACGTAATAATTATTTTCTTCCCTCAATGTCTCACACTGCGAGACACAACTCCAAGCCCCCCTAAATATAAACTCTTATTTTATCCATTAAACCCATTTATATTGGAGACGTCCACAAGGATGTATTGGAGAACCAGTAGTTCCTAGGGCACACTCATTGTGCTCCCAGTATCATCATGTCCATTATCTAGGATACACATGTGACGTAAATAGGCAACCAAGGCTGGAACGCTCCCCTGATTCACATGATGCAGAGAGTGGTTCACGTTTCATTCTGAAACGTGCAAACAGGAATAGAGTAACATAGAACAGGAGTGCTCAAACCATGTTCCACTGACTACTGGTAGCCTTCCAGTCCCTTCATTGTGGCATGCAGACAGTCAACTGTCAAATACACTTGTATGGCCAAAAAAAAAGTCACATACTCTAATATTTCATTGGACGGCCTTTTGCTCGGATTACGGTATTCATTCCATGTGGCATCATTTTGATGCGCTTATGCAATGTCACAACATTTATTTCCATCCAGAGTTGCATTCATTTCTCGATAAGAATTTGTATTGATGATGGAAGAGTAGGAGGTCTGCATAAAGTCTTCTCTGGCACATCCCAAAAATTCTCAATGGGATTGAGGTCTGGACTCTCTGGTAGCCAATCCATGTGTGAAAAGGATGTCTCATATCCTCTGAACCATTCTTGCACAATTTGAGCCCAATGAATCTTCGCATTGTCATCTTGGAACATGCCCGTGCCATCAGTGAAGAAAAAAAATCCATTGATGGGAAAACCCGGTCAGTCAAGTATATTCAGGAAGTCAGCTGACCTCATTTTTTTGCCAGCTGAAACATTAATCACTGCAGTAATTATCCGTTGGAAGTTACTTATCTATTAACTTAGTTAAATAAGAGGGATTTACTTTTTTTTTTGCCCAGGCAGTGTATAGAGTAATAGCAAGGTGTTGTAACTTCTCTTTGAGAAACTGAGCTGGTGTTTTACGCCAAATTCTGTTCCCCTGTCGAGATGTGCTTCCCCCAGGGATTGGCAAACATGGGAACTCCTCCCTGCCTACCTCTTCCATTGCAGCATTTCCAAAACCATTACTTTTCTCAGCCCCACAGACAGGTACAGTATGTACTGGCCATCGGGACTATCGGGTGATTCACATATTACTGTGAATTGTATTGCTGTTGAGCTCTGTGACATACACAATGCACAATGCACATTACTGTGAGATTTATTGCTGTGGAGCTCTGTGATACACTCATACAGCCAGGCAGAACTATGTTTTGGGCTGGCCATGCATCTAGCTATATATTCCTACAGCTATATCTCTAAACAGCTACACACTTGCCATAATATAAAAACACTCACCTGCCTGGTTATATACACAGTATATCCCTTGCTACATATATATAATATATATATATATATATATATATTCATAAAGTATCTGCCTGGTTAGATATACCTGTATCTGCACTATTAAATAAGATAAAATATTTTTTATTTCCCCAAATTAAAAAAAAATCCCTCCAAAATCTTCAGCTCCAGGTCTACAGAGATGTTAATCTGTCCCTCGGTGTTTGCATAATTGGAGTGGGCCTGTCTGGATGAAGTCAAGGGCCGATTGGTTTTTGTCCTTCAGACAGAACTCCACCTCGATCACGTCTCCCAGCAGATCCCCGCTACATTCCTTCTCCCAGCACACGTAAAAAGACAAACCCTCAAAAGCTCGTCTCCTGGCTCATAAACCACAACTATGATCTCCTGGTAAAAGACTGACTACTGAGGAAGCGAGTTAACTCGCGAAACGCATTTACAGTTGTGTTCAAAATTATTCAACCCCCACTGAAATTGAGTGTTTTGGCCAGTTTGACATTGATTTTGATCATTCAGTCATCTTGCTTACAATTAAATCAAAGAGGTCACGTGTAGGTCAGACAAATATAACATAACATTTATAATGAAATAACCACAAATGTCTTTTCTGTGCTCACATCATTATCAGTTTTATTCAACCCCCAAGTGACATTCAATCTTAGTACTTAGAACAACATCCTTTTACAGTTATAACAGCTTTTAAACGTGAAGCATAGCTTGACACAAGTGTCTTGCAGCGATCTACGGGTATCTTCGCCCATTCGTCATGGGCAAAAGCCTCCAGTTCAGTCACATTCTTAGGCTTGCGCACTGCAACTGCTTTCTTTAAGTCCCACCAGAGGTTCTCAATCGGATTTAAGTCAGGTGACTGCGATGGCTACTCCAAAATGTTCCAGCCTTTAATCTGCAACCATGCTCTAGTGGACTTGGAGGTATGCTTGGGATCATTGTCCTGTTGAAAGGTCCAACGTCTCCCAAGCCTCAGGTTTGTGACGGACTGCATCACATTGTCATCCAATATCTCCTGGTACTGAAGAGAATTCATGGTACCTTGCACATGCTGAAGCTTCCCTGTACCTGCAGAAGCAAAACAGCCCCAAAGCATGATTGACCCCCGCCATGCTTCACAGTAGGCAAGGTGTTCTTTTTTTCATAGGCCTTGTTCTTCCTCCTCCAAACATAGCGTTGATCCATGGGCCCAAACAGTTCTAATTTTGTTTCATCAGTCCACAGAACACTATCCCAAAACTTCTGTGGTTTGTCCACATGACTTTTGGCATACTGCAGTCGACTCTTCTTATTCTTTGGAGACAGCAAGGGGGTGCGCCTGGGAGTTCTGGAATGGAGGCCTTCATTACGCAGTGTGCGCCGTATTGTCTGAGCTGAAACTTCAGTACCCACATCTGACAAATCTTTTCTCAGTTCCTTAGCAGTCACACGGGGACTTTTCTCCACTCTACGCTTCAGGTAGCGCACAGTAGTCGAAGTCAGCACCTTCTTTCTGCCACGACCAGGTAGCGTTTCAACAGTGCCCTATGCCTTGAATTTGCAAATGATGCTTCCTATGGTCTCTCTTGGTATGTTTAACATCTTTGCAATCTTCTTATAGCCATTGCCCTTCCTGTGAAGAGTAATCACCTCTTCTCTTGTCTTCCTGGACCATTCTCTTGACTTCACCATGTTTGTAACCACACCAGTAAATGTCTAGAAGGAGCTGAGTATCACAGTCATTTTAAAGCTGCCTAATTGGTGCTTATTATGCTTTATTGCTGCTCCGTGACATCCACAGGTGTTTTCAATACCTGATTGAAAACAATTGAATGAACCTCTGTTCTTCAGAGTGGTAGTCTTTAAGGGGTTGAATAATTGTGTCAATGAAGAATTCACAAAAGAAACATTTACTACTATATTACAAAACCAATTGATGTCATTTTAGTTGCATATGGTTCTTTAAAAAGTCCTTGTAGGATTTCATTCTGAATACAATTACAAATGTACACTAAATTCCCTAAAACCCTTTACAGCATTGGGGGTTGAATAATTTTGAACACAACTGTAGGTGTTTTGTTTGTATTTTTTGTTTTAATAAATTAGCCTTGAAATTACCTCCCGGCGTCCAGTATCTATCGGAGCAAAAGGGTTGCGGGCTATGTGGGAAATCCGGCGTTTCCTCTAATATTGCCGGCTGTCTGGATTATCTGGTGTCTGATTTAGACACATGGAAATGTGAGTGCATTCCTTCTTTTATTTATATTCTTATTGTGGTTCAAAAATTACTACGCTATGGCAGCATTCTGTTTATTTTAAGGTACCCAATATATATAAACAGAAAGGAAGAAGACACTGTGGTCGAAAGAAGAGCTGACTTGATCTATTTCTTCTTTTTCTTGTTCCATATTGCTGGTGGGTTTGGATATACCACCTAACAGAAAGAGACAGCAGCTGATTCGACCCATAGAATTTCACCTGTGGACTTTACATGGACTGATTATATCCATATATATCTACACTTTTGTGCTGGATACCGTGACATTGACACCTCCTCTAGGTGGCGCCATAGATACAGGCCTTCTTGTCTACAGCTTAAAATAAGCTTGATGTAAGGTTTGGCATCAAGTGTATGCAACCAACCAAGGGTGCTTGAGGTTCACGATGCTCAGGTTTGAATAAGTGGAACTTTAACGATGAGCATCAGAGTAATGAGAGAGCTTGGACAGGGGCTCAATGGGATGTGAGAGCTTAGCACTGGTAACTGGATGAATTGGTTTTACTTGTCCATTTCACAGGTCCTTATCTATGTTTTATTGGAGTTTCATGTTTTGGTTCATGATAAGGAGCGTGGAAATTGACAGCTTGTGATTATTTATAGTTTGTAATTAATAAATGTTTTATGTGTTCACCCTTAATGACTGAATATTGACTGTTCATGTCTATAGAGCTGAGAAAGAGGCAAAAAGTGTAAATGAGAGGAGAGACAAAAGCATAAATAAATACCCTAATTTCAAGCTGTCTTAATATCATTCTCACCTTGGAACTCCTCACCTCCTGTTTCTCACCCCTCCACCCATCTAGATTGTAAATTCCCATGGGAATGGGGCTCTCAATTCTTCTTGTATTCGTCAAATGGATTGTTTTTCAGGTGTAATATACCTGTCATTTTAATGGTACCAGTTATACATTGTACAACGCTGAGGAAGGGGCTTAATGGAGGTGAGAGGACTATGACAGAGATCCTGTAAAGTCAACAATATACACGGTGTTGCAGTGTCACTTGGACTGTGTCCATGGTATGGTGAGTGTTGTCTTTGTCACAGTGGCAGGCTGTTGAATAACATTGCCGAACCGTTACAGTGAGTCTTCAACGTTAAGGTAAGTGGACATTAGCATAATTTTGATCTCTCTCGTCTTTATTTATCCATCTATAATCTATCTTTTAGAGAATGTTCAACAATACTTCTAGTGCAAAGCCCTGCAAATAATTGTCACTCTGCAAAGTCTGACATGTTAATTTCTAAATATACTCTAGGCTAAATTACAATCTTCACACAAAAATCCTTTGCGCCAAGCGTTAAAGGTTTGCGCACACAAATCACTGTTGGAATTACAATCCTTGCGGCTTTTTTCTTCCTCCAATCAATTGTGCGCGCAAACAGGACGCGCCCAAATGCACGCACAGTACCGTCTCGCGCAAAAATCTTTACGCGCGCAGTCTTTTTTTCGAGATTCAGCCAATCAGAATTAAGAACCACACCTGTCTCACGTTACCAAATTGCATCTGCCACTGTCAATCCGAGCATATATGCTGCAGCAATAATACATGCACACACAACTTCATCCATTGTATTGGTTTGGTATGATTTGAATGGGCCACTGAGCTTTGGTGCATTCCTTCTTTTGTGCTTGGTTATTTGGGGTTAGCCAGGTTATTCAAATTTTCCATTAGCACCAGCTTTTAGGAATTGCTAAAATTATGCGCGCAAAGGCCATGCGGTAATTACCGCTAAATAGATTGTAAAACCATACTCGTACCAGCGCACATTCGCATTTGCACTCACAATGTTAAGTATAGGATGCGCGCAGTACAGTAAGCACGCGCAGGGTTCGCGCAGGTTCACCCGCGGTAGACGTTTGCACGCAGTTGTTGCGCTAACTATGCAATATGGGATTCGGCGCAAATGGTTTTACTCCACGCGTTAATGGTTATTTGCGCCGGCGCAAACGTTTGCGTGAAGATTGTAATTTAGCCCTCTTTGTCTAGGGAAGTGGTTCCCAAATCTGCCCTCAGGAGCCACTAACAGGTCAGGTTTGACAGATATCTGCAGCACAGGTGATATGATTTGCTGCTCAGTGATTGCAGGATTCAGTCTGTATTTCCCCAAGGTGATCTGCAAAATCTGGCCTGGTTGAGGGTCCTGAGGACAGGTTTGGGAAACACTGGTCTAGGGTCATCTGTTTTTGCTTATATTTTGGGTTCTCATAATTTTACGTATATTGGTAACCTTCCAGTGCTTTAGAATAATTCATGTGTGAAATATTAACTTGTAACCTGTTGTATCGAGCTCCAACCAGAAAGGAATGGGCTGTCTCTCCTAGAGACATCGCTTGCAGCCTGGGGAAAAGAAAGGGAAATAAAAGACACATTAAAGCAGGTCTAGATTTGCCTAGGAATGACAGCTGCATATTAATCCAAAGAACTTCTCAACAATCAAACAGCCATTTTCAGCAAAATGCACCCCTAGAGTCTTCATCAGAAAGCAGGGGAATAAACTTAAAACAGGATTGATATCATCTTAAAGGGGTGGTTTCTTTGAAAGGCTACCAACTGCAGTTGTCTTATTTGGTTTTCAAAATTATAACAAAATTGTGCCATATTGTGTCAAAAAAAGAGATAATATAACAGCTTTTAAACAAATTTTGTAATTAAGGGATCAATGGAAAACAAATTCAATTCTTATGCATAAGGTAAGGGATGCCATTGAATACTGAGCAGCTTGCAGCATTAACTTTATTTCAGATGCTTGTGACTGGAAATACAATTTACAATTGTCTCGACGTTGGATATTGTTATGCACGAAGTATTAAAGGAAAACTTCTTTTGCATATAAAATATTACAGTCACTAACTTATTAAAAAAAGGAGAAAGACGAGGAGAGAGAAAAGCAAGGGAAAAAAAGAATGGCAGCGAGAGATAAAAAGAGCGTGAGAGGAGTAGCGCGTGTATGTGTGTAATGTGTGTGAGGATATAGAGTGTGTGTGAGTGTGGGAGGGGCAACAAGGAGAGCGAAAGAGAAAGAAAATGTGTGCGCAAGCAGGAGAAGAGATTGTGAGAAATAGCTAAAGAGAGAGTGCGAGAGAGTGAGTGACAGAGTGTGCTGACTAGAGCAGCCTGAGAATAGTCAGTATTGGCTACTGTCTCCTTAAGAGACAGCTTTATAATGTTTAAGAGCTATCCCTTTAAGGGCAATGTCTTCAGGGAAATGTAGTTCTGTGACATGTGACCAGTTCTATGTGTCTGATTGGTGCTGAGGTGCTTTGCATGCTGGTAAGAAGAAAGCCCTCCATTAGGAATTCCAATTCTCCAGAAGAGCAGCTTCTCACACTCTCTCAGCATGGGAGTGAAGTTACCCTCTTCTCACACCGTATGAAGGGACAGACTGAGTAATCCGGATGAATCTTTTCAACACTGTAAGTGTTTGTTTAGGATGCCTGGAAATAAAGAATCTGTATGTATAATACCCCTTTATCGGAGTTATCACTGCTGTTTTCTGCAAAGCTACCGTGGGAACAGAACAGTGAGAAGAGGCTGGATAGATTCATTCCCAAGCTCCATTTGATTGTTAACCCTTTGAAACAATGAAAGACTGTTTGGCCTTCACTTTATGCAGCTGCATCTAAAAGCCAGCTTCCTAAAGGACATTTTTCTTTGCATTTAAAGCTAAATGAGTCAGTCTGGCTGCTCCCTCCTTTTTTCTCACCTCATGGAAAGGCAGCTTAACTTCAGCAATGAGAAAACAAGTTTGTGAAGTTTATATCAAAGTAAAGGTTCCAAGGCATGTGGCTTAAAAGGCAAGAAAGTCTGCGCAGAATGAGTTATTAATTCAGCTGTTAGCTTAACTACTGTTGAAAGAGAAAATACACTGGAAAGGAAAATCACCCTCAGGTGTGCAGGCCTGGTAAAGCCCAAAACAGAGACTCAAGGCAAGGCCCTTAGGAGATCTATAATTGGAAATTCCAGCTCTGCAACCCTCATCCAGGGTAAAACTCCCTAGCCCAGTAATCTCTCCCATTAGTTACACTCAGCGTCCTTTGGTGACTCCTCTGCAAACTACAGGCCAGCATTAAGCCAAGCAAACCGCGCCAGCTGCAACGCACTCCAGCAGCGCTCCCCAGAGACCACAAGGTAAACCGCGCCAGCTGCAACGCACTCCAGCAGCGCTCCCCAGAGACCGCAAGGTAAACAGCGCCAGCTGCAACGCACTCCAGCAGCGCTCCCCAGAGACCACAAGCAAACCGCGCCAGCTGCAACGCACTCCAGCAGCGCTCCCCAGAGACCACAAGGTAAACAGCGCCAGCTGCAACGCACTCCAGCAGCGCTCCCCAGAGACCACAAGGTAAACAGCGCCAGCTGCAACGCACTCCAGCAGCGCTCCCCAGAGACCACAAGGTAACAGCGCCAGCTGCAACGCACTCCAGCAGCGCTCCCCAGAGACCACAAGGTAAACCGCGCCAGCTGCAACGCACTCCAGCAGCGCTCCCCAGAGACCAAAGGTAAACCGCGCCAGCTGCAACGCACTCCAGCAGCGCTCCCCAGAGACCGCAAGGTAAACAGCGCCAGCTGCAACGCACTCCAGCAGCGCTCCCCAGAGACCGCAAGGCGAACCGCGCCTACGTCTACAACAGTTTGCGCAACGCACCCAAGTGGGCAAATAGTGAACTGCATTGACATTTCTAAAAGTGTTTTAGCAATTTCTTGAGTCTCCTCAATCATGGCAGAAGGCTGTGACGTGCCAAAAGAGTTGGCCTACTAATCGACCCCGACTCAAATGAAGAGTGTGTCCTCCGAAATTCAGAAGATGCAAAGGCAACTCAGAGACAATATGAAACGAGGGCGCATAGGGAGCTCACCAAGGAAATGCGATCGTATCTGATGGTTGAGTGGGACAGGTATTACAAAAGCTACACTAATTCCCGAGATAAATTAATAGAGCTCTGCAATAAACCTAAAGGAGAGCTCTCTCCTGGTCGCATCACAATTGAGAACGAACGCATGAGGAAGACGCATCTAAAGTCAAAGGATAGCGAACGCCACCTCATTTTCATCCAGTCACAGTTGGAAGACCCAAGTCTCCAAGCGGACTTACAAAGCATCCAGGCGTTTAACATACAGCATGCGAATTTCCTTTCAAACTGTGATGACTCTCAGACAAATCTGCAAGCAAAGGACACAAGCAACGAGAAGGCCGAGTCGGAGTCATCCCATCGCTCGTACAGGGCCTCTTCTCATGCTTCAAAGAAAGCCTCGTCCTTTCACCCCAAACCAGCACGGTCTCACTCAGGTAGCCACGTTTCACAGCAATCTTATATCACAGGCTCTAACCATTCTTCCAAAGCATCCTCTCATCACAGCCGTTCGTCCCGTGCCTCGAGTAAAGAGAGTCTCGCCGCCCTAGCGATATTAGCACAAATCGAGGCTGATGAAGCTGCTGTAGATCTGCAAGTGGCAGATGAAGAGCGATTACAAGAGGAAGAAGTGGCCAAAGCCATAGCTCAAGCCAACCGTACGTATCTTCAGCATAAACGGGAGGCTGCAAAAAAGGCAGTACGGGCAACAGCTTTACGGGCGGAAGCTGCCAATGCTTCCCTCAACTTCAATCCTACACAGCTGGAAGGAGAGAACTTGCAGAACCGTGTCGAAGCCTACGTGAACAACCAGAACTCATTACGGCAGGGACAAGGAGGAGAATCTCAACCACTAGTTTCGCGAACTATTCAGAATGCTGACACCGCCAAATTCGTACAAGTCGAAACCCTCCTAGAAGCTGAAAAATTTACTCCAACAAGCCAAGACACAAGAGGTAACCAGATTGTTCCATCAGCATTAGTGAAGGATACTCAGCAGGCAGACACAAGAGTAGCCGCGAGCCACAACCTCAACGTAGAGGCAGCAGAGTTCCAGCCACAGCCTCAAGGCAACTCATGGACGGACGTGAAGCCCATGAAACACGATCGACCTGCCCAGCGGCGAAAGGAACAACCATCACATGTGTCATGGCAAGACGTAATAATCAACAAGTATTCTGCAGACACAGAACAGCTGTCCTTAGCTTCCGCTCCTGATCCTAGGGACTATGCTTACCAGTACCCACGGGAACCCCTGATCCTGCTTTCACCAATTCCATATGGTTCAGCTTACCATCTCCCCCCAAATACAAGCCCCATACAGCCCAGATGGACTTTGCGACACCCAGGGAAGAAACACAGAATGCCCACCTCGACAAGGGAAGGTGGATTTGGCTTCAAGAGGAGCACAGAAGTTTTCTGACAAGCCAGGCAGAGACTATTTACTATGGAAGAACATCTTCTTACATACCGTTAGTGACGAGAAGTTACGGCCAATCGAGGAGATCATACATCTGATGGCTTGGCTAGGACCAGAATCTACACGAGTAGTGAAGGATATTATTCATCTCATCTCGGTGACCCAGTCATCGCCCTCAAACAAGCCTGGGAAGTGCTCGATCAACGGTTTGGTGCATCCATGTTGACGGAGTCCTCGTTGTTAGAACGTGTTAGCGATTTCCCAGTCATCCGCACTAACGAACCTCACAGGTTATGGGACTTCTCTATTCTCCTTACACAGTTGCGAGCAGCCAAAGAAGATCCTAACCTAACGGGACTGACATGTCTCGACCAGCATAGAACACAGAAGCCTATCGTTAGAAAATTACCTACACAGTTAATCGAAAAGTGGATCGAATTATCAGATGCCTATAGAGAGCGCAACCTAGACAGAGACCCTCCCTTCGCCGCTCTTCAAGAATTTGTTGCCTACCAAACAAAACGGTGCAACGATCCTCGAAATCGAAGCTTCAGAGAAACGGAGTTCCCTATCACCAAAAGGGCCAACTATAACTCCGACTTCAAGCGCACAACACAATGGCGAGGGAAAGGACCATTGTGTCTGTCCACAAAACACAGGTCGCTGCCTCATCCACAAGCAAGTCAGATGAGCATCCGTCGAAGAGAGCACTACCTAAAACCCTAAGCACAAATAAAGATCCTTTCTGTCCACTCCACAAGTCCTCGCACTCTCTGAACAAGTGCAGAAACTTTGGAAAGAAGCCCCTAGAAGAAAGGAAAGCCTTGATCAGGGAGTACAGACTTTGCTTTAAGTGTTGTGAGTCTACAGAGCACATGGCCAAAGCTTGCACAAGTAAGGTACAATGTCGCCTATGCGGTAGTGACAGACACCCTGGTGCACTGCATCCAGATTCCGAGCCAACACAATGGACAACACCTACCCCTCCTTTGCCTAAGGAGTCACAGGACAATACTGAAGCGCATCGAGAGGCAACCGCAAGTATCAACTGCACGACAGTATGTGGTCGCTCAGCATTCCCTCGCTTATGCCACGAGATCTACCTAACCAAAGTCTACCCAACCGGACACCCTGAAGAAGCTGTGAAGATGTATGTGATGCTGGACGGACAAAGCAATCAATCGTTAGCCAGGTCAGCATTCTTCGACCTCTTTAACGTACGAACCGATGACACATCATTCACTATTTCCACGTGCACCGGTTCCAGCGCACGGCGGGGAGGAAAGTCACTGGATTCTGCATAGAATCATTAGATGGAAGTGCAAAACTGAAACTGCCACCATTGCTAGAATGGGATGCTTTGCCAGATGATCGCAACCAGATAGCGACACCAGAGGTAGCAAGCAATATACCTCACCTGAAACACATGGCTAGCCTCTTCCCTGCCCTAGACCCCGAAGCTGAAATCCTTCTCTTGTTGGGATTAGACGCCTCCGAAGCTTTCCTTCAACATGACCAGGTTAGAGGCCCAGCAGGTTCTCCGTTTGCCCGCAAGTCTGCACTCGGATGGGCCATCTTAGGAACAGTTTGTATCGATCGGCTGCAGGCCCCAACCCAAGTCAACGTTTTCGCAACCTCCATTCTCAGTAATGGGAGAGCATCACACTTCAAACAATGTCACGAGCACTTCACGACTTCAACAAACAAGCCCGTTTTAGGAGCAACGGTGTTCGAGACCAGCAAAGAAGATAAAGACTTTTTGCAGCTCATGGATAAAGAACTTCAACAGGACGCCTCCGGGAGCTGGGTAGCCCCATTACCCTTCCGTACACCCAGACAGCGCCTGCCAAACAACCATGAACAAGCTCTCTCGCGCCTCTTCAGTCTGAGACGACTCATGAACAAGAAACCGCCAATGAGAGATCATCTAGTGGCGTTCATAGATAAGATGCTCCAGAACAGACATGCTGAGCTTGCCCCACCTCTGGAAGAAGGTGAAGAATGCTGGTACCTGCCATTCTTTGGAGTGTACCACCCACAAAAGCCAGGCCAGATTCGGGTAGTCTTCGATGCGAGTGCAAAATTCCAAGGCTTCTCCCTGAATAAAGCCCTTCTCACAGGGCCGGATCTCATCAACAGCCTCCTAGGCGTGCTCATTCGTTTCAGAAAGGAAGCCGTAGCCTTTATGGCCGACATCCAGCAGATGTTCTACTCATTCCTAGTCAGAGAAGACCACCGCAATTACCTACGTTTCCTGTGGTTCAGTGACGAACAGCGCAACAGCAGATAACGGAGTACAGAATGCGAGTGCACGTTTTGGGAACGGTTCTTCCCCGGCAATTGCCAACTACGGCCTGCAACGCACCGCTCGCATCGGCGAAACCAAATACGGCACAGATGCCAGACGATTCGTGGAACGAGATTTCTATGTAGATGATGGTCTAAAATCTGTAGCCACACCAGCAGAAGCTATAGACCTACTGAACAGAACACGCCAGATGCTAGCAGTAGCCAACCTCACATTGCACAAAATCGCGTCCAACAGTGAGGAAGTGCTTGAAGCCTTCAGTCCTGAAGATCATGCCAAGGGACTACAGGACCTAGATTTTACAACAGACATGCCTCTTATCCAACGTAGTCTCGGTCTATGTTGGGACTTGAAGAAGGACGCCTTCACCTTTAGAGTTCCAGCCCAGAAGTCCAATTTCACAAGGAGAGGAATTCTGTCAACGGTGAACAGCCTTTTTGACCCTCTAGGATTTGCCGCGCCTGTAACGATCCAAGGGAGGCTCCTTCTACGTACGCTATCCCAAAACACCAAAGATTGGGATGAGCCACTTCCACCAGACCAGAAGCAAGAATGGGAGAAATGGTGTGCCTCCCTGAGATGTCTCCAAAACGTTAGTGTTCAGCGCACATACGTTCCCGTTTCACCCGCAGCTGCACTGAAAAAAGAACTGCACGTCTTTTCAGATGCATCGACTAAGGCAATAGCAGCTGTAGGATACGTCAGAGTCTACGGCCGGGAGAACAATACTCACATCGGTTTTGTAATGGGAAAGGCGAAGATAGCACCACAACAAGGTCACACAGTACCAAGGTTAGAACTGTGCGGCGCCGTATTGGCCGTGGAGCTTGCTGACCTGATAAAGAAAACTATAGACCTTGAGCTACAAACCACCATCTTCTACACGGACAGCAAGGTGGTGCTGGGCTACATTCACAACCAAAGCAGACGCTTTTATGTCTATGTGAGCAATAGAGTCGACAGGATCAGAAAATCTTCAGAACCTGAGCAGTGGCGACATGTGCCAACAGACCAGAACCCAGCGGATCATGCTACACGCGGTCCATCCCTGCTTCCCAGTTGGCAGAGTCAACCTGGATAAAGGGTCCTGAGTTCTTGACCTGTCAAGACACCTCGACGTTACCGGGGGACCGGAACACCATGAACTTATAAATCCAGATCAAGATGACTGACATCCGACCTCAGGTACTCAGTAAATCAACCCCTGCGGATGAGAAACCGGTGGTCCAAGCCACCATCTTCTCAACAATGGTCAAGAAAACCAAAATATTGCCCCTCGATCATAACCCAGTACCAGTTACCTTTGAAAATTTCTCTCGTTGGAGATCTGTCTTACGAGGCGTAGCAGCCATCATTAACGCCCGACCTTTGGCCCAGTTTCTACAGACCCCGAGAATCCAAGTATCCTCGCCCCAGCCACCTTGCTCACCTACAAAACAGGTGATTGGCCGGCTCCAGTAGGGAACTTCGTTCCAAGGACATGTACAGACAACAATGGAGACAAGTGCAATGGCTTGCCAACACCTTCTGGAAGCGATGGAAGCAAGAGTACTTACCTACCCTACAGGAACGTCGCAAATGGCAGAACAAAGATCAAATCTCGAAGACGGAGACCTTGTTCTTTTGAAAGATAAGGAAGCGCACCGTAACTCATGGCCTATGGGACTTGTGCACCAAGTCTTACCCAGCAAAGATGGATTAGTACGCCAGGTTGCAGTGCAGATCGTGAAGCCAAAGGAGTCCGGTGGCAACCAGCAGACTTTCACCAAGAAACTATATACCAGGCCAATTACCGACCTGGTCCTGCTGCTGAGGAAGACCGAGCTGGAAGATTGAACCTCCAAGCTTTGCATGCTTTGTGTATACTCATTGTTTGCATGTTTGATAATATGCCTTGATTATCTTCGTTAACAGTTTAGTTAGTAAGTAGTGGAATTTATAATTCCAGGCGGGGAGTGTGCTGACTAGAGCAGCCTGAGAATAGTCAGTATTGGCTACTGTCTCCTTAAGAGACAGCTTTATAATGTTTAAGAGCTATCCCTTTAAGGGCAATGTCTTCAGGGAAATGTAGTTCTGTGACATGTGACCAGTTCTATGTGTCTGATTGGTGCTGAGGTGCTTTGCATGCTGGTAAGAAGAAAGCCCTCCATTAGGAATTCCAATTCTCCAGAAGAGCAGCTTCTCACACTCTCTCAGCATGGGAGTGAAGTTACCCTCTTCTCACACCGTATGAAGGGACAGACTGAGTAATCCGGATGAATCTTTTCAACACTGTAAGTGTTTGTTTAGGATGCCTGGAAATAAAGAATCTGTATGTATAATACCCCTTTATCGGAGTTATCACTGCTGTTTTCTGCAAAGCTACCGTGGGAACAGAACACAGAGAAAAAATTGAGAGGGAGAAATAAAGAGTGAAAGGAGGGGGAAGGAAGTGAGAGAAATAATGACAAGGAGAGATAAAGAGAAATAAAGTGATTGAAAGAGAGTGAAGCAGTGCATGAGAGAGGCATTAGGCAGGGGAGGTAAAGCAGGACTGAGGCAGAGAAGGTGCGTGCATGTGCGTTTGTAAGCATGTGGAAGCTTGCAAGAGAATAAAGTGCTGGTGCATATTAGTGGAGCTCATGTGAATACAACATTGACTTCTAGTAGTCATTGGTATAAAACAACCAGAATTCAGAGTAATGTAGACCAACCCAGGGCCGGATTAAGATCTCTATGGGCCTGGAGCTGAATATTTTGGTGTCTTTTTTGGGAATTTAGTGAAATGAAAACATATTTAAGGTTATTTAATAGTGCAGATACGGGTATATCTAACGAGGCAGATACTGTGTGATTTCATTTTTCAATCAGATTTCAATCATTTACAGCGTGTAAAATTATTAATTATTATTTAAACACATTTTATCCAAACCTTCGTGGTTATATATTCTATAGGAATTCTTGTTAAAAAAAAAAGTGAAATGGGAACCTGTCACTGCATTTTTCTGAGGAAATCTACAATTTTAACTGAAAAATGAAAAAAATATATATATTTCCCTTGTATTTTGAAGGATGGAGTTTTATGAATAATATGACTATGTATAAAACACCGACCTTGCTCCCAGCGCGAGAAATGAGAAGTAGAGATGTGCATTAGTTTCGGAAAAAATCAGAATTTGTATCGAAATTTGATAATTCGTAGTTAGGAAGTACTTCCGAATAACGAATTGATACGATACGAATTCAAAAAGAAGTGGTATATAAGGAATTTATTTCGTTTTACACTGTGTCATCATCATAAAAGAAAAATTTGAATAATTGATATCAACTATCGAATTTGAAATTAACTATCAAATGGATATCAACTATTGAATCTGAAATGAACTATCAAATTAATATCAACTATTGAATTCGAAATGAACTATCAAATTGGTATCAACTATCGAATTTGAATTGAACTATCAAATGGATATCAACTATCAAATTGATATCAACTATCAAATTGATATCAACTATTGAATCTGAAATGAACTATCAAATTGATATCAACTATCGAATTTGAAATGAACTATCAAATTGATATCAACTATTGAATTTGAAATGAACTATCAAATACATATCAACTATCGAATTTGAAATGAACTATCAAATACATATCAACTATCGAATTTGAAATGAACTATCAAATACATATCAACTATCGAATTTGAAATGAACTATCAAATTGATATCAACTATCGAATTCAAATGAACTATCAAATTGATATCAACTATCGAATTTGAAATGACCTATCAAATTGATATCAACTATTGAATTTGAAATGAACTATCAAATTGATATCAACTATTGAATTGGAAATGAACTATCAAATTGATATCAACTATCGAATTGAATGAACTATCAATTGATATCAACTATCGATTTGAAATGACCTATCAAATTGATATCAACTATTGAATTTGAAATGAACTATCAAATTGATATCAACTATTGAATTGGAAATTAACTATCAAATTGATATCAACTATTGAATTTGAAATTACTATCAATTGATATCAACTATCGAATTTGAAATGAACTATCAAATACATATCAAGTATAGAATTTAAAATGAACTATCAAATACATATCAACTATCGAATTTGAAATGAACTATCAAATTGGTATCAACTATCGAATTGAAATGAACTATCAAATTGATATCAACTATGGAATCTGAAATGAACTATCAAATTGATATCAACTATTGAATTTGAATGAACTATCAAATTGATATCAACTATTGAATTTGAAATGAACTATCAAATACATATCAACTATCGAATTTAAAATGAACTATCAAATACATATCAACTATCGAATTTGAAATGAACTATCAATTGATATCAACTATCGAATTTGAAATGAACTATCAAATTGATATCAACTATTGAATTGAAATGAACTATCAAATTGATATCAACTATTGAATTGGAAATGAACTATCAACTTGATATCAACTATTGAATTGGAAATGAACTATCAAATTGATATCAACTATCAAATTGAAATGAACTATCAAATTGATATCAACTATCGAATTTGAAATGACCTATCAAATTGATATCAACTATTGAATTTGAAATGAACTATCAAATTGATATCAACTATTGAATTGGAAATGACCTATCAAATTGATATCAACTATCGAATTCAAATGAACTATCAAATTGATATCAACTATCGAATTTGAAATGACCTATCAAATTGATATCAACTATTGAATTTGAAATGAACTATCAAATTGATATCAACTATTGAATTGGAAATGAACTATCAAATTGATATCAACTATCGAATTGAAATGAACTATCAAATTGATATCAACTATCGAATTTGAAATGACCTATCAAATTGATATCAACTATTGAATTTGAAATGAACTATCAAATTGATATCAACTATTGAATTGGAAATTAACTATCAAATTGATATCAACTATTGAATTTGAAATTAACTATCAAATTGATATCAACTATCGAATTTGAAATGAACTATCAAATACATATCAAGTATAGAATTTAAAATGAACTATCAAATACATATCAACTATCGAATTTGAAATGAACTATCAAATTGGTATCAACTATCGAATTGAAATGAACTATCAAATTGATATCAACTATGGAATCTGAAATGAACTATCAAATTGATATCAACTATTGAATTTGAAATGAACTATCAAATTGATATCAACTATTGAATTTGAAATGAACTATCAAATACATATCAACTATCGAATTTAAAATGAACTATCAAATACATATCAACTATCGAATTTGAAATGAACTATCAAATTGATATCAACTATCGAATTTGAAATGAACTATCAAATTGATATCAACTATTGAATTGGAAATGAACTATCAAATTGATATCAACTATTGAATTGGAAATGAACTATCAACTTGATATCAACTATTGAATTGGAAATGAACTATCAAATTGATATCAACTATCAAATTGAAATGAACTATCAAATTGATATCAACTATCGAATTTGAAATGACCTATCAAATTGATATCAACTATTGAATTTGAAATGAACTATCAAATTGATATCAACTATTGAATTGGAAATGAACTATCAAATTGATATCAACTATTGAATTGGAAATGAACTATCAAATTGATATCAACTATTGAATTTGAAATGAACTATCAAATTGATATCAACTATCGAATTTGAAATGACCTATCAAATTGATATCAACTATTGAATTTGAAATGAACTATCAAATTGATATCAACTATTGAATTGGAAATGAACTATCAAATTGATATCAACTATTGAATTGGAAATGAACTATCAAATTGATATCAACTATTGAATTTGAAATGAACTATCAAATTGATATCAACTATCGAATTTGAAATGACCTATCAAATTGATATCAACTATTGAATTTGAAATGAACTATCAAATTGATATCAACTATTGAATTGGAAATGAACTATCAAATTGATATCAACTATTGAATTTGAAATGAACTATCAAATTGATATCAACTATTGAATTGGAAATTAACTATCAAATTGATATCAACTATTGAATTGGAAATGAACTATCAAATTGATATCAACTATCGAATTTGAAATGAACTATCAAATACATATCAACTATAGAATTTAAAATGAACTATCAAATACATATCAACTATCGAATTTGAAATGAACTATCAAATTGATATCAACTATCAAATTTGAAATGACCTATCAAATTCATATCAACTATCGAATTTGAAATGAACTATCAAATTGATATCAAGTATTGAATTGATCTTAGCTTAAAATACAAGCAATAGTCAGCAAAGGACTTTATGAAACAAATAAATTTTGTTTCACTGTTTAATTTGACTCAAATACTAAATCTGTGACACAGCTTAAAATTTAACTGTAGCTTTTCTTTTAACAGCAAAATTTGATTAATTGGGGTTTTTTAGTGAATTCAAAATTCAAATTTATATTAACTATCGAATCGATATATGAAATTCGAATCGATTCGAAATTTCAAATCAATTCGAAAGTTTCAAATCGATCCAAAACTAAATGAAATACGAAATAAAATTGTTTCCGAAATTCCAAAAACTAAATTATTTAAAAACGCAATGAAACGAAACTAAACAAAACAAATTTTTCAGCCATGCACATCCCTAATGAGAAGGTGAGTAATGGCAGTGGTATTGCTCATTTTACATGAGACAAAAGGACAATGCCATCACTTTGGAACTAAAAATAAATAAATAAATAAAGTTTGTTATTTCTTTTTGTTTTATATTTTACTTGGTGATGTTTGGTATCAATGCAAAGGCCAGACTCTGACCTGTCCAATGACGCCTCACATGACCTTGTAAGGTGTAAAGATTAGTGGTGCAGGGGTCTAAAGTCCTCTCCCAGTGCTCTTCCCTGCAGTCCGGCAGTTTAAGTTTTTGATGTAACAATTCTGTGTTAGAAAGAATAAGAAAAAATAAAGAAATATTGCTCTGGCCTTTTACAGAGATACCACACATGACCTTGTAGCTGGTAATGAGCTGGAGATACAGGGGTCCAAATGTCCATCAATGCAGACAAAGTTATCTTTTCTCTTGGCCTATTCTGGGGCATGGGCCTGGGAGCTGCTGCTCCATTAGCCCCTATGTTAATCCGGCCCTGGACCATGCCTAGACATACAAAACACGTCTGCTATGTAGTCACCCAGTTCGGATGAAATAATGGAAAATGTTGTGCTGCAAAAGCTGGAAATTGTGTTGGACATCTATAGGATAAACACATTGACTGTTTACAAAGGCCCTTTCTACTTCTAGATGGTACATGCTAAAGAGAGCAGGAAGGCGATCTTTGTTTATTTATTTTTGTTTTGCATTTCTCTTTCTTTACTTAAAATAGCAGCAATCATTTTTAAACAATTGTCTTATCAAAAACATAAATAACATGTACAGAACCCCCCCCTCTGTGCATCCCCTTGGCACAGTATGTCACCATAACTCCTTGAGGTATATAAATGTAGACTCTGCCTGCTACCTCCTTTTTCTTTGCTGCTTTAGTCTGGCGGCACATGAGCGTTTCTCAGAGAGAGGAAGGAACATCCGTGAGAGTGGACGTTCCTTCCACTCTGTGCGTTCATCATACAAAGCGCGATCCTCCTATGGAGGATCGCGCTTTGTATCCTAGTCAGTGTCCGTCTAGATTTTTGACGGGGAGGGCTTTTTCACGTCCGGTGGTCCTCCCTGTCAAAATGGCACAAAAACGGCACAGACGTAGGGAAGTGCGGGCGCACGAAAGCATAAGTGCGCTCGTGTGCCGCCAGCCTTAGAACGCAGCTAGTTAAATATTTCTGTATGTTGTTTTATAATGGTTTTCTTTCGTCTTTGGTTGGGTCCCCCTGCACTTCTTTGAACCCGCTGTTACATCGGTACCTCCATGGGTCACCCATGGAGCTGGAAAATGGGCTCTGTGTGCAGGACTGTGATTTTGTCGTATATTGATTTGTCGGCACTTCGTTTTGGGCAAGGGGACTGCTACACTTGAAGGGCCACAGCACCCACCACATGAAATTATGTGAAAAAAATTGTTAGCGACAGGACGTGCAGTACAACATATGTTATTACAGGCTGGGCATCCCTTTCACATCCAGCATTTTCAGAGGCTTCTGAATTTCAGAAATAGACTTAGTCACCTCATTGATGTCTGATGCTCCAGACGGGTTTTGCAGCAGGCGCTTCTCTTATTGCTGCAGCATAAGGTGAGGGATCCTGGACAGCCCAGGCATGGGAGACTCTGGCTTTGAGCAGCATGTCCCACGGAAAAGGCTACTCCACATCTCCTAGTGTGTCTACATCCTGCCACTGCAGTGGGAAGTGGATTGCTGCTCTCCTACCACATTCCCTTCCCCTCAAACATCGAATCCTCCTGGATTCCAATATGTGAAACAGAGTCTCCCAAACTTGTCCCCAGCACTCCCCAACAGGCCAGATCCTACAGATCACCTTGGGGAAATGCAGACTGAATCCTGCAATCACTGAGCAGCAAATTACTGTATATCACCCGTGCTGTGCTTCAGATAGCTGGCAAACCTGGCCTGTTAACGGATGCTGAGGACAGGTCCGGGAAGCACCGAGGTAAAAGAACCCGAAATCCAGTTTGCTGGGTGTCCCAGTCATTCCGGATTAGGGGTGTTCAACCTGTAAAACTGATGTTTGTGGTTTAAGAACATAGATCACTCACACATTACATTACTGTAATGTACATTACTCACACATTCTTTTTTTTAACAAACTCACAAATTTACAGATATTTACATTCATAGAAAACCATTATCAAAAAATACGTATTTTGCAACATTTTCAATATTAGAGAAAACAAAAGCATATCCTGGGCTTATCATCCGATATCCATCTCTAATCAGTTTAAAGAAACTGGAGTCCGTGGGTATCCCTGGACATGGACAACATCCCAGCGAGAAGATTTCCCAGAGGAGTATCCCATACGACCAGTAGTCACTCTCGAGGATATACAAACATCAGAAGATAGTTTCCGGTGCGACCCATCTCACTGGGAGTCGATCATCTCCCTTTACCACGTAGTCCGAATCATTCTTGAGGTTTCTTGTGAGGCCAAAGTCACAGATTTTAGTAATTCTGCTATCAGCAAGCAGTATGTTTCTCGTCGCCAGGTCCCTGTGGATGCAATTTTTCGAGACAAGGAAGTTCATTCCCAGGGTCATGTGATATGCAAAGGTGATGAGGCTAAGGTACAGGCTCCCAGGAGATTCATGATATGCTGTTGGTGTCCCAGATAGCCCAGTATTTTCACCTCTGACATAAGTGCCTCGTTCCCTGTCATGTGCATGCGGGCAGCAACATTTTAACAGCAACTGTTGTTTCCATGTTCGCTTCCAAAAGACTGTGTGCCGTGGCTTTAACCACTTTGCCGAAAGCACCAGCACCTAATATCTGTCAGAAGGACAGTTAGTTTCTGGGAAACTCCCATTTGCAGTTATAGGGCAGCTGTGTTTGGTTAACATCGACATATGGTCTACTTTTGGATACGTCCACTACTTTCCACTGGGTTTCATACCTGGGCTTCTTTGTGTATATGTATGTAAGGATTGCGATGATGACCCACAACAGGGCCGATGCCAAAGAAAATCCGATCAGCAGAGACGTGAATAGATTTATTCTCTCTTTAATAGCAAGAGGGAATGCCACTGATGTGCTCTGCACTTCATTTATTTTATTTTTTTCGAGAAAGAATTTTACCAGGAAGGATACATTGAGATTTCTCTCATTTTCAAGTATGTCCTGGGTAGCGAGTGTGTACCGTTAGGTGTCTTGCCCAATGACACTTACTGGAGAGGTGCTCTTGCTGGGATTTGTCGCAATGCACCGCAGGATGCCATTACACCTAAAAGATTTTACATCAATGGTACTTTCAATCACCATTTGTCCCAGGGATGAGTTTTCTTGTCTAATTTTTGTATCAACAGGATAAATCACAGCTGAATTTTTTGCACTTTCCAAAACAAATAACCAGTTGGCGGTCAGTGTAGGGACTGCCACGGTCACACACCACAGGACATCATCGCTGACTCCCTCTAAACTCAGGATCTCTGGCCTTGTTTATATGAAAACCCTGAAGGCGACTGAAGCACAGGCATCGGCGTTTGGAACTTGTATTTCCAAACGCCGATGCGTTTGGAAATACAAAAACACTGTTTTTCAATCGGACCAAAAGCAGTTGAGAAATATAACAATTGTTACACTCTCGAGCCTCGCAAAATGGTCTGATGTGGTCATAAGGGTGCTATTCATAAACATCCAAAACGCTTTGTGCAGTCTGGGGTATGCGTCAATAACTACTCTGAGCACCATGCTAGCTCCTGCATTTACATGGACAGTGGTGTTGTCTCTGATGGTCAAATTGATTTATCCTGAGTGTATGACATGCAACGTGAAGGCGACATTCACGTCCCAAAAGGGTTTTTGGCTTGGCAGGTGAAGGTGTCCAACTCCTTAAACCCAACGGCTTTGCTCGTCAGGGTCAGGTTCTGCTCGTAGGTTTTGTCTGGGTTTGAATGACATGCATGCTCTGGGGATGGATCCATGTGGCCTGAACCGAGCTGAATGCGTTTTTCAACATGCAGGTCACGTCAAACGGCACTCCAGTTTTCACAAGCTGCCTAGTTTTAGATAGCACTATGCTGGGCAGCACTTTGGGAACAGGTGTCACTTGAATCCGTAAACATTTAGATGTTCTCGACGCCATATTGAGTTGCCACACACACATAACACAAGGCAAATGATGTCTGAATATTTGGTATGGTGATGACGTGCTCTCTGTCTGCAGTGAAAGTAAAATTTATGGGTAGAGAAGACTCATCACATGTCTGGATGGTAAAATAGGTGATGTCTGGATCAGTTAGTGGGCATATGCCGCTGTTGTTTACTTCAACCGTGTGGATGTATAGAGGAGTCTCATAGAACGGATTGGTTAAGTCTTTGACAAACAAATACAGCGAGACGCTCTACTGAGTCTTCTTGATAGTACACATATACCTCCCAGTGTGCCTGCATTCAGCTTTTTGGATGAGGTAGACGCAATCAGTGTCGCTCCCGTCAAGCAGCTGGCTGGGCACAGTTTTCCACTAATCCGGGCCTTTGGTAATGCCAGGATACCAGGTCGGAGTCTCTACATTTCAATGCTACCGTCTGAGAAGGGAGAAAGGTGGAGAAAAGTGTAGGAGCTTTTGTAAACGTCGTCATTTTTTTAAAGAACTTTATGAGGTTTAAGATCCTCAGTTTGGATCAGTCCAGCATGGTGTCTCCACTCCCCCCTTTGTTACTCTTTAAGACCGGGGGCACAGAAGCGCACTTCAGAGTGGAAGGAACGTCCGTGAGAGTGGACTTCCTTCCACTCGACGCCCGCCTGCATCCCCCTCAGCGCTGCTATGGAGGATCGTGCTTTGCAGCCCCGTCGACGCGCATCCTAGCGCATCGACGGGGTGGCTCTCTAGGCAGATGCATGCTGCTTGCACACTTTGTGCGTGCGCACAAACGTGTGACCGGCCCGTCGCAGCGTCACATGGCTGCGACGGGCACCGGTAATTGCGTGCGCACGGGTGCACTAGGTGTGCTCGTGTGCACCCGGCCTTAAATGTTCATAATTACCCCATCTTTTGTGGCAAAATCACAGCATATACCATTCACAGAAACATTCTTAGACATTTAAACCTCAGAACCAGAGTAAACTGGTAGGAGCCTGGAGTGCCAATGACAGTAATTTGAGATGTACACAAAATTCAAGTGCCAAGAACAACATTCTAATCAGTTGGTTTCCTCTCATTAAAAGTTAATTAGTTTGACATAAGCTTCCTGCATAGAAAAGCATGAAGTACTTAGACATCATTAACAAGAAGATGAATTACAGCAGCAGCAGCAGGAAGACCAAATAGATTCACATATATGGACAATATTCTTAACATAAGACATACCCACTTATTTGACTGGAAGCCCTTCCTGTACAAGATCCCAGAGATCCTGAAATAGAAGAGAATTACAATGCATTATCTCTTTTGATCATACCCCTGCATTTACCAACAACACAAGTAAAAAATAAATAAATAATAATTTGTCATTTTATTCAGCTTTAGGTACTAAAGATTTAATATCACTAACGTTATAATTTGATCAATGAGCTTGCAGGTGCATACTGTATGGTGACTTCTCTATCTTTTCATGTAACTCACATTGAAAAAAGGATGATTCATACAGACCTAAACACAAAGTTTTTGTTATAGATCATAACTGAATGTAAATTAATGAGATTTCCAGGAAACCAATCTCCACTTATGTTGAGCACATCCCATCACAACAAGTGAAGTGCTGAAAGTGGCTGCCGTTTTCTGATAGGTACATATCTATGCAGCGCTGCGTGTTGTTGCTGATGCTTATCAATACTGCATCATTAATGTTTTGTATGTCATTCTTAATGTTATCCCCTAAGGCATCAATCATGCCTGGTTTGTTATGGGACACTTCAGAGAGTCGAACAAAAAGAAGTCCAGGCTGGTAAAATCAGGAGATCGGGGTGGTCACAGATTCTTGCAATTAACACAGTCCTCGTAATAACTCCGTATTGTCACCATTGACTCATATGATGTGTGGAATGTTGCACCTTCTTGATGGAAGTAACCCTATGTAATTTTCAGAGTAAGCTAATTTATTCTCGTGGTTGTATTGTTGTCGTGCCAGTACTGCCAACCAGGGGCCACTTGCAGCACCTGATGTAATAAGATGAGCTCAACATAAAAGGAAAGTGTTTCCTATAACTCATTACCTTTTATTCATATACAATCTGTAATGAAATTATTAGGATTGGGTCTATTTGAATCCATCTTTTGTCCAGGTGGATGTCTAGATGGATATTGCCGTGTCTGCATTTTCTAAATGGCACCTGTTGGAATGTGTAATAGAGTTCCCCTGAGCAGTCTCTCATCTGCCTTTAGCATTGAAATGGTTTTGGCAGTTTTATGTTTGAGAGTAGGAGAAATTGTTACCCTATTGTTTTAGAACACCTGACATTATCTGAACAGGTTGACAATAATGGGAATTTCCATTTCAGATCAATATAATTTCTACCAGTCGATATTCTTTATAATGCCAGATATTTGATTATTGGATGGACAGGGGCCTTATCTTCTGTACAGAAACAGACCCAGTGGTGGATGCCTGGAGTTAGTGGTCTGCACTTTTGATAAAACAACTGGTTCTAAATGTTTTACTCAAGTAACACAGCAATAAACTCTCCAATACAGATATAGGCACTGCAATATAACAGTAACAGATATAACACTGGACCAGTGACAGAGACCTTCAGATATTTAGATCTCTCCTTTGGTCCATTGAATGGCAGGCAGTGATTAGCCTTGAGCCAATGAATCGACAGCTCTGAGTTAACTTTATAATGTTTTGTGGGTAGATTAAGTTGTTTTCACCCTTTAGGGGCTAAGGTAGCACCAGTGTTGCCTAAGGGATCTCCTTTGAGCCCTTATAGACACCGTTTTTTTCGATACTAATGCTTTGGTCTCCAATGATGACTGACTGCAGGACTACCACCCTTTGTACATAGTCAAAGAGAATTTGCCTAATTTTAGGCTCAAATTACTTTGACCCAATTGACCCAACAATGGGACCTTCTTAAGCGACTTTCAGCCATTTTTTGCTTCAAGAGATTCAGATGCAGGTTTACTGGCATTTTGATTCCTTATCAAAATTCGGATGGAATAACTGGCTCTCGCAGCTATGCTTTTCAATGGAAATATTGGCTTCAGTGATTCAATTAGAATTTATTGGTAAGCCAAGTTCCGAAAAAATATTGATTCTTAAAAAGTGTTGATAAATGGATTTTGAAGCAGAAAAATTGAGAAAACAAGCCTGTAACATTTTTTTTTAAAACATCAGATATTTCTAATAGATATGTTTAAAGGCACAAATCTGTATGATGCTGGCTGAAAATAAGCTTTTTCAGCAGTTTACCGGCCAGCTTTTCTTACGAACCAGTGGCATCTTTCGAATATTGGTTCCAGACAATTTTTTTCAATTGATATTTTGAAAAAACTGCCAAAAGAATTAAATTGAGCCCACTGTTGTATCCAGTTATGTAAAAGAACAACAAGCAACATGTATAACACGTCAGTATTTTAATAGAAAACCAAAGAATATTCAAGTATTTTTCTAAATGGTTCAATCCAGCTAACTGGTTTCTCTATAAGCTTTACATGTGAGCTCTCCATCCTTTTATTTAGCTAAAGGTATCCTGATACAATGGAATTCCCATAATTTCTACTCACTTTATAAGACTACAATCATATGTGACACATTGTAAATCAGGGGCCTTAACCTTGGCCCTCCAGATGTTTTGAAACTACATTTCCCATAAGACTTTGTTGACTTAAGTGGTTGAGTATTATGGGAGATGCAGTTCCAAAACATATGGGCACCCTGTTAGAAATGATTTCTGTTCCTTACACATTCTTTGGAGATCACACTTCTGGTCTTATAGATACAATGCTTTACAGATGCTGTAAGAACGTGGCAGAAAGGGAATGTAAAACAAAAAGTTTTCTGTCAAAACACTTGACCCCTGCCACATTTCACAGCGAGATGTCACATTACAAGTTTGCTAAAATTACAAATGGAACCGCTGATCCTTTGAGGTGGAGGGAAACAGATTCGGTATCTACAGACCTTTTATACATCTGTCCCTCCTTACTGAATTTCCTTCACTTAATGCAAAGTGAGGTTCGGCTCAAACACTAATAGCTGTGTTTATCCAAGGAAAACGCCAGTTTGTTTTTTCTTCAATTAACTAAAACGATTCCTGACCTTTATTCCACTTGCGCTTAGAGCTTGTTAATGGCAGATTTTAACACACACACATTTAAAGTAAAACAAACAGAAACATTTATTATACATATTACTGTATAGGGGAGATAGGAAATGGATCAAGACAGGAAGATGAAGTATGTAGGAAATTGAACACAAAATAAAATGACACACAATATTAGGAAGTGGTCTCAAGTTACAAGTAAATGGGATTCTTTCAGATAAATAATTCAAAGGGGCCTCCTATTAGAAAAACTGAGTAACGGGCAGCTAGAGGAGTCACTATTGTACACAATGGGCTATTTGAGTAAGAGATGAGTGAGCCATGAGTGTAATGGCATGGGAGTATAGGCATAACATGGCCAAGCTGAAAGCTAGATCAAGAAAAAATGTAAAGAGTTATTAACAAAGTGGAAAAAATGTCACTTTTCAAGAGAATTATGCATTTTAACCTCAAAACGTTGAATTTGAAATTTGTTTCAGTGTTCTAGAATTCACATTTCCCTTGCAATTCTTTAGCATTTCCCTGCACATTGAATTAATGCCTTTAGTAACATATTGTTGGGGTTCAAATCGATACTAGTTTGTATGAAAGACTTTTGGTATATAGCTAATATGTTTACGTAGATTTAGTCCCTGCATTTCCGTCCTAACCCACACTTGTAGAATAATTTTTTGAGTAGTTTAAAGGAATAGCAGTCTGGATATTACTACTACCCTGACAGCTGGCCAGATGTAAGTGAGTGATGTATATTACGGGACAGGACTATAGTGCAAGTCTCAGATCAACACAAGGGATAGAAGAAAAAAGGAATTTCTATATGAAAGCTTTTAAGATCAATGAAATGTGCAACATCTAGGGATGTATACCATTTTTTATTATAGTGCTTCTATCTTGTTGTGAGATAATGACTCCCAAGCTCATCCAAAAAAAGGTCACACCGTCAACCTTTGTGTAGGTCGTGCAGATCTACAGGCTGGTGAGTAAGGACGGTTTAAAGCTTTATCTTTTTATCCCAGAGGTGGTAGAAAACCAATTAATGATGGAGTAAAGGAGCTAGAGGATTATGTATTTTGGTTTATTGTATGTTAGCATTCTCACTCTTATTTTGTCTTTAGATTTAGCTTTGCCCCGCATACACAGTTGTGAGTGAGAAGCCTTGTTCAGCCAAGATAGACTTTACTCTTACATTCTTCAAACTTGTCCTATGACCAATGAAGATCTATTCTGGAGTCCATAAAGACAAATAAGCCACCGGTTATTAAACTATATTAATTATAAATGTGTTTTTAATATTTCCCTGAATAAAAGTTATTTTAACCCCTTAGTGACCGGGCGGTTTTACACAAATCCGTCTTTTAGTGACCGCTGCTGTTTTTACATTTCTGCGCTGTTAGTGTTTAGGTCAAATTTTCATCTTACTCGTTTATTCAACCCACACATATTATACACCCTTTTTCCCGCCATTAAATGGACTTTCTAGAAATACCATTATTTCCATCATATCGAATAATTTACTATAAAAAAAATATGAAATATGAGGAAAAAATGGTAAAAACACACTTTTTCGTAATTTAATCCCTAAAATCTACAACCACCCAAAAAGACCCCGGCTAAATAGGTTCAAAATTTTGTCCCGAGACTAGAAATACCCAATTTTTACATGCGTTTGCTTTTTAACCCCTTCACTGCTGAGACAGTTCACCTATGTGCGCTGCGCTCATTCTGACCATTTTGTGCTAATTATTTTTAGATGACAGCCTAGGTCCTACTTAATTAAACTCCCCCCAGACAAAAAAAACTTTTAAAACAAATACATTTTTTTTTTATTTAATTTTTTTATTATTATTATTATTATTATTTATTTTTTATTTTTTTAAAAAACCAACCTGGTCATGTTTGGTATCATTGGAAAGGCCATAATCAGGCCTTTCAAATGATGTCGAATATGACCATCTAGCTGCCATGGATCGGGAGATATGGGGATCCTTAGGATCCCCTTATCTCTACATGGCAGCTAGATGGTTAACTGGCCCACTGAGATCCTCACACATATGGTGAGGTTGTCAGTGGGTAGGGGGGGACCTGGAGGCTTGGCTGACATCCAAGATGTCAGCCCCCCTCCAGATTTGAATTGCGTTTTGGCGCCAATTGTCGCCAAAACGTGATCCGGCAGCGAAACTGTTAATGCTATACACCACTGGAAAGGGGAGGCTCTCCCCTTTTCAGCGGTGCAAACAGCATCTCCCTAGCTTCAATGATTGGGGAGATAGAGGGCTCCAAAGGAGCCCCCCATCCCATACATTGAATTGCATGGGGACGCCTGCTGATGACGTCACCACGCAGCGTGGCGACGTCATCAGCCTCGCTTGCCCATGTAAATCACATGGGCAGGCTTCCTCCCTGCCAGATCGCCGAGGGATCCAGCGAGGGAGGTGAGTATCGGGCGGGAGGGGGATTAGGCGCCGCTGACGTATTCTGTACGTCCGTGGGTCTAAGGGAGACCTGTGGACAGGACGTACAGGGTATGTCAGGGGTCCTTAAGGGGTTAAATTATTATTGTTAGTGTATAATAAAGATATTCTTACGATCCCCACTAGGAGGAGAATATGATCCTTGCACGCAGTACCCTTTCCTTTCCCTCCGATCCTTATAAGTGGTCGGTAGATATATATATATATATATATATATATCCCTATACTAAACAATGAGAGACAGCAAGCAGAAGACTTAGGAGCCAAGTCAGTAACAGAGAATATCGTAAGCCGTTGCCAGGAGTCAGTGCGCCAGAGAATATCGTAAGCCGTTGCCAGGGGTCAGTGCGCCAGAGAATATCGTAAGACGTTGCCAGGGGTCAGTGTGCCAGAGAATATCGTAAGCCAAAGCCAGGAGTCAGTCAACCAGTAATCAATCAGAATTTTACAAGAGCAGCTCAAAGGGGTGTTAAACTACGATCGGCAATGTTGTGCTGCTTTGCCTGTGGTTTTAAACCCGGCGGGTTCGCGTCACGGTGCCTGGCTCCGCCCCCTGGCGTCTTACGTGACCGCACGGGTTTCCTTCTTCACTCGGCACCCGGGCAGCGAGTAGCGAGGACGATGCTGCCGGGCCCCGAGGATTCAAAGTGCGGTACGTAACAGTACCCCCATCTCTACGGGAGAGCTCCGCACAACCTCCGGGTGCCCGGGGATGATCCCTATGAAAAGCACGAACCAGACGAGGAGTATGGACGTCGCGCGCATGCAACCAGGATCTATCCTCGGGCCCATAACCCTTTCAATCAACCAAGTACTGAAGGGATCCCCTACACAGCCTAGAATCAAGGACAGAATTGATTTCGTACTCCTCACCCTCAATCTCAATAGGTGGAGGAGGAGCGACCGAGCGTGTGAAATGATTAAACGTCAATTGTTTCAATAAACATACGTGAAACACGTTATGAATGCAGAGAGGACGTGGTAAGGCCAATTCATAAGATACAGGAGTAACACGACGTAAGACACTGTAAGGACCTATGAAGCGCAGGGCTAACTTCATAGTGGGTACCTGTAACTTAATATGGCGGGTGGACAACCAAACCTGGTCCCCAGCCTTATAAATCGGTGACATGCGTCTGCTCTTGTCAGCTTTCTCTTTTTGTTTTTTGACATTTCTTTCAGATATATCCTTTACTTGTACCCAAATCTGCCTGAGGGCACGTAAGTGATCCTCTAGTACGGGCAGATTGGAGGTCGGGAAGTGAGACGGAAGTGTCGGAGGGTGGAAGCCGTAGACAGTAAAGAACGGGGAGTGACCAGTAGTATCATTATCACAATTGTTGTGGGCATACTCAGCCCAAGGCAAATAATCAGACCAGGAATGCTGCTGCTGAGATACAAAACATCGGAGATCCTGTTCTAGGCTTTGATTAGCTCTTTCTGATGCCCCATTTGTTTGAGGGTGATAGGCGGATGAGAAAGCCAATGTGACACCCATGTTTTTACAAAAACCCTTCAAAAACTGGGAGACAAATTGAGTACCTCTGTCAGAGACTACCGTGAAGCCTCACAACGTTGTTTATGAAAACCGGTACCAGGTCTGCGGCAGAGGGTAATTTGGGCAGAGGAATGAAGTGAGCCATTCTGGAGAATCTATCTACCATGGTGAGGATCGTTGTATTACCCTTGGATGTAGGTAGATCTACTATGAAGTCCATAGAAATATGAGACCAGGGTCTATCTGGAATGGGTAAAGGGTGTAATAACCCCACTGGTAAACGTCTTTGACTCTTGTTTCTGGCACATACTTCACATACAGACACAAATTCTTTTACATTGTGGTGTAAAGCAGGCCACCAAAACTGTCTCTTCAAACTAGACACTGTCTTGGATACTCCCATATGACCAGAAGGTTTGGTTTCGTGATGCAATCTAATCACATATTCTCTTTGATTCTCAGGGTCAAAGAGCTTGTCGGGAGGTCTGTTCTCAGGAGCGGATTTCTGAGCTAACTGGAGACGTTCAAGTAGAGGAGAGGAGACAGTGACGGTGGTAGCGGACACGATACATTCCTTAGGAACGATAATAATTCTCAATTCCCTATATCATAGTTCATCTCTGCTGAAGACATTTTGCGTGAAAAAAAACCACAAGGATGTAACGGTTTATCTGACGCTTCTCTTTGAAATAGAATAGCTCCTATTCTGATCTCCGAAGCATCAACCTCTATCTGAAATGGTAATTTACGGTTTGGATGTCTCAGAACCGGAGCAGAAGTAAAAGCAGTTTTAAGGGTTTGAAACGCTTGAATAGCACATGGGGACCATTTCTGATTTTGTGTACCTTTCTTGGTCATGGCAGTTAAAGGGGCAACCATTGAGGAGAAATTCTTTATGAAACGTCTATAATAGTTAGCAAAAAGACCTTGAGGTAAGGGCCAGTCCAGAATAGAAGACAGTTTGGATGAGTCCATTTGGAATCCCTCAGGGGTAATTACGTATCCCAAGAAATGTACCTGAGTAAGATCGAACATACATTTTTCTAGTTTGCAATATA
The DNA here is from genome assembly GCA_009667805.1 of Leptobrachium leishanense. NCBI lineage: Eukaryota > Metazoa > Chordata > Amphibia > Anura > Megophryidae > Leptobrachium > Leptobrachium leishanense. The sequence continues at coordinate 114,103,366 of CM019066.1, forward strand.
AGCCATTTTCTAGTAATCTCCTTAGTACCGACCGAACATGTTCATGATGAGTTTCAAGATCATGTGAAAAAATCAAGATGTCATCTAAATAAACAATGACAAAAACCTGCAGAAAGTCTCTGAGTACGTCATTGATGAAGTTATGAAATACTGCAGGAGCGTTACAGAGCCCAAAGGGCATCACCAAATATTCGTAATGCCCACTTCGGGTATTAAAGGCAGTCTTCCACTCATGATGTTCCTTAACTCTTACCAAATTGTAGGCACCCCTAAGATCCAATTTGGTGTATACCTTGGCACCTTGTAATCTATCAAATAATTCAGAAATGAGCAGTATAGGATACACATTATGAATGGTAATACAATTTAACCCCCGGTAGTCAATACAAGGTTGTAGGTCTCCCTCTTTCTTGGACACAAAAAAAATCTGGCCCCAGCCGGGGAGGATGAACGCCTTATAAAACCCTTTGCCAAATTCTCCTTTATGTACTCTTCCATGATTTTGTTTTCTTTTAAAGATAGAGGATAGACATGGCCTCTAGGAGGCATGGTACAGGGAAGTAAATCGATCGTACAGTCATAGGGTCTATGAGGAGGTAATATATCACAATTCTTTTTCTCGAATACCTCCCTCAGATCTTGGTACCACTCAGGAACCTCAGTAGATAGAGAAGCAGTAGGCATATTGAGGCTCCCTATTATGGTGACAAGTCGCAAACACTGTGCCCAGCAATGAGAACTCCAAGACTTGATCTCCCCTTGCTCCCAATCAAGGGACGGATTGTGTCTTGCCAACCAGGGAAAACCCAAGACTACCGGACATGAGGGTGAATCAATAACCTGGAAAGCGATTTGTTCACAATGAAGAACCCCTGTGGTGAGACCTAAGATGGCTGTATCGTGAGTCACCCTGGGTTGGGACAGAGGTCTTCCATCAATAGCCTCTACATACAATGGTGTTGCTCTTTCAACCAAAGGAATAGCGTGGGTATTAGCAAACTCCTTATCTATGAGATTCCCTGCTGCCCCAGAATCAAGAAAAGCAAGCGTGTGGACCAAGGAGGTCTTCCAGGAGAGAGAGACGGGTACTACCATGCGTGTTCTATTTCTTTGCATAGGAGACATATCAATCAAGCCCAAGGTGTATCTCCTGGGAGACCTTAGGCTGTCTCGTTTCCCGACATCCCTACTCTCCTAGGTCTCCTGGTACACTGGTTACGGAAATGCCCCCTGCCAGCACATTAGAAGCACAATCCCTCTCACCTACGGTACTCTCTCTCCTCTTGGGATATACCGGTGTTACCTATTTGCATGGGTTCAGGGGGATGGTGTTCGGCTGCTGGTTGTTCGGGAATGGGTGGAGCAACGTTGGGAATGGGTGGCAATACCCTACGTACTCTCTCTCTGGGACCCCTTTTATCGCGGATTTGGTCATCCAGGGCGATACAAAAGTCAATTAACTCCTCTAGTACATCAGGCAATTTCATTGGTGCTAATTCATGCATAAGGGAGTCAGACAAACCCTCCGTGAAGGCCAATACTAGAGCCTCATTGGTCCAATTAACCTCGGACGCAAGCGTCTTGAATTCAATAGAATAATCGGACACTTTCCTATTACCTTGTCTGATTCGGAAGAGTGCCCTACCAGCCGTCTGAGATCTACGAGTAGGATTGAACGTATGCTGCAGTTCTGACACAAACAACTCGTAATCATACACAATAGGTTTCTTATTCTCCCATAGAGGTGTAGCCCATTCCAGAGCTTTATCCGAGAAATGATTAATAAGAAACCCCACCTTAGATTTATCAGACTGACGCATACCCGGATTAAGGTCAAAATTACTCCCAGTGGCGCAGTGGGTGCTTCCAAATATGGAGCAATCTAGATGAGTATTTCTACAGTGGTAAGAAAAAGTATGTGAACCCTTTGGGATTACGTGGAGTTTTGCATGAATTGGTCATAAAATGTGCTCTGATCTTCATCTAAGTCACAACAATTTGAAAAACACAGTCTGCTTAAAATAATACAACACAAACATATGTTTTCATGTTTTTATTGAACAGAACATGTAAACATTCACAGTGCAGGGTGGAAAAAGTATGTGAACCTTTGGACTTAATAACTGGTTGACCCTCCTTTGGCAGCAATAACCTCAACCAAACGTTTCCTGTAGTTGCAGATCAGACCTGCACAACGATCTGGAGTAATTTTGGACCACTCCTCTTCACAAAACTGTTTCAGTGTAGCAATATTCTTGGGATGTCTGGTGTGAATCGCTCTCTTAAAGTCATGCCACAACATTTTAATCGGGTCGAGGTCAGGACTCTGACTGGGCCACGCCAGAAGGCGTATTTTGTTTTGTTGAAGCCATTCTTTTGTTGAATGACTTGTATGCTTTGGGTCATTGTCCTGTTGCATCACCCATCCTCTGCGGAGCTTCAGCTGGCGGACAGATGGTCTTACGTTTTCCTGCAAAATGTCTTGATAAACTCTGGAATTCATTTTTCCATCAATGACAACAATCCGTCCAGGCCCTGAGGCAGCAAAGCAGCCCCAAACCATGATGCTCCCTCCGTCATGTTTTACAGTGTGGATGAGATTTTGATGTTGGTGTGCTGTGCCTTTTTTTCTCCATACATAAGTCTTTAGCTGACATTCTAGGATTCTTCTTTACCTGATTAAGCATTCTGCGCTGTGCTCTTGCAGTTATCTTTACAGGATGACCATGCCTAGGGAGAATAGCAACAGTGCTGAACTTTCTTCATTTGTAGACAGTCTGTCTTACCGTGGACACATGAACATCAAGGCTTTTGGAGATACTTTTGTAACCCTTTCCAGCTTCATTCAAGTCAACAATTCTTGATCGTAGGTCTTCTGAGAGCTCTTTTCTGCGAGGCATGGTTCACATCAGGCAGTGCTTCTTGAAACCAGTAAACCCAAAACTGGTGTGTGTTTTTAAAGGGCAGGACAGCTTTCAGAAACACATCCAATAATATCACACTGATTGGACTCAAGGTTGGCTCATTCCTGGCTCCAATTAGCTCTTGGAGAAGTCATTAGGGTGAAGATCAGAGCACATTTTATGACCAAATTCATGCAAAACTCCACGTAATCCCAAAGGGTTCACATACTTTTTCTTGCCACTGTAAACGCTGATATTATGGCTCAACTCTATTTATCAGGTGGTTATAGATAAAAGTACTCCAGTGAGTGAATGTTACACTAGTATTGTGCAAATAACAATTCAGTGCAAATGAACAACCTTGTGCAAAATAAGCAACAACAATGGTGATAAATCCTTAAGTTATGCGTACAAATCTGTTCCTATAGCACAAAGTGTATAATAATCCACATGTGCAAAATGCATGTAAAGTACATATAAAGTGCATGTGCTCATATATCCTATTCCATTCGTAAAAGTGCAGACACAAAATTTGTGTTGATGTGACATCAAAAATGTCATAAGACAGTCCTTTTATTAGGTTATCTGATGCACGTGAAATATAAAATGCACGTGAAAAAGTGCAAATCTCAAAATGAACAAGGTCCGTGACTCCTAGTCACCATACAGTATGTAGGTCACACTTCAGACAAAATGTTCCAACTTTATGCTTCCTCTCCTCAGTTGGTAGATTCCGTAGCATATATGAGGAAGACAAAAAGAGAGACAATAGTGCAGACTGTTGTAATTTGTGAAGTGAATATATATATATGAAAATCACTCACAAATTAATAATTATATTATAATATTTTGAAGGTGAAAGAGAGGAATTTTTCTCTTCCCTCCTCCCTCCCCCCCTTTTTCGTCCCCATCTGGATGGTAATACAGAGCTGGAGACAGAAGCTGAAAGGCATTGCAGGAAAGAGGGGTAAGGTACTCACCTAATTAAGAAGTACCATTCGCCTTTAAGTTGAGCCTGAGAAAACCGAGGCTCCAACATCAGTGAGTTGAACAAAAAATTGCAATTACTCAGAATATATGTACTGTGTCACGCAATGGGAACGCTATCTCTCTGTATGTGTTTTAATTGAGGATAACTGGAAGACCCAGGAAAAGGGGGAACGTCACCCTGTATTTGACGTGAGGCATTCCAACCTAGAGCCAGGACTTATTAGGCTCTATAATTTGTGAGTGATTTTCATATATATATATTCACTTCACAAATTACAACAGTCTGCTCTATTGTCTCTCTTTTTGTCTTCCTCATATATGCTACGGAATCTACCAACTGAGGAGAGGAAGCATAAATTAGGAACATTTTGTCTGAAGTGTGACCTACATACTGTATGGTGACTAGGAGTCACGGACCTTGTTCATTTTGAGATTTGCACTTTTTCACGTGCATTTTATGACTTTTTTGTGTCTGCACTTTACGAATGGAATAGGATATATGAGCACATGCACTTTATATGTACTTTATATGCATTTTGCACATGTGGATTATTATACACTTTGCGCTATAGGAGCAGATTTGTACGCATGACTTAAGGATTTATCACCATTGTTGTTGCTTATTTTGCACAAGGTTGTTCATTTGCACAGAATTGCTATTTGCACAATACTAGTGTAACATTGACTCACTTGAGTACTTTTATCTATCACCACCTGATAAATAGAGTTGAGCCATAATATCAGCATTTAGAAATACTCATCTAGATTGCTCCATATTTGGAAGCACCCACTGCGCCACTAGGACCCTTACCCTTTTCTACACATTTATTTACTCATTTATGTTGAGATTTATGTGCAACCCCTTGTAGGCAGCACCCCCCTTTTTTTAAGGAACCACAGTTACCTAGTAAGCGCCTCCACAGACACCCACTCTTGCAAAATGAATCCCAACCTGAATCAAGAAACCCCGGCAATCACCAGGGGTACCATTTAAAACGCAGCGGCGCTGTCATATGCACATGGTGATTGGGTGGTACAATGGCAGTAGACGAGGTAGCATCAGAAACCGGCCGAGGGTGGCGTACGACTTGGCTGGTTCAACAATGCATGCAAAGCTTGAGCAATCTGATCCATTCTATGATCTTGCTCCTCTTGCCGTGCAGAAATCTTAGACAATTGGGCTGATAGGTCTGCAGGATCCATGGCCCAATCGTAATGTTATGATCCCCACTAGGAGGAGAATATGATCCCTGCATGCAGTACCCTTTCCTTTCCCTCCAATCCTTATAAGTGGTTGGTAGATATATATATATCCCTATGCTAAACAATGAGAGACAGCAAGCAGAAGACTTAGGAGCCAAGTCAGTAACAGAAAATATCGTAAGCCGTTGCCAGGGGTCTGTGCACCAGAGAATATAGTAAGCCATTGCCAGGGGTCAGTGCGCCTGAGAATATCGTAAGCCGTTGCCAGGGGTCAGTGTGCAAGAGAATATCGTAAGCCAAAGCCAGGAGTCAGTCAACCAGTAATCAATCAGAATTTTACAAGAGCAGCTCAAAAGCGTGTTAAACTACGATCGAGCAATGTTGTGCTGCTTTGCCTGTGGTTTTAAACCCGGCGGGTCCGCGTCACGGCGCCTGGCTCCGCCTCCCGGCGTCTCGCGTGACCGCCTGGGTTTCCTTCTTCACTCGGCGCCCGGGCAGCGAGCAGTGAGGACGATGCTGCCGGGCGCTGAGGATTCAAAGCGCGGTACGTAACAGATATGAAGGTGTGACATCAGGATCCCACAAGTCCTTGGATTTAGTTTTGTTGTTTACATATATATATATATATATAGAGAGAGAGATTTCCCTTTTATAGAAACACCTCATGTAGGTACTCACCTTTTTCTACCGACATACCAAGATAGAGACATCATTTTAAAAATGTTCTAAGCTATTGATTACGCTATTTTAAATCATGGACCTAATTAACCTGTTCTTCTCCTATACCATCAATGGCTTACACTAACTACATTTCCCATGATGGTCAATATATGAACAAGGGCCCTGTCAAAACAAACTGGCATCTATGTACATATCAAGCCTGGATACAAGCAGTAAGAAAAAACTGATGGTAATAACCCAGAAAATCTTTTAGACCGTTCATGGCACCCTTCAGCTTTTAATAAATCTTTAACCCTTGAATTTAACAGCCATATAGGCACTACAATCCTATATAGTAACCCTTTAACTGTGGGTGACGTGTGGGGAACGTCCTCATTGACTCCCGCTATATGCAGAGGACTTCACCACACGTCACCCGCAAGCGGGAGTTCTGGAGAGATACTCACCTCTCCGGGATCTGACTTTAGAGAAGTCAGACGCTGAATTTAAGCCCCTCCCGACATCAATGACGTCATCGCGCCATGTGCGCAGACGTCATTTTCAGGCAACCCCCCGGCAATGCCGGGAGACCGCTTGAAAGTGGAGAGTCTCCCCTTTTAAGCGGTGCTTGGCTTTAACCCCTCAGGCACCAGGCCGCGATGCTCCGGTGGGGGCTGCCATCTTGGATGGCAGCTCCACCTCCTTGTCCCCCTCGCTTCAGTTAGCCGGGGAACCCCTAGCTGCCTGGAAGGTATCATTTGAAAGGCCTGAGCATGGCCTTTCGAATGATACCCAACATGACCATGTTAAAAGTTTTAAAAAATTATAATAATAAACAAATAACAAAAATAAATAAATAATAAAAAAAGGTTTTTTTTGTGTCTTGTTTTTATTAATGCAGCAATAATGTTCACATTTCAATTATAATGTGAACAATGATGCTGCACTAATGATTTTTTTCTATGGGGTGCATTTGCTAAAAATCACGTAATTCCCCCCAAAAAATGTAATGAGTCCCCATTTCTAATTTTTTTAACAAGCGCACCCCATAGAAAATATAAACGCAAAGGCTCGTGTGATAAAATGTGAAGAAAAACACTTTACACAATGTAGATGATTAAAAATTCAAATTTTATTGAATTTTTTGTTACAATATACAGGCAGAGCATAACGTATACATATAATAATGATATATTAGGAGTCTGCCGGAAAGAACAATATATAATATGTCTGGGTCATATAATAAACCTGGCTTCAAATCGCGTTTAAACATGATGAACGAAAGCAGTAAAAATGAGCTCAGCACACAGACATGAAATGGCTCAGCAGTGAAGGGGTTAAACAGGATCTGTAATTTATTCTACATATAGATAGATACTTCCAAAACACATTATTCCAGTTCTCTGGGACTTTCAATAAAACTTGATATTTATTGATCTATTAAATTCCTGAGGAGGTTTCCTGCATGGAACCAAAACGTTTATTTTTTAATGGATAAGTAAAGATAAAAGGGGTTATTCAAAGAGAGCCAAATTGGCTCCGAAATTGCACTGAATGGTGAATTTCCTTGTACGGTGCAATTACGTGGCCATTCGGATATTCAAAAAGCAGGCAGTTTGCCAAATATTGGTGAATTGCCAGCGAAATACAGTGCTGTTCGACGACAGTGAAATCCCCATAGAGAAGCAATGGTTAATCTAGTCAGAGAACACCGAACAGCAGAGAAATGTCAGTGAAATGACCTGATTTTCAGGGCTTTCATTCGGCAAGTTTACTCAGGAGAATCCCATAGGTTTCAATGTAAGAAATATTCCCCATTTTTATTAAATATTTATTCAACTGTTTAGTCTTTTAATATGCAGCACAAAGTGATTTTTAGGCATGTTTCGTGATTTTTTTGCCAATGTTTTTTTCAATTTTTAAATAGAAGTTTGTTTTTTTCTGTAACAGACCTATTTATTATTATGTATATGACCTTATATGTAATTTTCAGGCATTTTCATGCAGTAGTATTTTTGCAAACAGCTTTTAAAAGATGCAGTTCTTTACCTGTTCGTGGCTTGTCAGCTTTTTCTGGCATAAGGGAAAAATGTGTCATCTGCGCTCGTTTCTATGTATTCCATGTAAAAACAAAACACTATGAGGTTTTAGTTTGCTTCAATGGCCATTGCAACGTAAGCTCACTCGCCCCTTCAAGGCACCTTTTTGTAGAGTGAGTACCTAACCAATGTACCAAAAGCCGCTCTACTGTTCGGCGGATCGTCTACTTTTTTCAGTTGTGTTTGGCGGTTTTGCAGCGTATCGTCCGGTGCGTTCTGCTTTTTTTCAGTGGTTTATCGGATCGATACAATATTTTTCTGGTGGTTTTGCAGCGGTTTTTCCGTTTGATTCGGCGGTTTTGCAGTGGTTTTTTTGGATATGTTCAGTGGCTTTTCCCTGCACTTCTGGGACCTTGCGATTAATGCTGAATTCACAGTAGGGTTGGCGAATTTGACTCCCCAAAGCGTGGGGAACGAAAGAGCAGCGAAATTCCATTGGAATAACCCAGACACTTTTCTAGAAAGTTCTAGAGTGCTGCCTTATTTTGAAAATCTATACATTGAGGACCACAGCTGAGCAACGACCATATGGAGGAGGTGCAGGATACACGACCGGTGTCAGGCGCTAGCAGTTTCTTTCACTTCGGCTTCGGTTAGGATCGATCTAACCCGTTTATTCGTCCTCCCACAGTAGAAGCAAAGCAGGGATGGAAAAACAAACAAAAATACATCTAGTGTAGATTGTCTATTTCCTGATCAGAAGAGCACAAAGATGAAAATGTACTCACTCTCTGGGGTGCCAATTCAACCAAATAGGCACCAAATCGTAGACAAATCGGTGATTTTATACGCCAGGGGCACCGATTCCCCTCTCAGCAATTCAGGGAGTAGAACTCTCAAGCCTTAGAGACGTCTTGCAGGATACCAGATGGACTAAATCACCAAGAGTCAGTCGAGGTGGAATCAAGGTTTTTAACCCCTTAGTGACCGGGCGGTTTTACACAAATCCGTCCGTTCGTGACCGCAGCTGTTTTTATGTTTCTGCGCTCTTAGTGTTTACGTCAAATTTTCCTCTTACTCGTTTATGTAACCCACACATATTTTACACTGTTTTTCTCGTCACTAAATGGACTTTATAAAGATACCATTTTTTTCATCATTTCATATAATTTACTATAAAAAATATTGTGAAATATGACACAAAAATTGAAAAAAACCACTTTTTCGAACTTTGACCCCCAAAATTTCTTATGTATCAACAACCGTCAAAAAAAATTTATTCCTTAGATAGTTTCTAAATTTAGTACTGAGTTTAGCAATACCCAATGTTTACATATTCCTCGCTTTTTTCCTTATTTTATGCAACAATAAGTGCAAGTAGCACTTTGCCATTTCCAAAGAGTTTATTTTCAAAACTAGTGATAGTGACATTGTAACACTGATATCTGTCACTAATTCCTGAATAACCCTCCACATATACATATTTTTTTAAAGTACACAAATCAAGGTATTAAACTTGGGGTATTTTGACTCTTTCCATGCAAACCATTTTACCACAAATCTATGCCAAAGTTTGAGAAAAAAAAAAAATTGGTGATTTTTTTTTTTTGAACGCAATTTAAGAATACATGTACTGTGAACTTTAAGGTTACTGCCAAAAAGCACCCCAAAATATGTTCAGCAACATCTTCTGAGTAAATTGATACCACCCAAGTATAGGTATGTCGGGTCATTGGGGGCTAAAAGGCCTTATTTGGGGGGTGCGCATTTCAGTTTTCCAACTTGGAATTTTCACATTTCGTCATCATGCACCCATGTCCTATTTGGGACATTTTTGAAGCCGGCCAAAGTAATTTACCCCCATCAAACCATATATTTTTAGAAAGGGCACACCCTAGGGTGCTTCAAAGAGTTGTATTTTAACACTTTCCATGCACTAGCTCTTTGTCAATCTTTCAGGTAGTCACTTTTTGTGTTATTTTTTCACACACATTGTACTTTAGGCAATGAATTGTCAAATCCAGTTATGGTTACTGCCAAAAAACACCCAAAACTATGTTCAGCAACATCTTCTGAGTAAATTGATACCACCCATGTATAGGTATGTCGGGTCATTTGGGGCTAAAAGGCCTTATTTGGGGGGTGCCGCATTTCAGTTTTCCAATGGAATTTTCACATTTCGTCATCATGCACCCATGTCCTATTTGGGACATTTTTGAAGCCGGCCAAAGTAATTTACCCCCATCAAACCATATATTTTTAGAAAGGGCAACCCTAGGGTGCTTCAAAGAGTTGTATTTTAACACTTTCCATGCACTAGCTCTTTGTCAATCTTTCAGGTAGTCACTTTGTTTTATTTTTTCACACACATTGTACTTTAGGCATGAATTGTCAAATCCAGTTATGGGTTACTGCCAAAAAACCCCCAAAATATGTTCAGCAACATCTTCTGAGTAAATTGATACCACCCATGTATAGGTATGTCGGCTCATTTGGGGGCTAAAAGGCCTTATTTGGGGGGTGCGGATTTCAGTTTTCCAACTTGGAATTTTCACATTTCGTCATCATGCACCCATGTCCTATTTGGACATTTTTGAAGCCGGCCAAAGTAATTTACCCCCATCAAACCATATATTTTTAGAAAGGGCACACCCTAGGGTGCTTCAAAGAGTTGTATTTTAACACTTTCCATGCACTAGCTCTTTGTCAATCTTTCAGGTAGTCACTTTTTGTGTTATTTTTTCACACACATTGTACTTTAGGCATGAATTGTCAAATCCAGTTATGGTTTACTGCCAAAAAACACCCCAAAATATGTTCAGCAACATCTTCTGAGTAAATTGATACCACCCATGTATAGGTATGTCGGGTCATTTGGGGCTAAAAGGCCTTATTTGGGGGGTGCGCATTTCAGTTTTCCAACTTGGAATTTTCACATTTCGTCATCATGCACCCATGTCCTATTGGGACATTTTTGAAGCCGGCCAAAGTAATTTACCCCCATCAAACCATATATTTTTAGAAAGGGCACACCCTAGGGTGCTTCAAAGAGTTGTATTTTAACACTTTCCATGCACTAGCTCTTTGTCAATCTTTCAGGTAGTCACTTTTTGTGTTATTTTTTCACACACATTGTACTTTAGGCATGAATTGTCAAATCCAGTTATGGGTTACTGCCAAAAAACACCCCAAAATATGTTCAGCAACATCTTCTGAGTAAATTGATACCACCCATGTATAGGTATGTCGGGTCATTTGGGGCTAAAAGGCCTTATTTGGGGGGTGCGCATTTCAGTTTTCCAACTTGGAATTTTCACATTTCGTCATCATGCACCCATGTCCTATTTGGGACATTTTTGAAGCCGGCCAAAGTAATTTACCCCCATCAAACCATATATTTTTAGAAAGGGCACACCCTAGGGTGCTTCAAAGAGTTGTATTTTAACACTTTCCATGCACTAGCTCTTTGTCAATCTTTCAGGTAGTCACTTTTTGTGTTATTTTTTCACACACATTGTACTTTAGGCATGAATTGTCAAATCCAGTTATGGGTACTGCCAAAAAACACCCCAAAATATGTTCAGCAACATCTTCTGAGTAAATTGATACCACCCATGTATAGGTATGTCGGGTCATTGGGGGCTAAAAGGCCTTATTTGGGGGGTGCGCATTTCAGTTTTCCAACTTGGAATTTTCACATTTCGTCATCATGCACCCATGTCCTATTTGGGACATTTTTGAAGCCGGCCAAAGTAATTTACCCCCATCAAACCATATATTTTTTTAGAAAGGGCACACCCTAGGGTGCTTCAAAGAGTTGTATTTTAACACTTTCCATGCACTAGCTCTTTGTCAATCTTTCAGGTAGTCACTTTTTGTGTTATTTTTCACACACATTGTACTTTAGGCATGAATTGTCAAATCCAGTTATGGGTTACTGCCAAAAAACACCCCAAAATATGTTCAGCAACATCTTCTGAGTAAATTGATACCACCCATGTATAGGTATGTCGGGTCATTGGGGGCTAAAAGGCCTTATTTGGGGGGTGCGCATTTCAGTTTTCCAACTTGGAATTTTCACATTTCGTCATCATGCACCCATGTCCTATTGGGACATTTTTGAAGCCGGCCAAAGTAATTTACCCCCATCAAACCAATATATTTTTAGAAAGGGCACACCCTAGGGTCTTCAAAGAGTTGTATTTTAAACTTTCCATGCACTAGCTCTTTGTCAAACTTTCAGGTAGTCACTTTTTGTGTTATTTTTTCACACACATTGTACTTTATAGGCATGAATTGTCAAATCCAGTTATGGGTTACTGCCAAAAAACACCCCAAAATATGTTCAGCAACATCTTCTGAGTAAATTGATACCACCCATGTATAGGTATGTCGGGTCATTTGGGGTCTAAAAGGCCTTATTTGGGGGGTGCGCATTTCAGTTTTCCAACTTGGAATTTTCACATTTCGTCATCATGCACCCATGTCCTATTTGGGACATTTTTGAAGCCGGCCAAAGTAATTTACCCCCATCAAACCATATATTTTTAGAAAGGGCACACCCTAGGGTGCTTCAAAGAGTTGTATTTTAACACTTTCCATGCACTAGCTCTTTGTCAATCTTTCAGGTAGTCACTTTTTGTGTTATTTTTTCACACACATTGTACTTTAGGCATGAATTGTCAAATCCAGTTATGGGTTACTGCCAAAAAACACCCCAAAATATGTTCAGCAACATCTTCTGAGTAAATTGATACCACCCATGTATAGGTATGTCGGGTCATTTGGGTCTAAAAGCGCTTATTTGGGGGGTGCGCATTTCAGTTTTCCAACTTGGAATTTTCACATTTCGTCATCATGCACCCATGTCCTATTTGGGACATTTTTGAAGCCGGCCAAAGTAATTTACCCCCATCAAACCATATATTTTTAGAAAGGGCACACCCTAGGGTGCTTCAAAGAGTTGTATTTTAACACTTTCCATGCACTAGCTCTTTGTCAATCTTTCAGGTAGTCACTTTTTGTGTTATTTTTCACACACATTGTACTTTAGGCATGAATTGTCAAATCCAGTTATGGGTTACTGCCAAAAAACACCCCAAAATATGTTCAGCAACATCTTCTGAGTAAATTGATACCACCCATATATAGATTTGTTCTGTTGTTTTTGGGGTGCTACGCCAATCTTTGACATGTGCTTGTCATTTTTCTAATTTGACATACAGTATCTTCTTTGCTTATCTTCTTTTTAGGGGCCTTTTACATACCCAGTTTTATGAACGTGCATATATTTGGTAAGCTAACACCCCAAAGTATTGTAAATGGAGTGTTTTTATGCTATGGATGCATCCGTTTGCTCCAAACAAATTAGATACTGTTTGGTGGTCATTTTTCATTTTCACACCCACATCAGTTTTGGACTGTGATTTAGGAGACACTGTTGTTTTTTACTGCATGAAAACTCTCCAGGTTGTTTTCTGCAAGGTCTCCTGAGTACACCCATTGCCCCCCATGCCTAGGTTTGCCAGGATTTTGGGAAGGTTCAAATACAATTTTTATGACTTTGTCATTAGAGTTGAAATTGAGATTATTTCTTCAGCTAGGCCTATCTTTGGTTTTGGGTCTACCGCATACCCCAGTTTGAATTATTGCCAGAAAATTGTTTATATTTGTTATGTTGACACCCCAAGGTATTGCATATGGAGTGCTTTGATGCCATGGATGCAACGGTTTTAGCCCAAAACATTTGGCAACAAGGTGTGTGGCGGTAATTTTTCAATTTTCAGATTTTTACGCCCACAGTAGTTTTGGACTGTGATTTAGCAGACACTGTTGTTTGTTACTGCATGAAAACTCTCCAGGTTGTTTTCTGCAAGATCTCCTGAGTACACCCATGCCCCCCATGCCTAGGTTTGCCAGGATTTTGGGAAGGTTCAAATACAATTTTTATGACTTTGTCATTAGAGTTGAAATTGAGATTATTTCTTCAGCTAGGCCTATCTTTGGTTTTGGGTCTACCGCATACCCCAGTTTGAATTATTGCCAGAAAATTGTTTTATTTGTTATGTTGACACCCCAAGGTATTGCATATGGAGTGCTTTGATGCCATGGATGCAACGGTTTAGCCCAAAACATTTGGCAACAAGGTGTGTGGCGGTAATTTTTCAATTTTCAGATTTTTACGCCCACAGTAGTTTTGGACTGTGATTTAGCAGACACTGTTGTTTGTTACTGCATGAAAACTCTCCAGGTTGTTTTCTGCAAGATCTCCTGAGTACACCCATGCCCCCCATGCCTAGGTTTGCCAGGATTTTGGGAAGGTTCAAATACAATTTTTATGACTTTGTCATTAGAGTTGAAATTGAGATTATTTCTTCAGCTAGGCCTATCTTTGGTTTTGGGTCTACCGCATACCCCAGTTTGAATTATTGCCAGAAAATTGTTTATATTTGTTATGTTGACACCCCAAGGTATTGCATATGGAGTGCTTTGATGCCATGGATGCAACGGTTTTAGCCCAAAACATTTGGCAACAAGGTGTGTGGCGGTAATTTTTCAATTTTCAGATTTTTACGCCCACAGTAGTTTTGGACTGTGATTTAGCAGACACTGTTGTTTGTTACTGCATGAAAACTCTCCAGGTTGTTTTCTGCAAGATCTCCTGAGTACACCCATGCCCCCCATGCCTAGGTTTGCCAGGATTTTGAAGGTTCAAATACAATTTTTATGACTTTGTCATTAGAGTTGAAATTGAGATTATTTCTTCAGCTAGGCCTATCTTTGGTTTTGGGTCTACCGCATACCCCAGTTTGAATTATTGCCAGAAAATTGTTTATATTTGTTATGTTGACACCCCAAGGTATTGCATATGGAGTGCTTTGATGCCATGGAATGCAACGGTTTAGCCCAAAACATTTGGCAACAAGGTGTGTGTGGCGGTTAATTTTTCAATTTTCAGATTTTTACGCCCACAGTAGTTTTGGACTGTGATTTAGCAGACACTGTTGTTTGTTACTGCATGAAAACTCTCCAGGTTGTTTTCTGCAAGATCTCCTGAGTACACCCATGCCCCCCATGCCTAGGTTTGCCAGGATTTTGGGAAGGTTCAAATACAATTTTTATGACTTTGTCATTAGAGTTGAAATTGAGATTTTCTTCAGCTAGGCCTATCTTTGGTTTTGGGTCTACCGCATACCCCAGTTTGAATTATTGCCAGAAAATTGTTTATATTTGTTATGTTGACACCCCAAGGTATTGCATATGGAGTGCTTTGATGCCATGGATGCAACGGTTTTAGCCCAAAACATTTGGCAACAAGGTGTGTGGCGGTAATTTTTCAAATTTCAGATTTTTACGCCCACAGTAGTTTTGGACTGTGATTTAGGCTAGGTCAGACGAGCGTAGTGTTCACGTCCGTGATCGCGCCTAAAAGTACGTCCTGATAGCATGACATAAAGTCCAATGGAGCCCGACACACGAAGTACGTCCGCACTGAACTGCGGACGCACAACGGCCGCGGCCCACGGACGCAAGGCAGGCAAGAACGTAGAACCGCTAGAACGGCCGCACAAAGTGCGCTGCGTCCGCAACGTCTGCATAGCTTTGTGTGTGAGTGATGGAACGTGGTCAGACGGACTGCATTTATACGTCCTGGCATTTTTCACGGACAAAATGGTTTTGCAATTGAATTTATTGTCCCTCCTACATCTGTCAAAAAATAAATGTCAGTGAAAAAACGGACTGTGTGACCACTACTGCGTCTTCCGTACTGACGATGTCCGTACTGCACGGACGTACAGTCCGTAGAAATCACGCTCGTCTGACCCTAGCCTTAGCAGACACTGTTGTTTGTTACTGCATGAAAACTCTCCAGGTTGTTTTCTGCAAGATCTCCTGAGTACACCCATGCCCCCCATGCATAGGTGTGCAAAGATTTTGGCAAAATACAGCACCAATTGTAGAACATAAAAATGTACGAATAAAATGTAAAAGTCTGGTGCCTGTCAAACTGGGGATGCTCTCTAGGGGAGCACAGGCTGTTGTCACTGAAAGTGCATGAAACGCAAAATGTTTTCATACCTTCTACGTGACATTGATTGGAGGTAAATGGGGGTAGAGCAGATGGGGCTACTGCTCCAGCAGGAGCGAATTGAGGGCTTCTTTATGATGCCCTCAGCATAGTAAGTGCCCAGAATTTCAGAAATTCTGGCACATCTAGCGGGGTCCATTGCTGCCTTGCCAAGTAGGAGTCTGGCTTCGCAGCACAATGCTGATGGGCATACAGATTTGATTGGGCCACGATGTGGCCCAACAAATCATCCCCCATAAACACCTGCAAAAACTGTGTGGCGGTAAATCCTGCAACATCAATATTGATGCCAGGATTTGCCGTGAAAGGAGGGATATCTGGCCTCTGGCGATGAGGCACTACCCACTCCTCAGCTGGAGCTGTGCGTCTCCTGCTGGCAGGTGGTGACCCAGGATCTGCATCAGAAACATCACTAGATACATCAGCCAGCATAGATAATGTATCTAGCGACGCCTCTGAGCAGTTAGCGGGGTCGAAATGAGGGTCTGAGTCTGACGCAGATGCCTCAGATTCTGACGCCAGGATGGCATATGCCTCCTCGGCGCTGTACACCCTCTCAGACATTATATATAATAGATTATAAAATTTTATAATTATTAATATATATAAGCGGATTGTTGGTTCTTAGAAGAACCGTTGGGTTTCACAAGAAAATACAAATAAACACCTAAATCTCTCTAAATCCCTCTAAACCTGCCTCAATTCTTCTAAATCTCCCTAAAATCTCTCTAAATCTGCCTCAATTTTTCTAATCTCACTAAATCTCACTAAATCTCTAACCTGTCAAATCTGATCTCTCTCTCTCGCTCACCAAAACACAAGTGAGGAGAGGGAGGGAGAATCACAGAGGTCAGAGCCAATATTTACAAAATATTTGGCCTGACCTGACAAATTAGAAATTTTATTTTGATTTTTTCTAACTTCTGATTGGATGTTGCTAGCCTGCCTCTCTGATGAGGCAGGCTAGGAACATCCCACTCAGCCCAAGATGACCCTGCCCTTAGAACCCTAACCCTACCCCTGACCCTGCCTTAGAACCCTACCCTAACCCTACCCTAACCCTAACCCTAACCCTACCCTAACCCTACCCTAACCCTACCCTAACCCTAACCCTAACCCTACCCTAACCCTACCCTAACCCTAACCCACCCTAACCTAACCCTAACCCTACCCCTACCCCTACCCCTAACCCTAACCCTACCCTAACCCTAACCCTAACCCTACCCTAACCCTAACCCTACCCTAACCCTAACCCTAACCCTAACCTAACCCTAACCCTACCCCTAACTGTCAGTTTATTTTATTTATTTTTCTTTTTTTACACTTTTTTTACACACTTTTATTTTACTTTTTTTTACACTTTTTTTTAACTTTTTTTTCCACTTTTTTTTACTCTGCTGGGTGCCTTGATCCCTCGAGGCACCCAGCAGAGCACCTGATCACTGATGTGATCGTTTTTGTACTGAGTGCCACGATACCTCGTGGCACCAGTACTTCCTGCCGCTACCGGAAGTGATCGCTCGGCACGGGAGCGATCACGGACGGACCGGCGGAGGTAAGTATATTACAGGATGCCTCGATGTCGAGGCATCCTTGTAATATGCTCAGAGCAGCTGGAAGCGATCCGATCGCTTCCAGCGCTCTGTAGAAGTGCCGGGCACCTCTCCGGTGCAACCGGATGTAGATCGCTCCCGGGGAGCGATCACATGGTGCCCCGGCACTTCTAACGGCCATTGCACGGATGCCTGGACTCCCAGGCATCCTGCAATGGCGTTTGAGCTGCTGGAAGCGATCCGATCGCTTCCAGCAGCTCAAAAACGGCAGGACGTACCATGTACGTCAGCGGGTCTAAGAGAGACCCGCTGCAATGACGTACATGGTACGTCCTCGGTCCTTAAGGGGTTAATAAATAAAACAAGTTTAAAATACACCTCAGACGCGTTTCGCTACAGTTAGTTGTCACGGTGGCAGTACCACCAGGCACGCACCACCCTATACTTGCCCTCCGATCCTTGGAAGTGGTCGGTCTGTATATATATCCCTATGAATATAACTCGCAGGAAGGTGAGGCCTTGGTTCCTGAGAGAAGCCCCTATATGCAGAGATGCAGGGTAAACTGCAAGGACAGGTGAAAGCAACAAAGGGTTAACAAAAGACCTCTGTACGGCAATACCAAAGATTCCCTGCACTGAAAGACCGGTCTTTAGGATAGCCGGATCTAATCTAAAGGAAAGTATTACCTTGAAGCCGTACAGAGTCTTTTGTTGTATACAGATGACAGGGTTTCCTGGAAACGGTACAGACAAGGAATATACAATAGAGTAGTCATAAAGAGGAAAGCCAAAGGTCATAACCAGAGAGAGTACGTCATACAGAATATAGGAATAGGAACAGAAGGGAAGTCAGCCAAGCCAAAATCAGTAAACCGGGGAATCTGAATGGAACATAAACAGCAAACAAAATACAGCAATAGACAGAACTAAATACACAGAAGGAACTGACATAAACTGGAACAGAATAATAGAGACAAAAACTGAACAAGGATGAACAAACGGAGGATATCAGGAACACAGCAAGGAGCTCTCAGGACACAAGTGGCAAGGAGACCAGGCAAAGAAAAATGACCCAGCAATGTACATATAGGTACATTGCTCTAATATAGGCAGGGGAATCAAGGCAAGGGTCAACAGGTGAGCACAGCACAGAACACCAATTAACCCCTGGGAGGCCACCCTGGAATTGGCAGCAACAGAAACACAAGGGAAAAAACATATATAACAAATACAGAGGGCAGGAAGACAGATTTGCCAGCACAGAACGTGACATTAGTTTCATCAGTGATGAAGCTAACTGTAGCGAAACGCGTCTGAGGTGTATTTTAAACTTGTTTTATTTATTAAAAACCTTTGATGTATTATTCCACCTCGACTGACTCTTGGTGATTTAGTCCATCTGGTTCTTTTGTGCTGTTTTTATCAGAGTTCTTATATTTCACTTTTGATAGTTGCCTAATTCTTCTTTTGTTATTTAATCTTCATTTTTTAGAGGCAATTTCAGCACTTTTTTTCACACTGGCTCGTCTTTTTTAGATCAGATTCACTAGATACAGTTGTTTTTTTGAGCCCTGTTATCCCTAGTGTGTTGACAATAGAGCCATCTAGTGGCGCCACACAGATACTACACTCTTCATATGGAGGAGGTGAACCGCAAGTGCAGGACATCTTTCAAATATATATATATTAAGTCGCCTACTGATGACCGGGTCGGACTACGGGAGACAAGAAACACACAAAAAATACGCAAACACATACTGTAACTGTGGAATAATATATATATGTATTATATATAGGCCACAGCTAAAAACTCCACATTAAAAACCCCACCAAAATAACATAACAATTCTAATAACAAATTAAAACAATAATCCAGTGCTGAAAGAGGACTCCCCACAACCCCCACACACCTCCAAACCAACCAACCACCAAAAATCTACCCAACTCCCAGCCATCTAACAAAGTAATCCTAACTAAAAAGGAACCCCTAACCAGCACTGCCTACAAGCCCCCGCCGTGACAAAGGAGCCCAACAAACAAAAAACTGCTCTAACGATAAAACCAACCCACCTAAGAGTAAAATAAAAAAGGGGGGGAGGGTGGGGATTTTCACCGCTCTACCTCAGGAGAAAAAGGCGCGCAGAGCCTTTCCAAACGCGCCTTAAGTACTCTCCTGTCGACTCCTCCCACACTGCTCCCGCTCAATTTCCTCACGCGCTGCCAAACCTTCTAGAAAAATCCTCCCTGCGTCCTGGCATCAGAGGCAACTTAAGGGCTCTACGCCTTAGGTGCTTCAGGCCTCATATATATATATATAAAAAGCCAACCACAGGGTGGGTTGCACTCAACCTAAACTTGCAACACGAGCAGGTGCATCTAAGACTTAAAATACAAAACACAAAAAAAAGAGCACTCCATATCAATGACCACCTTCATCCACCATTTTGTGCAAGAGAAAAACATTTCAAAAATTCAAAAAACCTGCCTGAGGTAAAATGATGGGGATTCAGTTAACAAAGTATGATCATAGCTTGCTTAAGCCTGTCACAATCGCCAATGAACCCCATCATTGAGTGGCTTTTCCCTGCACTTCTGGGACCTTGCGATTAATGCTGAATTCACAGTAGGGTTGGCGAATTTGACTCCCCAAAGCGCGGGGAACAAAAGAGCAGCGAAATTCCATTGGAATAACCCAGAAACTTTTCTAGAAAGTTCCAGAGTGCTGCCTTATTTTGAAAATCTATACATTGAGGACCACAGCTGAGCAACGACCATATGGAGGAGGTGAACCGCAAGTGCAGGACATCTTTCAAATATATATATATATACGTATATATATATATATACATATATATATATATATTACACATATACATATATTGTATTGATATATATATATATTCTATATATAAAATGGAATTATAGAACGACACAAAAGAAAGTGGAACATAAACATTGTTGTGTCTGCCTTTTCAAAGACATACCCAGGCTAATTAGGCTGTTAAAATCAGATTTATTTCAATAATTTACAAGTTTCACTCTTGTAAATTATCATATTTAATATTACATGAACTCTGTCCTTTCAATGGAACATGGATAGAGGGATTTGATGAGTAAGGAATAACATTTACAAATTTACAATCAATTTGCTTCTCTATGAAAAGGGTATAGAGTTTACTTTCTTTAAAAAATAAATGACCTATGGCTCTCTATAGTCTGTTTGTTATAATTAGCATACTGTCTTTTAAAGAGGACAGAGTGTTTTCTGTTCATTAACAGTAATACTACCTTGGCATACAATCAGTCCCTATGATCTAAAAGCACTGTGGACGCCAAATTATCTTCCCTACTAGGACAAAATCAATTAACACCACTGGGGATGTCATTATTGTCACATTAAGTCACCTGATACTCTCAGGGGAGAATAAAGTGATTTCTGGAATTTGTAATGCCAGAGACCTAGAATAAAACAGGAGGAGGTATTGGGAATCACAGTGCACATTTTAATAATTACTGATATAGTAAATAGACTACAACAAAAACATTTAGTTAACAGTAGTTCTTTAAGTCATAGAGATATACAGTGGTTCATATGAATGGCATTTATATACAAGAGCCAAACAAATTATTGTTAATTAGTGCTGCACCTTCTATTTTTTAAATAAAGGTAAATGTACACAATGTTTCACTTCACAAAATACTGACACACAATTTGAAAGTTAAAGCACACTGTACAAACATTTTTATAACGGTCTTATTAAAAGGGACACTCTAGGGTTAAAATGGGAAGTTGGAAACAAAGGGGTCAAACATTAACCCTTCTGAGCCTCCCTACAACCCACGTCCTTCTTAACCTTAGAAGTAATTTTTAAAAGATACAATGTACCTTTATTCCAGTGCTGAGTTCCACCAGCACTGACCAAACCAGCCATGTTGCTGGATTCTTGAAAGCAACCGCAGGTATGTGACCAGGGGTGTCCAGCCAATCCAATGGCTCTCAATACCAACTGCCTTGACAGCCTATGGCTGTAAGAGAGTAGAACAAGTCCCTCTTCCATAAAAAGAGTTCCAAGATTAATGAAGTCGAGATCTGCACTCACTGATGACAACTTCTGGTAGGGGCTAAACCCCTGTACTGAATCATCCTTCCAAAACCTGGAAGGGGTCAGTATAGAGGACACTTCAGTCACTGTGACCATTCAATCTCCATTCAGTTTTCACAGTGCCCTGAGTGTCCTTTTTAACGATTAGTGATATGGCTCTAAAAATGCATTATCTACAATTTTTACAAACACTGGTGAATTAAAAACGTATTCCTTGTCTTAGTTTTGTTTTGAAAATGTATACTACTCTTGTCTAGTATATTTGTTATAATATATATAGAATTCTTCATGTTACACAATGTTGTACAAAAGTCATAGAGAATTAACAGAAAATTTGCACACATGTTTTGAAACAAAAGGTGAAGAATCTCCTGGTGTGGGCTTATTGATAACAGAATTTATATTATAATTATCTTATATATCTTGTATTATCTATACAGTTTTAAAACAGCGCTGCGGAATATGCTGGCGCTTTATAAATAATGAATAATAAAATAATGAATAATAAAAACTGAGACCAGACATTCAAGCAAAAATTATAAAGGTATACAAACATGTATTTTTTTATATTTATTTTTGTTATTATACTGTATGTGTATATATATATATATATTATGTGAACAAATATAAGTGTACACTGTGCATGCACACAATATATGAATTTATATATATATTTTTATATATATATATATATATATATATATATATACACACACTATTAATAATCATACACACGTTATGTATCTACTGGCAAGCTTGTTCAGAGAAACAGAGACGTTATAATTTTAAGATGACCATATTGCTCCATTCAGTGCATTGCCTTTTGAGAAATGTGACCTTTCAAATGAATAATTACATTATAGCTGGTCCTTCAGAAACCACATTGCCACAAGTAAGGGCTACCTGGCAAAAGAACACATCACTCATTTTGATGCAAATTATTCTGTCTGTAATCAGCACTTGACCACAATTATTTTCACGGCAGTTTTTCTTCTTAGAATGACATTGAATGAATGAATTTTAACAAATTGATTTGAACTAATATGGGAATGTTCTTACAAGAGATGAAGGAAGCAATTATAATTTGGAAATTGAATATCTAACTTTATAATAATATTATATATATATAATCGACTTTCTAATTGTGGAAGACATTTACACATCCCAGCAATTCAGAGATGTGCTTTACAGAGCCTCATGTGCTATATTACCCATATGCAGCAAGGAACTCTGGGAAGGACATGCAAATTAATATATACTGTATATATAATTACCCAGATTTCTGCCCTGGTTACTCAGGAGATTAGCGAACGTTCTTTCTTCCCCTTAGCGTCCCCGTTTTAGCTGTAGGCAGCCGATAGTGCCCAAAGTGTGTGAAAATACTTATATTGGTTTTGATCCTTTTTGATTCTGAAGACCCCAAAAATTAAAATGTATAGAGAAAATAATGCTCATTTGTGTAAACACAGTTGGTTTATATTTGGGCCACTGGAATGCTTCTTTTTCTCTTTGGTCTATTAGTGGAATTATGTGCTTTTGGTTATAAAGCAAAAAATGCCAGGTCAATAACTTACCTATTTCCCACAGTGGGAGCAAGTGTGGAAGTGATGGCGCAATGAATTGTTAGGGATTGCTCATATAACACACAAGCAGACGCACTGCTGCGAGTACAGTCATGGCACTGTGAACCCTCGTATATCATTATTATTTCCACCTCACATGGTCAAGTGAGGTGTCCCTGGAAAGACCAGAGTCTTGCCTTTCTAACGATACCAAACACGACTGTATAAAATGTAGAAATAACATAACAATAAAGGCCTTTTTTTTGGTCTAAAGCACCGTCATTTTTTCGCATATAAAATGAGCGGCACCGCTGCCATTAATTTCTCACTTCCTACGTCGGGAGTGCACAATGTTTTATTCATAGTAATTGTATTCATAAAATTCAATGCTCTGAAATACAAGCGAAAAATGTAAGGTTTTTTTTCCAGTTTTGGTTAAAATTGTGCATTTTCTTAGAAAAATTTAGTAACAGCTTTTTTTAAAAAAAAAATAATAATAATAAAAAAACAGTAACCCATAGAATATATAACCACAAAGGTTTGGATGATGAAATGTGAAAAATAATTTTACCCGCTACAAATGATTGAAATCTGAATGGAAATTTACATTTTTTTGTTATAACATTTTGATGGGACATTACTTATACACATAATAATGATATATTTTGAATCTGACGAGTCTGCTGAAAAAAGTATAACTTGCCTGGGTAAAATATGACTTCAAATCACGTTTAAACGTGATGAGCATAAAATGGTCAAAATGAGCTTAGCACAATGGGGTGAAATGGCTCAGCAGCAAAGGGATTAATTTATGTTTATGGTGCATTGCTATGAAATTGATAATGATATGATGTCATAATTAACATACATTGCACCTGCCAAAGTCAGCATCATATTATGACTGCTGAGTGTGCCCATTTGACAATCCAATGTTTAACCACTTGGCTGTTATGGACGCGCTCAGCGCGTCCAGCCAAGTGGTTCTCCTGTGCTATGGACGCGCTGAGTGTGTCCATGCACAGGAGGCAGCAATCCGCCGTGTTCCGGCGGATTGCTGCGCCCCCCCTGGTGCAGGCTGACATCTTGGATGTCAGCCCAGCACTCGGGACCCCGGCGGAGCAATTAGATGTCATCGCGGCGGCGCGATGACATCTAATTCAGGCGCCCCCCCCCCACATGTGCGGAGGAGGTGCCTGAAAGGGAGGGGGGGAGGTCCTTCGGACCTCTTTCCCTCCCGATCGCCGGGGGGCAGGAAGTTAATCCAGGCACCGTTTGGAAGGGCACAGCCTGCCCTTCCAAACGGTGGCTGTCATTAACCCCTGGGGAGCCGGATCACGAATCGGCGCAGAAAAGCGCCGGTTCGTGATCCTTTCCCGGAGCTGGCCGACATCTTGGATGTCGGCCACGCCTCCGGGAACTCCCCCTGAGGACTGGCGTCATTGTGCATAGCACGATGACGCCAGTCCTGGAGTTAACCCCTAGCTGCCACCAATGGTGGAGATAGGGGGTTCCAATGAACCCCCTATCTCCCGATCCGTGGCAGCTAGGGGTTAATGTTTGATATCGTTGGATCGGGCAGAGCATGGCCTTTCCAACGATATTAAACATGATAATGAAAAAAGTTTAAAAAAAAAATAAAAATAAAAAAAAAAATATATTTAAAAAAAAATCTAAAAAAAAAACAAGTTTTTTTTTGTTTTTGTTTCGTTAATGCAGCAATATTGTTCCCATTTCAATTATAATGTGAACAATAATGCTGCACTAACGATTTTTGTATGCGGTGCGTTTGTTAAAAATAGCGACATTTTCCCCAAAAAAAATGTAACAAGTCCCCATTTCTAATTTTTTTAACAAGCGCACCCCATACAAAATATAACTGCAAACGATCGCATGTTAAAATGTTCAAAAAACACTTTACACATAATAAATTATTGAAAATTCAAATTTTATTGCATTTTTTGTTATAATATACAGACATGACATAACGTATACATATAATAATGACATATTATGAATCTGTGGAGTCTGCCGGAAAGAACGATATGTAATATGTCTGAGTCATATATCAAAATATGGCTACAAAACGCGGTTAAACATGATGAGCGAAAGCGGTAAAAATGATCTCAGCACAGAGGTGTGAAAAGCCTCAGCAGTGAAAGGGTTAAATGAGGATTTCAGTGAGAGTTTCTCTGTTTCCCTGCCCGAAGAGCCATTTAATCATTTATCAACTTCTTTCAGCACCTGATATTTCATACTTACTGATATTGGGGATAAAAACTGGATTAAATCATTAAAGCCATTATTCCCATTCCAGATAGACACAAGTGTCGTTAATTTAGACATATTGAAACAGGAATCGATATTCCAGTAAACCCTGAAATAAGTATAACTAAGCAAAAAATTGGTCTAATTTCATCTGTAAATTCGGTTAATATCGGGGATCAGGCTCAATTAAATCGACCCCATAGTCAGCTGAGATTTTAGTAAAACTTTGTAGCAAAAAAAACCACCTGCTAATTAATCCCACTTGCAGGATAAATCAATAACTGGTTTATTGATTTAAATCTCACGAGCATCCCATTAACTGATTTTACAGTAGATAATTAATTCATGTGAGATATTTGCTGGATAGATTTTTAAATTAAAAAAAGTATGGCAATTAAGCAAATGCTCCATTTTAAAGGTTGATTCTAGTGGTTTATAAAGTAAGCCTTAATAAAGCCAATCGAATATAATTGCGTTTAGCAATTCTACCTATTTACTTACAGGTCTATTCACTAAAAGTGAAACTCAGGAGAATTGGCAGGAGAAGAGAACAATCAAATAGCCAATTTGGAAAGTGGGATAAATGGGGGTATTTTTCTGGTTTGGCTATTTTGACCTGGATTTTTCACTTCTCCTGCCAATTCTACTGAGTTTCCTAATACTTTCCTACCGACAAGGGGTTAATGCTATTTAATCAATAGTCTCCAGGATAATGTAGACCTCAGTTTCTGCTCTTTATGTTTCTTGTTCACACTGGACTTGGATATTCTGTGCATAGAAAAAGAGGACTGATATCAGGTTACAGAGTTAAGACTCAGAAAACCAGCTGCAAACCGCAAAAGATCCTTCTGTTTATTTAATTTTCAGCTAAACCGGTAAGCACCTAAAGCCCTGTTCACACTGTGCGATTTATCGCGCGGATTTTGTTGCGACGTCGCAGCAAAATCCAAGCCACGTCGCGCTGTGTAGCTTCTCCAATGCATTTCAATGGAGCTGTTCACATCTTGCCGCGCGATGTCGCGCGACGTCGCATGTCGCGCATCGCAGAAGCATGTTGCAGGTACATGACCCTTTTTTCGCGATTTGCTATCTGCGATTTGTATTGGTGGTGCTTTGCAAAAATCGCACAAAACAGTGATGTCGCGCGACATTATCGCACCATGTCGCGAATATGAAAATCGTGAGGAAAGTCGCGCGATTTTCAAATCACACAGTGTGAACGGGGCCTAAGAAATATATCTATATGTCCTTCTGTTTTTTTTTATACTAAATGTAGATGTGGCTCCCCCGTCTCCACCAACTACAACTTAAGAAGATGGAATAACTGATATGACTTGTACTTTAGTTGTTCTTAATGTACTGTTGCCAACAGGGTGTTTGGCCTCTCTGTCCATGTGCACCAGTCCACTTTCAAGTGGACGTTATGTTTTCACAGGGCCATATTATGATCATTATGCTAAAACAAGGGACGCTAAGGAGAAAAACCTGCACCTGCAGATTTCTCCTTAGCATCCCTGTTTTAGCGTGATATTACGGTACAGGCGCTAATCCAGCAGTCTCATATAAGGCTCATATAAGCCTCAGGATGCTCGCGGCAGCACTAAGTGCCGCTGCGAGCATCATCTCCATGGAGTCCATAGGACTCCATTGAGGCTAACGCTGCCGGTCACATGACCTGTAGGATCTCATCTCGTGAGATCCAGCAGGTCAGCAGAGTGATTCGCAGAGGGAGACTGGGGGTGACTTTTTTCTCCCAGTCCCTTTCTGCTCCAGGTGGAGCCGCTGTTCTCGCCATGGGATGTGAGGTGAGTATCCAATTTTTGGTTTTATTTTCAGCTGGTGCTGACGAATTTTGCAGAACCGGAATCCGTTAGCACCAGCTCCTAGCTGTGGGTAACTTTCGAGTTAACCGCAGCAGGACGGTATTAGCATATTAGCATTAGGACTTTGTAATCCTAACACTAATTAACACTTTGCGCTCCCCATGTTAAACATAGGGAGCACAAAGTACAGTAACCTCGCGCTGAAAAGCGCAAGATCCGAATCGCTAACGGATTTTTTAACCCGTTAGCGTTCGAATTGTAATATGGTGCACCCACGCTAGGGCTACCGGAGCTAACGTTAATGCTCACACAGGTGAGCACTAACGCTAGTGTGGACAATGTAATAGGGCCCAGTTTTTTTATTCATTAAATCGGGATCCCTGCTAAAAGGACTCTGTGGATGTAAAGTGACCACAGGAGAGATCCCCTTTGGTATAAATCCAACATTAAAGGACAACAGTCCATTCTGAATTCTGGGCATGAAGCAAGAGGCCAACGGAGATTTCGCTTTGGCACCTATACCAATACAGCAGATGTTTCTCCAGGAAAAATTTTAAATGTCTGTCACAGGATGCATAGTGAACTTGGAGAGACCCACATCACGCTGATAATGATCAATAGAGAATCTTGACTAGTGAAACTTCCCCATAGCAAGTTTGTAAAAAGCATATACCCTCCTAGTAAGTCCAAAAGTGGCAATGTTACTCACAGTAAGTAGCAAGGATAATGTTACGCCTTTACAGTATTCCATCATTAGGTCTGACCTTTAGCATTTAAATATATATATGAAACTAAACTATGGATCATTATATGAGTAAGCTGAACAATCTAATGAAATACCAATACCATCATAGAATGGTCTTTAATATCACAGACTAATTAGGTCTTCATGTCTGTGAGTCTCACTGAAATGATGTCATTGAATTTTGCCATCTACCTACATCCTTTTGATCAGCATGAACTTTTCAGTTGTCTACTTTATGTTACGTTGAAGATTGCACGCACATATTTTACAAAATTGAATTTATTTTACGAAATCTAAACCGTTCAAGGCTAATTAGCAACTGACATCATTCAGCTCCTCGAACAAAACAAGCAAACAAACAAAAAAATGGCATTGATTTCCTCAAACCAAATGTCTGATACCTAAATCATGTCTTTTGTAAATATTCGTGTGATGTATCATTACATGCACTTGAACCCTCCATAAATGATTCATATTTTCTGCATCCACATTTTATGATAAGACAGCTGCGGTACTTCAAAGAAGTGTGTTTGAGAAAACAATGTGAGGTTTTGTTTAAAGGGAAAAAACCTGAACAAGTGTGTATGACTTTTATATATGTGTGCTACTTCAGGGGGTATTTAATTAAGTCTATCCTGTCTAACATGATCTGATGTCATCGTACAAGGATATGTTCTCTGTTAGCAGCGCTCTTACTTTCAGACTCCTCTGTGTATTTGAAACCATGGCAACGGACCAGTCCGCTAAAGCCAATGAGATAATGAGATAGTCTCATTGTAATTGAGCGCTATGAGGGGCACAGGCTCCCATGGGTGGCATGTGACAGGCTTACAACGGCTAATAGAATCTACTAAACACACAAATATTAGTATGATGCTATACGCAACAAAATCCATGGGATGAAGCATGATATGTCGACCCTTTCTTTTACTGTGTAATAATTAGAATCACATACGTGTGCTGTACTTTCTCATTATACTAATGGCCATCAATAACAACCTAAATCATGCAACTTCAAGGAACTTGTGCTAAGATGAACTAACCAGTCCCAGAGCGGCTGTTTTGCATTATAATTACGATTTTTTTTATATATCATTCAGCAGATGTATAATGATAAAATAAATCATTTTGTGGCTTTTTGTGTCCCATTTTCTTCTATTTAAATAAAGAGGGCAAAACAGTCAAATGGATTTTCCTCTTTAGAAATTGAAAAGCATACAAAAACACATAATAACGGAAAATATGTCTGATTCTCTAGTGTATTAACCTTAGCCGTTTTGTAGAAAATAAAAATATATATACAAATATTTTTCCATTCGTGGTTAAACGAATCTAAATTGTTCCAGTAATACATGCCATGTGTTGTTTTTTTAAATTTTATTACCAAATGAATACACTTAAGCCCCTATTACATACCTAACGCTAACGGTAGCGCTCACCTGCGTGAGCACTACCGTTAGCTGCGGTATTAGCAGGCTATTATGATCCAAATGCAAACGGGTTAAAAAAACACGTTTGCGTTTGGTACCTTGCGCTTCTCAGCAGTCAGCACGAGGTCACTGCACTTTGCGCTCCCTATACTTAACATGGGGAGCGCAAAGTGTTAATCAGCACTGGATTACAATGTCCCAGCGCTGATTAACGCCTGGCTCTGGTCAATGAAAAGTTAACCAGAGCCAGGACCTGGTGTTACCGGATTCCGCTTCTGCAGAATCCATTAACACCAGCTTTAAAAAATAAAAAAAAACAACCAGATACTCACCCTCTGTCCCGCGGCAAGGACCGCGGCTCCGGTCGCCTCCTCCGGCCGGCGGGAGCAGGGAAAGACAGGGGGAAAAAGTCCCCCTGTCTCTCCCTGCGTATCACTACACCTCCCTTGCGCCCGCGTTTTAACGCACAGATTGTAATAGAGCCCTTAGTTCTTTTATGCACACTAATTGTATTGATGGATTTGTATGGTTTAACCCAGACTGTAACCTTGTAACTGATCTGTGTTTCGATTTTTTGGCAAATAGTGCAGTACAATTATGATAACATAGTTATAACAATACAATGCATAAACAGTCATAAACATGATTATCTACAAGTAAACATCCCACAAAAATGGAATCTAGCTCAACAACATTTTGCTATTTTCACGAGATCTACCCATATAGCTGTTGGGTGAGATCCTACCTGTGCGAGGCTCTCTGATAAGGACTCTCTTTGGGCTCAGTTGCTATATTAGCAGTACAAGTTGTATTTGTCAGGAATGGGGTAGGCCTAGCACATGGACGCCCAACAGAAAGGAAAAGAGAAAACCCTAAACTAACAGGATTATTCAGAGAAAGGTGAAACTCTGGAGAACATTTGGAGAAGTGAAAATTGTAGCCAAACCAGAAAAATCAGTCATAATAAAATTGTAGCCAAACCAGTCAAAATAGCCAAACCAGAAAAATTCTCCCTTTTACCTTACTTTCCAAATCAGCTATTTTGACCTAGAATGTTCACTTCTCCATACGTTCTTCAGAGTTTCACATTTCTCTGAATAACCCTGTAAGAAATCGGTCCTTAACCCCTTCAATATCGATATCAAGATATCTCGAGCTTCAAAGGCACCATCCAGTGCCCCGATGTCGAGATATCTTGATCTGCTGATCTGCAGCTCTTAAGCAAATGAAATTTGTTTGGTGCAAATGAATTTCGTTTGCTTTTGGGCTGCAGAAGGTGCCCCCAAAGTTTTAGCCCTGTGGCATAATGCCCAAAGAGCAAAAACTGTAAAAGCGGCTCTCAAATATCAAGCTTTCAGCAGCTGTCAGCAGCCGATGCAGGGAGAAAATAGAAGAAAATAGATCTGCTGTTAAAACCTCTGTACCTCAGTTTGGCAGTAGATGGCGCCATCTACTGGACAAATAGGCTGTTACAGTAATAGGTATGTATTACTGTACAATTTATTAAAAAATATTTTTCAAAAAAACACTGGTTTCTGACAATGATTTTTTGGAAAATCACTTGGTAGTGAAGGGGATAAATGGCCGAATCTGTTCTAAAATGGAAAGAGAGAAGAGAAATCACGAGGCAGAGGCAGGGTCAAATAATTATAATTAAATTATATTAAATAGTTAAACGGAACAAGTCATATACTGATAACAATAAACGTAAGTCAGAGTCACCGAACAAGCCGGGTCATACACTGATAGCACTATAGTAACCGTAAGGCACCAGGACTGGGAAGGAGAAACAAAGGGAGAAATGCAGGTAATAGAGGAACAGAGAAACGAAGGATATGTGACAGTCCAGACTGAAACCACGACAAGGCGCCTCGTGGTATCAGCGTCCGGAAGCTAAGGTAGGATGGCGGCCTTGAGTGGAACGCATGCGCAGACGTCCGTAATCGGCTGCCGCTGCACGCATGCTCCTCTGGCCATCTCCAGCCGTGAGAATTCATGTATTGTGCACGGAGCTTAATAGAAGGAGCAGTTAGAAATCCGGTTACTGAGGGATAGAGGAAGACAGAAAGTCACACTCATACATATAAAAGAAGCAGTAGCTACAGTATATTAAACTACAAAGGTAAAAAATATTATTAACAAGCCTTTTTAAAGGTATAAAGAGAATCATGATGCAGTTGGTAGCAGATAGAATATCTCTTACGTACAATTAAACATTACTCGAATATCCCTTTAACCTCCCTGGCGGTGTTCCCGAGTGTGTCTCGGGGTTAAATTTCACCGCTGAATGATCTCTGCAGTCTCCTCCAGCGATCGCAGCGTTTTACTTCCTGGATTCCTTCTCGCAAGGAGGAAACCAGGAAGTAATGAGGTCGCGATCGCCGGAGGAGGCAACTGGGGACATCGAGGGAGCGCAGGGTGAGGTAATGTATCCAGCGGCATCCTGAGTGTTGCTCGGGGTTACCGCTTCCAACATAGGAATTTAACCCCGAGCCACACTCGGGATGCCGCTAGGGGGGGCAAAAAAAACTGACCGCTTTCAGCAAAGAATTTTCTGAATAAATAGACCGCCAGGGAGGTTAATGACCACTTATATACTTATTGTCACTACCACAATGTGGTCTATTGAATGCTATCTTGTACAGCAATACAGAATTTGCTAGCACTATTTAAATAGTGTATAAATAATAGTAATAATAAAGTGTAACATGACTGCAATAGTGTGTCGGTCCCGGCATTTAAAAAGAAACATACATTATTGGTTGAAAGTGTGGGGGGGGGGGTTCATCATAGATGTTGGTAATCAATATTAGCAGTGCATTCAAACATTCAAATCTTTAAGCACTGGCTGATACAAAAGTGATATATTCTTGAGTTGCTTTAAAAAAGGATTTCTTCTGTGTAATTTGCAATGCATAATGTAGCTACGAGAATTACACGCCGACACCAGAACCATTTATTTCTTTACGCAGTGTCTGTGAGGTTGAAAAAAGAACTTACTGTGTGCATAGCATTCTGCTGGAACGAATGACAAACACTGTCACACACCGGTGGCAATAACATGCTCAGATTAGTGTCAATTATGTTAAAAGCAGATTTGGAAGTAGAACATTTTGTTAATGTTTAATGACATTCTAAGAGAGCACTGAGTGCTTGATCATTTGGAGACACTTAAACTCGAAAAATAATAATAATAAAAAAATAATAAGATATTTAGGCTTTAGAAAACCTCTGGTAATTCCGATGTTGTGGGATGAGATGCCTGCAGTAGTCTGATTTACCTAACAGAAATGGGATTTGCAGTCCCGGACAGATGCATTTGTGTAGAAGCTATATCTGGAATCTGTGGGAAAGCGTTACTTACGTTTGTGCAGTTCATGGTTTGTTGGTATGGTTCTACTTAAAGATGCAGATTGATGCGAGGAACGTAAAAGACTGAAAATAAAAACAATATGAACATTTTTACATAATCTAATCTGTATGGATAATATATTCTCGAGATCAATGGCATTTATTAATGCTGAAAATGTGTGTGATCTGAGACAGGCAGATGTATAGGCTGATAGTGGATGTGTAGAAACAGAGGATAGATAGAGAAGAGCAATTAAATAATAAATGTTGGCCAAAAGATTTGTAAAGGGAAAACTGTCACACAGATCTTTTCAGATAATTAATTTCTCTTTCCTTCCTACAATGCCAATTATTTAATCTTTTTATTTTAATTATTTAGCCCAAAACTATGCAGTCAATGTCATTAAGGCAAATAAATATTAATTACAACTACAATGCTAATATTAAAAAAAGATTGTGATATGTCAAACATTTTGTAAAGGTTAATGGCAAACAAATAATCCAAGTTATTATTACTGTCGTCCTTTATATAGCGCCAACAGTTTCCGCAGCGCTTTACAACAAACAATGGGAACGAGATACAGATAAACGGACATGGGATGGAAACAAGAGTTGCAGAGGGCTCTGCTCACAGGAGCTTAAGTTCGCTTCAGTTAATATTCTGAATCCCCAGTCAGCATGTTGTGTATTTTGTTGTGGTGAAAAGATCAGTGATCAAGATCAGTATATTGTTTTTATCTCCATTGTTACAGGTGTCTTATCTCTCTGTAATTGGAATCAGCAGGCTTTCCTCTATGTAACTGTCGGACCAACGCAGACTAGAATAGTACAATTTGGAGATTGCAGCTGAGTTGCACTTGTCAGAGCCTACTTAGTGGGTAACGAACAGTCTATTTTGAACTAGATAAGAAGCATGCAAAAAATGTAAGTAGGGGTCGAATGGGAGAAACACAGGACCAAATCACCCAGCAAAAGGGTGGATTGGGTGCAATAAACCGCCGCCTTGTGCACCCCTATGGACCATACTTTTTATTGTGCTTGGTACACCAAGCTCGTTGAATTCAGCAATCTTGAGCCTTGGCTTTGGAACGGCTTATGACAAGCCAAAACGCTGCCTTTCTATGTGCTGCCAATAAATCCTCCTTGTGTGGAATATAAATGGAGTGCCCGTCCCCTTTTATTGATTCTTCAGCCATTGTGACCAATTAAAACCAGTGAATGGAATGGAAGAATTTACAAAATACGTGTAATAATCAAAATAACCATGGTCGAAGTAGGAACCGTTACAAACCTTAATGGAAGTCTCCATGAATACACACTAATAACAGATTATAGTAATCTCAGTTTCAGCATAAGAGTGATACTTGATAATATAAATCTGATATATGGATATTCACACAATTCATGCAACTTATCAAGATCTAATTCAGCGGAGTATAATAATTGCATTTTATAATCCTGTTTGGTTCGTTTTCTTGGTGTAATTAGTTTTATAATAATTTTTATTTTCTCGGCAACACCCATTCTGAAATCACAATACCACTAACACCAACCACCAAACATCTAATGCTCAGAATCCTCCTATAACTTATTTTTTCCACATGAATTTTATTATGTTTTTCAGCTTTATGTCAGCTAGGGACATTTGGAATAATTTCACTGGGTGGCATGGGAGTAAACAAAAGAACACAAGGAAAAATAATGTCATTTTTTTTTCCATCAGTCGGGAATGGTTTGGGTTCTTTCTTGGAAACTGTCCATCTTGCTAGAAAATCCCTTTACAACATTGTCATGGTTTTAAAAGATTTCCAGTATTAAAGTAGCTTCATTATGTTGATTGCCACTCGCTTAGAAAAGTAATCACATAGTTTCCCCTCTACATCTGCTATTGATGATATAGATTACTATGCATATGCATTGGATTCAGATGACATGGCTTTCTTCTGAAAAGCAAAGTTATGCAGATCTTGTGTAAAATCTTTAAATAGGTTGAAATCTACTTTTTGGGAAGTCTAATATTTTATTATTTAAAGGGTTTTTTTTTTCTCTCTTTTTCCCCAAAGTATAAACCGCGTGTTTAACCATCTAATCCTTCCTGTACTATATTGGTTCATAGTTACTGGAAGAAAACCAGAAACTCACCAGAGACACTGGCACACGATTCAGTGTATAGTCACTATACTTTAATATATACTGTGGATTCCTAATTCCCTGCATTTACTGTAGTAACAGGCACAATTAAGTATTAAGTGGAGAATTGTGTATCTATGAATGCTTTGATAGGCTTCCACAGTGAATCATTCTTACAGTGGATATATATATATATATCTATTAGGGCTGCGGAAATTAACGATTAATCTATCAATTAATCGTTAATTTTTTGGTCGACTAAAAATATTTTAATCGACCAGCGGCGCAAAGCACGCGGCGGCGCCGCCGCGTGCTTTGCGCCGCGTGATCGGCTCCCTGTGAGCGTCCGAAAGCATGGAGCTTGGGCAGGTGCTCACCTGGGGGAACCACGTCACCTGCCGAGTTCTCGCGAGATCGCGGTTGGTCACGTGGTTCCCCCAGGCGAGCACCCAAGCTCCATGCCGCCGGACGCTCACAGGGAGCCGAACACGCGGCGGCAGGAGGTGAGCTGGGGCAGTATATCCATGTGTGTGCCTGGGCAATATATCTATGTGAGCTGGGGCAGCATCCATGTGTGCTGGGGCAGTATCCATGTGAGCTGGGGCAGTATCCATGTGAGCTGGGGCAGTGTATCCATGTGAGCAGGGGCAGTATCCATGTGAGCTGGGGCAGTTTATCCATGTGTGCTGGGGCAGTATATCCATGTGTGCTGGGGCAGTATATCCATGTGTGCTGGGGCAATATATCCATGTGTGCTGGGGGCAAATCAACATATCCATGTGTGAGCTGGGGCAATTTAATAACTCACATCAGTGCTACAGTTTGAATTTAAGACATATTTGTGTGAACTGTGAAGTAAAGTCATGGATTGTTGAAACTAACTAGTGTCGGATGATTGTATATAGTGTATACCACATTTACCACTGACTAATGCAGAGTTGCAATGCATGCAGATCAGCTAAAACTAGTTGGATCTGTATGTGCCCTATAATTAATCGATTAAAAAAAATTGATTAATCTAACACAAAAATTTTAATCGTTACCAGCCCTAATATATATATATATATATATATATATATATATATATATATATATATACTGAAGTTATTCAGATTTCACCATTGTTTTAACCATTATTTCAGTTGAGATTTTCCTGCGTTGATTTTACCATTGTTTACATTGTTGTTTCTATCAGAGTTCACTTTGATATCGCAAAAGTATATTCACTGTTCTTGTCAAAACTGGAACAAACCTAAATGGAGCATAGACAAAGCTGACTTCTTCTACAGAGGAATCGTGGTGGTACCCTTGTCTGCAGAAACTTCACCTGCTCTTGTTATATTTTGCTTCAGTGAATAGGCTCACCCTAAGGCTAGGGTCAGACTAACGCATTTTTCACGTTGTCCGTGAAAAAGTGCGTTCGAACGAATGGACGTATTTTTTCACGGAATACGCGATAGCGGTCATACGATGTGCAGTTTCATCCGTGATTTTGTACGGATCATCAATAAAACACTTTTTGGGTCTGGACGTTATGTTGGCCGGACATTAGCAGCGTCTGACGTCTCCTAATCACACACACACGCCGCTATGCGGACGCAGCGCACTCTGTACGTCAGTACTAGTGGTTTCACGTTCTCGAAAAAATGCGTTTGTTTGCCGCTTGCGTTGCGCGGCCGCACTTTTGTGCGACCGTACTTCGTATATTGGCCGTCATTGCCTGGCATCTGCTGCTAGCACGGCCGTGATTATGTGCGGCTGCACGCGCGTTCGCACTGCCTCAGTCTGACCCTAGCCTAATTGCAACAATGATGGTGGTTAGGGAATAACCCCTTTAGTCTTACTGTGGATTCAGTAACACGCAGGGGTCCTATTCGAAGGTTGCCGTTAAGCAGAGCACTTGAGCCATACAGCAGAAGGGCTTGAGCACTGTGCTTATTTCATTAATTGCATATTACATCCGATACACAAGCTCAGCTTGCATCTCCGATGTGGCTTTTGGTTACTGTACTTTGTATGGGAGACACTAATGTGGCCCCAGCAGATGAGGATGAGCAAATCCAAAACGTCTGTTCTTGGCAGGGTTAGGGATGGTACCAGGGTGGCACCGGGGGTGAGGGGAGTATGAGCCCAGCGTGCAGTGGTCTGCACAGATAAACAGATGGATATGGATAGAGGAGGGTGGATGGAGATGGTGACTAACCAGGTTGATTGCAGAGGGATGATGGGAATGATGGTTGTAGTTGCAGGAGCCAGAAATGGGGAATCAGGAACAGGAATGCAGTGCAGCAATATCAGGTAGCGTGTTCATTCTTAGATCGTATAAGCTGTAATGAACCAGCAATGTTTTTTATTTTTTTTTATTTTTTTTATTCTTTATTTTAGATTAGTTGCATATTCAAACAGAAAGCCAGCAAACTGAAATGGCCACATAGAGCCATAATACATCAAAGGGGAACATAATGAAGGAGGGGTGGGGGGATATTAACTCATCAGGAGGGCGGTGAAATCCGGTAGGAAGAGCACTGAGGAAACACACACAAAAAAAAAAAAAAAAGGGGGGAGGGACTGCCGTTTAATTTGTGGCGTTCCTGGCTCACCTCGACGACCGTGAGGACACCAAGGGCCATGGAAGGAGCCACGTGGCCGGGGGACCTGGGGCCAAGAGGACAAACAGAGCCTAGGTAGTTGCCCTAGCGGCTCGCCCAGGTTTCCTCCCGATGCCCATCACCAAAAAAAAAAAAAGGGGGGGGGGAGGGTCTCAGTGCTCCGGCAGAGAAACATCAGTAAGCCCTGAAAGTCAGCAGGTATAAACATAGAGTCAATCAAGTGGTTACATAGAATAAGGGAGGGGGGAACTTGCAAGGAATAAGCAGAGAGTGTGAAGAACATGAGGGGGGAAACACATTTCAGCCAGGCTCCGTCATCGGGGCCAGTGGACCTGGCGGCTCCAGTCCAATTCCCGCAGAAAGCAGAACCGCTCGTGCCTCTTCTACGGAAGTCACTGCATGTG
Source organism: Leptobrachium leishanense (assembly GCA_009667805.1). Classification (NCBI taxonomy): domain Eukaryota; kingdom Metazoa; phylum Chordata; class Amphibia; order Anura; family Megophryidae; genus Leptobrachium; species Leptobrachium leishanense. The sequence goes on from CM019066.1 coordinate 114,141,225, forward strand.
TCTTGCCATCATGATTAATAATGAGCGATCCCGAAGATCCCCATCTGTAGCGTATCCCACGAGTGCGCAGCAGAGAAGTGACCTCCTTGAAACTTCGCCGGGCCACCAGCGCCAGAAAGGGCAAATCCCGGAAAAAAGTAAGGCAGCTGGAGGCATGGGTGACCCGGAACGAGGGACCAACCGCAGATAGGACCCGAGAGTGAACATCCGTGTCCCGGACGACCAGTAGAACATTGCGCGGTGCTTCCGTCGGGGCTGCTGCAGATTTTCTCAATCGAATCGTCGACAAGACCAGCGGAGGCGAGATATCCCCATCCAGCTGCAAGAGAGAGGACACCAATTCCACCACATACCGGAGGAGCTCATCCCCTCGTATCTCCTCGGGGACTCCCCGTAGCCTGAGGTTCCTGCGCCGGTGTCGAGTCTCCAGAGCCAGCACAGCAGAACTAAGGTGAGTAACTTGTGCCTGTAGATCTTTCACTGTGGCAGCAGTAGCCACCTGCGCTGCCGCTGTTTCCTGTGTCCGAGTCTGAACGACGGCTAGCTGCGTCTGCAAGGGTTCCAAGACAGCTCTCACCTCCTTCAGGTCCTGTCGCCAGAGTGCACGAAAGTCTTCCATTACTCGTTGCAGTTCTGCGGAGGTGAGTAACGGTGCCGCGGGCAGAGCGTCAGGGACACTCACAGGTGGGGGCCGGTCAGCTGTGATCTTTCCATCTGATGGCGGCGAGACCGAGGCAACCTTAGGGCCTCCAGCCCCTCCCGTCCGTCCAGCTCCCAGAGAAGTCCGGATGTCTGGTAGGGCAGAGCCCCCAACCGCTCCGGGATCCTTCAGTTTCTTGCCCATGATCGTCGATAGGTACAAACACAGGCCGCAAAATGGCCGCCACGTGCTGTGTGCTGCAGATGGGGGAGACTGCAATTGGGTCTCACGGAGCCGGGGTCCTCTCCACTCCAATAATCAGTGACCCCTCAGAGGAGAGCGTGCCAAAAACGGGGTACAAAAACGGCCGCTGGATAGCAAAATCCAACGTCTCAGCACGGAGCTCAGCTAAAAGGCAACCACTCTCCTCGAGGTCAGGACACGCCCCTCCATGAACCAGCAATGTTAATTGTGGGGCAGAGCCCTTTATTTTGTGAGTCACGTTTGTTTTTGTGATTAACTGTGCAATTGCTGGATGCTGGTTGCTGAATGCAGGTTTCAGGGCAGGAACAGTACATGGATTGTACCACAAGAGGGGGTTTCAGGATGGTGGCAGCCATGGGGCATGACAGTTCTCCATCTGCGTCTGACATTTTTCTGAAAACACAGATGTTTTTATTCTGAAAAGCATCTTTCAGAGCCTTGAGTTAGGTGACTGTGCTTCAGCACAATCACCTAACACTTTAAGGTAACCCCACCTAAAAATCCAATACTCACCTCAGATCCATCGGTGGTGAGAGCGGAGCACAAGCTCACGTCTGCCTCCATGATGTCCTATGGACGCCTGGGGCAGAGAACACCTAACAAGTATTACATCTGGAGCTGCTGACAAAGCAGCATCATCGTACTATGGGTGTTAAATGGCACGGGCCAATGGAAAATGCCAGACGCTCAGGCTTTCCATTGGCGTCTGCCATTTAACACCAACCTTGGAATAGGGTTCCAGGTCTTTAGTGGTTCTTTTGTAACCAATCCCAAATTTGTGTGTCTGTATAAGGCGTATTAGAAGGAAAAGTGTTGAGAGCAATCTTTCTGAGGAAAAATATATTTGCCAGTATCCAGGATTTGTGTGCTTTATTTAAGGGGAAGCATCTCATTACCGAATTTGGAATTTAGATCACACAACTTTTTATGAATAATCAGTGCACAAATTCTTGTTATTTATTTTATTTATTTATAAAGTGTTTTACCAGGATGGCTACATTGAGATTTCTCTCATTTTTCAAGTATGTCCTGGGTTCAAGAACATTGAATTTTTACAGTAATTCTGTTATATCTTGATATAGTATTTTATATAAAATGTGTATTGACAGGGCAGCCCACAAAAGCAGTCTCATATTTCTAGATATAGTAATTTTCCATACTGACCATCTAGGCTTAACTGTATAACTATATCATTAAATCCACTTAGCATTTAAATCGACTCCTCTATATGCCTAAAAATATATTAAAATAAACAATGTAGCGTGGTTTTATCAGAAAGAATTGGAAAATCCTGAATAAGGGCTTTCCTGATGTAGAGGAATTTAACAGGGTTATTCAAAGAGATTCAAAAAGTCACTGCACATTCGGTGACTTTTCGTTCTCTTCAATTCGGTTCCTTCTGCCGATCCCATTTCGGTGACCCTGCGGTGTATTCAGCAAACACCACAGGGTCCCCGAATTGCAGGGAAAAGCTGCCGCAAACCCACCGAAAACTAACCGCAAAACCCACCGAATGCACACCGAAAACCCCCAAAAACATCTGGATTAACCTGCCGAAAACCACGGAAAAAGCCCGAGCAGGAGCCGATCAGCCAAGCAGCTGAGACCGCAGACGAGGGAGGTGAATAAATTAGCAAAATAGTTTGTGTGAATCTGTGAAAATGAAACGCTGTTTGCAAAGAAACTACTGAGCGAAAATGTCTGAAATTTACATATGAGGTCCAGGGAATGATAATAAAAGGGTCTGTTACAGAAAAAATAAGTAAACTTAAAAAAAAAAAAATCTGACTTTTTAAAAAAAAAAAATGCTTAAAGTATCCTAAAAATTCTATAAATAAAGAGACTCTTTACTGCATAATTTTATAATGAACGGTTTATTAGATATTGAATTAAAACGGGAATATTTTTAACATTGAAGCATATGGGATTCTCCTGAATTAACTTGCCGAATTAAACCACCGAATGGCAGGGCATTTCAGGAACCTTTCACTGCTGGTTTGTGTTCTCCGAATAGCCGAAGCAGTGCATTTTCATGGGGATTTCACTGCCCTCGAACAGGCACCGAACAGGCACCGTATGTGCAGGCAATTCGCCAGGATTTGCCGAATTGCCTGCTCTCTGGATAACCGAATGGCCAGGAAAGGTAACCGAACGCTGATTTTCAGCGTTCGGTTACCTTTCTCAAGCAATTCGGATCTCTTTGGATAACCCTGTATATCTTTTCCATTAACTTCTTATCGGAGGAATAGTAATCTTAAAGATAAATTGGGAAAAACAGATTTGGGTCCACTATCAAATCAAGTTCAAACTTTTTTGGGAACACTGAAGTTTGTTACATTACCTTGTCTCACATGCAACTGCTGTAATGCAGTAATCAAAGGAGATACGTTTTCTCATCCACATACTGGTGAGCAGTATAGCATTAAAGATTTCTTCAAATGTAACAGTTCTTTTGTAATCTATCTAATTAAGTGTCCTTGTGGTCTCATGTATGTGGGCGAGACCACAAGGAGAATTAAAGAAACAATCACTCAACATAAATCAATTTATACGCACAGGCAAAACTGATTTACCCATACCTGAACATTTTTGTAAGGAAAATCATCCAATTTCTCAACTTCAGATTCAAGTTATTGATCAGATTGCAGATTTAAGACGGGGAGGTGATAGGACTTTGTTGTTAAAACAGAGGGAGAAGGAATGGATTTTTAAATTAGATACACTTTGGCCACGTGGGCTTATAAAGAATTTAATTTGGATATATTTTTATAAAATGTTTTTTCTTTTTTAATTTTTGATATATATTGATATATGCCAAGTTTTTTCTGATGTTTATTACAGTGATTGAGGTGCCTATGACATGAAGTCATTGTGGTTAAATTTCGGTACAGAATGGGTTAAGTTCTCTGTGTCTGAGTGTCAATTGTAAGTCCTGCCCCTGGTAGGTGTGTTCTTAGGCTGGGGTCAGATGAGCGCAGTTATCACGTCCGTGTTGCCGCACATTTGTACGTCCGTGGCAGCATAGCATTCTGACCAATGGAGCCCCACACATGAAGTACGTCTGCACGGAGGTGCGGATGCATGGCGGACGCGGCAAACGGACGCAGGTTAGGCAAGAACGTAATACTGCTAGAACGGAGGTGCGGAGTGCGCCACGTCTGCAACATCCATGTAGCTTTGTGTGTGAGTGATGAAACGAGGTCAGACGGACTGCATTTATACGTCCAGCATTTTTGACGGACAGAATGTTTTTTCGTTGTAATTTATTTTCCCTGCTACTTCAGTCAAAAAATACGTCAGTGAAAAAAACGGACTGTGTGGCCACTACCTTGTTGTCAGTCAGTAAGTACGTCCGTTGTGCACGGACGCACAGTCCGTACAAAATGCGCTCGTCTGACCCTAGCCTTAAAGGGACACTCTAACAAAAAATCACCCCCCCCCCGTTTTTTAATCCTAACCTATCCCTATTCCCTTAATAAATTGTTATTTTTTGTTTTTGTAACTGTAATACTTACCCTAAAATCCTCTTGTTTCCAGCGCTGTTTTTTTTTTTTTATACTCACCTCCCTCCTCTTCCGCTCCCATCCTTCTTCTATCCGACTTGCCTTCTGGTTTACGTGAGAAGCGCGCATGCGCGCCTCTCACGTAAGCCAGCCAATCGGCAGGCTTCCTCCCGGCTCCCTCTGAGGATTAGTGTTGCGCGCAAGAGGATGCTCGCAACACTAACCCTCAGAGGGAGCCGCCAGCTTCTGCGGTGAGTTGGAGACGTCATCGCGCTGAAAGCGCGATGACGTCTCCTACTCGGCAAAAGTCGGCAGAAGCGGGAAATATGATTCCCGCTCTGCTGACTGACAGCTGGGAGGGCGGAGTAATCTCCTCCGCCTCTCTCAGCTGTTTTCAGCATTTACATCTGAACTGCTGAGCGGAGGGAGGGGGGACAGGGGGCAGGATACTCCGGGCATCATGACCACCTAAAATAGCTTAGGTGGTCATGTTGCTTAGAGTGTCCCTTTAATGTTTTTTTAAGGTACTTAATGTGCAATGGAAGGTGAGAATGTTATACATGATTAAGGCTTCAAGCCGAAACGTTGTATCACTCCCGGACTTGCTATGGATTGAAATAAGCAACCGGTGTAGCCTGTCTTTTCTTCTTCTTAAAAATATATTAAGTAATAAAACTGACCCTGTAATATAACAGGCAAGTTTATTTGGTTTTGTGACCAATGTATATGTAGGTCAGGATGGTCATTTTGACAGTGAGCTGTTCAGTCAGGGTTACATATATCTAGCAAAGTTTGACCTATGAATAACTTTAATAAATGTAAGAAATCTTTTTCGTGATTTCAACATGGTTATTTTGCCTCTTGGCGGTTGCCATACCTAGATCTCGTCGGTCTGCCAAATTGAACTGTGTAGGTTGTAACGTGTGGAGTTCGATCAATAGCCAGGTCATTTATAGATGATTCAGACACAGTAGCCATCAGGTACTTGTGTGATTGCTGGAGTCTGTTGAAAAGCTGTCCTCCCTCTGCCTTTGATGGTTTCAGACTGCTCAGTGAGGGCTGACCTGACAGCTGCTCTTCCTAAGGGAGAAATAAAGCAAATACATGAAGGCTCCATGACTTGCCACTTAGCTGCTGTTAAAACATTTATCTGTGATTTGGACAATAACGATAGCTTTTGTAGAGTGGCAATAGAAAAAAAGAAAGAAAAAACAATATTTTGTAGGATTTCTAAAGAAAAGCAATGTATACCTCACAGACGTCATGGCGAGATATGCACACTGATTTTGCGGCTCAATGGTACATCTTCAGAAATGATCAAGGCATGTTATTCTAAATACATATTTATAGCATCTGTTATACATGTGGATTTTATTTAGATGGGAACCCAGATATCGTCTTGTGTAAAGTTCCGTCTTTTTTGTGCTGTCTATATCAATTTATTTTAAATGACTATTACATGTACAGATGGCTGAAGAAGGATTAAATGAAAACAGGAATTATTCTAGAAATCATTAAGATCAAGATAATATGCCATCCATACTGAAACATGAACCAAATGCAGACTTAGCGGCTTTTTTAAGAGAAAAAAAAAAGGAAGAAAAATGATGAAAATTTTTTAAAAAAAGGTCAGGCGTAAATAAGAGCAAAAACACCATTTGCACCCTCCAGAAAATTATGAACAGCCTTTTAAATCCAGCCAATTTACACAGAAAAAGCTTACATATGATTCACATAAGAATAAAAAAAATGGAATTACGTTTTTTGAAGGCTTACCAATAATAATAAACATCACTTTACAAAAAAAAATGTTATTCTGGGCAAATGGTGATAATTCATCTTCTCAAAGAAAAACCTAGCTAATTGAGACATACTTTGTAGTCTCTATTAATGCCATTTGTATATATGCCACTTGTTAAAAATTGACATTGAAGGCTGATGCTGTTCTCAACAACACCACAGTTTCCCAGTTTTATGTACTTTTTAATTTCCTCTGTGGAAAATCTGGTCTTCATAAAAGTACTGCTAAAGAAAATGTGGAAAAAGTTGATTCATTCCATATTTACATTCCTGCTAGTACCTGGAAATGAACCAATTATAGTCTCGTGCCAAAAGAGAAGTGGAATCAAAACCCATCTTCCTATAAGCAGTACTTGAACAAGACATATAAAAATATATATATATATATTTGACTTAGATGCTCTGTGAAATAATGTAACACATTTGTTACAGCAGAGAAGAATTTGGATCAAATACTAAGGATTTCCATCAAGCTCTTTTCTAAGTTGTTGACATCAGCACCCAGTTTACAGTTTTCACCATACGTGCAATAATGTTAAAGAATTAAATATTTTAAAGTGCTAATACCCCAATATGTTCATAGATCCAAAAAATTTCCTATTATATACATGAGATAAGAAATGTCCAAAAAGTGAAGGTAGGGATCTAAATGGAGGACTTGACCACTCAAAATTAGGGTATGTCTGGGCCAACAACTAAGTTGTATGCGAGCCCCCAAAATGGAGTCAGGGTCAAAAAATAAAAATTATATTAGTGTCAAGATTAGGTGGTGTGATGGTGGAGCCCAGATGCAGAGGGGAGATATCAGGTTCCAGATCGCGGTGCCGAGGGTTTTTCCAATAAGCGTTAAGGAGGACAAAGCCGTAGTCAGGGGCAGGAGACGAGAAAGGAGTAGTCGAGTAACAAGCCAGGTACTGGTACACAGAGTAAACATATAGGAACAGCTTCTCTATAGTAAGCACTTAGGGAAGTGATACAACGCTGAAGCGATGACTAGTGTTCACTGAAATCTTTTATAGGTGATGGGGTAGTCTGGCCCCTCCCAGGAGCACTCTACCAGCTAGTCAGCACAGTCCGTGGGGCGGCCAATCAGGACCTGGGGACCGTCTGAAGCAGTTCCCCATCTGGTCCATGTAAGTCAGGGGGCCCTCCCCTTGAGCCGGGACCACCAATGCGGCTCCTCGCATCTGCCCCTCTGACGTCAGACGCCGTGGATCGCCCCACCCGATATGGACAGGGCAGAAGCGCGGCGCCGACCCCAACCAGGCAGCACTTGGGAGACCCACGATCCGCCGGCGTGGGGCCTCAGGATGTCCCCCTTCCTCGGGCCATTCATTGGGGGTTGCCAGAAGATGCTCTGCCGGAGCCAACCGCCACGCAAGTTGGGTGCCCTGGCTGGCAGCGCGTCGCCGAGCGGCGTGACAGAACCCCCCCAAAGGAGCAGACTTTGGATGCGCCCAGGGCCCGGCCGATCCGGATTTGCATGGTGAAAAGCCCGGAGGCATGAGGGAAGCGTGCACATTGGGGGCGGGTTCCCAAGAGCGGTCCTCGGGGCCATAACCCTTCCATTGGATAAGGTACTGGAGGACTCCGTGATAGAACCTTGAATCCAAAACAGCGTCACCCTCATACTCCAGATTATCACCAATAAGTACAGGGGGAGCAGGATGTGGGGACTTAATGGTAAATGTGTCAGGAGGAGCAGGCTTAAGAAGGGAAACATGAAACACGGGGTGGATACGGTATGTGGAAGGGAGATCAAGACGGAACACAACCGGGGTCACCTGATGGGTGATCAGAAAAGGGCCAACAAAGCGGGGTCCCAATTTCTTCGAGGGACACTGGAGACGTACGTTTTTGTGGGCAGTAGAACCCGGTCTCCTATCCTGAAGGTTGGGGGAACGGAACGGTGGCGATCCGCAGCCACATTGTATCTATCCTGAGCGGTGTGGAGGGTAGACTGTGCCAGGCGCCAAGTGTCCTGGAGGAGGGCAACTCGTGAATCGGCATCGGAGACAAGGGAGTGGGGGACCGGACCAGGAATCATGGTGGGATGGTATCCCTTTGTTGAGGAAGAAGGGGGTAGAATCAGTCGACTCATGATCATGAGAGTTATAAGCAAATTTGGCAAGGGGTAACAACTCAGTCCAGTCATCGAGTTGGGTGCCCTGGCTGGCGTTGCGTCGCCGAGCGGCGTGACAATTAGTCTAGTACCATAAACAAATAAGGCAAAAAAAAGTGTGCACTATTCCATAGTTGATGCTAATGTAGAGTATCGATATGTAATCATTAGCGCTAGGGCAAGTAAGTATATATATCTGCCATTGATATTCCAATCCTGACGCTACGCTGGTACAAAATCAATCATCATTAGTGTAAGCTAACTGTACTTTTTTGTCTCCTACACTTAGCACGGGGACCGCAATCAATTTGAGCGTCTTGACAACTGATGCAGGGCCATAGGAAGGGCGAGTCGAGTGATGCACTCGCCTCGTGTGCACCGGCGAGAGGGTGCAGCCAGGGGCGGAATGACCACTCAGGCGGATAGGACCTGGGGAAATGGCCTTGCCTAGTGACAGACAGTCTGTCCTACTGCCCGAAAGAACACAAATGGCGATGACCGCTGTGCAGGCGGGCGCTCATCGCGATTTGCAAGGTTGGCCCGGCAGCCACAGGAAGTTCTCCGCTCTGAAGACACTGATCTCAGCAGAAGTGCAGCAGCAGCAGACGTCACGTCACGTGACTGCTAATGTCAATGTGCGGTGCGCCGCCTGTATGAGTCACCGTGTTCGACCAGGATTACTGGTTATAATGCGGGTATGGTTGAACTGCCTTGTATTGTTTAAGGCAGGCCCATTTTATAGCTCCAGCACACAGCAGCCCAAGCCAGCAACTATCATGTTGCCATCGGGTGGGGCCCAGAAGAGCCTGCAAGTGCCAGCCAGACCTGTGCCAGCATACCAGTGCCAGCAAGAGCAGATCCAGCCACATGAGTGCCAGCAAGGCCAGGCCCAGCCAGAGCAAACCTGGCCACATCAGTGCCACTGCCAGCCAGACCAGTGCCACTGCAAGACAGACCTGTGCCACAGAGAGACAGAGTGTGACAGTCTCAGACTCCCCAGGCCCCAACCATGTTGACGGACGGTGGACGGTAAATATTTGAAAAAGATAATAAAAATTGCTGTGTATCTCATACTCACTGCCTTTACCATGAGGGTTTCATTGCTGTGGATACTGTGTATGCTCATACTCACTGCCTTTACCATGAGAGTTTTAATGATGGGGATCCTGTGTAACTCATACACAATGCCTTTAACATGAGAGTTTTATTGCTGTGTATTCTGTGTACGCTTTATGTGTACCTACTTTCCTCAAAATAACCTCTGTAAAAATATTGTGTGGGGGCACATTTTTTGTTTTTGCCTCAGGTGCAAAGGGAGCTAGCTATGGCTCTGAAGTGAGGTATTACAAATACCTGGCACATGTTACCGTCAGGACGCGAAGTAAAAAATGTTAACTCCCAAAAGCTGGTACTAATTCCATACTTGGATAACCTGGCCAAGCGCAAGATCATGAGCCTATAAAAAGGAATGCAGCACAGCCCATGTCCTAAGGGCCCCATTCCATAGTTGATCCCACAGTGGATATAGCCTGGTATTTCAGAATCATTGCAGGGTCGGCGACATGGAATCGCCGAAGCACCCAGAAGTGTGCCAAACCGGAAAGCACTGACATTTCACTGAAATAACAGTGCTTTTTGAATAACCACTGAAATACTGCCCAAATGACTGCATACACGATGTCTGGCACAGGCAAACTGTACCTATGACGTTACAAGGACATAATAAACAGACGTGTTATCCATACAACGCAATTTTATTCAAGAGGTAGATCAATCTTTTAATACTTCAATTATGTCAACATAGCAGGTAGAAGAAATATGTTACACCTGTCAAAGTGACCTAATAAGATATTTACATGCAGGGAGGTGTGATGGCAAGAATTAGAAATATGTAACAGCTTCAAAGAACCTAGAAATGTGGCCACATGAGACTTGTGACAGTATGTATGGATAATAGGCACGAGATCCATATCACTAAATACACATTTATTTTGCAGATGGGGACACAGAATATGGTCTCTCCCTCACTTGAAGGACTACTGACACTATCTGCAAACAGCATGACATTTTTTAAAGAAAAAACATTTTCTTTACAAATAAAAAACAATTCGAACACAACACACACCTGTCTTTGTAATTTTTGGAATACAGTCATGTATAATAATATGCATTCTAATGAGTGGAGACACAAGAGATCTATTTTAGGACCTAATGAGAGGTAACAATAGACACAGATTTCAAGGATGATGTGCATGTTAGTAGATGGAATCTAATAGTCAGTCCCTTATGGAGGTTACAAGTTGGAATGCAAAGGGATGTATCATGACATTACCATATTCATGGGGATGGACAGGCTTGCCCGTTACTGCTCCACCGGATCACCATGATAGATGTGAGCTTGTTCAGTACTGCAGTCAGCTCTCCAATATGTAACTGCATCTGGTGCTCACCCTTGTGAAGCCCCTTTGCATCTCCCACCAAAGTAGCAAAGTAGCCTCTACTCCCGCTCCAGAGAGTACAGCCTTTCCCCAGCAGGGTGAATCCCTGCTCAATTTAGGCCTTGACATTGAACTGGTAATCACCCAGGTCATCGATGGAGGAGATTAACTTCTGCAGGAACTTCGCCGATTGTTACTGTGTGGAACAGGCTGTGGAGCAGGCACGGGAGAGGCTCCAAATCTTGCCTGGGAGCAGGCCGTCTGCCCCTGTGGTAGAGTGGTGATAGTGGAACAGCTACAGAGGGAGCTGGGTCTGTGCTGGAGTGGATGAGGGAGCTGAGGCCATTGCAGCTGGAGTGATAGGAGGGTGGAGATTGTAGTGGCTACTGCTCAGCCACAGGTTGTCCCACAGGAACGGCAAATGGAATGTATTCTTTTTGCCCCAGGAGGTTGAGGAAGGATTGGGCGCTGTCATAGCTTAAGTCCTCCTCTTGGGGGCACACAGGTGTGACAGGGAGCAGTGGTGGTGGTGACAGTGTAGCTGTGAAAAAAGAGGACAGGATATATTGACTCCAATGCTCACCCTTGGGGGCCCACCTCCGATCCTCCTTGCCTCCCACTGCTCCCTCGCCATCTTGGCCTTCAGCTCCCTCTTGCAGTCATGGTAACAATGCTTGATCGCCTGAATGCTTCAGTTCCTCCCCAGCGACTGCTTGACTTTCTTCCAGAGGCATAGTCGCCTGTGCCCAGACTGAGACATGTCATCCAGCCTATGTGCCCTCGGCATGTACACCTCAATCAGTAGCACCTCTTCCAGGGTGTACCTCTCCTCCGTATCTGTCCGATAGAGAAGTCCTGTGTCCCGGAGTGCGATGACGCACTGTCTCTCTGGCATGTCCCTCACCCAGAAGCTGTCCCTTCACTAGATGGGCCTGTCCTGGCTCTAGCATCCTCCATCCACTCGCCCTCACTCCTACGCCTCCTCTTTCCCTCACTCATACTCTCTTTTTCACCACCACCTCCTCAAGCCTGCACTCTGGCCTCTTCTTGCTGTCTCCACTACTCTTCCCCTCAGACCTCTACTCCAGCCTCCACTCCTGTCACCCTCATGCCTCCTCCTATCCCCATCCATACTCCTCTTCCCCTCACTCCTCCACCCCCTGTTACCCCTCCACTCCACACCACTCCTTCTTTCCCCTCACTCTTTCTATCCCTGGAACCCCTCCACACCACATCACTCATTCTCCCGCCCTCACCCCCTCAATGCCACATCACCACTATGTCCATGAATCTCTCCCTCTAACTCTCCTCACCTCTTCCTCCCTCTATCTCCTCTCCCAACACCCACCATGACAGACCTGGCGAAAAAATTACATGGTAGAATACAGGGGGCTAAGGGGACAGGATGGATACAAGAAGGGGGCAAGGTATGAGAATGACAGGTACGTGTGTGGTGTGTAGTGATGTATAGGCCTATGTGTATGTGTGACGTGTACTTATGTGAAATGAATGGTTAATCTAAAATGTAATGAAAGGTTACAAGAGTAACAACAGACAGTAACAAAAAACCCTGCCTATGCTCAGAAACTGCACTCTACACTCTCTATATTCACAATTAACCACCAAACACCTGGGGACCTATGTCTGACTCAGGAAAGCCCGATCACAGTCACTGTGTTGCACTCGCAGACGGTATTTATAGCACATGGACTGAAGGGGGCAGGCGAGAACAAGGCCAGAAATTGGAAGAAACCAGACAAAACCTGCTCACGCACCTTTGATTGCACTTGGTGATGCTGGTTGCAGGTGTAAAGTTAGCACCTCGCGCCGAGACACTAACCGTTTGAGTCCCCACACCTGCTTGAGTTTTGCAATATGCTCAGTAATTGGGCAGTGCTAATATTTAACAGTTCACACAAAGTTTTAGCTGGAGTGTCTGTCTTTTAGCATCCATTATGGAATACAGATCCGTCACATTTGCAAACATTCACAATTTCTAAGCTACAGATAAACATATGAGTGCACAGAAAACAGGTCACACTGTCGAGGCCAGCCAAATCGCAAGGTGAATGTGCTCTTTCCAGGAATATCCTATAGTGAGTTAGGAGTTTGAGAGTGAGTGTATGTAATGACTTCAAAAAACAACAAAGATGTTGATGTAAGACAGACAGCTTGTATAACTCCAGTGCTCCATGTCTCATTAATTCTCCATGTGTTGTGTTTGCACTCGCATGAGTAGGTACAAGTCACCCTTAATCCAGCCACCAAAACATAACTGATTTAAAATTCACAGATCCAGTAAAATTATTGTTTGTATTAATAAAATAAAAGAATGACGCTATTGTATTTAATATCAATGTTAATGAGAAAGCAGAAACATAATAAAATATTACATTACCAGTAACAATTTACAGTAAATGAAATTAAATATAATTAAATGACAGAATGTACTTAGAAGGAAATTAAATGAGCATTGTTCATTACCTTGGGTGGAGCTGATTGTTTACTTGAACTAGATCTTGTTGAGGCAGATGGCAAACCACTCATCTTAGGTGAACATAGTAGGGAAACCAGGGGCAGCATTGAAAGTAGGAGCAATATAGGGACCAAGGCATGGAAAATAGACTAGGGGCTGGATAGGGAAAGGGTGTATATATGCAAGCAAGGGCCTGTAAACGGTGGCCCGGGTGAAGAAGATGGGGCAGGTGAGGGCACAACTTATAACATAGCAGCATGGACAGCTCTTCATGGGTGCAATGCATTCAGGCCCCGTGCTCAAGTTGGCCCCGCGTGGCTGCAGTCCTCGGACATGAGTGGAGCATCGTGGGGATTCCCTCCCCGGCACTGGCGACACTCCACTTATGTCCTCTCTTTCCCTGCTTGGCTGAAGTGGGCTGACATCCTGGATGTGGGACAGCCCCCCTCAGCCGCACGCACTATAACAGGGCAAGGGAATCCCATTACAGGAGATGCAGGGATCTTTAGACCCATGTGTCTCCAGACTCCTAATGTCATAGAAGGTCTGACCTTTCCAGTGATACCCAACATCACTATGTATAACTAAAAATAATAATAAAATAAAAAAAATTATCGTTATGCATTTTTTTCTAAAACAGCACCATTGTCTACTTTTTAGTTATAAAGTTTACATGGTTTGTTTAAGGTTTAGAACTACATCTGTTTAAATCTATTCATTACATGGTATAGAATATGTTATTTTCCATTTACAAGCCCAGTTATTCAAATTAGCACTTTAGGTGATTTATGTTAATTCAGTGCAAAAAGATATATGTACAGTGGCAAGAAAAAGTATGTGAACCCTTTGGGATTACATGGAGTTTTGCATGAATTGGTCATAAAATGTGCTCTGATCTTCATCTAAATCACAACAATTTGAAAAACACAGTCTGCTTAAAATAATACAACACAAACATTATATGTTTTCATGTGTTTATTGAACAGAACATGTAAACATTCACAGTGCAGGGTGGAAAAAGTATGTGAACCTTTGGACTTAATAACTGGTTGACCATCCTTTGGCAGCAATAACCTCAACCAAACGTTTCCTGTAGTTGCAGATCAGACCTGCACAACGATCTGGAGTAATTTTGGACCACTCCTCTTCACAAAACTGTTTCAGTGTAGCAATATTCTTGGGATGTCTGGTGTGAATCACTCTCTTAAGGTCATGCCACAGCATTTCAATCGGGTTGAGTTCAGGACTCTGACTGGGCCAATCCAGAAGGCGTATTTTGTTTTGTTGAAGCCATTCTTTTGTTGAATTACTTGTATGTTTTGGGTCATTGTCCTGTTGCATCACCCATCCTCTGCGGAGCTTCAGTTGGCGGACAGATGGTCTTACGTTTTCCTGCAAAATGTCTTGATAAACTCTGGAATTCATTTTTCCATCAATGACAACAATCCGTCCAGTCCCTGAGGCAGCAAAGCAGCCCCAAACCATGATGCTCCCTCCGCCATGTTTTACAGTGGGGATGAGGACATAGTGTTGTGTGTTTTTTCCAAACAACTCAATTTTGGTTTCATCTGTCCACAGAATATTTTGCCAGTAGTGCTGTGGAACATCCAGGTGCTATTTTGCAAACTTCAAATGTGCTACAATATTCTTTTTGGACAGCAATGGCTTCCTCCGTGGTGTCCTCCCATGTACTCCATTCTTGTTTAATGTTTTCCTTATTGTAGATGGGTCAACAAAAATGTTAGCATGTGCCAGAGATTTCTGTAAGTCTTTAGCTGACACTCTAGGATTCTTCTTTACCTCATTAAGCATTCTGCGCTGTGCTCTTGCAGTCATCTTTACAGGACGACCACGCCTAGGGAGAGTAGCAACAGTGCAGAACTTTCTCCATTTGTAGACAGTCTGTCTTACCTTGGACACATGAACATCAAGGCTTTTGGAGATACTTTTGTAACCCTTTCCAGCTTCATGCAAGTCAACAATTCTTGATCGTAGGTCTTCTGAGAGCTCTTTTCTGCGAGGCATGGTTCACATCAGGCAGTGCTTCTTGAAACCAGTAAACCCAAAACTGGTGTGTGTTTTTAAAGGGAAGGACAGCTTTCAGCAACACATCCAATAATATCACACTGATTGGACTCAAGGTTGGCTCACTCCTGGCTCCAATTAGCTCTTGGAGAAGTCATTAGGCTAGGGGTTCACATACTTTTTCCACCCTGCACTGTGAATGTTTACATGTTATGTTCAATAAACACATGAAAACATATAATGTTTGTGTTGTATTATTTTAAGCAGACTGTGTTTTTCAAATTGTTGTGACTTAGATGAAGATCAGAGCACATTTTATGACAAATTCATGCAAAACTCCACGTAATCCCAAAGGGTTCACATACTTTTTCTTGCCACTGTATATTAACCCCATAGTGACCAGGCGGTTTTACCATTGTCTGTCCGAAAGTACCCACTGCAGTTTTTCCATTTTTTTCGCTGTTTGTGTTTAGATCTGATTTTCCTCTTTTATGGAACTCACACATACTATATACAGTTTTTCTCGCCATCAAACTTTTTCGAACTTGAATCCCCAAAATCTAGTTGAGACTGTATTATGCTCATCATGTTTAAACCTGATTTGAAGTCCTATTTTACTTTACCGCAGACAATTTTTTTTAAAAAAAAACAACATTTTTTATATTTGTTTACACCAAACCTAGACATGTTTCGTATCTTTGGAAAGGCCATAATCAGGCCTTTCCAATGATACCAAAAATGACCCTAGCTATCACAGATCCAGAGTTACGGGAGCCAAAGGATCCGCCTAGCTCCATTTGTCAACTAGGTGGTTAACTGGCCAATGGATGTCATCGAACATATGGCAACGAGTCAGTGGGTGGGGGTGAATCGTGATCTGGCGCTGATTGGTGCCGAATCATGATCAGGCACCTAAGGGGTTAAAGAGAGGCACCGCTGGAAAGGGCAAACTCTGCTCTCTCCAGCGGTGCCACTCTTTTTTTGTAGCTTCAGCTGTTGGGGAGGGAGAGTGGTCTGAAGGGTCCTCCCTCCCCTTTCAGGTTCTGCCTGCAGGTGTTGTCATCTCGACGGCTGGGGCCCATAAAACCATCGGGCTGGCTTCAAAGAAGCCGGTCAGACGTGGGACCCTGGCCAGAGAGGTGAGTATAGGGAGGGAGAGGGGTTAATGGACCATGACGTACATAGTACATCCTTGGTCCTTAAGGGGAGTTTTCCCCAAGACGTGCTATGTACTTCAGTGGTCCTTATGAGGTTAAGCAAACAAGTAACTAGTTCTTTTTTTTTTATTTATTTATTTATTTAAAATTTTTATTTTGTAGCAATGTTAGCAATGCAGCAAACAGAAAATGGCCGTGCAGGGCCACAAATAGACATCAGCATAGGCACATCGTAGGGAAACAGATACAATAGGCAGTATAAGGCCATCAGATAAACTACAAGAAAAGGGTCGTCAGGGAATATCACACATAGGGGTGCAAACAGGTGTAGCGCTCACTCCCGGAGGAGCCGCTGAAAATGAACCACGGGTCAGTTTCCCCGCACTAGGGAATAAATATACTCCAGCACCGTTGTGGATTTTATAAATTATATTGTTTACTAAAGAAAAAGGCATATAATGAGACACGGTGTTCGTAGATATATTTACAGTATTTCGTATCGCGGTAAACGCGCAGCGGAAAAAGAAATGCGAGACTTCGTATTTCTGAAAAATGCGCGACCGAACAGAAAAATACAATGCTTCGCAATTCGGGAAACACGCAGCGGAAAACAAAATAAGATGCGAATCTTTTCCCCTTCTTTAGATACTAGGGAGTGAGTCCCGAACAGGTTAAGTCCCGAACTGTGAGTGTATGTGTGTGTTGTGGTACCCGGGTACTATTCAACTGGCCAGTGAATCTTTTAAACGATGTCTTCGACTAGTCAAGTTGGGGCCCTGTGGGTTTCAGAAATAAACAACAGCGCACTTTCTTGACTTTGTAAAACCGGCCTTGGAGGCCTCTCACCCATCCGCTGGATCACCAAGGTTCCGCTGACCCAGGACGTCCCTCCGCTCGATGCCTTGCTAGGATAATGGCTACTGGATCTGTTGTCGGGTTCTCTTTGCTCCGACCGTGGCTTGTCCAGCTACCGCCTGCTCTCCCATCCAATGGACCTGCGGTACTCCTAACTCAGGGGTCCTCCGCTTCCTTGACAGCAGCTTGGGGGATGCCTGTGGATCACTGGGTCTCCTTCTTACAAGGCTGGGTAACCCCTCTTGGAATCCTGGTAGGCCGCACCTGCGCTCCGGCCTAGTCACTGTTCCACTCTGCAACACTGCATCCTCTCTCATGCACTCCCTGGCGCGCTCTGACAGCTATCTCCACGAGGCTCAGGATGTAAAGCGTCTGTGTCCCACCCACTTCCTGTGTCCGTTTGCAAAGCATGCCAGGAAACGTAGTCCCAATATCTTCTGTGTTGGTCCAGCATGCTTACCATGGTCTCTGTCTCCCTCTGGTGGCCATTTCAAATAAATGCAGCAGAACAGTCTTTTTAAACACAGCGCTACACAGGTAAAACAAAAAGTCGTCTAAGGAGGAAAAATCTCAGCTGAAAAAGAAACATAACAATAGACAAACGGATAGACAGTGATATAAATCTAGTATAATGGGGAAGGGAGAAAACTAACAAGGGGTAGTGGCAAAGGCCAAGACTGTGCCCTCCTCCCAAGGGACTGTGGGAGGCCAGGGAGTTATATGGCACAAGGGCTGGGCACTCGGGGGTCCAAGACAGGCGATAAGTCGCTAGGGCACTCCGAGGAATTCCATGTGCGCCACAAAAAAAAAAGGGAGAGGGAGGGGAACAGAAAAATAATAGTCTCATCTTAACAGAAAAACAACAAGCAAAAGAGTCCTCGATATTAGAAAAAGAAAAAAAGGGGGGAAAGGGCTACTAGATACAGAAAGGTGTAAGGAACGAAAGCAGGGGGTCGTCAACAAGTTAAAGAATCGCACGGGGAGTCTATAGGTGTCAGCCAGCGTCTCGGAGAGGTAACATCTGCAGGCACGGAGCAGCATGGCGAACCTGGCCAGTCGGCAAACGCAAGCTCGGCATAATATAACAGGACCGACCGGTAAGGCAATCACTCGCTCGCGCTGCCGCATCCACTGCCAAGATCCTGGGATAGGGCCACCGGCAGCGCCGGGGTGGGGTACAGCAGAGGAGAACCAGGCGGCGGCATCCTCTTGAACTCCACGTGGCGGAAATCAGCCGTCTCCAGTCTCCGGTCAGCATCAACAGTAACTAGTTCTTTTTAACACATACTGCTAGGATGGCTTGGACAAATAGGGCACTATTCCCTAGTGACTGCTAACGCTAATATTTAGATGTGTAAGCGTTACCCTAGGATAAACGACTTTAACGCATGCCCCCCATATTACCTTTCTGATGCTAAACCTGTAAAATATCACTTAATGCATCATTTTTTGCACTTGCTTCCGCAAGCTTACTGTACTTTTTACATCCTATACTTAACATGTGGAGCTTAATCATTAAATAGCGTTTCCGTAAAGTAAGGTATTACAAAGTGCTAGCGCTAATTACCGAAGGGAAGCGCTAGCCAAAATTGTATCTACTCCTAAAAGCTAGTTCTAAATGATTCCCCATTTGTGAAATCATTTAGCACTCCCTAAACCACCCCAATAAATCTCATACTCACCTCTCAACCCACGGCGAGTAAGGCGGCCCGATCCGCTGCTTCTTGTCGCTGGGAGCAGAGTAAGACTGGGATGAAACAGTTCCCAGTCTCCCTCCGCGGTGCTGCACGATCTCGCGAGAGCGAGATCTCGCAGGGCTCGCGACCCACAAGTGCAAACCTCCATTGATTCCTATTGACTCCAGAAAGTGTTGCTCGGGATGGCGCGGAAGCGCTACCGCAAGTATCCCAGTGGTTAGCGTTGCGTTCTGGGTCAAGGAGATGAGACAGCGCCTGCCCTGGAATATCACGCTAATATGGTCACGCTATGGGGAAACCTGCAGGCACAGATTCTCCCCGTTAGCGTCCCCATTTTAGCGTTAACGAGGGAGTAGTGCAAACTCTGTTTGCTTGTCATATGGAGAACAGAACATACATGCTAGAAAATAATTTGAAAATTATTAAAAAGCTCCAAATCTGATTCCAAAATTACGATTACACATATCCATTGCTGAACAGCAGGCAATACTTATCCTTCCACAATAAAAGGAAAACATGCTGAAAAAAAGGACTTATTTCTTTATATAAACATAGTCACACTACATCTTCTGGCTGTGGCTAAAAGAAAAAATAAATTATACTAATAGTTAAATAGAAAATAGAAAAAGGTTCTTACGGGAAACAACATAAAATTTTAGTGTAACATCGTAAAGATCCTGATTATGGCATCACAGAAGGCTTGGTCAGAGCATACCATCAAACTGAAATAAGTGAGAGAACTAACAACAAGCCTCATTATGTTAATAGAAACACATTATTCTGATATCTGTATTGTTATTGGTCACCATAGAGAAAAATAACGGGCTATATATAGCTTACATGCAAGGCGGATGTTATAAAGTAAAAATTCATGTGGAACCAAACCTGACGTTTTGAGCCACTACTGGAACTAGAATCTCAAATCAAAGCTTGGGAAAAAATGGACGAGGAGTGGAACTAGAGACTTTAAAAAGACAACACTTTTTAAGGTTATATACATATATTAGCATACATATCCATTAAATTTTAGAGATGTGCGTTTTGTTTCGTTTCGAATCAAAATTCAGACGAAATTTACCTGATTTGCATTTTAGAAGCACTTCCGAAATACAAATCGGATCCGTCCGAAACTAAACGAAAATGGAATGAAACTGAACAAAATGAAACAAAATACAACGAACTTTATTCCATTTTTTGGAATTAATTTGTTGTAATTTTGTGGTGCACTCTGAAATTGTTCAGCAATTTCACCAAAAAATCCCCAAAAATATCTAACAAAACCTAAAAAATAAATAAATAAAGAGATATTTTGCTGCAAGTGAATAGAATAAATGTTTGAATTAATATTTAATAAAAATGGGTACTATTTTATGCATTGAAACCTATGGGATTATTTTGTATGGCTGGTATTTTTATTGTAGTACCGAATAAACTTAAACGGTTGAATAAATATTAAAAAAAATGGGTTGTTTTTTTTTTACATTAAAACTTATAGGATTCGCCTAATTAAACCTGTCAAACAAACCACCGAAAATCAGGGTTAGAAATTAGGCTTATAAATTCTAACCCTAAATTCTTATCCTAGTTTCTAAATTAGACACTAGGGTTAGAATTTAGGGCTAGTCCTAGGGTTAGAAATTAGGGTTAGAAGGTAGGGTTAGAATTTCTAACCCTAATTTCTAACTCTAGCGTCTAACCCTAATTTCTAAACCTGATTTTCGATGGTTCGTTCGACAGGATTAATCAGGCGAGTCCTATAGGCTTCTAGGTTAAAAAAAAATCCCCGTTTTTATTAAATATTTATTTAACAGCTTTTCCTTTTCATTTTCAGCAATGTCTATTTATTTATTTTTTAGGATTTATTAGACATTTTTCAGGATATACTGTAAATACTAGCCGCACAAAATAAAATTCAGCCAGTACTACAATAAAAATACCAGCCATACAAAATAATCTCATAGGTTACAATGTAAAAAATATTCCCAGTTTTTATTAAATATTTATTAAATTGTTTATTCCTTCAACTTGAAGCAAAAACTTTATTAATTTTTTAGGAATTTTTCAGAAATTTTTTGATTCCTAATATATTTTAAAACAACGAGGCTTTTTTTCTTTGCCAAATGCAGCATTTTTTTTCTTTCCTTCAGTCTGTCTGCGTTCGGCGTGGGCTGTCCATGGTGCTAAGCTCCCCGAAGGACTGCTGTTCATGGTTCGGAATAGGAATCCATGCCATGGACAGTTCCCACTGAACTCAGCCAGACTGAAGGAAAGAAAAAAAACTGCTGCGTTCTGCAAAGAAAAAAAGCCTTGTTGTTTTAACCCTTTCGCTGCTGAGGCTTTTCCCGCCCCTGTGCTGAGGTCATTTTTTACCTGTTTTGCGCATCATGTTTAAACGTGTTTTGAAAGCTTATTTTAGTATATGACATTGACATATTATATATCGTTCTTTCCGTCAGACTCGGTAGATTCATAATATGTCATTATTATATGTATACGTTATGTCATGTTTGTATATTATAACAAAAAATGCAATAAAATATGTATTTTCAATAATTTACAGCGTGTAAAGTGTTTTTTTTTCACATTTTAACATGCGAGCAATTGCGGTTATATTTTGTATGGGGTGCGCTTGTTAAAAAAATTAGAGATGGGGTCTCGTTACATTTTTTTTTGGGGAAAATGACACCATTTTTAACAAACGCACCGCATACAAAAATCGTTAATGCAGCATCATTGTTCACATTATAATTGAAATGGGAACAATATTGCTGCATTAACAAAACAAAAAAAAAAAAAAAAAGTGTTTATTTTATTTTTTTTAATTTTTTTTTTTAATTTTTTTTTATTTTTTATTTTTTATTTTTTTTTTTTATTTTTTTACATTTTTTTTTACTTTCATGTTTGGTATCGTTGGAACGGCCATGCTCTGGCCGATCCAACGATATCAAAATTTAACCCCTAACTGCCACGGATCGGGAGATAGGGAGTTCATTGGAACTCCCTATCTCCACACTTCGTGGCAGTTAGGGGTTAATGCTAGGACTGGCGTCATCGTGCTGCGCACGATGACGCCAGTCCTCTGGGGGAGTTCCCGGAAGCTTGGCCGACATCCAAGATGTCGGCCAGCTCCCGGGAAGGATCGCAAATCGGCGCTTTTCAGCGCCGATTTGCGATCCAGCTCCCCAGGGGTTAATGCCAGGCATCATTTGGAAGGGCAGGCTGTGCCCTTCCAAATGATGCCTGGGTTAAGCCCCTGTGAGCCGCCAATCGGGAGGGAGAGAGGTCCGAAGGACCTCCCCCCCTCCCTTTCAGGCGCCTCCTCCGCACATGCGGGGGGGGCGCCTGAATTATGTGTCATCGCGGGGGCGCGATGACACATAATGATGGCGGCCACTGCTCCGGATGCCGGGCTGACATCCAGGATGTCAGCCCGCACCGGAGGGGCCAGCGATCGGCCGGAACCCGGCCGAACGCTGACCCCAATGCGAGGACGCGCTCAGCGCGTCCTCCGCATACCAGGGGCAATGCTGAGGACGCGCTGAGCGCGTCCTTAGCATTGAAGTGGTTAAAATAAATTAGGAATCAAAAAATTTCCAAGAAATTCCAAAGAATGCCTAAAAATATCGAAATAAATAATAAAAACAAAATAGGAATCAACGCGAATTACAAAATAACTAATAAAAACAAAATATGAAGCGATCTGAAATATGAAATACCATCTGTCCGAATTAACGAATAGGTCTGAAATACAAATCGCGATAACATAACGAACGAAACGGGGGAAAAAAAACCAGAACGAAATGATCCGAAATTTATTTATTTATTTATTTATTTATAAAGGATTTTACCAGGAAGGATACATTGAGATTTCTCTCGTTTTCAAGTATGTCCTGGGCTCAAGAACATTGAAGTGTTACAGTTACAGAAATACAAAGTAATACAATGCAAGATATTAAAAAACAACACAAATATACAGATTAACAAAAAATATGTAGGAAATATAGTCACTAGGTTACATGTTTACAGGTGCATTCTGTATTGAGGTATGTTAGTAAGGAGCTTTTGAGTGACTTAAGACTGGGGGAGGATTTGATGGTGTCTGGGAGGTTATTCCATAATTGTGGTGCTCTGTAGGAAAATGAGGACCGAGCCACTGTCTTTTTGTATTGTGGTATAGCAAGTAAGGTGCTGGTCCTGGATCGGAGGTTATAGGATGAGGGAGCTGCTGGGGGAAGCAGTCTATTCAGGTAGGGTGGCAGCTTCCCAGAGATGCTCTTAAACACCAGGCTGGAAAGGTGAAGGGTGCGTCTGGATTCCAGCGATGGCCAGTTTAGCTCTTTTAACATGTCACAATGGTGGGTCATGTAGTTACATTGTAGCGCAAAGCGGCACAATGAGTTATACAATGTAGTAAGTTTATGAAGGTGTGTTTGCGGGGCGGCTGCATACACTACATCTCCGTAATCAATAGCCGGTATAAGCATTTGCTGTACAATCTGCTTTCTTACCGCGGGACTCAGGCAGGATTTGTTTCTGTACAGGGCACCTAGTTTGGGGTAAAGTTTAGATGAGAGTTTTTCGATGTGGGGGCCAAAGGATAGATTAGGGTCCAACCACATACCTAGATATTTGAGAGAAGTGACTGTGGTCAGCGTGCCATTTGATTTTGCCCCAACACATAGATGGGGATTTTGCAATTTGTGTAGTTTAGGTGCGGTTCCAAAGAGCATTGTTACAGTTTTGTCAGGATTTAAAAAATGCAACAAATTTTTTAGCCATGCATATATATGTCTATTAAATTTAAATCTTTCGGACCTGAGCATTCATAATGATTGTCCAACAGTGAATCACATTCTGTGTCTGGCATCCACCATAACGTATAGGTTAAAGGGAAAAGTTGAGAAGACCAGGTACTGCATTCCAAGAGTAGAAATTAATTGAATATTTACAACAGCAGCTGGTAATGTTTTGGCTGGACCAGCAGACTTATTCATGTCTGGATAAGGGCTTGATAAAGACTACTAGGACCGCCGAGTCATTTCCTGCTGCCGTTTTAACCCCTTCACTTCCAATATCGAGATATCTCGGGTTTCCCAGGCACCATCTGTTGCCCTGATATTGAGATATCTCGATATGCTGATCTGCAGCCCAAAAGCAAATTAAATTTGTGTGTTGCAAACGAATTTCGTTAGCCTTTGGACTGCAGAAGGTGCCCCCAAAGTTTTAGCCCTGTGGGCATAATTGAGCTAAAACTGTCAAATCAGCTGCTCAAAGCTCTGAAATATTGGGATTTCACAAGCTGGCAGCGGCCAATGCAGGGAGAAATAGAAGAAAAAAGATCTGCTGTTGAAACCTCTGTAACTCCGTTTGATAGTAGATGGCGCCATCTACTGGCCAAATCGGTTATTACAGTAATAGATATGTATAACTGTACAATTTATAAAAAATTATTTTTTCCAAAAAAAACACTGGTTTATGACAATGTTTTTTGGAAAATCACTTGGTAGTGAAGGAGTTAATCCAATATCCAATAAATTGCTACATTTGGAATGCAGTTCCTGTTTTCTCAACTTTTTTTGTTGAAATATCGAACTCTGGAGTCTGTGAGCACCCTTCCGGTCTGCTACCTCTGTTCCTGGTGCTGTGAGTGCATCACTGTTTATTGCTTGGTATAATGTATATAGTATCGTACAGCAATGTATCAAAAAATTAGAAACTCATACCTAAAGTTCACAGGCCGTCCAATGACCTCGTCCTAGGCATTTCATTACGCGTCTTTTTAAGCTATTAAACCCTTCACTACCAAGTGATTTTCCAAAAACACATCAGGAACCAATGGTTTTTTAAAAAATAATTTTTAATTAACCCCTTAGTGACCGGGCGGTTTTAGACAAATCCGTCTTTTAGTGACCGCTGCTGTTTTTACGTTTCTGCGCTGTTAGTGTTTAGGTCAAATTTTCCTCTTACTCGTTTATTCAACCCACACATATTATACACCCTTTTTCCCGCCATTAAATGGACTTTCTAGAAATACCATTATTTCCATCATATCGAATAATTTACTATAAAAAAAATATGAAATATGAGGAAAAAATGGTAAAAACACACTTTTTCGTAATTTAATCCCCAAAATCTACAACCACCCAAAAAGACCCCGGCTAAATAGGTTCAAAATTTTGTCCCGAGACTAGAAATACCCAATTTTTACATGCATTTGCTTTTTAACCCCTTCACTGCTGAGACAGTTCACCTATGTGCGCTGCGCTCATTCTGACCATTTTGTGCTAATTATTTTTAGATGACAGCCTAGGTCCTATTTAATTAAACTCCCCCCAGACAAAAAAACTTTTAAAAAAAAAACATTTTTTTATTTTATTTAATTTTTTTATAAATTTTTTTATTTTTTTTATTTCTTATTTTTGTTTTAAACCAAACGTGGTCATGTTTGGTATCATTGGAAAGGCCATAATCAGGCCTTTCAAATGATGTCAAATATGACCATCTAGCTGCCATGGATCGGGAGATATGGGGATCCTTAGGATCCCCTTATCTCTACATGGCAGCTAGATGGTTAACTGGCATACTGACATCCTCACACATATGGTGAGGTTGTCAGTGGGTGGGGGGGACCTGGAGGCTTGGCTGACATCCAAGATGTCAGCCCCCCTCCAGGTTTGAATCGCGTTTTGGCTCCAATTGGCGCCAAAACGTGATCCGGCGGCAAAACTGTTAATGCTATACACCGCTGAAAAGGGGAGACTCTCCCCTTTTCAGCGGTGCAAACAGCATCTCCCTAGCTGCAATGGTTGGGGAGATAGAGGGCTCCGATAGAGGGCTCCGCGGGTCTAAGGGAGACCTGTGGACAGGACGTACAGGGTACGTCAGGGGTCCTTAAGGGGTTAATTATATTGTTAGAACTACTTCCAGTAGATGGTGCCCATTATTGCCAAACTGAGTTACAGTTGCAGCTCATGGTTCACTGCAACAAAGGTATCGGCTTGCTGAATGTCCGATGCCAGGACATCCAGTTAGCTGATTACACTGTTTTAGCTCTTTGGGCATTATGCCCACAGGGCTAAAACTTTTTGGGGCACCTTCTACAGTCCAAAAGCAAACTAAATTTGTTTGCAGCAAACAAATTTAATTTGCTTTTGGGCTGCAGAACAGCAGATCAAGATATCTCGATCGGGTCATCGAATGGTGCCTTCAAAGCCCGAGATATCTCGATCTTGGTAGTGAAGGGGTTAAGAGGTTTCTTGAAAGACTTGTATACTTTGTGTGGGGACAAGATAATTTATTGGAAAATATTTTTCTCTAGATGAAGTGCAAAGGGCAGCAACCAAGGAAATAGATCCAGTATGCTGTGCAAAATCAATCATTGCCAGACTTCTTCTCTCGTTAGTAATTTACACTAAATTGGACATTTCTTCATGCTTCTTGCAAGATAGATGTACCTTGCTTTTATAAAAGTTTACAATGTCCTAGATAAATCAGATTATTATTTATTTCACAAATCAATAAATGTCTTCTTTATATCCCTTTCAGCACTACATATATTTTTGTCTCCATTGACACACTTTACAGCAGTTTGTAGTATTGTACCATTAATTATTCGTGAATTTGAGTTTTTTTTATATCTTGCAACCTTTATTTCTCCCCTGGCATATCTGGGAACGTACACAACGTTTTATTATGACAGAATTTGCATTCATTCATTTCACAAAATGGTGAAATCATCCTATTCTAAACTACACAACATGCACAACATCAAGAAAACAATCTACCAGTGTTTTTTATTGCAATGCACATCCGTTTGCAGCTATTACATGCAAAGCAGCTGCTCTATTTCCTGATATCTGTGCAGAGGCTGATTTGGTCGATGTTACCAGTGTGGGAAAAGAGACACAAAGAGGAACCACAGAGACATTGGAATTCTGTTGACAGCTTGACGTGTCTATGAATATAAAAGTATGTAATGGGCAGACAAATGTGCACTTCTGATATGAGACATATCAATGTACTAAATCATCAGCTGAAGGACAGAGATGTAAGTTTATATTATGACTTCACTTAGATATAAAAAGCAGCATAATTGAAAGGAATATTGTCTAAACAAACATATACGGGAAAAGATAAGAGCAATGCATGCGTCTTATCATTATTTCCAGTTTTCTACGTATTATCTAAAAATTCAAGCTAGCCAGAAGCATAATTTGCAAGAAGAAAGCCTAGAGCTAGATTATGAGTTTGGTATACAGCTAATCAAGCTTTGCGCATCTTATCAATTCCACTGACTTTAATGCTTGGGTAAGTTTACCAGAGTATTGTTAAGTTTACACCTGACTTAGGATCATATGTCTTGAAAAATATACAGGTTGAGCACCAGCTATATGAAATGCAAGGACCACGGGCATCCGGGATATTGGAGTTGTCTGTGTATTTGAAACTGTGCAGGATTCCATGCAGGCAGAGAGGATGGGGAACGTGTCAAGGGGAGCACCCGTCAGTGGTGGATGGAGGAGGACAGGTCGGAAGCAGCAGGGAGTTAGCATTTGCTATGTGCAGAATACCTATCAAACGTATGGGTTGCAGGATGTTTTAGGTTTTGGAATTCTGGATAATAGGTGGCCAACCTGTATTATAAAAGTAACCTATGAAAGTTCAATAATAGTATTCTGTAGGACACCAAACTGCTCATAATATGCACACATGTATGTCCTCTTACCAATCCTAGATGAGACGAAATTTATAAAAATATATTTGGTTAGTCTTTTCTTTTTGTTTATTTGCTAGAGTCAGTTTAATACATTAATCAGTTCATAGATTGAAACCCTCAAAAATACAATGTAATCAATGTTGACATGATTTTCATCATCCGATTGAGATGATATCAGCAGCGGACCTCATCCACACCTGCAACACCGTGTGCTTTCCACAACTCTTTACGGGAAAATAATGCGTTGCAATACTGCTAATGGCTTTGGGGCATGTCAAGATAAGAATTGTAACAAAAAAAGATGACTGCACATATGCACGGTGCCAAAAGTAATTTTAGTAGCTCATGGGCTGTGGCCAGCAATAGATTGTCACACATATCTCATTTCATTCACAGTTAAAACATTTGGGAAGATAACCTCACGTTTAACAGAAACAGAAGTCACATTAAATAGAAACGCAAATCACACTTTCTCATTTCACACGGTCTTTACAATCAGTACTGTCATAAGGTGACCTAGAAGACACCATAATTTGGTAAAGTTAATTATTTATAATCTTTCCTATATTCATGGAAATGTCAGATGTGAGACGCTGGGACTTTACATTGACTTCTCCCTTTGAAGGTTTACTTTAAGCCCACTGGAAAGTACTTACAAAATTGAAGGCATTCTTATAATAAACCCAAAAACTACTTTAATAATCACAATCTCTCCGTTTTGTATGAAAAACCTTTACATATAAACCAGATGATTGTGTAAAACAAAAAATCTTTCTCCATAACTACTGATTTTCCTCCAAAACATGAGGATAAAGGTGTGAGTAAGGTATCATTGAGACCTCTGCTATGTATTGCTAGACATCACAATATCCCCATTAATAATATCTGCCATTTGTCAAGTAATCCTTATGGACAGACTGACAGCATATCCCCATGACATATTTCTATAGCAGTAACATTCTATCCCTGTTCTACAAGTAGTATATGTGCCATTCTTATTATATTTATCTGCAGCACGCTTTTTACATATACAGTCAGGTCCAGAAATATTGGGACATCGACACAATTCTAACATCTTTGGCTCTATACACCACCACAATGGAGTTGGAATGAAACAAACACAATGTGCTTTAACTGCAGACTGTCAGCTTTAATTTGAGGGTATGTACATCCAACTCAGGTGAACGGTGTAGGACTTACAGCAGTTTGCAGACGTGCCTCCCACTTGTACACACTGAATCTCTGGTGGTTTGGGAGAGTGTACTTGTTGTACCATTCCACTATTTATATTTACAATAATGCCCAAACAGCTAAAACTTTATAAAATTGGCTAACTGAATGACATGGCATCAGACATTTGGGAGCTGATGCAGGGAACACAAGCTGTAACTCAGTTTGGTAGTAGATGGAGCCATCTACTGGCCAAATATGTTATTACGGTAAGAAATACACTGGGGACATGCCAAAATATTTCTTACTTTATAATGAATTAAAATTATTTTTTAAAAAAACAATGTTTTTTTGGAAAATCACTTGTTAGTGAGGGGTTAAGTAAGGAGGCTGAACAAAGCCGATTCTTCTTTTTAAAAGGAATTGTTTACTCAAGGTGGAAAATAAATAATTGATGTAAAGTAGAAAGTGCTTGTTCAAACATGCTAAACTGGTTTAGTTAAAGTTCAAAGATCAAAAGACTGTGCCTTTAGGAAACACAACATATAGATGAAATGATATTCTGTACTAATCTATACATATCAACTTTGCGTGGCATCTGAAAAAGAAAAAAATCATTTCAAATTACTGTGGCTCCAAAATGATAACAATATCTATCTATCTATATACCCCCACCAGTGCTCATATATGCATAGCAAAACCTGCACTTAAGAATATATACATGTTTTACAGTGCTAGTACTAAAAAACCAATGAAAGAGCAAGTCTCATTAGTCATGTAACCCCCATACAGTTCTATTAGTTCTTTGATATGGCTGGGTACACTTAATTATTTAAAACGTAAGATCAAACTATAGAAGTCACCAAGACAAAGTTAACAACTGTGTAACCCATATGTAATTAATATTTAGTACTCTTTTATTGCAAATTTCTAGTATAACTCATAATAATCCAATACATATTTAATGGGAAATCATTTCATTGTGCTTGATTTTAATATAATGGCAAATCTTTAATGTGGTTCATAGAGCGCTTGTTCTGACTACAGTGTATACAGATTTTAAATTTCCCCAAATTACTTTCCATCTTTCAGTGTCCTGCTCCTCCGAGACAATTCTTTCATGTATTTTTTACAAGCAAAGAATGCACACAGAGCTCCATGACACTACAAGGAGGCTGTAATATGTCAGCTTCTCATTTCCTTAATATATTATTAGTCTGGAGAATAACCTGAATATCAATTGCTGTTAATTATATTTATAATATGTTTTATTTTCCAGGAAGAAGTACTTTTAGAAGTCCTTCAAATTGCTCACTGCATCAATGGAAGTAAAATACTGATTCACATTGTACAAATAGGCACGTACAATTTTTTTGCCACTTTTTTAACAATAGAAAGTCTGTCTGTAGAAAATCATACAGGGTTATTCGGAGAGCGTGAAAAGCAGGAGAATGACTGGAGAATGAAAAATTCTAGGTCAAAATAGCCAAACCAGAAAAATTCTCCCTTTCATCTCACTTTCCAAATCGGCTATTTTGACCTAGAATTTTTCATTCTCCAGTCATTCTCCTGGTTTTCACCGCTCTCTGAATAACCCTGATAGATAAGAAGAAATATTTTGAGAATGTATGATATTTTCTAGTTTATTAATGATTCAAAGTACTGCATCTTATGTTTCTCAAAATTCTTTGTCATCTGAACGCATAGCAAATGTTTGCATTGTAGTACCATTCTTTACAGATTGTGATACATCCTTAGGTGTAAGTTGAGCTTTCATTGAATTTTATTGGGATAAAATGTCAACATGTCTGGAGTTCCTGATATCTCCAACAGAACCCAAAGAGCAGAGGAATCAAGTTTTCCTAAAGCAATAAAGTCGCCTTTTGTGTTTTATAAGTAGCAGTTGTATCATTGTCATTATATCTACTGACTTCACAGTTTTACTATATGTGTGCCACTGCACTTCAAATTCTTGCCATTTTCTAGAAATTAATGTTTTTATATAACCTTTTTTAATATCTGAATAGTAGCCTTTAATTATAGATCTAAATACCTTATAATCACAAAAGTAGGCATCCAAAATGCTTTCCTTGTCTGTAATAATTTAACAGTGCCCCCCCCCCACACACACACACACACACAGGGGGGTGGCACATGGTCAATTACCTGAAAGAGTAAGTTGGGACACACTCTACCCACAGCTGAAAAAATGATATGGAACTGGCTGGTCAGTTTAATTTGTTCGATTGGTGGATATATATATATATATATATATATATAGAAAAGGGAAATGTTTTGGAAACACATGTTGAATACATTGTGGCTGGATGGCCTTAACAGGGAATTTGGTTTACATCACTTTCTGTGCGTATTTTGGGAAAATCCTTGTCTAGGCATCAATATCCAGATTTGTGCTTATTTATAATTAACTTTAGTTCTCATTTCAACTTCACAATGTTATTGGAATATGGAGGGTACTGTGTCTCCTCCCATTTATCTTTTTGGTAACATAAGGTTATGGATGAAAGCATCTGGAAAGTCTCTGTACTTTGCAGGCATGTACTGGCCATCGGGACTACCGGGAGGATCCCAATGGGCCGATGGCTCAGTGGGCTAGTGTGACTGGCTGCCTGCAGCTCGCATAGAGCGCAGTCCCAGACATGCAAATGTCCAGGATTGGGCAAATTGCTCAAAGCGCGCAAATCCCCTTCAGGATCTGACATGGTGTGAGTATGTTCCTCCCTCTCCTGTCACTGTCCTGCAGCTGAGCTGTACCATGTGGCTGGTGCCGGTTTTCTGCCCTTTGAGCCGGCTTCCTCCTTCCTCACAGCTTCTGGCTCATGAGGTTCCGGGTCACCGCTCAGTGTGAAAGTGCGGGGACGTGGGAACTGCATTAGCCAAGGCAGGAGGAGCAGCCAGCATCAAAAGAAGAGCAGCATTAACCCTTTAGGAGCAATGTGCAAGGAGAGGTACAGTCATTTTAGTTTATGGTAAATGTATTACTACCCTTACAATAACCCTTAGTATCCCTTTATATCCCCTGGCCCTAAATACACATCAAAGTTAACCCTATATAGAATATAACACTGCACCTAACCTTCAGAACCCCTAGTCTTTCGCCCAAGCACCCCTTAACCCCTACTGGTTCGAAATCTTCTATCAACAGCTAAATACCCAAACCAGTAAACATTCCTAGTTTAACTAAACCAGTCCCCCATAACCCCAACTGGAGACTCTTCTAGGAATATTAATATATATACAGTACTGTGCAGAAGTTTTAGGCAGGTGTGAAAAAATGCTGTAAACAAAGAATGTTTTCAGAAATATAAATAATGATTGTTTATATTTGTCAATTTTCAACATGCAACGTGAGCGAACAAAAGAAAAATCTAAATCAAATCAATATTTGGTGTTACTACCTTTTGCCTTCAAACCAACATCAATTCTCATAGGTACACTTGCACAAAGTCAGGGATTTTGTAGGATTATAATCAGGTGTATGATCAACCAATCATACCAAACAGGTGCTAATGATCATCAATGTCACACGTAGGTTGAAACCCAGTCATGAACTGAAACAGAAACAGCTGTGTAGGAGGGTTAAAACTGGGTGAGGAACAGCAAACCTCTGCTACCAAGGTGAGGTTGTGAAAGACAGTTTCATGCCATGGCAAGATTGAGCACAGCAACAAGACACAAGGTAGTTATACTGCATCAACAAGGTCTCTCCCAGACAAAGATTTTAAAGCAGACTGGGGTTTCAAGATGTGCTGTTCAAGCTCTTTTAAAGAAACACAAAGAAACGGGCAACGTTGAGGATCGTAGACGCAGTGGTCGGCCAAGGAAACTTAGTGCAGCAGATGAAAGACACATCAAGCTTATTGCCCTTCGAAATCGGAAGATGTCCAGCAGTGCCATCAGCTCAGAACTGGCAAAAACCAGTGGGACCCAGGTACACCCATCTACTGTCCAGAGAAGTCTGGCCAGCAGTGGTCTTCATGGAAGAGTTGCATCCAAAAACCCATACATCCAACGTGGGAACAAGGCCAAGCGACTAAAGTATGCACGAAAACATAGGAACTGGAGTGCAGAACAATGGCAGCAGGTGCTCTGGACTGATGATTCAAAATTTGAAATATTTGGCTGTAGCAGAAGGCAGTTTGTTCGTCGAAGGGCTGGAGAGTGGTACAATAATGAGTGTCTTCAGGCAACAATGAAGCATGGTGGAGGTTTCTTGAACGTTTGGGGCTGCATTTCTGCAAATGGAGTTGGAGATTTGGACAGGATTAATGGTGTTCTTGTTGCTGCGAAATACAGGCAGATACTTATCCATCATGCAATACCATCAGGGAGGCGTATGATTGGCCCCAAATTTATTCTGCAGCAGGACAATGACCCCAAACATACAGCCAAAGTCATTAAGAACTATCTTCAGCGTAAAGAAGAACAAGAAGTACTGTAAGTGATGGCATGGCCCCCACAGAGCCCTGATCTCACCATCATCGAGTGTGTCTGGGATTACATGGAGAGACAGAAGGATGTGAGAAAGCCTACATCCACAGAAGATCTGTGGTTAGTTCTCCAAGAAGTTTGGAACAACCTACCAGCCAAATTCCTTCAAAAACTGTGTGCAAGTGTACCTAGAAGAATTGCTGCTGTTTTGAAGGCAAAGGGTGGTCACACCAAATATTGATTTGATTTAGATTTCTCTTTTGTTCATTCACTGCATTTTGTTCATTTATGAACATAAATGTTTAACACTTCCATTTGTGAAAGCATTCTTTGTTTACAGCATTTTTTAACACCTGCCTAAGGCTAGGGTCAGACGAACGCAGTGCGAACGCGCGTGCAGCCGCACTTTATCACAGCCGTAGTAGCAGCAAATGACGGCCAATGACTGCCAATATACGAATATACGCCAATACTGCCAATATACGCGTGATACCGCTAGTACTGACGTACAGAGTGCGCTGCGTCCACTAGCGGCATGTGTGCGTGATTAGGAGACGTCAGACGCTGCTAATGTCCGGCCAACATAACGTCCAGACGCAAAAATGTTTTTATTGATGATCCGTACAAAATCACAGACGAAAATGCGCATTGTATGATCGCTATCGCGTATTCCGTGAAAAAATATGTCCATTCTTTCGAACGCACTTTTTCACGGACGACGCGAAAAATGCATTCGTCTGACCCTAGCCTAAAACCTTTGCACAGTACTGCATATATTAATATTATCTCTATTCACTGGGTCAAGCACTCACCACAATGTCAGTCCTTGCTAGGCTTGTGCACCGATTTTTTTTTCGGTTCGATTTGTTCGGATGTTTAACATTTTCAATTCGGCTCGTTTTGACCGATTTCTGTTTCGATTCGGTTCGGTTCGACTCGTTTTTCGTGTACATTTTTTTTTCGGAATATCGACCATTTTTCGTATTTTCGGGTCACTTTGCTCGTTTTTGGTATCGGCTTTTCGTGATTTCGGAAATTTTCGTTTTTTTTGGAACGTCTGTTCTCCTCGTTTCAAAGTGTCTAACTCTATTCCTTTTGACGTGAACTACTATGGTTTACTTTTTTATACTTTATATATTTTTTTATAATAAATTTTTGGTTTGTTTTTCGGATCCGATAATTCATTCTGTCGATACGATAATTCTGGCGATTCTATCGTGTTTTTTTTTTTATTAAATAAAGATCCTTTCTTTCTTATGAATATACATTTCACAACTTTATTTAATCACATTAAAAAAATGGTATGAAAGCCAAGGAACAAAAAAAAATGAATAAAAGATTTAAAAAATGCTAAACTGACCCGAATGGTCTGACTTTAAAAATAAAAACCAGAACAAAGGGTTTTAAAACGGAAAAATAGTTGATCAAAATGATCTGAAACGAAAAAAAAACCAAATAAAATGATTTAAAACAGACCAAAAAAAAATTAACCCTTTCGCTGCTGAGGCATTTCACGGCTTCCCTTCACGCCTGTGTGCGGTCTGCTGCTGAGCTAATTTTTAACAGTTTCGCTCCTCTTGTTTAAACGCGTTTTGAAGCCTTATTTTATAATATGACCC
Organism: Leptobrachium leishanense; assembly: GCA_009667805.1. Lineage (NCBI taxonomy): Eukaryota > Metazoa > Chordata > Amphibia > Anura > Megophryidae > Leptobrachium > Leptobrachium leishanense. The sequence goes on from CM019066.1 coordinate 114,176,159, forward strand.
AGACATGTTATATATCGTTCTTTCCGGCAGACTCGGCAGATGATTCATAATATATCATTATCATATGTATGCGTCATGTCCTGTCTGTATATTATAACAAAAAATGCAATAAAATTAGAATTTTCAATGTTTGTTTTACAAGGTGTAAAGCGTTTTTTTCACATTTTAACATGCGAGTGTTTGCGGTTATATTTTATGAGTTGCATTTGTAAAAAAAAATTGAAATGGGGACTTGTTATATTTTTTTGGGTGAAAATTACACTATTTTTAACAAACGCACCCCATACAATAATCCTTAGTGCAGCATCATTGTTCACATTATAATTGAAATGGGAACATAAACATATTGCTGCAACCTGTTTATTTTTTTTTATATTTTAATTTTTTATAATTTTTAACATTGTCATGTTTGGTATTGTTGGAAAGGCCATGCTCTGGTCGATCCAAAGATACCAAACATTAACCAACCGATAGCTGCCGCGGATCGGGAGATAGGGGGTTCCAATGAACCCCCTATCTCCACCATTGGTCACAGTTAGGGGTTAACTCCAGAACTGACGTCATTGTGACGAGGTCTTGGGACTGTCGGCAGCTGCCGTTCCCCCACGCTGTTGTCTTCCTGCAAAGACGTGACCATGTTGGCGGGCAGCGTCTTAGCGGGCAGCGGTGGGAGACAGAGAGCTCATAGCTGGGAGGTGGTGTTGCGTGAAGCTGCAAACAGGGACAAATAAACTAGACCTGAGCCACACTAAGGATCTTTGGGTTGTGTCGGAGAAGACTTCACGCAGTGCTGCCATCAATATTTTTTGATAAATTCTTGGTTATACAATGAATGTGACTGTGGACAAAAATCCATGTTGTTGTGACATCGCCTAAGCTTAACAAAACCATGCCACGTCGGTAATCAAATCTCAAGGCAGTTCAACAAGGTTGTGTTAGTGTGTGACATTTTTTGGCCAGGCAGGCAGTGTAGAATGTGCACAGTCACATTCATGGCCACAAATATGTTGACAAATTTATGACAAAGGGTCCATAGAAATGTCAATAAATTTATGTACGTATAATTTTAACAGTGTGGAAACCAAGCAATACATATTAACTTATTAAGTAAGGAAAAGCAACGCACACAAACAGGAAAATATAGAAAAAATAGAAAATTTATTTACAACATGCCACGGATGGCAAACTGCCCAACTGGGGCACAAACAAACATAGGGGAGGAGGAGGCTGGTCTCACTGCCACTCCAGGATGTCAGCGGCATTGTTAATATGCTCCCGCAACTCCTGGAGCAACTCCTGGGTGGCATCTATGTTGGTGACAGCCAGGCGTAGCTCGCCGATCGCCATCTTATTCCTCATCCTGACACTGGAGGACCTGTCCGGTCTGGCTTCTCCTTCTATATATCCAATAAATGAAAGAAGGAAAATACAGTAAGTAAAGCAGGTTTCTATTTTTGACTGAAAGTCTTGAAAAAATATAACAGTAGTATTATTTATTATTATTCTTTATTTATAAAGCGCCAGCATATTCCGCAGCGCTGTACAATAAGCACAGTATAGTCAGGGTTACAATACATTGAACAACATTTGACAAACAGTACAGGAGGAGATGAGGGCCCTATTCCCGTAGGAACTCACAATCTAGCCTCCTGAGGCTCTGACTCCTCCTCCTCCTCCGACTCCTCCTCCTCCACCACCACCGTCAGCATCTCTTCCGGTGCTATATCTAAGAAATTAAAGAAATAAAAAATACAGTAAACAACAAAACTGATTTATTTTTGAACAAAAGTCGATGCAAAATACAACAGTAAAATAAAAACCTGGACTCGCGGCCTCCTGCTGCGGCTCCGGCTCCCTCTCTCCATCATCGCCCTCCTCCTGCTCCTCCTCTTCCTCCTCCTCCTGCTTCTCCTGCTCCTCCTCCTGCTCCTCTTGTGCTATACATAAAAAAATTAAATTAAAATACAGTAAACAAAAAATGTTTCTGTTTTTGACCAAAAGTCGTTGCAAAATAAAACAGTATATACCAGCACTGGTGGTCGCCCGTGGCTCCCCCTCCTCCTCCACTGGGGCACTGGTGCCCGCCGGGGCAGATGCTGCCTTTGCCTTCCTGTCTTCTGCCAAATCCAAAAAATAACACGTAAATAATGCAGACTGGAAAAAATGGTATATCTATACAATATATTGCCGAAAGTATTGCGACACCCCTCCACTACCAGCTTGACCCACCACTACTCCCATCTCATAGTTCTAAAGTCACAAAATATTTATTTATTTCCTCTGCACATAGACATATATTACCGTTCAATTATATATTTTTTTCAGAAGTAAACATCACGTTTATTCAATAAAAACTATTATTTGTGTTGTGTGCGTACAAAACGCATTGTGCTGACTGCTTTTAGTTATTTTATAGATGGCCTCAGCCTCAGTTTCACTTTCAGTTTCTGCTAATAAAACTGTGGATATTGCAGAATACAACAGAAATCCGCCATTTTGTTTTGAAATTTGGATCCAAAGCATTCAATGACACTGCTGCAGCAAACTGAATTGCTGCGCTGCAACAATTCAGCAGCTGCTGAGGATGTATTGAACGCGGCTCTGTTTGGATGCACTTTCAGAAGAACTACATGTCCCATCCTACCACTTAGCAGAGACGCAGAGATTTTTGTTGATGCGCAGGTGGGAGCCAATATTGGGCAAGCTGCGGGTCATCTCGTATGCATCACTCAATCACAACAACCTCCCCCCCCAGCACACTACAGTACACAGTGCCAAAAGAAATCCAGCATTGTAACTTCATCTACATACATCAAATGTCACAATTTTCACGAATACGTAAAATCACAAAAAAGAAGAGCTATGGCAAAAATGCATGTATGACGAGTTGTGAAAACGCAAAGCTATACACAATCACATTGCATGAAAAAAGGACTAGATAAATCAACATATTTCTGTGCACATTAGCACATGCAAGCACATTATTATTATTATACAGGATTTATATAGCACCAACAGTTTGCACAGCACTTTACAATATAACATGACACTTACGTTTGGCTATGACGCGACGGATGTGCCTCAGCTGCTCCTGCTCGCGTGCCTTGAGGTCGGACCAGCGTTTTCGGAGCTGGTCCTTCGTCCGGTCCTTCCCGAACAGCTCCAGGATGGTGGTTCGAAGCTTATCAAGGATACGATCCTTGCGGGTGTTATTCTTCCTGCCGTAAGGGCCGGCAGTCGTAATCTTTTTTATCAAAGATGCGGACCAGCTCCAACATCTCCTCAAATGCCATGTTGCTGGCCCGCTTCTTCCTGGGTGGTGTCTCTGGGGTGGAAGCAGATGAGGAGGTGTCCGAATGGGACTCGTCTCTACTTCTTTCAGCCATGATAAATAAAATCAATATTTTTTGGCCTGTCAATAAAGTTATCAAAACTGGCTCAATAAAGTTACGACATCCGCGCGCGCGCATGCGCGACCCGCGGACGAATCGGATCCGACCCAATTACGAAGGAATTATCGTATCTACAGAATTTTCGGATCATTGGAAACAAAAACAAGTGCTATGCATTTACAAATACAAAATTTACAGAATTAGCGATATAACCGATAATAGTTAAATATACGATGTCCAGAATTACCGAAATGGAACCGAAATCACGAATGGAACCGAAATCATGAATAGAACGAAAATAAATTTCGATTTGACACATTTCAAGTCCATTCGAAAATTCCGAAAATATTTCGTTTCAGCTCGGAAAACTTTTCGGATCTGTCGGTTTTCGGGTCCGATCCGATTCGGAAAATCGGCCGGATCCGAAAACACGGATTGGGAAATTTCGTGAAAATTCCGAAATTCCGAAACCCGAAACGCACATCCCTAGTCCTTGCCTGGTGCTGCTGTCTCACAAAAAATCCATATATCTGCAATAAGAGATACACTCTGGGACTCTTAAGTAAAAACAAAAAACTTTATTTAATCCATATATAGATCATAAAAAAGAAGAAACACCTCCACAAGGAAGGTAGACAATCACCCCACCCCAAAGTAACAATTAACTCCGGGCATGGACACTCCTAAGTAGGACTAAACCTGATTTATAATGAAAAGAGAGTGAGGGATAAACCCTCAAATAGCGAATAGAAGTGCTAATTTAAAACATAACTTTTATTAATTATAATTGATACACACATATTGGACCGACAAATATAAAAACATAGACACAAAACACGATGTGAAGCTAAGAGATGGATATGTCTGTATAATTAGCACATTGCCAAATGGCAACCCTAGGGTACAGATGACATGTATATAAATATACCAGAAATGTGGATTCACAATTTAGATTAAGAGGCTGAAAATTACCAGTTGCTGCATATAACGTTGGAACATACAACGAGATTTTATAAGAAATGCAAAAATTCGATTCACAATTTCAAACTATACTGCTAATCACTGCAGATCAGATTTAATGCGTTCAAAATGGCAAAAATATATATATATATATATATATATATATGAAGCGCACAGGGTGCAAATTGCTGATAACAGGTTGAAGCGTTAGAGACTGCAGATTGGAATTTCCAAGGTTATAGGATGCCAGAATATGGAACAATATTCAAGACGTTCATTTGGCCTGGCTACCTTGTATTGAGAAATTAGAGACTGCTAGTCAGCAGTTCCACAGCAACAAACGATTCCACTGTGCTTCAAGATATGTATCAACCATCGAACATATAACCGCACAGTGCTGAATAGTCTTTAAAGCCAAAAGCAAAACATTTCACATTCAACTGTCCCTAAAAAGGCTCAATAAATTCTACCATCTCCCTACCAAATCACAACGCATGACAATTTTAAAAGAACACAAGACTCGACACGTGTTTCGCCGGTGCTAGACCGGCTTCATCGGGAGTCAGACAAATTGTGAATGATAACGGTACCATGTGTTGCTGTAGCTGGTTAAATACCCTCTCGGGAATCGGGTCACATGAATAGGGGCACCAATCGTTACTTAATTTGAAGAAGACTGCACCGGTTCTAATAATGCCGGTTCGGCTAACGCTGGATTGAAAGACCCATTCATTGGTCTGGTACGCCATGTGATCATAAAGGGCCAATCGATTCCATAGAATGACGTATAAGCCAAAGGGTACCCACTCGACTAGTACTGTGTTTACAGTGTATAAGGCCAATGATTCCTGCATTACCACATGTCAATATCGCTATTAAAAAATCTAATAGTATTAACGTACAGATGACAGCTGGACAAGTACTAAGTATTATCAATCTATCCAATTCCCATTTAAATTCTAATCACATCAGTGTTTTGAGCAAAGGTCTATCTTATGACCCACGACCATCTGTTAACAAATTTGAGTGGACAAAGGACGTGCATCTCTTTGGTCGTAAATTGGCTCTACATAAATTGTATACAACTAAAGATGAAGTTAGAGCCAGAAACATGGGTCTGGAATATACCGATTTACCAGTGCTACAAGACCTCATAGACTTGATGGACGAACCCACGATTACAAAAATAGGTCTGACAGAATTGAGACCAAAAAGTAAATTTACCCCCAATCTTAGGGATTTTGGGAATGTTGATCTATTCTGTAAACTTGTCTGTACCGATATTGATAAACTAGACACGTGTGAGGTCTTAGTCTCACATACTGACAACCTTCCAATTGAGGAACGAAAGCTCTTTTTGATCTGGAGAAAGATAATAATCTGGTGATAAAACAATCAGATAAAGGGGGCAATGTTGTATTGATGGCCACAATGAGTTATAAAAAAATGGTCATGACTGTTTTAAAAGATGAATCCACATATGAAAAACTAACTAGTGACCCTACCTCTACTTATCTAGCACAATTACGATCGCTGGTGAACTCGGCATTTGACAACTCTGTAATCTCTAAAACAGAACGTGATTTCTTGATTCCATGCAACCCCACTGTTGCGACTTTTTACTGTATCCCAAAAATTCACAGAGATTCCCATGAACCTCCCGGACGTCCTATTGTTTCGGGTAATGACAATCTAACTCAGAATATGAGTATCTTTGTGGATAAAATTCTACGGAAATATGTTGTAGCTTTACCATCATACATTAGAGATACGAAACAGGTGTTACAAACCCTAAAGGCAAAAAATATTAGGCAGGATGTACTGCTATGTTGCCTAGATGTCGAATCACTGTATTCATGTATCCCACATGATTTAGGTCTACTACATATTAAAAAAATACTTGAAAAGAACGATGCTTTGTTGGATACAACCATACAATTTGTGATGTCAGCGCTCAAATTCATTTTGACACACAACTTCTTTGTTTTTGATGGTCAATATTACCACCAGATCAGGGGAACAGCCATGGGCTCTTCTTGTGCACCCTCATATGCAAACCTATTCTTGGGTATATGGGAAGAAGAGTTTGTTTTTGGGGAGAACTTGAGAATGTAAAAATCCAAGATTGATATGTGGTCCCGTTATATTGACGATATATTCGTGACCTGGAAAGGCACGGAAATGGAGTTTAGGGATTCTGTGGTCAATTTGAATGATAATCCTCTGAATCTCAAATTTACCTTCGAGATTCAGAGTGAGGAAATCAATTTTTTGGATGTTAATAGTGTGAAGACTGACACTGGAGAAATATCCACCTCTCTATATCGTAAGAAGACTGCCTCAAACAATCTGTTGCATTGGAATAGTTTCCATCCTGAACCACTTAAAAGGGGTATTCCCCTCGGGCAATATCTGCGGTTACGCAGACTTTGCTCTACCGATGAGGAATTTGTGGTGAAATCACAGACCTTAAGACGTGATTTTAGGGAGAAAGGTTACCCCAATCGCTGTCTCAAAAGGGCGTTCCAACGTGCCCTGTCGTTATCTAGAGACAAGCTTTTGGAAGATCACACAAAACCTGACACTAAACTTATAAGATGTATAGGGACTTTCGATGCAGGTTGGGACCATGTCAAGAAAATCATGGACCGTTATTGGCCTCTACTAACACTTGATTCTCAATTAGTAGATGTACTAACGGATAGGGCGTCAATTACTGCAAGGCGAAGTCGAAATCTGAGGGATAGGTTGGTTCACAGTCATTTTGCCACGTCATCCCCTAATAAAACCCATACATGGCTCTCTAGGGATCTGCGAGGCACATACAAGTGTGGCCGTTGTGTAGCATGCACTTACATCCTGAAATCCTCCAAAAGTTTGAAATTCGTTCCTTTTTTAACTGTAATTCTGCCGGTATTGTGTACCTTGCCTCATGTATATGTGGTAAAAAATATGTAGGAAAAACCTTACGTCCATTTAAAAGACGAATTATGGAACATGTCCATTCCACCAGGAGACTACAGGAGACCCCGATATCACGGCATCTAGTCCAGTATCATGAGAGCAATGCAAAGGTCTTAAATTTCTGTGGCCTGGAATCAGTACCATTATCACCTAGAAAAGGTGACTTCGATTTGAAGTTACGCCGTAGGGAATGTTGGTGGATTTATCAGTTACGCACTTTGGCCCCTCTTGGTCTGAATGAGGGCTTTTCTTTTTCACCATTTATTTGAATGTATATGATATCTCCCTTGTTATAACATCTATTAGCTATGACCATCCATCCATTCACTGAGCGGACATACCGTCTGAATGAAAATGACACTCATATTCAACTATATTGTATCCTTTCTGTACGACTTATTTCTCCTGGTTACATATATGACCACGTGGTACATGGATCTTTGTTCATCCATTTTTCCCCTTTATATGATTCTTTTGTTTGCATACATGCCCATTAATAATATGCCTTTTGAGCTACTGTATAGGCATTTGCCGTTTCCACCGGGTATTCCCTTGGGTCTCATGGGTCATATGGTATGTCATTGATCCCATTGGTTCTTCAGAGTCATGCGGTGCGCCTGGCCAATCATTGGCCTTATACACTGTAAACATAGTACTAGTCGAGTGGGTACCCTTTGGCTTATACGTCATTCTATGGAATCGATTGGCCCTTTATGATCACATGGCGTACCAGACCAATGAATGGGTCTTTCAATCCAGCGTTAGCCGAACCGGCATTATTAGAACCGGTGCAGTCTTCTTCAAATTAAGTAACAATTGGTGCCCCTATTCATGTGAGCCGATTCCTGAGAGGGTATTTAACCAGCTACAGCAACACACGGTACCGTTATCATTTACAATTTGTCTGACTCCCGATGAAGCCGGTCTAGCACCGGCGAAACACGTGTCGAGTCTTGTGTTCTTTTAAAATTGTCATGCGATGTGATTTGGTAGGGAGATGGTAGAATTTATTGAGCCTTTTTAGGGACAGTTGAATGTGAAATGTTTTGCCTTTGGCTTTAAAGACTATTCAGCACTGTGCGGTTATGTGTTCGATGGTTGATACATATCTTGAAGCACAGTGGAATCGTTTGTTGCTGTGGCACTGCTGACTAGCAGTCTCTAATTTCTCAATACAAGGTAGCCAGGCCAAATGAACGTCTTGAATATTGTTCCATATTCTGGCATCCTATAACCTTGGAAATTCCAATCTGCAGTCTCTAACGCTTCAACCTGTTATCAGCAATTTGCACCCTGTGCGCTTCATATATATATATATTTATATTTTTGCCATTTTGAACGCATTAAATCTGCAGTGATTAGCAGTATAGTTTGAAATTGTGAATCGAATTTTTGCATTTCTTATAAAATCTCGTTGTATGTTCCAACGTTATATGCAGCAACTGGTAATTTTCAGCCTCTTAATCTAAATTGTGAATCCACATTTCTGGTATATTTATATACCTGTCATCTGTACCCTAGGGTTGCCATTTGGCAATGTGCTAATTATACAGACATATCCATCTCTTAGCTTCACATCGTGTTTTGTGTCTATGTCTTTATATTTGTCGGTCCAATATGTGTGTATCAATTATAATTAATAAAAGTTATGGTTTAAATTAGCACTTCTATTCGCTATTTGAGGGTTTATCCCTCACTCTCTTTTCATTAATCCATATATAAAAGATTATATCTGATCCTGCGTTTCGGCTTGTTCTGAGCCTTGATCAAGGCTCAGAACGAGCCGAAACGCCGGATCAGATGTAATATTTTATATATGGATTAAATAAAGTTTTTTGTTTTTACTTTAGAGTCCCAGAGTGCATCTCTTACTGCAGATAGAAAATATATATGTATATTTTTTTTTCTAAGTGACTTTCCTCACTTTCCATGCGTTGATCCTCCTCTTCGGCTCAGGGACTTCCAAACCCAGAAGTCCCTGAAGCTTTTCTGCACAGTTTGTGCTCCTATACAACTTGCATTCACTAAACACGGAGCGGTTATATGGGGGGGGTATTCACTAAACACAAAGGGCAGTATTACATTCTGCCCGCTAAAATGGGAATGCTAAGAAGGAAAACCTGTGCCTCAGGATGCTTGATGCAGCACTAAGTGCCGCCACAAGCATCCCCTCCATGGAGTCCATAGGACTCCATTGAGACTTCCGCTGCCAGTCACATGACCTGCAGGATCTCGTCTCACGAGATCCAGCAGGTCAGCGGAGTGATCGCGGAGGGAGACTGGGGGACCTTTATCCCCAGTCTCCCTCTGCTCCCAGTGGCCAGAAGAGGCGGAAGGAGCCTCCTTTCTCGCTGCGGGCTGAGAGGTGAGTATGTGATTTTTTGGGGGGGGGGATTTGACTGATTTCTGCAGAGGCCATTTCATTTAGCACCAGCTCCTACCTGTTGGTAACATTTGAGTTAACTGCAGTGGGACGGTAATTAACGGTAGGACTTTGTAATCCTTCCTAACGCTAATTAACACTTTGCGCTCCCCATGTTAAGCATAGGGAGCACGAAGTACAATAAACTTGAGCTGAAAAGCGCAAGATCCGAATCGCTAATGTTTTTTTTAACCCATTAGTGTACGGAATGTAATATGGTCAGCCTGCGCTAAGGCAACCAGAGCTAACATTAACACAGCTGAGCACTAAGTATCTAATAGGGTCCAAAATCTTAGGCTCCAGGCTCAGAGATCTTAATCCGCCCCTGCGCGTTTCCATAGTTGGAGTGGGCCAGTCTGGATGAAGTCCAGGGACAAATTTTTGTCCCAGTCCAGCCCTGGTACTTTGAATATATTTATACTGTATATGTTGTGTTAACCCCCCTGACGGTTTTCCCAAGTGTGGCTCGGGGTTAACTTTTTGTACCGAAAGCGGTATACCCGAGCCACACTCGGGCTGGATACATACATGTCCTGCGCTCCCTCCCTGATCCCCGCAGTCTCCTCCAGCCACTTGAGATTTCATACTGCCTGGTTCTCTTCTCATGAGGAGTGAACCAGGAAATGTGGCGTCGCAATTGGCTGCAGTGTGACTCGGGGACAGCGAAGGAGCACAGGACATGTAAGTATCAGCCTGAGTGTGGCTCGGGGATACCGCTTTCAGTATTGAAAGTTAACCCCTGAACCACACTTATACCGCTAGGGGACCAGAATAAATTGGACTGATTCTGACAAATAAAATATGTCAGAATCGGACCGCCAGGGAGGTTAATCACATGCTTGTCTAGTCACATGAGCTTATGTTAATTAATCACATGATTGTGGTGTACCAATGAGATATGCTTTGGTTTTTATATACTTTGATAAGAATATGGTGATATGCATGACTAAGGCCTAAAGACTGAATTGTCATAATTTGTCCTCTGAAATATATGGAATAAAGATTATTTGATTTTGCAATTACCCTGGAGCCAGCTTCCATTTTCTACTTTTAGACTTGTGTTTTTTGAGAGTGGTGATCCCACATGGGAGTAGTGGCTCAGATTTACCAGGTCTGTTGAGCCAGAGGATGTTGTATTAGATTGACCTTATTATCACAGCAGGAAATTATCAGGTCTATACAAAGAAAGGTGAAACTCAGGAGAATGACTGGAGAAGTGAAACTTCTAGGTCAATATAGCCAAACCAGAAAGATTCTCCCATTTATTTCACTTTCCAAATCAGCTATTTGCTCTAGATTGTTCTCTTCTGCGAATTCTCCTGAATTTCATTTCTTTCTTTGAATAGACCTGTGTGTAACATCTGTCTATAGTTTTCAGATTTGCTAAGTGGATTTAAGGAAATGTTGAGTGTTTGCCTAGAAAACGAGAGCATAATCGAAAATACAGAGAAGAGAAGCACATTCCACTATACTTCATCCAGGTTGAGTACACCGGAGTCCACAGACAGACACACAACCAAAAAAGAACTGGTCACATCAGATGGGTATGTCACAATGTGACATATCTCGATCCTGTGTAGTGCACCCATTTTAAATTTGTGATTCTACTGTATAGTCAGGGATTTAATAAGCGCTTCCTTGTATCTTCCGTTGTGTATGTCACAATGCGGTGTAGGGATTTATATGAAAATGCAACATTTCAATCCTTTCCATGGACGTTTATCAAGCTTGGTACAGGACCTTGACTAGGACCGAAACATTGCTTTTTCCGTTAAAACCCTACTTCTGCTTATTACATACCCACCTGATGTGACCCATTCTTATTCTATGGTTGTAGAAAACCAGAAGAATCATACCCACACCTTATCAGTCTTTTAAGAAATCCTTCAAAACCCTTTCCTGTTTTTTTTCAAAATAGTGTATCGAATTCATGATCTCACCTTCCAACATCATTATGCTTCATAGCTTGCCTTCAGGGGTGGACTGACCATTAGGGCAATAGGGCACTGCCTGAGGGCCCTGGCGTAGGAGGGGACCCCATGAGGGACCCACATTGGCAATGAGCCCCTGCATGTGGCGGTGAGGTGGAGGGCACACTGGCATGCCAGAACCCAACAATGGGTGTCCCAATGTTCTACTATCCTCCAGATGCCCCAAGTCTTATCAGTCGACCCCTGCTTACTTTACTACCATGCCTGTCACCATTTATAATACAAATGTTAGTATAGAAATCTTTACTACTAATAAAATGGTTACTCCTCTTGTTCTCCTCCACCCAACTTCTCTAGATTGTAAGCTCATCTGAGCAAGACTCTCTATTGCCCTTGTAATTAAATGTTGTAATTAAATGATCTGCCTAATGTCTGCAAAGCCGCAACTGTACACATGCATGCAAACTACACTGTAATCTATACCAGCAAACCAAATCTCCCGCAGCTGGAGGCCGTGCTGGAAGAACAATTCACATAGGTAGAAAAGTGGATCGCAGATAAAAAAACTTTTTTTAAATACTGACAAAACTGTTACGATGCTCTTTGGAACAGCACCTAAACTACATAAATTGCAAAATCCCCATCTATGGGAAAAAGCAAAAAAATTAATTGGGCAGAGGCTGTCATGTCAGCAGATGTACCCAAAATATTAAAGGTGCATGAAATTTTATGGGATAGTCATTATGTTTAAGTTATGGAATTTCCAAGAATGTACAAGTAAACAAAGATGGACCAATAGCAAATGCGTTCCTCATCATGTTATGCTAAATGTGTTTGGGGTGTGTCACATATTGGGAAGGAGTCTCTGAAAAAAGTTCCAGTATCTATACTTGAATAGTGCTAAATACTATGCCAAATCGGACCAAAATAAAGCCTGTGTTGCTTTTTTAAATTATTATTCTTGAGGTCTTAACTTCTTAACATCTCATTTGTAATTTCTTGTTATACTTATTCCAAAATGATAGGGAGAAAATAAAAACCAGTCAAAGACATTGACAATGATTAAATAAGACATTGAATTTCCGTGTCCATTGTGTGTGGCAATGAAACTCTAGATTTATGTATTTCAACATTTGTCTATTTCAGGAAGTTTATACTATGGTGATTGCTGCAGACTCAAAACATATTTGTCTATGAAAATACCTGTTTCTTTATATGGAAAATAACAAAATAACGTTCCTATATGTAACTATAATATTATGCAGAATACGTAGTGAACTAATCATATTGTAAGTCAAGTGTTTTGTTACAAGTGCACGGGTGGCATGTGCTCCAGAACTTTGTGATTATCAATGTTTTGTTTTTTAATTGGGCTTCGGGTGCAGCTTTTAATGACTCCATGAAGAAAATATATTGTATAATGAGTACTACTATCTTGTCATTTTGGGGGGTAGTTTTAGCCTTGGTGTACTTGGTGGTTTTTTTCAAGTCGTTGTATAAGGTGAGTAGGTGCTGTACAGGATGGAGTTTCACTGAATTGCATCATTTATCTTCAGTGGGATATTATGTCTAGTTGCTGTGTTCAACACTGAGCTGTAACAAACTGGAGACACCTCCAGTGGCGTAACCAGAGTTATGGGCGCCCGGGGCAGATATTCCCCCCCCTCATTATATAAACGTACACTCTGGTTATAAGCAGGCCCGGACCGGGACAAAATATTGGACCCCCAGAATTATATACACTGGACCCCCAGAATTATATACACAGGCACTGGACCCCCAGAATTATATACACAGGCACTGGACCCCCAGAATTATATATACAGGCTCTGGACCCCACTCCCAGCACATATCCCTTGCAGCTATGCAGGTGTGGGCTGCCCAGTGCACCCTTTCCATGCTGCCAGAACACACGTGGCACCCCATCTGCACAACCCTGCAAACCTTTTCCATACCATGGGCCCAGGGTACCCCCTCCAGCTCACACATGGAAATATTGCCCCCCAGCTCACACATGGAAGTATTGCCCCCCCAGTTCACATGGATATATATTGCCCCAGCTCACACATGGAAATATTGCCCCCCAGCTCACACCCATGAATATATTTTCCCCCAGCTCTCATCCATGGATATATTTGCCCCCCCCAGCTCTCACCCATGGATGTATTTGCCGCCCAGCTCTCACCCATGTATGTATTTGCCCCCCAGCTCTCACCCATGGATGTATTTACGCCCATCTCTCACACATGGATATACAGTCAGGTCCAGAAATATTGGGACAGCGACACAATTCTAACATCTTTGGCTCTATACACCACCACAATGGAGTTGGATTGAAACAAATACAATGTGCTTTAACTGCAGACTGTCAGCTTTAATTTGAGGGTATGTACATCCAACTCAGGTGAACGGTGTAGGACTTACAGCAGTTTGCAGATGTGCCTCCCACTTGTTAAGGGACCAAAGGTAATGGGACAATTGGCTTCTCAGCTGTTCCATGGCCAGGTGTGATATTCCTTCATTACCCCAATTACAATGTGCAGATAAAAGGCCCAGAGTTCATTTCAAGTGTGCTATTTGCATTTGGAATCTGTTGCTGTCAACTCTCAAGATGAGATCCAAAGAACTGTCACTATCAGTGAAGCAAGCCATCATTAGGCTGAAGAAACAAAACAACCCCATCAGAGAGATAGCAAGAACATTAGGCGTGGCCAAAACAACTGTTTGGAACATTCTCAAAAAGAAGGAACGCACCAGGGAGCTCAGCAACACCAAAAGACCCGGGAGACCACGGAAAACAACTGTGGTGGATGACCGAAGAATTCTTTCCCTGGTGGAGAAAACACACTTCACAACACCCATGGATGTATTTGCCCCCAGCTCTCACACATGGATATATTTGCCCCAGCTCTCATCCATGGATGTATTTGCCCCCAGCTCTCACACATGGATGTTTTTGCCCCCAGCTCTCACACATGGATATATTTGCCGCCCAGCTCTCACACATGGATATATTTGCCCCAGCTCTCACACATGAATGTATTTTCCCCCAGCTCTCACACATGAATGTATTTGCCCCATCTCTCACCCATGGAAGTATTTGCCCCCAGCTCTCACACAAGGATATTTTAGCCCCCCAGCTCTCACACATGGATATATTTGCCACAGCTCTCACCCATGGATGTATTTGCCCCTAGCTCTCACACATGGATGAATTTGCCCCCAGCTCTCACACATGGATATACTTGCCCCCAGCTCTCACACATGGATATAGTTGCCCCCCAGCTCACACATGGATATATTTGCCCCCCAGCTCTCACACATGGATATATTTGCCCCAGCTCTCACACATGGATATATTTGCCCCCAGCTCTCACACAAGGATATATTTGCCCCAGCTCTCACCCATGGAAGTATTTTCCCCAGCTCTCACACATGGATATATTTGCCCCCCAGCTCTCACACATGGATATAGTTGCCCCCCAGCTCTCACACATGGATATATTTGCCCCAGCTCTCACACATGGATTTATTTGCCCCCCAGCTCTCACACATGGATATAGTTGCCCCCCCCAGCTCTCACACATGGACGTATTTGCCCCCAGCTCTCACCCATGGAAGTATTTGCCCCCAGCTCTCACACATGGATATATTTGCCCCGGCTCTCACACATGGATGTATTTGCCCCAGCTCTCACACAAGGATATATTTTCTTCCCAGCTCTCACACATGTATATAGTTGCCCCCCAGCTCTCACACATGGATATATTTGCCCCAGCTCTCACACATGGATGCATTTGCCCCCCAGCTCTGACACATGGATATTTTTGCCCCAGCTCACCTCTCCTCGTCATTGCCGGCGGCCGCGTGCTTTTCCTCCTCGAGCGGTCACCAGCATAATAAGCTCTGCTGCGCGGCTGGGGATCTAACCACCAGCCAGATCTCGCGAGATCGCGGCTGGCTGGTGGATAGATCCCCAGCCAGGCGGCAGAGCTTTATGCTGGCAGCCGCTCGTAGGATAGCAAAGCGGTCACTGGCAATTGCCCCCCCCCCCCGCGCTCACTTTGTCAGGCTCGGTCCACAGCGGGAACCTGCGTTCCTGCAGGACTCGAGCCCTGCCCCCCCTCGGCCCGGCGCACCCGCACCGGCTGCCCCCCGTTTGTTACGCCACTGGACACCTCACATTATAAACTTCATAGAAATACTGCATGATACGCAGGCTTCAAACATGCATAAAAAAAACGGTAAGATTGTGGAGCTATATGACTCTTATCTTAAAAGTACTGGAGCATGCAGAAAATCATGGCAATGACGACATCACTCAGAATTTGTCCTAATATTGATGAGTCTTTTCCTCACTCTAAAAGGGTAGATTAAAATTGCATTATAGCTTAACTAGGTGTTAAGCCTGCCCGTAGGGCAGTCTATTGTTGTTGCCAGCTCAGAATTCGTGTCCACATATATATTTTTTTTTTGAGAAAGGATTTTACAAGGAAGGATACATTGAGATTTCTTTCTATTTGCTTTTCAATGTCCTATCCAAGAGTATCTCTATATATATAAATGAATTTGTAACGCGTCCATCACTGTCCTGTCCGTGGGGGAGGGCCGAGTGAGCACCTGTGATGGGTGCGCGCGCAGCTGACTGGGATTATAGGTATTACAGTCTTTACTGCTTTGAAATTTCGTATCATAGAAATCTGTCCATAAAGATCCAAACAACGCTGATCTGGGGTGAGCGCCATAGCGCCCGTTACAGAGAGTCAATGAGGACGTTCCCTGCACGTCCTCCGCAGTGAAAGGGTTAAGCAATGGAGGCTTTGCAATAAGGATGGTTATGATAGTGAACTAGCGATTATTGTAAACAATGATAGAAAACAAAAAAATAACACAAAAGCGTGGCTACCATGGAGTGGGCTTACCGGGGTCGTGCTAGTGGCTGGGTGCTTCAAAGAAAAGGATCCGTGATCCAATGAGCATATACTAAGAAGTCACAATCGGCAACACCAGGCACATTGCAAAATGGTCCTTTATTCAAAGATAGCCGCAGGGGCAATATAAAACGACATTTTGGCTTTCGCCTTCAACATGATGTGCCTGGTGTTGCCCATTGTGACGTCTTAATGATAGAAAACAAACAATCAGCAGTAAATAAGGCCAAAATAAGACAATGATTGCCCCTGGTTATATAATACTAACCATCCAATAAATTGACCCAAAAAGAAGAATATAATGCATCAAATTGTCATTTTTTAGCAAATGTGTGACACCCTCTAGTCACTCTAATTATGAAATGTTTGCGCTTATGTAGTATAACAGTAATAAGATACACAAACTCAAAATATAGCAACATGCAAGGAGATTTTCAAGTTTTTTTCTAACTCTGAAACCTGGGCTACATATTAGAGACATAAACTTTTTTTAAAAAAAACAAACTTTCAGACCGTAAAACATTTTCAGAAACGTAGGTTTAAAAACCAAGGTGCACATTACAAACGTTGAACTTTATGATAATCAAGTGCATGCCGCTACATAGGCAAAATCCAAGATATATATCTTCTACAAAATAATACACATTAACAAAATGTGCAAGTGTAGCCCTAAATAGGGGACCAGCTCTCTCAACCCCACCAGGCACATAAATGACAAATGATGCTCAACTAAAGAAGCCCCCTCAGGCTAGGGTCAGACAAAAGCAGTTTTAACGTGCGTTTAGACGCACGAAATCACGGCCGTGCTAGCAGCAAATGACGTCCAATGCCGGGGAACACACGAAGTACGGCCGCACGAAAGTTCGTCCGCGCAACGCAAGTGGCAAACGAACACATTTTTTCTAGAACGTCAAACCTCTAGTACGGACGTACAGAGTGCGCTGCGTCCGCTAGAGGCATGTGTGCGTGATTGGGAGACGTCAGACGCTGCTAATGTCCGGCCAACATAACGTCCAGACACAAAAAGTGTTTTATTGATGATCCGTACAAAATCACGGACGAAAAAGCGCATCGTATGACCGCTATCGCGTATTCCATGAAAAAATGCGTCCATTCGTTCGAACGCACTTTTTCACAGACAACGCGAAAAATGCGTTAGTCTGACCCTAGCCTTAGGTAATTTTGAGTGAGTAGTCCCACAATGCTCAAACATGAGATAAAACACATGGATATACAACACTACCCTTATCTGCCTTAATGCATCATTAATGTGTTTGCTGGTGGTGATGGGAGTTTTGTGAATGAGTTGAAGTTGTATATGTTTTCTGCTGCCTCAGTTACTTTAAGCACTATTATTGTAATGTGATGCTATACTTTGCAGATTCACAGAGTGAGGATGCTGAATGATAAAGCACTTAGCAAATAATTAACACCTATCATCTGCTGCATCACTCGGGTTTCCATGACCAAGCAGCTGTACACAAGCTTTACATCAAGATGTGTAATGCCAGGCGTCCGCTGGAGCCGGCTCTCCTAAATTAATACATTCAGTATTCTCCTTTTGCCAGTACAGTTGAAGTAGGTAAGTGGTCTTACATTGTGTCCACCATTCGTAGTTTACTTCAAATGTAGAACATATTACTCATTCTATTAAATCAAAACACAATTTGAGAACTATAGTTTCAATGAATTCAAAGGTTCCTAAAGTGAATGCAGCATAAATCATTATTCACATTATAATAAATTTATTATTGCAGAAGTCATTTAAACATCCCAGCAATTCCAAGAACTAATTCACAGAGCTCATGTGCTACATTCCCCATATGCAGCATGGAACTCTGGGTAAGACATACAAATTACATTTGCAATTTCTCATTTTTTGCATCCTGAGTCTGTTTTAACCTCCCTGGTGGTCTAATTTTTTCAAAATTTTGTGTCTAAAAGCGTTTCAATTTTTTTGGAAAGGAAATTTGTTGTTTTATATAGTAAGCCTGTATTCCATAGGTATAAATCACTGAAATCCGTGTAAGCAAGCGTCAAGTAAACACACGGAGTCAGATAAAGTTTGAAACACGAAATAATAATATATTATCCCAAAAATAATTATCCAAAATAATGCAAATAAATTATATTCAATAATAAAATCAAACCAAAAACACTGAAATCTTTCAGAAAACAAGGGTGCAATATTAGTCTCCGCATATTGCCTCAGTGTAAACATCTTTGGTATGATATATTCTTTCAATTATGCACACTCTTATTTATACAGCGACATTTATGATGCTTACAGCATCAATAATTATATTTTCATATAAGAGATCTTTATGTGTATGGTCTGTTTCTGATCTGTTAGTGCCACCTAGTGGCTGTTCATGAGAACTGCATGTTAGGGACTTTACGGTGAAAGAATTTTTGTTTTACATTTTGCTGCCTGGTCACGCCCCCCTGCATCTCGTGACTCACAGGGAGCCTTACCAGGAAGCAAGTCGCCGCGATCACACTGCGGGGGACAGCGAGGGAGTGCAGGAGGAGGTGAGTATACGCCCGAGTGTGGCTCGGGGTTACCGTTCGCGGTAGTAAAATTTAAACCCGAGTCACACTCGGGAATACCATCAGGGAGGTTAACTATATAAATATGTTGGAGAGCCATCAGTGAACGTTATTGTATAGTAGTGGTAAAATATGAGGAGGACAGTTATAGTGTAACATGTATAGTATATATTAGTATGCAACCATTAATATATATTTTTACCTGCGTACATTGTTTATATGAGTCAATGATGAATATTTAGTTGGGCATCTTTGAGTGTCTACTGTGTTCTGTATTAAATATATATATATATATATATATATATAAATATATGTACTAGAGATCAAAACATAGAAAGCGTGATGTACCTTCCCAGGGAGAGCTCCGTCAGGCTAGTGGAGAAGTTCTGGATTGATTATGCATGATTAAGTTCTTGTAGGACCGAAACGTCGCATTTTTACCTGCTGTATTATTTGTTTTTCAATAAACTTTCCGTTGGAGATATCTGTGTTGAACGCTTCTGTGGATTTATATATATATATATATATGTATTTATATAATTAATTTGTATGTTTTAACATCCTACCCTATTTTATCTATTGTACACCTACTGTAAATTGAAATCTCACTAACAAGTTAATTAATATAGTGAACCTCTGTACTTAATAATAATAATCTATAATACAGTAATAATTGGTCTGGTCTGAAATATTAACATTGTGTGCGATAGAGATGCCCTAATTTATGTACCTACTGCGAGTTTTCGCTTAACATAAAAACGTATTTTTTGTAGCTTTTCTGCCATTAGCGATTTTCTCATGCAACGTCAAAATGCGATGTATAGTGGTTTGGCTATGTCTGCACACAAAGGGTTTGACTCCCATTCTAGTTGCATCAATCGACCTTTAGTGAATCCCGCCTTTGAGTGATTTTCGACCTCTTTAATGTCCTCATCATCCTTTTAGTGGAAACAGAAGCCCCAAAGACTTGAAGTATAAATGGCTGATGGAGAGTGAGCTTTGTACCTCCCTTACCTCATCTAAGCCTCTTTTTAACACCACATGCATCTACCAAACTATTTGTTTGTTATACACACTTAATAAATAAAAAAATCAACTAGGACAAAAGAATATATTCCAAAGATATAGTACTATACACCCCAGATATTTGCAACCTTTATTTCCTTCCTTAAACGGAGCATTCTGGGAAATGTAGTTTCCGGTCATCTAATGCATCAATGTATCAATCACTGATATAGACATGAGGCTCCAAATGTATATTTAATAATGCTGGTCATATTTGCCTCCATTAAGAGGCATTTTGTAATGAAAAATGATGATGTAATTTATGACGTCAAGAGGTCATTGTCATCTGTCTAACAGTGAAATGTATAGCTAAGCTCATCCCATCCATCCTGCTACTTTGTAAACATTGGAGTCAAAAGGAATTTTCTGAAAGATATCTATCCGAGACAATCTATTAAACTGTACGAAATACTGTAAATGGACATTAATTGAATGCTGATTACATAATTGTCTGAGAGGTTACTTTTTATGATGCTGGGTTTTTTCCCTTATAAGTGCAATTATTTAGCCTTCCTATTTTTTCCTTGACCTTGCAAGAAAAAAGGGTATATTCCAGTCAGCTTAATGCTTTATCTTTGAAAGCAACAATCAATAAGGATAATTAATGATGCCTGCTGCAATGATAGCCTCAGCAATCATTATACCACATTAATCCATGCAGTCAGACTGAGGTCAAGGCCATTTAAATCATTTAACAAGGGGTGGAGAAATTCAAATATTGCACTCATATAAATCTAGGGGCATAATCCTGCTCCATATCTGTAAATTATTTTGATTATTTAATATACTGTATAACAAGGAAATGGTATAATAACCACAGTAACATAGGCCAAATCCCATGATATGTGTGGGTTTCACTTTGTTTCAAGTCAATAACTCTTTCATGTGCATATCGTGCTCTACAGCTCGGCAGACAATTAATGGCACATTGTTGACAAGAATATGAACTGCTGTTCAACAGATTACCAGACGGAGGTGAAATATGTATACATTGTTTTCCTGAAACTGCATACGCACCTTATTGTAGGGTTTTTAAATACATTTACATTTCAAAGGAGTTAAAAGGGATCCCTACGCTATGGTCTACTAAATCAGGGTATTAGTCTGGGAAACCTCAAGAATCTAAAAAGAACGCAAAGATCATATGCAGGAATTGTGAGGTTTTGATGATGAAGGGTCTGCGAGTTAACTCCTAATGATAAATCATTTTTTACCTTGCATGAGATTCTAACTTGATATAACTGTATAACAGTATTAACCCCTTCACTGCCATGATCGCATATAAACAATCAGTAGTAGCAGGCACAGAAATCCGAGATCGTGTAAATACAAGCTGAGGCTACGCCGCGTCATTGCAAATTTAATTTTCCTTTGCAAACAATTTTAGCTTGCATTTAACACTCTAGAAGGTGCCTCCAAAGCATGATGCCCAAGGTGCTAACAATTTTAAATCAAGCTGGGTTCATATCTAAGTGACATCTCCCCAGCTGATTCTGCACAGAGACCAGAACTTTAGTAACTCCTATTGGCCAGCAGATGGCAACATGTGCCTGCTAAATAGATTATTACTGTAAGAAATACATTGGGAATATTATCAAAAAATCTCTTACTGTATAATTATTATGAAATGCTAAAGTCACTTGGTTGTAAAGGGGTTAATGTGTGCCAGAAAGTCGTGAACTGGAAGAGTTTTCATTGAGTTAAAACAGGGAAAAACAGGCAATTGACTAGATACGTTTACCAGCCTGCAAAGTAACCTTTCACAGGATTTATCCAAGTGTTGATGCATTCATTGGAACAGTATTTTATGTTGGGACCCTTAACACCCTTGTTCACTTTGCAATAGGGCTAGGACAGGGGTCAGTCACCTTGGCTGTTCATCTCCCATGTTGTTCAGCCACTCATTAGGTCGGTTGAACCTCATGGGATGTTCTGAAACATCTGGAGGGAAAAGGTTGCTGACTCCTGGGATACAACCTGAATGAATGACTTGGTTCTGAAGCACTATGCGTAGTATTTCATTGGAGCCTTTAACATTAACCAGTGAGCCCTTCGATATAACAGCCCCACTCACATCTGATTCCAAGCTGAGCCACAAGTGCTGTTGGGGCTCAGATGCTATGGCAGTCTACTGTACATTTTTTCTTCCTATGCTTTGTACGAGAAGGAAGAGGTAAGAAAGAGATAAGAAGCTCAAAAGCCAGAGAATAAAGAGCAATTCAAAAGTTGCTTGTTATCTTGATTTGTCCGGAATATCCAACTTCTAGCTAAATATTAATTAATTAATTCTATCTAACTAATATCGCAAATTTGAATGTGTTTTCTGGAACACATTATCAATATTTTACCAAGTAATAGTATAATAGTATTTTTACATTCTGGTAGGGGTTTTTTGGGGGGGATCTTCACTCCCAAAATACCTTAAGACATCTTCTAGAAAGTTATAGATCGAAAATTCTGTTCACCTATGATATTTTCTTTGTCATTATATATGGTAGCAAAGCGGTATTTGTGTTTTTATATAAATAAATAATTTCCGTAAAGTAATATTCAGTAATTAAAACAAAAAAAATATTCTGTAAATTAATTTTAGTATTTATGGGTTGAGCCGTTTCAGATAAATGTTGCAAGGATTGAAAAACACTCAGGAGTGTGGTCATAAAATCTTGCTTTGCCACTAAAACTCAAATGACACCTTGTTGTTTCGGTTTTATTTGAGTAGCTATCATTAAAAATACTGGAATAATTACTCAATTATTGTGTCCAAGCTCCTATAAAATGTCTTTTAAAATAATAGAACTCTTTAAAAGGCGGTGGGAGACCCATATATATTAACAAACGGATGCCTTCGTTTTGCTGAGTGCCAAATGAAAAGCAAGATATCCGTTAAGAAATGAAAGAGACGTTTTATTTGGGGATTTTATCAGTAAAGGATACATGAATAAAACCAACATTCAGTAGATGAACTGGCCCTTTAAACAGCAGTAACCCTTATAGGTTTTTTAATAAATTCCTGTGTTTGATGCGGTTTAACAGAGCACCTGATAACTGATATAGCAGGCCAACATCTGTTCTATTATTTCCAAAGGAGGCTAGGTGAACGTAATTCCATTCACATAAAATATGCATTTGTTCCTGACTGTCAAGTACCTCTATTATTTTATTAAAAAGTCAGGGGGGGGAGAAGGTAATCAGACTTCATAATTTATGTGTGACATTTTCATTACAGAAAACTTTACGCAAAATCGAAATCTAAAATTTAATTTCCTGTGATGTTTAAATTACTTACTAGCTGGCCCACCTCCAAACATTGTCATTATTTGAAGTCCCATATGAATTCTATTAAGGATATGTTTAACTGCTGCCAAAAAATGAGTAGGGAAATCAACTACACAAAACAAAGAAATCCATATTTATACACTTTGTGAGAATTTAGAACTGTTTGTTATGGACCAGCCCATTGGAAACAATAAAAATTAAATAATATTTAAATTCTATCAAGAATTATCTTGTTGTTCTTGATATTCTCAGTTCGAAATTGGAATATTACATTTTACAAAAGACAGACCAACAGGCAATGTTTCCTATAAATACAACTCTTGCAGTATTTTCCTTTGAACCATTGCAATATGATATTTTTATATGACATTTGGATCTGTTCTCGAGGGGGTGATAAATCAAATGGCATCGGAAAGACAAGGTCTTTTGAGGTATAAGTTTACTCCGAATGTACAAGGAAATGCAAGGAGAAGATTTAGCCACACATTAGCAATGTCTACTGGGGCCATTGTCCCATTCGACATACAGTGAGATTAAAGATAGGGGAATCGATAAAAAATTGGGTTGAGGGTTAATCAGGGTGTTAATACTTAAGTGGACAAGAAGGGTCAAACATTGATCAAGGATAATCTACTATTGTTCTGCATATTTAAAAAGAGTATGAGGCATCATCACAAGTTCCATAAATCAATATGTTTAATCTTTTAAAAAAATCTACGGTAAAAACAATATTTGAATTGAAAAAAGCCTGCTTGTGCATAGAATCTCAGGGTTATTTAACCCATTCACTGCCAAGATTGAGCATACTCAATCTTCTAAACCACATGTCATTGCCCCAATATCAAGTATATTTAATTTGGTCTAATTCTGGAGCAATGTAAAGGAATGCCCTGACCACTGCTTTTTGCTTGACCAAATTTACCTATGGATCCTATAGTGCTGTGAAGTCTACTTTGTGCCACCATCACTAATCTGGATGGTCTGCTCATATTATCCCATCTAGTTCTAGTTTATGCTCTATCACATGTTGATCCCTGTGTAACGTGGGGTCCTGTACCCATGTACAGAATGCCCCAATGTTTCCATGCTGCAGAGGCTCCCAACAGCCTCCCACAAACATGCCCTTGCAAAACAAAGTCTAAAGCAAGGAGGGCAGAGAGAACTAGTTTAAGCAAGATCCTGGAGGTTGGAAGGGACTGTAGTGTCACACACTCTACGGATATAAAAATGATAACACATAACCATTAACAATAAAGATATTAACAATATTAACACATAATACAGACATCAGGGAATAAGGCACAGAAAACACAAACACCCTGCACCTAGAACTGTAGGCACAGCGTGACTTTAACATAGGAGAGGTCAGGGAAACAATATAGACCATCAGGCCTGCACCTCCCAAACGCATTTCTAGGTTCATGTATCCCAAGTCTAAACTCACTCTCATCACACCCTGCATGTGGAGTTCCTGTCTTCTCCATTATGCCTTATAATTATGTACCTGATGTAAAAAACCCTCGCAGGTCAAAGCGGCTACTATACTCAAGCTTTTATAAATAAGGGAAACAAGTTGATATGCCAGGAATGCATCTTCCAGGCTTATTTTTCTCACCTGACACTCCTTCCATTCCTCTCCTCTGTACCTGTCCCTCCATTGGCTTTCTGACCACATCCGGATACAGTTTAAAATACTAATGCTCACATTCAAATTCTCAATATCTCGACTCCTCCTTTTTGTTACTTCGCAAGCATGTCCCGTCTAGACAACTCCAGTCGCCGGGAGACAACCGGCTGTCCTGTCTATACCTACACTGCCAACAACCCCAAGACTTCTCAAGGGCAGCTCCAGTCCAGTGAATTGACCTAACTCGACCTATCAAACTCTCCCCTAATCTTCAGGCCTTCAAGAAATCCATCAAAACTCAGCTCTTTAGATTAGCATACCCCATCACAGATGCAACTCATCCCTCTGCTCACCTATATCATGATTGAGACCAGATCACTGGCCCCACCATTCCTGAACCACTGGCACTAGTGATCCTGACAACCAATAGATTGTAAACTCCTATGAGCAGGTCCCGCTACACCTTTTGTCTCCATCCTATGTTTGTTTGTGCCTTTTTCCCTTATGTTATTGTAAAGTCTGCGGAAACTGTTGGTGCTATATAAATGATAATAATAATGCCCACGCTTTCAATGAACACCAACACATATTTTAGATACATTTTTGATAACAACACGTATTGGAGAAAATTACAACACAGAGCATGACTTTCTTAAGTACTTTTCTAAGTAAAAAAAAAATGGGAAACAAAATGGTCAACTCTGCTAGAGTTTTTTAATCCCAATGTTCTACTGATATTCTTCACATAGCAGAGCATCAAAATGCAAGTCAGGTATAAATATCAAAAATCAATTGGAACTTAAAAAGAAAAATGTAAAGTCCAAAATGGTTAATCATGCTGCATACCAATGTGGATGATCGTAATTTTTTTTTGCACCAGCTTTCTAAAATTAAGCAAATAAAACTAAATGAAGTCTCTGCATACACATGGAAATTATTATTCCTATAAAATACTACACTGAGAAAAGAAATAGTTTGTTAGTTTGAAACATATGTCAGTTGTCATGAAAACTGAAAACGCACTGTGGGCAAAATGATTGACTTTTTTAAAGTTGAGAACAATGAACTTCAACACGAGTAGGGTTTCGTAATCTGTTAAGTAGCATGTCAAAAGAAAAGAGTCTATATGCCTGGCAACGCGTCCTACTGAGTTAATATGAAAAGCTTATTTAATTGTCATGTAATTCACATCATTGCTCATCTTCTTTTATACACTAACCGCCAGAATGACAGGCTCAATAGACCATAGGTTGTTGTAGTCTATAAATTACAATATAACCATGTTCTTTCCCAGAAAAAGATCATTAAATCAATGTCAGCTTTACTAGGCCAGCACGTGTAGTGGATGGATGAGCTCTTGCTCGGGATGGAGGGACCTAACAAAATATCGCAGAGTATACATTTCAGTTTGCTTGTCCAGCACATCTATATGTCTTATATTCCTTGAAATTGCTTAGTATGAAAAAACCTTTATCCACAGCACACCAAAGGCAAAGCCCACAACAGCAACAGAATATTTACAATGCTACGTTCTCAGTTTAGTTCTTTTATTAATTAAAAACAAATTAAATATCATTATAATTATATCAGGAAGGAATTTGTATGTTTTCTATGCACATCTCTAGTTCGCTACTGCTCTAGGAGTGGGTCTGGTATGCCCTATGTGGAAACGCGCACCCTACTGCTGGATCATTTGGTCCTACAGTCATGTAAAAGGGTATAGAATATTCTGTAAATTCTTAATTATTGCTAAGACCAAAGGGGTTAGTCAGAGAGCACCGATATGTCACTGACATATGACATGCCAATCCACCCACATGGGATGGGGTCTAAAATGTTAATTAAATGACAGCCTTCCTCCTTATGCAACTTATTTATTTATTTATAAAGGATTTTACCAGGAAGGATACATTGAGATTTCTCTCGTTTTCAAGTACGTCCTGGGTTCAAGAACATTAAAATGTTACAGTTGTTACAGAAATACAAAGTAATAAAATGCAAGATATTAAATAAAAAACACAAATATACAGGTTAACAGAAAATAAATATGTAGGAAATAGTCATTATGTTACATGTTTACAGGTGCATTCTGTATTGAGGTATGTTAATAGGGAGCTCTTGAGTGACTTTATACTGGGGGAAAGTTTGATGGCGTCTGGGAGGTTATTCCATAACTGCGGTGCTCTGTAGGAAAATGAGGATCGAGCCACTTTTTTTGTACTGTGGTATTGCAAGTAACGTGCCGGTCCTGGATCGGAGGTTATAGGATGAGGGAGCTGCTGAGGGAAGCAGCCTATTCAGGTAGGGTGGCAGCTTCCCAGAAAAGCTTTTAAACACCAGGTTGGCACGGCACTCGGTGTCTCGAGTGGCCTGGAGGATGAAATGGCGTTGGTCCGGCGTCTGGAGAGATGGTGCGGTGTTGCCTTGGGGATCCCGTTCCTGGGTTGAGTGGTGATGCAGGAGACCGCTGAGTGTCTCCTGCAATAGTGATTGTAGCTCTGAAATGAAGACACCAGACGTGGCTGTATGCTTTAAAACAGTGAACTGAATTTTATGGGTTTCAACAGGGTCATTTATACAACTTCACACAAACAGATTACCAACCCCCCCCCCCCACACAACCAGCACTGATTGGCTCCTTTCCCAGCCTCCTGTTCCCTATCAGGTCCCTTTCAGCCTTCCCATTGTCCAGGGATTAAGTAGATGAGGTCTTGAAAAAGCCTCCAATCAACTGTCTTGCTGTATCCTCTATTTTGCCCTTTCAGGCTCCCCCATTGTCCAGGGGATTAGGCAGATGAGGTCTTGGAAAAGCCTCCAATCCTCTGGCCCGCTGCATCCTCCATCTTGGGGCATGAGATCCTTTGTTCTGTGAAACCATGCTGGGATGAGCAAAATGGCGACGGGGAAAAACACATACAAACGGTTTCTTTCATACTTTTACAGTCACATCATACAGGTTGTACATTTTTATTACATTACACCAATAAAACCACATCTAGCAATAAAATAAGAGGTCCATAGGCTCACACGCAAAACCAAAACCAAAACAGGAAAAATGGTCTTTAAAAAGGGTTCAGTCTTTAGTCCTGTGGCTCGCTGAAAAGAGCTCTCATGTCCGTTCCGTGACATTTCTCCCCGCTTCTAGAGTCCGACGGACACGGTTGGACCCACATGGGTCGACTCGGGGAAGTCGGAGCAGTCTTTGTGGCCCGTAGTCTGTGGGAAGGAGGCTTCTCCATTTGTCCTTGCGGCAGTGCCTGGCGTGTTGGGGGTACAAGTCTTTGGCGGTACCCCCTCCGGAATAAGGGTCCTGTGGTCGGGGAGGGGTACCGCCTGTACCACCTCCGGAGGTATTGCGCACCCGGGAAAAACGGGTGCTACATGCACGCGCCCCGAGTGCCCTGGTCAGCTGTTGGAAAAAACAGTGGCTGCATGGGGCCTCCGGGCCAAAGGGGTGTGGAGATGGGCAGAGTTGAAACAGGCTCTGCCCCATTGCCAGCGCGTCGGCTGGGGGGTTCAAGGCCGAGGAAGGGTCCCCGGGCAGGAGAATGGCGTCCTCCATCTCCGGTGGGGTCAGTGGCTGCGGAATAAGCAGCCTGGGTGTATCCTCTTTCTGTTCCCCAAGGCAGGCGGTGAAGGTTGGGCAGAGGCCGGCGGCACTCTGTCCGGTTGCCAGCTCTTCTGCTAGGGAAGCGGGTGCAAGAACGACGTCCAGGCGGTTGGATGGGGTCAACGGCTGCGGGGTAAGCAGCTCGGGGAAATCCTCCTTCTGCTCCTCAGGACAGACGAGGGAGGGTGGGCAAAGGCCAGCGGCACTCTGCCCCATTGCCAGCTCTTCTGCTGGGTAAGCGGGTGTGGGAACAAAGTCCAGGGGGTTGGATGGGGTCAACAGCTGCGGGATAAGCAGCTCAGGTAAATCCTCCTTCTGCTCCTCAGGGCAGACAATGGAGGGTGGGCAGAGGCCAGCGGCACTCTGCCCCGTTGCCAGCTCTTCTGCTGGGGAGGTGGGAACAGGAACAAAGTCCAGGGGGTTGGATGGGGTAAGCGGCTGCGGGATAAGCAGCTCGAGGGTATCTCCCTTCTGCTCCTCGGGGCAGATGGTGGAGGATGGGCAGAGTTGAAACAGGCTCTGCCCCATTGCCAGCGCGTCGGCTGGGGGGTTCAAGGCCGAAGAAGGGTCCCCGGGCAGGAGAATGGCGTCCTCCATCTCCGGTGGGGTCAGTGGCTGCGCAATAAGCAGCCCGGGTGTATCCTCTTTCTGTTCCCCGAGGCAGGCGGTGAAGGTTGGGCAGAGGCCGGCGGCACTCTGTCCGGTTGCCAGCTCTTCTGCTGGGGAAGCAGGCGCAGGAACGACATCCAGGCGGTTGGATGGGGTCAACTGCTGCGGGGTAAGCAGCTCAGGGAAATCCTCCTTCTGCTCCTCGGGACAGACGAGGGAGGGTGGGCAGAGGCCAGCGGCACTCTGCCCCGTTGCCAGCTCTTCTGCTGGGTAAGTGGGTGTGGGAACAAAGTCCAGGGGGTCGGATGTGTCAACGGCTGCAGGATAAGCAGCTCGGGTAAATCCTCCTTCTGCTCCTCAGGGCAGACGTTGGAGGGTGGGCAGAGGCCAGCGGCACTCTGCCCCGTTGCCAGCTCTTCTGCTGGGTAAGCGGACACTGGCACAGTATCATCTTGCGGGGGCGGGAGGATAACTTCCTCTCTGGGCCACTCGGACCCTTTACGCGGCCCATTCTGGTCGCTTGGCACCTGCCGTGCTTCTTCCGACCTGGCCGGCTCGTCTACTGTGGTCCCGACGGGGACCCATGGGAGCATCTCGGGCTCCAATACTTACGTGTCACTTGGACTGTCTGCTTCTTCGGCCAGACAGTCCCAGGTCATGGGGCTTAGGCCTGACTGTGGAGCGTCATCCAACAACCTTCTGTAGGCCTTCTCAAGCTCCCATTCGCGCTCTACCAGGAACTCCAGTTCCTCTATCTCGAAGTCCTTGCTCTCATATGAGAGTTCCTCTTCCCGGCGTTCCAGTATCTCCTCCAACCGCCACTCCGACTCTTCTCCAAACCCAGGGTCATTGACCATCCTTTCGTATAGCAGCCCTGTGCCGCCGTAGTGGAGGCCTGCGGTGGAGGCGCCGTCAATGGTGCCGGGTAGCAGGGGGCCTATTAACCACTGGGACGCCCGGTAAGCGGCGTCCAGTGCGATCTCCTGCTGAACCAGGTATTGGAGCTCTGCCTCCCACTCCTCTGGGGGTTGGCCTTTCAGGAATGCTGCTCTGGCATTGTACTGCACTTGGTAGATGGCAGCGTCGGAGGGAACATTGACACCATGGTAGTCCCTTTCATGGTACAGTGCCTCGTACCAGAGTTCTTGGCGGATCTCGTCCCACCACTCGGGCCCAGAGGGCTCAACTGTAGATCCATGATACCGATCCAGGCTCTCCTGTAGCCTTCTCGGGAATTCAGCCCTCGTGTCTGCGAGGGTGCTGGAACAGTGGCACCACCACTCGATGGGGGGTGTGGCGTCCTCGGATGCAGCTCCAGGCAGGCTGTAAGCCTCCATCCAAGGGTCGCTGAGATGTGCGGTTTCCTCAATTAAAACTCCAGGCGAGCTGTAAGTCCAAAAAGAAGTATCGCTGGGGGGTGTCGATTCCCTGGATGAAGCTCCAGTCGAGCTGTCAACCTCGAACCAGGGTTCTACGGGGTAGGGTTCAGGGGCAGGGTATTCAGTCCTTTTTGCTCGGAGCACCGCCATCCGAAGCTCGTGCTGACGGTCCTTCTCTTGCTCCTCTTCCTGCCGGATCTCCTGGATGGCGTTGTGTATAGCGGCTTCTGACGGGGCGGCTCCGAAGAGGGCTAGCCGCTGCCGCACTTTCCTTTGGAAGGGATCTTCTGGGACTAATGCCTGGGTGGGTGGTAAGGTTGGCGTGCCCACGGCTCCCTGGTCCATTTCCTGCAGTTCCTCGATCAGGGCGGCTTTACTTTTTGAGCCCGGGGGGCCTCCTCGGCTCTCCAGGATGCCCCGCAGGGTGTCTTTTTTGTAGTTGGCATACCCTGCCATGCTGAGTGCTTTTTCTGGGGGTTCAGAGAGCCTATCCTCACCGCTTGCCACCAATGTGACGGGATGGAAGTCCGCCTGCGGTCCTGCTCTATCTGACCCCCCCCCTTTGATGGCGTCCGGCCCGACTACCGAGTGGCACGGCACTCGGTGTCTCGAGCGGCCTGGAGGATGAAATGGCATTGGTCCGGCGTCTGGAGAGATGGTGCGGTGTTGCCTTGGGGATCCCGTTCCTGGGTTGAGTGGTGATGCAGGAGACCGCTGAGTGTCTCCTGCAATAGTGATTGTAGCTCTGAAATGAAGACACCAGACGTGGCTGTATGCTTTAAAACAGTGAACTGAATTTTATGGGTTTCAACAGGGTCATTTATACAACTTCACACAAACAGATTACCAACTCCCCCACCCACACAACCAGCACTGATTGGCTCCTTTCCCAGCCTCCTGTTCCCTATCAGGTCCCTTTCAGCCTTCCCATTGTCCAGGGGATTAGGCAAATGAGGTCTTGGAAAAGCCTCCAATCCTCTGGCCCGCTGCATCCTCCATCTTGGGGCATGAGATCCTTTGTTCTGTGAAACCATGCTGGGATGAGCAAAATGGCGACGGGGAAAAACACATACAAACGGTTTCTTTCATACTTTTACAGTCACATCATACAGGTTGTACATTTTTATTACATTACACCAATAAAACCACATCTAGCAATAAAATAAGAGGTCCATAGGCTCACACGCAAAACCAAAACGAAAACAGGAAAAATGGTCTTTAAAAAGGGTTCAGTCTTTAGTCCTGTGGCTCGCTGAAAAGAGCTCTCATGTCCGTTCCATGACACCCCCTATTTATGGAACCCCCTCAATCGGAATGTTCGACTCTCTCCGTGCCTCCAGTCTTTCAAAATGTATAAAAAGCACATTACTTTAGAGAGGTCTATCAGCTCACTCCATAATCCCTCCATTGCACCTTTCCTGATCTATCTCCCCCAGCCGCAAACATCCCAATATGTCTCATTATCTGCAATTAATCCTCACCTCTGTGTGTCTCCCCACTCTTCTTAAATTGTAAGCTCCTGAGCAGGGTACTCTCCATTGTTGTGTATTAGGGTTCCCCGCACTTCAGGGAGTCAAATTCCCCGACCCTGCAGTGAATTCAGCATTCACCGCAGGGTCCCTGAATTGCTGGGAAAAGCAGCTGACCGCATCTAAAAAACTGCCGCCAAACCACCGATTGGAGCAGAAAAGACGTCAGAAAAAAAATCAGAGCAATTCGATAAACCGCCAAAACAAAGCCGAATACATCCGACGATCCACCGCAAGACCGCCGAATGCATCCGAAAGAAGCCGACAATCTGCCGAACAGTGCGCCGACCAGCTGCCAGGAAAAGCCAACAACCGGGGTAAAAAAAAAAAAAAAAGAACTGCAACTTTTAAAAGCTGTTTGCAAAAAAAACTACTCAATGAAAATGCCTGGAATTAATATATAAGGTCCAATGAATAAAAATAAAAAGGTCTGTTATCGGAAAAAAATCCTACTTAAAAATAATCGGGGGGAAAAAAAACTCGCCTAAAAATAAATAGAGAGATGTTTTGCTGCAGATTAGAAGAATAAAAGGTTTAAAAATATTCAATAAAAACAGGAATAATTTTAACATTGAAGCCTATGGGATTCGCCTCATTAAACCTGCCAAAAGAAACAACCGAACATCAGGGCATTTCACTGACATTTCACTGCTGTTCGGTGTTCTCCGAATAGGTTAACCATTGCTTCTCTGTGGGGATTTCACTGCTGTTGAAGAGGCACTGTATTTCGCTGGCATTTCGCCAATATTTGGCGAACTGTCTGCTTTTTGAATAGCCGAGTGGCCCCAAAATTGCACAATTTCAGAGCCAATTTGACCTTCTTTGAATAACCCTGTATAAGTCAAACTTGTTTATTAATTCCTATTTTATTGTGCCCTTCTTATTGTACAGCACTCTGAAATATGTTAACACTTTATAAATAGTTGTAATTTAGGGTGGTAAACTGAGGCATTAGCAATCTTCAATCCCAGGCGCGCGCTACAGTGATGTCTATGATGATGATAATTGAGGAGGATCGGTCACCTTTTCCCTTCAGTCCCTATATCAATGCAAACAAAATTAATGTTTCTTACATTTTTAAGAAGATCCTCTTGGCAAAGGCAGGACCCAAGTCTGAATTTTTTTTCTTCAAAAAGGAGTAATATAATGTTTTCTGGCTCCATGCATCAGTATGATTTTTGCCACTTCATGGACCAGATATGCACAGCCTCATTAGGCCATTCTCACATTCATCACATGTGATGGTGTGTTTCACTACAATTGTCCAGCTAACCAATCATCTATATCAGATTGCCAATAGCAAATCAACACAATTGCGTGTTCTTTAATTGATAGAACATCTATTTTATCTGCTGTAGTCTTGACAAGTTAAAGGGAAAGACGGGAGAATGTCAAGTAGGGAGACTATTTTATGTTATCAACAAAACTATTTTTGTTATGATCTAACTTTTATATAACACAAAACATTATTATAAATATTACATAGAACACAATTCCACAATATCATATTTTCTAATAGAATTCTATTTATTATAATATTTATTTACTTACCGTTAAATATTATTAAGCCTTTAAATACTTTTTGACCCTTTGCGGGATTTTTTTACATGTATTCTTTACATACACCTGCAGATTTCCCGTAGCGTCCTCATGTTACCGTGATATTCCGGGACAAACGGTACCTCAGCACCTCACCTCGGTGCGCAGGGCTAATCGCAGTCGTACTCGCTGTAACGCTTCCACGCCGCTGCGCGTATCACCTCTTGGAGTTCACAGGACTCCAAAACTGACAAATTCCCTTCCAAAAAACCACTTAATTCCAAATAGTATTGTGCCAGAGTGAGTGACAGCTGTGAGTGGAAAAGACGTCCTACAAGATAGCCCGCCGCTCACTCAAGATACAAGATTGACTAGATTGAGTGTCAACATGCCACAAACCCTCTACAGCAGAGGACCACATTGCTATGGCACAAGCGAAATCTGCAAACCACGTCCAGAGATGGTTTGTTTTCCTGGTTACCCTCTATCCTCCCTGACTTGGGAGAGAATGGGAACCCCTAACCCTTTTTCTCCTTGATTAACACCCTGGACACCCATGCCTACTGCTAGCAAAACTGTGACCTCACTAAGTCACACCCACACCATCATCTTTTTACCGCACTTACACACTTCCAACTCTCAGGCAAGTTTAATGTATGTGCTAGAGATATGATGCTTAAGGCTGGCCATCCACTGGAACTGTAGTTGGACGACTGACATGATCTTCCGACTACGAACAACGCTGTCGGCCCCTCAGGGTCATCCACTGGAAGCGTCTGTGGATGACCCAGGTTAGCCGAAAGACAGGCAACTGAACGGAAAAAAACCCTGCTTTGGCAAGAAAAAACTGAGGGTAGTGCTTCTGGTGCATGGTGCCATTGTAGTGCCTGCCCCGAGATTAACTCTAAAATGGGGACGCTACAGGGAAACCTGCAGGCGCAGGTTTTCTCCGTTATCGTCCCCATTTTAGCATTATTTAGGGAATAGGACCCAAAGATTAATATGTTAATAAAAAAACATGCTGACTAATGAGTCAGCGCTCCAACATCTCCATGAAGGTACCCTTCAACTTTCCAGCCTGGTGTTTAAGAGCTTTTCTGGGAAGCTACCACCCTACCTGAATAGGCTGCTTCCCCCAGCAGTTCCCTCATCCTATAACCTCCGATCCAGGACCAGCACCTTACCTCAATACAAAAAGACAGTGGCTCGGTCCTCATTTTCCTACAGAGCACCACAATTATGGAATAACCTCCCAGACGCCATCAAATCTTCCCCCAGTCTAAAGTCACTCAAGAGCTCCTTACTAACATACCTCAATACAGAATGCACCTGTAAACATGTAACCTAGTGACTATATTTCCTACATATTTATTTTCTGTTAGTCTGTATATTTGTGTTTTTTTTTTAATATCTTGCATTGTATTACTTTGTATTTCTGTAACTGTAACACTTCATTGTTCTTGAACCCAGGACATACTTGAAAACGAGAGAAATCTCAATGTATCCTTCCTGGTAAAATCCTTTATAAATAAATAACTCAGCGCTACGCAATGACCATCATACTGCCTACAGAGGAGGAACTGGGTAAGTAGCAGCCCTTTGTGATCAATGTGATATCCATTGCCTGATGGGACATCACTGTGAAAGTTACTCTGTGTGCTATATGTTCCCCTTCCTACGTTATTATCTAAGTGGGGAATTGCTATAGAATATTAGAATATTAAATAGGTAAATTCAATTCTTTGGCTTTTGTTCAGTGTAACTATATTAGAGTATAATGTACAATTCGCTGCCTAGTAAGAAGCCACTATTATAGTTTCCGTGTCCATCTGCTGTAATGAACTGTATATAAGCATTATCTATGATTAATCTGACTACTTAAGCAATCTGTTAAAAAATGTGGATTTAACTGGTACAAATAATGCAATGAAAATACACTAGTGAGACAAATACTGGAGACTGAGAATAGTGAGGAGCGAGCTCATAAACTGTAAGTGGAAAATAGTGTAACATTTTATGGTGCACAGTTAATACTTTATGGTGAGCTCTTACATAAGAAGCATGTGGTTTTACTGGTCTTATGATTTACAAAGTGCTTAGCACCATGGTTTAATGTTGTGTGAGCCAAGAAGGAAAACCAGTACAAGAACGTGCATAATCTTTACAAAAGCAGCTTAACCCTTTCGCTGCTGCGCCATTTCACGTCTCTGTGCTGAGCTCATTTTTACCGGTTTTGCTCATCATGTTTAAACGCGATTTGAAGCCACGTTTTATTATATGACCCAGACATATTATATATCGTTCTTTCCAGTAGACTCGGCAGATTCATAACATATCATTATTATATGTATACATCATGTCTTGCCTGAATATTAGAACACAAAATACAATAAAATTTGAATTTTCAATCATCTACATTGTGTAAAGTGTTTTTTTTCGCATTTTATCATCCTAGCCTTTGCGGTTATATTTTCTATGGGGTGCGCTTGTTAAAACAATTAGAAATGGGGACTCGTTACATTTTTTTGGGGGGAAATTACGTGATTTTTAGCAAACGCCCCCATAGAAAAATCGTTAGTGCAGCATCATTGTTCACATTATAATTGAAATGAGAACCATATTGCTGCATTAATAAAACAAAAACAACAAACAAAACATTTTTTTTATAAATATATATATTTTTTAAAATTTTATTTTTTTATTTTTATTTTTTACATTGTACATGGTCATGTTTGGTATCATTGCAAAGGCCATGCTCTGGCCGTTCCAATGATACAAAACATTAACCCCTAGCTGCCACCTTATATCTGGAACCCCCTATCTCCACCATAGGTGGCAGCTAGGAGTTAACTCCTGAACTGAAATCATCATGCTATGCGCGATGGCGCCAGTCGTCAGGGGGAGATCCCGGAAGCTTGGCCGACATCCACAATGTCAGCCAGCTCCGGGAGGGGACCACGATCTGGCGCCTATTGGCGCTGAGTCGGGATCCAGCCCCAAGTGGTTAAAGACAGGCACCGCTTAGAAGGGCAGGCTGTCCCCTTCAAAGCGGTGCCTGCCTTTAGATTCTGGCCCACACGGATCGGAAGGGAGAGAGGTCCAAAAGACCGCACCCCCTCCCCTTCAGGCACCTTCCCCGCACTGGCGGGGGGCCTGTAATAGATGTCATCGCGCTGGCGCGGTGACATCTATTGTGCCTGCCGGGGTCCCGGAGGCTGGGCTGACATCAAGGATGGGGGGCCGCAGCGATTGGCCGGAATTGGCCAATCGCTGCCTCCTGTGCAAGGCCCAGCGCGTCCTCCGCACAGGAGAACCACTTGGCTGGATGTGCTGAGCGTGTCCTTAGCAGCCAAGTGGTTAAAGCATTTCCACAAAACACTAACAACTTTATCCTAATCTACAAAGTACAAGAGCCATAAGAAACTGATGAAATTGTTCATTTAACTCGGTATTATAATTGATTTTCAGAAGTGAATGACCCATTTTAGATCAATAGTGACAAGCAGTGGCGTAACAATCGGGAGGCAGCCGGTGCGGGTGCCCCGGGCTGCCCCGGTTGTTACGCCACTTTGTATCGCACGGAGACCTGGGGGGGCAGGGCTCGAGTCCTGCGGGAACGCAGGTTCCTGCTGTGGACCGAGCCTGACAAAGTGAGCGCCGGGGGAGCAGTTGCCAGCGGCTGCATTGCTATCCTACAAGCGGCCACCAGCATAAAGCTCTGCCTCTCGGCTGGGGATCTATCCACCAGCCAGCTGCGATCTCGCAAGATCTGGCTGGTGGATAGATCCCCAGCCGAGTGGCAGAGCTTTATGCTGGCGGCCGCTCGAGGAGGAAAAGCAC
This sequence comes from Leptobrachium leishanense, assembly GCA_009667805.1. NCBI lineage: Eukaryota > Metazoa > Chordata > Amphibia > Anura > Megophryidae > Leptobrachium > Leptobrachium leishanense. Next base: position 114,213,786 of record CM019066.1, read on the forward strand.
ACGGCCGCCGGCAATAACAACGGGGCGGGGTGGAGGCAGAGCAGCCCGAGACGAGGAGAGGTGAGCTGGGGGTAATATTTCCATGTGTGAGAGCTGGGGTAAATACATCCATGGGTGAGAGCCTGGGGCAAATATATCCATGTGTGAGAGCTGGGGGCAAATATATCCATGTGTGAGAGCTGGGGGCAAATACATCCGTGGGTGAGAGCTGGGGCAAATATATCCATGTGTAAGAGCTGGGGGCAAATATATCCATGGGTGAGAGCGGGGCAATATACATCCATGTGAGCTGGGGCAATATTTCCATGTGTGAGCTGGGGGCAATACATCCATGTGAGATCGGGGCAATACATCCATGTGAGATGGGGGCAATATATCCATGTGTGAGAGCTGGGGGCAAATATATCCATGGATGTGAGCTGGGGGGGCAATGCTTCCATGTGTGAGCTGGGGGGCAATATTTCCATGTGTGAGCTGGGGGGTACCCTGGGCCCATGGTATGGAAAGGGTTTGCAGGGCTGTGCAGATGGGGTGCTACGTGTGTTCTGGCAGCATGGAAAGGGTGCACTGGGCAACCCACACCTGGGTTACCCTACACTGCATAGCTGCAAGGGGTATGTGCTGGGAGGGGGGTCCATAGCCTGTATATATAATTCTGGGGGTCCAGTGTATATAATTATGTGGGTCCAGTGCCTGTGTATATAATTCTGGGGTCCAGTGCCTGTGCATATAATTCTGGGGGTCCAATATTTTGTCCCGGTCCGGGCCTGCTTATAACCAGAGTGGATGTTTATTTAATGAGGGGGGGGAATTCTGCCCCGGGCACCCATAACTCTGGTTACGCCACTGGTGACAAGTAAATAAAAATAGCTAATTCAAGATATTGGTCTACATTACATTCTTGGTGCTAACATTAGCGCTCACCTGCGTGAGCATTAATGTTAGCCCTGGTAGCCACAGCATATTACAATCCAAACGCTAACGGGTTAAGAAACCCATTAGCGTTTGGTATCTTGCGCTTTTCAGCGCGAGGTTACTGTACTTTTGTGCTCCCTATACTTAACATGGGGAGCACAAAGTGTTAATTTGAGTTAGGATTACAATATACTAACTCAAATTAACGTCCGGCTGTGGTTACTGAAAAGTTAACAACACCCTGGACTTGGTGCTAACGGATTCTGCTGGTGCAGAATCCATCAGCACCAGCCAGAAACCCCCCAAAATGAATCAGATACTTACCTCCTATCCCACATCGAGGACCATGGCTCCAGCTGCCTCCTCCGTCCGACTGGAGCAGGGAGAGACTGGGGGAAAAGTCCCCCAGACTCCCCCTGCGGATCACTACGCCGACCTGCCGGATCTCGCCTCGCATGTGTCCGGCGCTGTCTGATACAATGAAGTCCTATGGACTCCATTGGGTGGATGCTCGCGGCGGCGCTTAGCGCTGCCACACGCATCTCGGGGCTTAGCGCCTGGCAACAATGCAGGCAGCTTTTTAAGTGCCTGCATTGAAATATCGCGCTAAAACGGGGGCGGAAAGGAGAAACCTGCAGGCGCAGGTCTTTCTCATTTGCGCCCCTGTTTTAGCGCGATTATTGTAATGTAGCCCATTTTCTTTTAACAACAGGTGTTTTGATCAAAAAGTGCAGTTTTTTTGTTAATTAATTCTCCAGAATTTCCATATTTCTGATTGGAGCCCATATTTTAGAAAACATTTATTGTGCTTTTTGTTTGTTTGTTTTGAGGCTTAGGAATTAAATGATACCACATGATTTAAGGTACATAATGGCAGCCTTTGAACGTTAAGTAACTTAATTTAACATGTTAAATAATGCAAATTAGGGCCAAAAATAACTTAATGTGCTGTTGAGCACTTACTTAATTTAACCCCTTCACTGCTGACGACGTGTGGGACACGTCCTCATTGACGCACGTTACATGCTGAGGACGTGCCCCACACGTCATCAGCTTTGCGGGACCCCCAGCGGAGATACTCACCTCTCTGTCCGGGGTCCCGCGGTTTTCTGACTTCAGCGTCTTCAGAGGCTGAAGTCAAGCTCCTCCCGACGTAAATGACGCGATGACGTCATTTCCAGGCGACCACCCGGCAATGCTGGTAGATAGCCTGGAAGGGAGGAGGGATCCGTTCGGATCCCTCTCCCTCCTGATCGGTATGGAGCAGCGCCAAAAGCCAGGCACCGCTTAAAAGGGGAGAGTCTCCCCTTTTAAGCGGTGCCTGGCTTTAAGCCCTCAAGCGCTGGGTCGCACTTCAGTGCCTTGCGGCACCGGAGTGTGGCCTAGCTCCAGTGGGGGCCGCCATCTTGGATGGCGGCTCCACCCCCGGGTCCCCCCTCATTGCCCGACATCATCACGCATAGCGTGATGACGTCAGATAGCCGGGTAACCCCTAGCTGCCCGTGGATTTCCCAAGGAAATCCCCTGGTGGAGTTAGGGAGTTAATTTGAACCTCGATATCTCCAGAACCGAGAGAGCTAGGGGGTCATGTAGGGTGTCATTCGACTGGCCTGAGCATGGCCTTTCGAATGATACCCAACATGACCAGGTACAAATTAAAACAATTTTTAAAACAATAATAAAATTAATAAATAAATTTAAAAAAAATTAAAAACATGTTTTTTTTTGTGTGTTATTTTTATTAATGCAGCAATATTGTTCACATTTCAATTATAATGTGAACAATGATGCTGCACTAATGATTTTTTTCTATGGGGTGCGTTTGCTAAAAATCACGTAATTCCCCCCAAAAAATGGAACAAGTCCCCATTTCTAATTTTTGTACAAGCGCACCCCATAGAAAATATAACCGCAAACGTTCATGTGATAAAATGTGAAAAAAAACACTTTACACGCTGCAGATGATTAAAAATACAATTTTTATTGCATTTTTTGTCATAATATAAAAGGAAGGACATGACGTATACATATAAAAATGATATATTATGAATCTGCGGAGTCTGCTGGAAAGAACGATATACAATATGTCTGGGTCATTTAATAAAATGTGGCTTCAAATCGCGTTTAAACATGATGAGCGAAAGCGGTAAAAATTAGCTCAGCACACAGCGGTGAAATGCCTCAGCAGTGAAAGGGTTAACTCCTTCACTACCAAGTGATTTTCCAAAAATACTTGCCAGAAACCTTTTTTTTTATTTTTGCAAAAGCATTTAAATTAATTCTACAGTAAGAAATATTTATGAATGTTCCGAATGTATTTGTTACTGTAATAACCTGTTTGGCAGGCAGGTGTCCTGCTGGCAAAATGGAGGCTACGGCGGATTCGGTGGACCGAACGAAAAGCTTTGTGAAATATCTGCTTGGCAGCAACTGTACAAGACATTTTGGTTGTCCTAGCTGCTTCCCGAAGAGGAGATACAAGACCAAGGTGCAGGAGAAACTAACAGGGTTATTCAAAGAGATCCGAGTTGCTGGAGAAAGGTAACCGAACGCTGAAATTCAGCATACGGTTACCTTTCCTGGCTATTCGGCTATTCAGAGAGCAGGCAATTTGCCAAATCTTGGCGAATTGCCTGCACATACGGTGCCTGTTCGAGGGCAGTGAAATCCCCATAGAGAAGCAATGCTTCGGCTATTCAGAGAACAAAAACCAGCAGTGAAAAGTTCCCGAAATGCCCTGCCATTCGGTGGTTTCATTCGGCAGATTTATTCAGGCGAATCCCATAGGCTTCAATGTTAAAAATAATCCCGTTTTGATTCAATATCTAGATTTTTGGGTATATTTTAAAAAATTTCAGTTTTTTTTTTGCAAAAAAACTTTTGCCGATTTTTTAATTTTTTTTTTAAACGTCTGTTCTTTATTCTGTAACAGCCATTTTTTATTATCATTCCTTGGATCTTATATGTAAATTTCAGACATTTTCGCTCAGTAGTTTCTTTGCAAACAGCGTTTCACTTTTCAAACATTCAAGCGGACTGTTTTTTTTTTTCTTCACCTTCTTCGTCTGCGGTGTCGGGTTTTTCCGGCGGCTGCTCTGCATGTGATTGGCTGCTGCTCGGGTTTTCACTGCATTTTCGGTGGGTTAATCCAGATGTTTTTGCGGGTTTCGGTGTGCGTTCGCCCTTGTTTTGCGGTGAGTTTTCGGCGGGTTTGCGTCAACTTTTCCCTGCACTTCGGCGGCCCTGTGGTGCTTGCTGAATACACCGCAGGGTCGCCGAAATGGGATCTCCAAATCGAACCGAATTGAAGAGAACGAAAAGTCACCGAACATGCGGTGGCTTTTCGATTCTCCTTGAATAACCCTGTAAGTGAAATTTTACACCACGTAAAAACGAGGGGGGGAAAAAAAACAGGCTGGGGTCAAAGTTATTCATTAACCCCACTTCTTTTATTTCCTCCTCTGGTTTTTGCCTAGATTGTCCCTTTAAGGATGTGTTTTCTTACTATACTGCAGACACAGTGAATCAAAAGCTTCTTATGAAATGCATAAATATATAATTTATTTTCTAAAGAGCTAATGCATGCTTTCCCATGCACCTAAAGCCATAAAACCAGATACATACTAAAGCTTTTAAACTGCCAAACAACCACCAAACTTTCATATCCACTGATGCTTTGGATGCAAACGGTAGGTACATGATTTAGGCTAGGGTCAGACGAAAGCATTTTTCCCCGCGAACGTGAAAAAGTGCGTCCGAACGCATCGACGGATTTTTTCACGGAATGCGCAAAAACGGTCAGACGACGCGCATTTTCGGGCGTGATTTTGTACGGATCGTCAATAAAACTCTTTTTGCGTCTGGACATTATGTAGGCTGGACATTAGTAGCGTCTGACATCTCCTAATCACGCAAACACGCCGCTATGCCGCAGCTGCGCACTCAGTACTAGCGGTTCAGTGTTCTCAAAAAAATGCTTTAAAATTCCACTTGCGTTGCACGGCTGGACTTTCGTGCGACCGTACTTCGTATATTGGCCGTCATTGCCCGTCATCTGCTGCTAGTGCGGCCGTAATTATGTGCGCCAGAACGCACGTTAAAAGTGCGCTGGTCTGACCCCAGCCTTAGAGTATTAAATCCATCCAATGCTCTTTGTACGTAGTGGCTTATTGCAGTCAGACTTGCAGTAACCAAACAACCATAGCTACACATCATAAAAACTGACACAGCTCTGTAGATAGATTTAAATGAATATCTTCAATAACATACAGTACCAGCAGCAGAGAGAAACATTTATATACCAAATGTAGTTTAGCCAGTTTTTTTAAGCAGAATTCACAATAGTTTCTATGTTCCTAAATGTCCCTATTCCACCCAAGCTGGCAATAGGAGCTACAAATGCTAAAAGTCAGTGTGAGCCGCTAAGCAGTACGAGTTTGTCTCATATGGGAGCCACTACTGGATACCAGCAGCTGCACTGCACGCTGCCATTGGTAGATACTGGAGTACATAAGATTCAATGGAGACAAGCACGAGACCCGCACTTACACTAGTGCATATACACAATTTTGGCACTATCGACCAAGATCAGCGAAAGGACACTGGAGAATTATCTGTCTTTTGGTTTTCCTTGAGAGGCAGCAGCGGATCATGTCCTCCTCATAATTGCTGGAATTTTCTTTTCTGTGTGTCAGGAATCCTACCACAGATGCCCGCACAGCAGCCTCCTTTCTTGGCAGTATATTCCAAACCAGGTTTTGGAGTGGCCTGGTTCTCTCATCCCAGATCCCAGATTCCACTGCTGGTTTCATCCGCAGGTGTTGTTCTCGGCAGTCGGATTGTGAGCAAGGAGAAGGAAGCCACAACTTAGCACCCTGGCTTCAGCATTGCCAAGCACTTAGTGCAATTCACTCTACAAGAAGCTTGTTGACTTGCCAGTCTCTTGTTCTCCTAGCCTCCAGTATCCCACAGTGTCCCTGCCCTGCTGCCCAGACTGTGTTCCTTCCTTGCTTCCCACTGTGTTTCTGCATTGCTGCCCATAATGTTCCTGCGTTTCTGTCCAGCCGAGATCCCTCAAGCTTCCAGTGATCATTCCTCAAGCCTCCAGTCATGTTCCCCAAGTTTCAAGCCTCCTGTTGTGTGGCCTCTGCCTTCCACAGTCTCCTGCAATTTGGCCTCTGCCTTCCAGAGCCCTGTGCCCTCTGCCTTCATTGTCACTTGTGTCTCCTGTATCCTCCTGTGAGTTCCTTCACTATCTAAGTCTTCTTGTGTCCCTTTGTATCTTGTGTTTTCCTGTACTGAATCCCACTTATATCCAGGTCTCTTCCTGTCTTGTCACTGTGTTTCAGTCCTGCATTATGTGTATCCTCTGACTAGTCCTTTTTCCTGCTTTGTTAATCTCCTTTACTCCGAATTCCCACCTATAGCCATACGAGTCTGCTACCTCACCTGGATTTACCATAATAAAACCCTTTTTGGACCTTACTCCATCGCCTGCCATGTGTGTCACTGCATCCTGGGCTCCACCCCTCTGGTAAACCAACCCTGACACTGTGTTAAGCACTCTTCTGCTGTTGCTGATGCAAACCACCTGATAATTTTAATTGAATATCTGATTGCAGCGAGAATAAGGAGCGATCTTATAATTGTTCATTATTCTCTGGATGCCTCCATATTGGCATTTCCTATACAGACTGAGACTATGGATGCACAGAAGTGCTTAAGAGGGATTTTGTCACTTGACCAGGAAAAATGCTCAGTTGGTAATTCTATCAAGTGGAGTCATTATATTCAGCTAACCCCTCAGTGGAATAGGTTGCAGTGTTAATTTTGTCAACTAATAATTTTCATCAAAACTTGTTTGACTGCATTTTTTCTGTAATAAAACTAGACTATAACTAAAGATTAATTTATGATGAGTAACACTATTATGAAAATCTACTGACATGTAGATACGTAAAGGGAATCCACAAGGTAGAGGAAGGGAGTATATTTAAAAGGAAACAAAATAGCAAAACAAGAGGACATAGTCTTAGATTAGAGGGGCAAAGGTTTAAAAGTAACATCAGGAAGCATTATTTTACTGAGAGGGTGGTGGATACATGGAACAGCCTTCCAGTAGAAGTGGTAGAGGCCAAAACAGTAATTGAATTTAAGCAAGCATGGGATAGGCATAAGGCTATCCTAAACAAAAGATAAATCCAGGTAAAGTATCCATGTAATTGGGCAGACTAGATGGGCCGAAAGGTTCTTATCTGCCGACATTTTTCAATGTTTCTATGTTTGTAGACTAATTAAAAACTAGATGAAAATGTTAGGGTGGGACAATGTGGGAAAAGATCCAATCAGAATTAGGGGGGAGGTGTGTCTGTGTTCAGTATAGAAATGATTTCAGTTGTGTTCAGTTCGTTTTGAAAACAAGTATCGAGTCACAGAGAACTGATGAGTTTTCTTCATTCAGATATTTGCAATGGCATTACAGCCAATACAGGGCTCTATTACATTATCCGTGCAAATTCATCCACGCAGCGAACAATTTTTGCGTGCAGTGTTAAACGTTAATGTGCGTAAATTAACGCTGGTATTATGATCCAAGCGCATTTTTTCATCCGTCCGAAAATATAAAATACGCGCGAAGACGAGCGCAAATTAACGCTGCGCGCAGAAATCGGTGGGCAGACTGTTTTATCACGCGATTCAGCCAATCTGAATTAAGAACCACAATTATCTCCCGTTCAGTTTTTGCGCCTGCCAAAATCAATCTGAGTATATATGCTGCAGCAATAATAAAAACACGCACAACCACTCAATTTTATTGTTTGGGTATGTGTAGAATGTCAATGTGTAACTATACTGCGCTGTATTTTTTTTTCCTTCTGGTGTTTTTCGTTTCGGCCAGAACGTTCAGATTTGCAGTTACCACCAGCTTTTAAAAGATGTTAAAATTATGCGCGCAAACGTCGTTTCGTAAAAAGTTGCGCACCGATCGCAATACCAGCCGCGTACCAGCGCACGAGCGCATTTGCGCTCACAATGTTAAGTATGGGATGCGCGCACGAACTTTCGCTTGCGCAGGGTAACTCACGTTAGACGTTAACGTGCATTTTGTGCGCGAACGTCGTAATTTGACGTTCAGCGCAAAGGGGTTTTCCCCTCGCGTTAATGCGTTTTTGCGCACGCACACATTTTTGCGCGAAGAATGTAATAGAGCCCACAGTGTTATTAAAATATCATATAGTTGCACTTCTACTTGAAATAATGCAGAATGCCATATGCAAGTTAAATGGTTAAATTAGGCTGTGGCCAGTGCGCATGTAACCACAATTTGGGTTTTATATTTTTATTTATAAGTTCTGGCGATAAATAGCAAACAGTTGGCCTAAATGGTGCAGAATATGTGAAGGTGGCATGTTAGACAAGGCAATGTATATATTATCAGGAGGGATACCAGAAGGGGTTAAGTATTATTATTAATATTAAACAATGCTCACTCAAGCGTTATTTCTTACATATTTATTTTCTGTGTTAATCTGTATATTTGTGTTGTTTTTTTAATATTTTGCATTTATTAATTTGTATTTCTGTACCTAATGTAACAATTAAATGCTCTTGAACCCAGGACATACTTGAAAAAGAGAGAAATATCAATGTATCCGTCCTGGTAAAATACTTTATAAATAAGTAAATAAATTCAACCGAATGTCTCTTAGTGCAAATGCAACCGAGTAAGATTTTCCAGTGTGAGCTGATTGACTTCCTTTAATTGAAAAGCTGTCACAGCCCATAGGGACACCCGTGGTGGAGAGCACTCAGCTGACTATTTGAGACCTTAACGCCGAGGCAGCATGGGAGACAGGAAGGCCTGAATGCCACGGGACAACATAACAGTATATGGTTCCTCTGGCCCACCTTCTTTCCTTGCAGCCAATCGCCGCATTTTGCGACAGGCGGGACTGCCTGGATGCAGTTGGCTGCTGACAGGGAAGGCGGGGCAGGGTTGTAGCCGGAGAGCCATGGGACCTGCTATGCCATCGATCGGCGTTCAGGCCCACCTACTGCTGGGATGCCATAGCACGCCCAGTGGTGTTAAGGGGTTAAATAAAATTATATTGTCATAGTGGCTAGACTGTCCCTTTAAAACTAATAGTAGTCAGAAGTTTGGATCTGAGTGTTTGTACCTCCATTGTTTCCCCCAGTGCTTTGGGCAGCAACGCGTGTTATTCTGTGAGTTTATTCTGCAAATTGGTTGTCAGGTTGGTGAAAGAACACTGTCAAACCTACTCTTTAAAAATGCACATTCGCAGTAAAAGTCTTATGTTGATATAGACATTTGCCATAACACTTGTACCCCGTGAGATGTTTGATAGGTGCTCTTTCAACCTAATGAGAAAGCAAGAGAATCCAAATTGCCACAATTTTAATCCATCAAATGGACATTTCCTATCTATCATTCATTATTTAAAAATATATGGAGATCTTTGAGATGGCGAACAGTTCCACCTGTTATAGTTTTTTGCATTAACATCTGGCAAATTACAATCATGTCTGTCTATAGAGTATAAGCTCGAGATCTCTCATTCTATAGTGAAGTTAATTCTTAAACTGCAAGGGTAAGGTATAGAGTAGATAAAAAGTTACTGAATACATTTCTGCATTGAATACACTGATACACTGTGCTCTGATGCCTTCTCCAAGTTTACTTCTTTAAAGTATTAATCATCTGCATAATGCAGTAGCTTTTGTTAGAGATATATTTTATCTGTAACCTTGTAAAGGGTTAAACCGTTAACATTAAATTGCTTTCACATCGACAGCTTCAATGAAAAATGCCGGCTGAATGAATGGCTTCTGATTGGGGAGATTACAGCCGCTTCTTATCAAATGACTGAACCATATGGTCGGTGAATGTGGTCTGCGAGCGACTAATGCTATCATCGCAACAATGGTAAAAACATCTGCCCTCATCAACATCTCAATGAGTAAACCATGTTAGAAATGTCTTCCATCATAAGCAATCGTGGACTCTTTATTTATAGCTTTAGTACACCACAATGCCTTTCAATGGCCTATTGATTATACATGGGCGCTCGATGCTTGGTTTTTAGTGACGAAAGCATGCAATCTTACAACGAAGGCTGCAATATTCAACATGTACACACCACTGCCTTTCCCCAGAGAAAAAGCAGCATCCCTTCATCAAAAGGGTTCTTGGGACAACCTTCTGATGCTGGTTATTGTCCAAGATTTGGTTGAATACTTTACTCAAAAGAGGTTTGTATGGGGATCAAATGGTGAGTTTTAGCAAGATATCATATGTCTCCAGTGGCCCAGATCTCTCGTTTCTGCAATTTCTAGTGACTCCACTGTATAAAACATTGATAACATATGGAGGAGGTATCTCAACTGGAAGTGGACCATAAAAGTACTATCACTGGCCACCTTTTGTCTCTTCTGGAGAAACTCGGTGCCCTCAAAGCCATATAATTATTATTGCTGAATTTACCCCAGGATTGGGAATTTGTTTCCCCAAAGTGCAGGGGATGTAAGAGCACCAAAATTCCGGTGGAATTGGATAACCCTGTAAATTGCGGACTCTGTTTTTAACTCTTTAGGACTTGACAAGAGTTGGGTCCATGCTGGATCGCTGGGGTTCCCTCCCCCCTCTCCCGCTTTTTTTATGTGGGAACATGGGCTGCCCCAGGCAAGCTGCTTGGGAGGCTGCCATGGCTCTGTCCTCCCCATTCGGCCATGGGTCGCCCAGCCATGTGGTGAGCCGGAAACACCACTAAATTTATGTTTGCTCTCCACATTTTCACCCCTCCCTGACCCCTCTCATGTGCATTTTTGGTTCTTACCCTGGTTTACCCCCCCCACCCTAGCTGTTTTTCATGACCTGAGCCTGTCCCCCTGTGTTGCTGTCTTGATTCATTATTTTTTCCCCCTTCTTTCTTTTTCTCACTCGAAGGATATATATACGTGATGCGTCGTCGTCGTCCCCGCTACTGTATTTTGATGACCGCCCGTGTTGGCCCTGCGTGGCCTATATCTTTTTTCTATGCCGCTGCATTTTTGTGTCTGTTTCCGGTGGACACTACGCGGCCACTATTCTTTCCTGTCTATTGTATCAATGACATTCTCTTAAAATAGAAATTAAAAAGTGAAAAAAAAAAAACAGTAGTTTTCATTATGCTGGTGTCTGGGCAAAATGCGCTACTGGTTGATTTGTTTGATCCAAATTTTAGACCACTGCTACGATCCTTTTGGGAAGACTTTGTGGAAGGGCAAACATGTCTAATGGTTGGGTAGGACATGAGCCCTTAAGATGAATATAATGCCTCAACGGTTGTATGTTTTTCAAACGGTACCTATAAGTTAGCATTTTCTGTGAACTTCGCTCCCCCTTTCTATGCTTTGTCTGGGTGTGCCCTTCTGCCATGGTCCACTTCTACACTTTGATACACTCCAAAATGGCCAGTGTCTGATCTGAGACAGTATTACCAAGCATCTCACCTTACACATCACTGATTGGATATCTGGCGATCCCACTAAGCTTTGACTAGATGTGGAAAAGACCATCTCCCCTTTAACACTGTGTACATTACCGTGACTTTCAGAGGGCTCTTTCCCGCACTATGTATTTCATCACCCATTCATTGGCTCTTCCTTATGATTATGGCATTTTTAATGATGCCCTATGTCTCTCTCTACTTATCCGTCTTCTCTTTTACCTATCAATGCAAATTCTGACCTACCCCAGGGAATCCTGCCCACTTTGCCTTACCCCAGGGAATGCTTCCAGCCTTGCAGAGCCAACTGGTAGATTAATTGGGGATACCTACTTTACCTTTCTCTTACCTTCTTCGTCTCTTATGTCCCCCTTCCCCGCTTTTTTTCATATGCCTCAAAGATATACCTGGTGTTATTAGTATCCAATGGCAAACTGATACAAGTGGCTTATACACTGCATTCGAGACCTCACTTTTCCTCTCTTTTCTCTATTCCCCCCTCTTTTTCCATCCTCCTTTATTCTTTTTTTTTGTGAAAATTTAGTGCTGTTTTGTGATTCTTGTAGGGTTGCACCGATACCGATACTAGTATCGGTATCGGGGCCGATACTGGGTACTGCAGGAGTACTTGGTACTCGTGCAGTACCCCCGATATTTTTTCCGATACCGGAAGCCGGCATTGAGCCGGCTTCCGGCATCCGAGGGGCTGCGGCGGCTGTCCGAATGCTCTATCGGCATTCGGACAGCCGGCCCCGCACTCTCCGCAATACTTACCTTCCTGGGCGCCGCCGGGGAATGTCTCCACGCGCGCGCTCGTTGGAAGGACCCCAGCCGCGACCACGTGATCCCGGCTGGGGTCCTTCCAACGAGCGCGCGCGCGGAGACATTCCCCGGCGGCGCCCAGGAAGGTAAGTATTAAACACACTGAGCAGCTGCAGGGCCTGTCTGAGTGCTGATAGAGCATGCAGACAGGCCCTGCAGCTGCTCTCCGCGATGATACTTACCTTCCTGGGCGCCGCCGGGAAAGTTTCCCCGCGCGCGCTCGTTGGAAGGACCCCAGCCGGGATCACGTGGTCGCGACTGGGGTCCTTCCAACGAGCGCGCGCGCGTGGAGACATTCCCCGGCGGCGCCCAGGAAGGTAAGTATTGTCGGGGGGGGGGCGGTCCATGAGCTGGGGGGGCATATCGATGAGCTGGAGGCAATATCCATGATGGGGCATATCCATGATGGGGCATATCCATGATGGGGCATATCCATGACCTGGAGGCAATATCCATGAGGGGGCATATCCATGATGGGGCATATCCATGAGCTGGAGCAATATCCATGATGGGGCATATCCATGATGGGGCATATCCATGAGCTGGAGGCAATATCCATGATGGGGCATATCCATGAGGGGCATATCATGAGCTGGAGGCAATATCCATGAGGGGCATATCCATGACCTGGAGGCAATATCCATGAGGGGGCATATCCATGAGGGGGCATATCCATGACCTGGAGGCAATATCCATGAGGGGCATATCCATGACCTGGAGGCAAATCCATGAGGGGGCATATCCATGATGGGGCATATCCATGAGCTGGAGGCAATATCCATGATGGGGCATATCCATGATGGGGCATATCCATGAGCTGGAGGCAATATCCATGAGGGGCATATCCATGACCTGGAGGCAATATCCATGGAGGGGCATATCCATGAGGGGGCATATCCATGAGCTGGAGGCAATATCCATGAGGGGGCATATCCATGACCTGGAGGCAATATCCATGAGGGGGCATATCCATGACCTGGAGGCAATATCCATGAGGGGGCATATCCATGAGGGGGCATATCCATGAGCTGGGGGGGCATACTCATGTGTGAGCTGTGGGGGCATAATAACCCATGTGTGTGCTGGGGCAAATCCATGAGCTGGGCAGTATGAATATATATATATATCGGGGGGATATACATGTGAGCGGGGGGCATTTTTATATGGTCTGTTGTTATTGGAAAGCGTCACATGACATTAAATAAAAGTATCGGTACTTGGTATCGGTGAGTACTTTTAAAAAGTATCGGTACTCGTACTCGGTCTTAAAAAAGTGGTATCGGTGCATCCCTAGATTCTTGTATGAAGTTTATGTTCCTCCTTCATTTATATCTTCCTTCCCCCCTCTCTTTTCTCTACCCCATAGTTTTTTCTCCAATAAATAAAAACATGGATAACATATATTTGTATTTTCAGTCTTTTCTTCCATGCACGGGAAAGAAGATGCAAGATCAATATGTGCCATAATGATGCACATCCCACTACTATAGACCTGCATAGATGGGGTGCCTACTGAATGAATTGGTCCAGCTATGTTGGACCACTTGCTTGAGGGCAAACAAAGTGTTAATTGCTGTATCTCTCATGCAGAGTAGACTTAATTGACGTTACAGTACTTGCCACCCTTTCTGGATGATAGCAGCCTGATTTGCATATTGTTTAGTCTTCTCTGTGATGGCACCATCAAGCTAAAACCTTATGAGACATGAGCAGGAACCCACCGTAGAGCAGGCCACTAGAGCTGTTGCTCATTCTCACTGCTCTTATAAACCTTGGTTTTGCTCATTTGTTCCTGCTCATCCACCTTTTAGTTCTCCGGATTCACTTTTTGGATGTTTGTAATTGTTTCCCGATAAAGAGCATTAAAATTGATGGTTTGTAATTATTTTCAGTTTCTAAGTACTGATCGTTCTACACGTTGCACCCCTTATATACAGGTGGTGCATGCTTATGCCTTCTAATATAGCAAAATGGAGTCAATCTTACGGAGGCCCTGGGCATACTTTCTACTAACAGTAGATGTTCAAGTTCAGATTGTGACTACCATAGGCTCGCAACTGCTTGATTGATGTGTAGGTTTCACAAGATGAAACATGGTACATGGTTTACATTTATAGATTAAAAATTAATTCAATGTTTCTGTTTACTGTAGTGCTTGCATGGCTGTTCCCTAGATAGTGATGGATAATATTCCTTGAAATGGCTTTGCCCTGTGAGATGGGGACAGGATGTTCTTACTCTTGGAAGGAAACTATTTTTTCTTCCAACACAGAAAACGTAAGATTTTCGTGTAAGAGTACTACAGTAACGAGATGTGTTAACATAAAACAACATGGGCAGTATTACATATTGCTTGCTAAAACGTGGACGCTAAGGTGGAAAACCTGCACCTGCAGGTTTCACCTTAGTATCCTTGTATTAGCTCCATATTACGGGGCAGGTGCTGATTCAGCAGCCTGCCCCATAACGCAGCGCTGTGCCCTTGGATAATCGAGGCAGCGATAATGCGCCGCCCCAACTATCCCCTCCTGGAGTCCATAGGACTCCTTGGAGGCTTGTGCTGCCTGCAGGATCTTGCCTCTTGTGGGATCCTGCAGTCCCATGGAGTGATCGCAGATGGAGACTGGGGACTTTTTTCCCCCAGTCTCACTCTGCTCCCAGCGTCCAGAAGAGGCAGATTGGGCCGCCGTTCTTGCCGCGGGATGAGAAGTGAGTATCTGATTTTTTGGGGGGTTTCTGATTCTGCAGAAGCTTAATCCATTAGCACCAAACCCTAGCTGTGGGTAACTTTTCAGTTAACCGCAACGGGGCATAATTAGCGTTAGAACTTTGTAATCCTAATGCTAATTACTCTTTGCGCTCCCGATGTTAAGCATAGCGAGCGCAAAGTACAGTAAGCTCGCACTAGAAAGCGCAATGTCCGATGCGCTAACGGGTTTTTTAACCTGTTAACGTTCGGAATGTGATATGGGCTGCCTACACTAGGTACCTAACGTTGACGCTCCCATATCTGATCACAAATGTTAGTGTTAAGATTGCAATATTGCCCGATGTGTTTACTTTTTATTGCTATTGTTCTGTTTATGATTGGCGTTACTCTTTTATTTAGTTTTCTTTCGACACATTAAACTGGTACTATGTTTATAATAAATGTACTGCTAGACGTGGCATAACATTTTTTTAAGATATGTGCAGCATCCAGCCAAATGATTAGGGGGTTGAATCGAAAACTTGCCTAGTTTGAGGATAAATACAGATTATATATTTTGTAGATTTATAATATATGAAAATGAGCAATGAGTCTCGCTAGAGTATGGTTTTTTTTTTTTCACCCTTTAGAAGTTGACGGTTTGTTCGCGGCTTTCATCTCCACATATCTAACTGCAGATCCCTTCTGTTTCTGTGTATTAGGAAAGAACGGTCCCTAAGGAAGAATGTTCTTTAATGATGGTAAAATTCAAATAACAAAGCAAAGGCAAGAGACTGATGATTTAATGGGTCAATTTCTTCCATTGCATTCTTTTCTGCATAGAAAACAAAAAAAAGAGGGGGAAAAAATGGAAATAGAAAAACAACTCTCCATTGAATTGTATATTTTAAATAGACATGGATATTGTCAGTAAAAGCAAGAACAAATTATGTTTTTATCATAATATTTTGTAGAAAATGCAACAAAGTACCAATAACAGAACAAATAATGAGACGTTTAAAGGAGCTGAATGAATACAGCCCCTTAACATAATTATTATTTACAAAATGTATTTTAGTCTGCCCAAATATAAATGCCTGTATATGTTTAAACAGCTAATTATCCAATATTACAGAGAGTAGTCTGAAATTATGGGGATTTGTATCCGCAAAATTGTTCTACGTTTTACTTGGACTGTAAGCAAACCAATAATTCCAAAAAATGATTTATGAGTTAGCTATTTTTTTGTCAGTTGAATTGAGTCAGAATTCAAGGCCTGTCTATTTCGGGTTTAATTCTCTTTTTGGCATGTTTTATAATTAAAAGTACATGTTGACAAAAAAATATTTAGGTTTTGTGTTTCAGGTGAACTAAACAAGCTTTTTAATAGAGTTTGCAGAACTTATATAGACATTTAAAAATGTAAAAAAATAAAAAAAGATGTTTTAAAAATGCATTTTTGTTAAATGTGAAATAAAGATTAAAGAGACGGTGGAAGTATATTTATATTAATAAATTCAAGCAACCAGTGAACCAAAAGGAAGTTTGTGTATAGTTGCTGTAGCTAATAGGTCTATTGCAACAAAGTACATCCATATAAAGAATGTCCAGGCATAACCCTGCAACTACATATTGGTAGCGTTTAATATCAGTCAATGAAGCGATAAACTGCAATATACAGTATGTGATATATCTCAAAAATCTGTTTTATAAAATGATAGCGCTTGATGCATTAACCGGTATATAATAATTAGCATACTGCTGCTCCAGCCATATATACTGCCACCTTTAAGCCGGGGGCACACTAGGCGTTTTCTTTAACACACAGTACGTGCGCTAAAACACACCGGCGTCCACTCGATGCCCGCCTGCCCCCCCCCCACAACGCTGCAAAGCGCGATCTTCCTATGGAGGATCGCGCTTTGCAGCCCGTCGACGCACATCCTACCGCATCGACGGTAAGGATCTCTAGGTGGGCGCATGCTACGCGCGCACTAAGTGCGTGGCACAAGCATGTGGCCGGCCCCGTCGCAGCATCACAACGCTGCGACGGACGCCGGTAAGTGCGTCATAACGCATGCTAGTGCACACAAGAAAACGCCTAGTGTGCACCCGGCCTTAATAGCATGAACAAAATACACAATCAAAACCACCAGTAGAGCGCTACTGATTTACACCATCGGTGTTACACAACCTTATAAATAGCAGGTAATTATTGCATCATTTTTATCTGCATTAACAAGTTGCTGTTATTACCATAGGGTACCGCCACCTTGTTCCTGATCCTATGGATTTTGGCACTAAAATAAGCCATTAAAATGAAGATATTTGTTAGTATACTTGATTACTCTTTTGGGAAGTTTCCTTCTGCAATATTACGGGGCCGTGTTTATTTTAGTTTTTGGCAAAGTCCCGATTCTTTCTTTCCATCATTTTCTAGAATTTGAGCATCCTAGCCAACTACTGTAATGCCAAAGTAAAGTCATGCCTACTTGGCTTGTCAGTATGAGTAACAGCTCTTTTAAAATTTGGACATATTTCCTTACTCCCACAGTACTCCAATAAGGGAACTAATTTGTAGATCTTAGAAAATAGAAGCAATGCATGTTCATTTCAGTGTATGACTTTCTTCTCATATTCTTCTCATATCACATCCTAATATTTAACTCTCTCATGGTTTAGGCTGGGGTCAGACGAGCGTTTTTAAGAGCGAAAGGAAAGCCTGTGTGAGTGGACGTTCCTTCCACTCTGACACCCATCTGGCCACCTCGCTGAGCGCAGTTACTGCGCTCAGGGCTGCAAGGCTCGATCCTCTTATGGAGGATCACGCTTTGCAGTCCTGTTGAACGCACGTCGTAGTTCTTCGATGTGGAGGCTTTCAGCACAGCCGCAGCACGGCCGCTGTAGCGCACACAATTTGTGCACTCTACAGCGTGTGGCCGGCCCCGTCGAAGTGTCACAACACTGCGACGAATGCCGGAAGACACGTCAGTACGGCGCACATAGTGAGCTCGTCTGACCCCAGCCTTACTCCCCAGTACAGTAATAATTCAATTTCGTTGCGACATTGGCAATATTTACTGCTCTGTGACTCTTATACATTGTCTCCATGCAGAGCAGGGCAGAAGCAAGGGTTTAATAATGTGCATATGTTTCTTTTGGGAGGTCCAGCAGGCTCTTTGTTTAACTAGGAATAACTCACTAACAGTAAGAAATGAATAATTTGGGAGTAAGTTGGGAAATGCTCTTTTGACTCGTCGATTTGTTTAGGTAGAGATGAACAATTTGGAATATAATGTACTTTAAAGCAAAGAGCCCTTAAATACGTGTGTATGTTTCTTACTTTTTAATTCAGTCACTCAGAAGACCAATGGTGTGCTGCAGCAAAGGCGGCAGAAAACGAAGGCCAGTAGTGTCTACCACTATCCTAACCTGCTGAGCAGACATCTCCTGATATAAAAAAATGTATATGGGAAACTTACAAACTATTCTATGATGGAAGAACAAAACTAATAGCTGTCCTGAACTAGATTCCATTCATGGAATAAATATATAAGGACATTTTCCTAGAGAGAATTTTAGCTGAATTATGGGGGAGGTTAATATGATAGCTGTACTTGCATGGAACATGCTCAGGCATGTACTGGCCATAGGGACTACAGAGAGATTCCCAGTGGGCCGATGGCTCAGTGGGCCAATGTGAATGACCTCGGTGCGTCTGTGTTGTTTTACCCAATCGCTCTGCAGCAACTCCGGGAACTGTAGAGCAGAGATCTCAAACTCTGGCCCCCCATATGTTTCTGAACTACACCTCCCATGATTCTCTGTCAATCTACTGCTTTCAAAGAATTCTGAGAATTGTAGGCAAATCTTGGGGGGGGGGGGCAGAGTTTGAGATCCCTACTGTAGAGCGATTGGTTGAGCGATCCGGTTGGCTTATATACTATTTTAGTACTGTTTGCATAATTAAAGTGGGCCGGTCTGGATGAAGTCCAGGGCTGATTTTTTTGTCCCAGTCCAGCCCTGTACATGCTACAACATTTGATTAATCTCAGTAAGAACCGTATACTATTTAATTCATCTATAAACTCATTGGCACACAAAAAAAATACTGCTTTTAACATAAAATACATTTAACAAGACAAATGAGTAATTAATACAAAAGGGTTCTTCTAAACCTTACCTATTCTCAAATTACAGCCAAAATCTGTACAAAGAATTTAATAATGGGATGATGATGTTCGAAAAAGAATTTAACCTCCCTGACGGTATTCTCGAGTGTGGCTCAGGGTTAACTTTTCGTACCGAAAGCGGTATCCCCGAGCCACACTCGGGCTGGATACTTACATGTCCTGCGCTCCCTCGCTGATCCCCGCAGTCTCCTCCAGCCGCTCGCAACGTCATACTTCCTGGTTCTCTTCACGCTAGGAGTGAACCAGGAAGTGTGACATCGCGATCGGCTGCAGTGTGACTGCGGGGACAGCGAGGGAGCGCAGGACATGTAAGTATCGGCCCGAGTGTGGCTCGGGGATACTGCTTTCAGTATTGAAAGTTAACCCCGAGCCACACTTATACCGCTAGGGGGCCAGAATAAATAGGACCGATTCTGACATAAAATGTCAGAATCGGACCGCCAGGGAGGTTAATAATGGGCACACAAATGTCTTGCATTGCAAAAATAATCTGTAGCGAAATTCAATAAATGGCATCAAAAACCATAACAAAAAAAACCTGTAGCTATATGGAAAAAATCACATGAACACATATTTTTCTATGCGAGAGATTAGTGTGCCTGTTATTATATTATTAGCATTTTTAAACATTCCCAAATGTGCTAGTTTAACCAGTGAGCAGAAAAATGTACTCCCTATAAACAAACAGTAATTATGTTATACAGTATTAGTGATTAATAACTGTTTATAAATAGGCAAAAAAAGCATGTAATGATAGAATAGGTACATGACAGCATGACAACACAAACACACCCCTAAATCAATACGGCCCCCAATTATGGCCAAGCTGGTAGTAGGCAGCCACTAAGAAGGAAAAACAACGCAGACGGTTAAGTCATAGTCGGACCCTTTTCACAGGTCTGTTAAAAGCTAGCCACAGTAATATCTGGACTTAAAATTGGAAGAAGCCACTGGCAAAATAATGGAGAGCTGCACAGGCCCTGCACAAGATTACATGTAGATGAGGGTGGATCTGTTCCAGTGGAAAAACCCTTGAGAACTATTTGCTCTCAGCGTGCTTCAGTTTGTCGCGAGAGGGGGTGGTGGATCGCTCCCACCTCTTCACCATGGGACCCATTTTCTAACTATGTTTTAATGTTTGCAGATCCAAAATCACACAACAGCAGTTTTTGTCAAGCAGTATTATTTTCCCTCAATACCAGAGGCAGACACGGCTAACAACTGACCTTACTACAACGTTCACTAAGCACAAATGTACAGTAGGCAGCTGTAAAAGCAGAGTCATAACAGTGTTGGAAATGACACGGTAAATTAATGAGAGGCCAGTTTACTTATCAGGACACTCGTTAATGTTAACGCAAATTGTGAAAGGGCACATGGTTTTATCTGTCAATCTATTATTTATTACAATGTCCTATAATTGGGTTGAACGTTCATACTTTTTCTTTAAACATACTTGTGCTTCACATGTGTTTTTCATATCTGTGTCATCCTTCCCCTTGTCTCTTGTGTGGTGCAGAATGACCTGTATCAGACATTTTAATATTCTGTCACCTTGATCATCATCTCATATATTATATAATTCTGGATTTCTGATGGTAAAAATGTTTTGAATTTGAATTTTCTTTTAAAAAAGTAAAATAAAGATTCTTATCATGTGTTCGGTTTCCTAACTCAAATATTTTGTGTTGTAATGCACAATTTTTATGACTTAGATCATATTTGAATTATGCGTTTGCATGTAAACTTACCTTTACAGCTGACAACAGTTTCTGCTGAAATAAAGAGAATTCTCCAGTATGGTTTTGGACTTTACTTTTTTCAATAACCCAATCTGGCAAGATTTCATCTGATTTTAGCCTGGAAAAAAGGTAAACATGAATGAAAGGTTTGTTCTGTTGTATATTTTATGAACCACATTGTAATTCTGAATAAGAAAACTTAATCAACATTGTTATTGTTTGTTTGATTAAATATACGGTTTTTCTCTCTGTTTCGTATTTATTCAAAATGTTTTAGGATGTTAACATTAGGGTATCAGAACTGCAACATGGTATTTTTGTTAGAAGAAAATTAAGAATCAGACTAGCATTGTTTAAACCTATGAAAAAAAAACACATGTAGCTATTTCATTGTGAATCATATCAAACGCCCAGTGTGGTTGACCTCATCCGACCAAAAAGTTATCCTCTCAAAACCCTATTACTTATGCTATATCAGTAAATAAGGAGTTGTTACTTTGTTGCGTTAGAATATTTTCATGAGACTGTCTCATAACAGACCAAAATCTAGTTGGGATTTTATAAGACTTCAGTGACTTTGTGTTGGTGACTTTGGATAGAAGTCCATCCAGTGGTAAAGTCACTCTTCTCATTCAGCTGGACCCATCGTCCATCACGATAAGCCGTCTAACTTAGAAACTTCCCTCGTGCAAGGTGATCTTACAATCCTGCGTCTCACATCGCTTAATGCCTTTCTATTAATGTATTTGTTTACATCTTGATATTCGCTGTATAAGTGTGTATGCTTATGTGTCTGTATCCTGCGTCTCATATTGCTTAATGCCTTTTCTCTTAACCACTTCAATGCTAAGGACGCGCTCAGCGCGTCCTCAGCATTACCGCTGGTGTGCTGAGGATGCGCTGAGCGCGTCCTCACATTGGGGTCAGCGTTCGGCCGGGTTCCGGCCGATCGCTGGCCCCTCCGGTGCGGGCTGACATCCTGGATGTCAGCCCGGCATCCGGACCAGCAGCCGCCATTATTAGGTGTCATCGCGGGGGCGCGATGACACCTAATTCAGGCGCCCCCCCCGCATGTGCGGAGGAGGCGCCTGAAGGGGGGGGGGGGAGGTCCTTCGGACCTCTCTCCCTCCCGATCGGCGGCGCACAGGGGGTTAACCCAGGCATCATTTGGAAGGGCACAGCCTGCCCTTCCAAATGATGCCTGGCATTAACCCCTGGGGAGCTGGATCGCAAATCGGCGCTGAAAAGCGCCGATTCGCGATCCTTCCCGGGAGCTGGCCGACATCTTGGATGTCGGCCAAGCTTCCGGGAACTCCCCAGAGGACTGGCGTCATCGTGCGTAGCACGATGACGCCAGTCCTACAGTTAACCCCTAACTGCCACCAAGTGTGGAGATAGGGAGTTCCAATGAACTCCCTATCTCCCGATCCGTGGCAGCTAGGGGTTAAATTTTGATATCGTTGGATCGGCCAGAGCATGGCCGTTCCAACGATACAAACATGAAAGTTAAAAATGTTGTAAAAAAAATAATAAAAATAAATAAATAAAAAAAATTAAAAAAAAAATAAAAATAAAAATAAACACTTTTTTTCTTTTTTTTGGGTTGTTAATGCAGCAATATTGTTCCCATTTCAATTATAATGTGAACAATGATGCTGCACTAACGATTTTTGTATGCGGTGCGTTTGTTAAAAATAGTGTCATTTTCCCCAAACAAAAAGTAACGAGACCCCATCTCTAATTTTTTTTAACAAGCGCACCCCATACAAAATATAACCGCAATTGCTCGCATGTTAAAATGTGGAAAAAAACACTTTACACGTTGTAAATTATTGAAAATACATATTTTATTGCATTTTTTGTTATAATATACAGACATGACATAACGTATACATATAATAATGACATATTATGAATCTACCGAGTCTGACGGAAAGAACGATATATAATATGTCGGTGTCATATACTAAAATAAGCCTTAAAAACACGTTTAAACATGATGCGCAAAACAGGTAAAAAATGACCTCAGCACAGGGGCGGGAAAAGCCTCAGCAGCGAAAGGGTTAATGTATATTATGTTAACATTTTAATATTCACTGTATATGCGTGCATGCTTATGTGAGTGTATATATTTATACACAAGTCTTTATGTGTACATACATAGGTAATTTCATACTCCAATCAACATGCTATATTTTTACTCTAGTTCTGTTTGCTTTCCTTTGTTCTCATGCTATTTAAATTCTGCATCCCACTCCCTTTCATATTTTTTTCTCCCCATTTGCCCTGCTATCTGCCCCCCCATGTCATGTTCACTGATCCTTAACTTTTATGGCCTCCACATCCCCCTAAGGTCCTGAACAATCTCCAACCCAATGTGATGCTATTGTAAACTTAATTTCTCTTCCAGCTCACACCTGAAATTCATTCAGTCTTTTACCTGGGCCACACTGAAAGCTACTCACTCTTCTCATTCAGTTGGACTTTGCTTCCGCCCTCGTCACCCACCCACCCACCCCATGGTTCTCACTTAATATATACACACAACTAATTGATCATGTGATATCTCGGCTAGCAACCTACACCATTCACTCTGGAACCTCTCTCTATTTCCTGTCCCCCCCCACCTTTCTCTAGAATGTTTATTCCACTGTTGCTTCTCTTTTCTCTCTCCTCCCTTCTCTCTAAAAGTACCCTCTCCTTCTATACACCTTACCAATTACCCCAAGTTGGAAAACCAGTCCTAATACATCATGGCCTGCTTGGTTCTTTAAACCTATCAGCTGAGTGCTGGTGGAGAGTGTTAAAATCCAGCCCTCCCACCCCCACACGACAATCACATTATTACCAAAAGAGAACTCTGCCCAAATTCCTATTTATACTGCTACTTGCCCTGGCAGGTGATGTGGCATCTAACCCTGGTCCTATAGCTGACACAACCTTTAGTCTCCGCAATAAAAAAGGCCTCTCCTTTGTGCACTGCAATATCCGCAGCTTACTCCCTAAACTGGATGAGCTGCAAGCTTGGTGTTGCTATTACAAACCCAAAGTCATTGTGCTCACAGAATCATGATTAACCCCAAAAGTACGAGACTTTGCCATATCAATACAGGGGTATTCGTGTTATAGAAAGGACAGAACTAAGAGAGGAGGGGGAATTGTTATTTATGTTGACGAGTCCATAAAGTTCACCCCTTTGCAGAATTCTAGCTCCCCGGCCACCTTTGATTTCTTCTCTGGTGTAATTGAGATACTGTTCGGTAAATCGATTATTGTTGCTGGATTCTATCGCCCACCGAGCTCTCCAGTGCACTCTTTCTCTGACATAACTCAAACCCTTAATAACTTGCTTGCAATAAACCAAAAAAGTAAACTGCTGGTCCTCAGCGATTTTAATATAGATTGGCTGAATCTTGCCCCAGTCTTAAGTCCCTCAAGAGCTCCCTATTAAAATACCTGGATACGGAATGCACCTGTAAACATGTAACATAATGACTTTATTTCCTACATATTTATTTCTGTGA
This sequence comes from Leptobrachium leishanense, assembly GCA_009667805.1. Taxonomy (NCBI): domain Eukaryota; kingdom Metazoa; phylum Chordata; class Amphibia; order Anura; family Megophryidae; genus Leptobrachium; species Leptobrachium leishanense. The sequence continues at coordinate 114,238,176 of CM019066.1, forward strand.
TAATCTGTATATTTGTGTTGTTTTTTTACTATCTTGCATTTTATTACTTTGTATTTCTGTAACAACTGTAAAAATTGCAATGCTCTTGAACCCAGGACATACTTGAAAACGAGCGAAATCTCAATGTATCCTTCCTGGTAAAATACTTTGCAAACAAACAAATAGAAGACCCGGAGAAGGTTTTTTTTTCCTCAGGAAAGATACATTGAGATTTCTCTTGTTTTCAAGTATGTCCTGGGTGGCGAGTATGTACCAATATGTGTCTTGCCTAAGGACACTTACTGGAGAGGTGCTCTTGCCAGGATTCGAACCTGAGTCTCTACAGTCTCCATTGTTATAGAGCAGTGATGGTACCTCTACACCACACAGCCGGAGAAGGGTTTGTTAGAAGCTCTTTACATTAACAAAAAAAATAAATCACAACAATCTACCCCACATTCTTTCAACAAATTTCAACAAATGTTGAAACGATGGCTAGAAATAGAAATGGGTGGAAAACATTCTGACATTAGGTTTACATTTTGCTGGGTGGGTTCAAAAAGTTTATTTTAGTCATCAATCCAATGTGGATAAATGATAAATGTTGTAGAAGATTCAACAACTATTAAGAAGCCCCAGTCTACATGCAAGTGATATTGTACAACTCAGAGCCCATAACTGGTCTGACAAGCTACACTATGAGGGATCGACAGATCCTAACTACATTGCAATTTTTGTGAAAACACAGTTGTAGAGCACCAAACAAAATGTTTTCTCTTCCCCAGACATTTGTAAATTACATGGAAATGCAGTGACATGTCATTCAGTATATGGATCCAAAGCTCTAGAGTTCCAAAAGAACAGTTTTCCCCAAACAAACAATTCACAGCCACAAAATAAATACTAAATAAAGGAAACAGTACCCTTGGAAATGAAAATATGCGCAGCCCATAAAATAACGAAAAAATGGAAATTTATAGTCAAGACACTTACTCTGTTATGTATCTGCACGTTCGCAGCATCTCCTGATGTTCAGGAGTGGGGGAACATCGCCTGGGAGCACCTCCTGTAATAAAGAAAGACCCTGTTTTTTGTATCAAACATTTGTTTTTGTGTCACCCCAGTGCCCTTGGAGTCCCAGCACTGGGGTGACGCGCGCTATTGCCCGCTTCCTGCTCTTGCCGTCCCCCAACCTATACCTCGTTATTTCTGGTTTTCTCTACCCTCTTCATCTCTGTCCTCTTCATTTTACTGCCCCTCCCCTCAATGCCCCCCTTTTTTTCTTTCTTTCTCTCTCTTTCCTACTAGTTAATTGACTCTGTTCCTCTTTCCTTACGTGTTTCACTCTACTCCTTCCTGGGCCAATCTTTTCAGTAGGGCACACCCATCTACGGTTGATGCCCGTGTGGCACCTACTGCTGTGATTTACTGTTCTATAATTTATTCATCCAATTACTGATTTAACGCTTAATATTGTTGCTTTGCTGACAGTGCCTTTGGTTCCAAAATGTTAGGAAAAGATTTGGTTTGTCTACTGGCTCTGCAAGCTGTATTTCAAAGGTTCAAGGTTCAAGGTACCATAACATCCGTCCGAAGCAATACTGGTTCATAAATAGGATTAATCAAGATTCAAGAATACAGTTCTAGGATAGCAGGAACTAAAACCAGTTTATAGACAGAAACAGAGAAGGAGATGTCTATTGGTTCCTGGGATATAGTGGATAAAAAAAATCTAAATTTTGAAACATAATATTCTAGTATTGCGCAGACTTTAACTCTTTATCTCTAACCTTATAAGGAAAATCCCAAAAGTACCTGTAGGGAATGGGAAGAGACAGGACTAATGCACCCAGTGGTATGGTCAGCCTTAGTAACTTCCAGGCACTTCTTATTGCTAAAGTAAACATTTGTTGCAGGTTTCTCCATTTTAGAAGATTTTGATATTTTACCCAATCATTGTAACGGTTTCAGTAGATCTCTAGAAAAATCTAAACATACAACCAAGAAGCCATTACACCAAGTGCATTACCAGTCCTTAATATGGCAGCCATTCATAATGAGTGCAACAAAGGAGACGCCTAACACGCAGTGAATGGATACACCCAACTAATCCTAACCTCCGGTCCTTAGTGTGTTTGGATATAGAGAAAGCAAAGTGACACAAATAATGACAAACAGGGCAAAGGTGAACAAATAAGGCAAATGACTATAGGTCTGACTAGTACACATAGTCAAAGGGAGACAGAGTATCACACAATCAAGTAAACGTAGCGAAGGTCAAAGGGAAATAGGGTATCACACAACTGAGTAAACATAGCGAAGATCAAAGGGAAAGAGAGTATCACACAATCGAGTAAACATAGCCAAGGTCGAACACAGAATATCAGTCAGAAATATAGAGCGCACTAACTGGTCAAGGAGAATCACGATAATGTGAGACAACGTTTTTAACCCCGTCTGATTGGTCAGCGACATAAGGGTGTGCCACAACATGCGGGATGGAGATGAGGCACGTGAGTCAGTGCTCTGAGAATGATGCGGTATGGGCACGGAAATAAATATCGCAGCCTGAGTGCGCACGTGTCAAAATCACTAGCAGTTCGAGGTGAAATTATGCTCTCGCTGTAACTACTAGGGATGAGCCGAACACCCCTATGTTTGGTTCATATCCGAACAGCCGAACTGCCGGAATGTTCGAATACGAACTCGAACACAATGTAAACCAATGGGGGCCGAACACACAAAATGTGTTTGCAGTTCTCCTAAATGTACCAGCGGCTGCTGGTACATTTAGGAGACCTGTGGCTGCGGCCCCCAGGCCCGTAACTCACCTGTCCTGCAGCTGTCCCGGCCTCCTGTTCCCCGGTCCGTCAGCTCCTCCTGTCCATCTGGTCGCGGCTCCTCTCTGCCCCACGTCTTCATGCTGAATAATCTGATTGTGCAAAGTCCTGCACCTGACCTGGACTTTGCACAATCAGGGCTCTAATTCAATATTGAGCCCTGATTGGGCAAAGTCCAGGTCAGGTGCAGGACTTTGCCCAATCAGAGCTCAGCATGAAGATGAGCTTTAACCAAGCTCTGATTGGTTAAAGTCTTGCACCGACTTTAACCAATCAGAGCTTGGTTAAAGCTCTGCCCCATGCCTCATCTTCATGCTGAGCTCTGATTGGGCAAAGTCCTGCACCTGACCTGGACTTTGCCCAATCAGGGCTCAATATTGAATTATCAGGTCAGGCGCAGGACTTTGCCCAATCAGATCATTCAGTATGAAGACATGGGGCAAAGAGGAGCCACGGCCAGATGGACCGGAGGAGCTGACGGACCGGGGAACAGGAGGCCGGGACAGCTGCAGGACAGGTGAGATACGGGGGCCGCAGCCACAGGTCTCCTAAATGTACCGACAGCCGCTGGTACAATAAGGAGACCTGTGGATGCATCATTTTTTATTATGGAATGTCTGCGTGCGGTCGAACAAACCGCGAACATCCCATAATGTTCGGCGTTCGCCGAACACTCAAACGGCCGATGTTTGATTCGAACTCACGTTCGAATCGAACCGAACGCTCATCCCTAGTAACTACCTAAATGGGGATCATCTGCTGGAACCTGGTCAGCCGGTAAGTCTTGCACCCCAGTAGCAGTGACATTCATGCCTTGTTGGACTAAAGTGTCTTTTGTCGACCGTAATGCATTTTATCTGTTTAAGGGAAGAAATGGTTTTCCTTACAACACAGTTTAGTTATGCTCATCCTGAGAGTTCCATCAACATCTTAAAGAATGATTAGTGAATGAGTAACTGAGGTATTGGTTACATGAGGCTCTTTGTCCATTGTGTTGGGATGTATCAAATTCTGCATCAATGCATGTCATTTTTCTTCTTTAACCTACAAATTCTCTGGGGGTGAGGTACAAAACTCTCTGACTATATATGTGCATTTATTACAAGAAATCAATTAACGTAGCTGGAAACGGAATAACAACACTCCTTTCTCTATTCACCTTCCTTGTGAATATGCATGATAACACAGAACACGGAAGCGAGTATAGGTCATGTATATTTGTTTTAGTATGCACATTAATGACATTTTGGTCAAACTCCAAAGAACCAAGGGTCCGATTTAATTCAGCCTAATCTCTGAAATCCGCAACTTTTTGGGTCGCATTTCGGGCATTTTTCAGTTCAGGAGATTTAAATTAAGGCTTAATGGAATTCGATTCCTGATTAAAATTCAGCTCAAATATCGGCACTCGCGACTATACTTTTTAATGGAAATTTTGGCTTCAACAATTCAATTCCAATTTATCGGTAAGACAAATGTAAAGAAAAATAAAGCCCTGAAAGGTGTTAATAAATAAATTTTATGACAGGGAAAAATGGTAAATCCTTTTGAAATCACACTAAATATACATATTTTCAACCCATTCACTACCAAGTGATTTTCCAAAAAAACACTGTTAGGACCCAGTGGTTTTTTGAAAAATCATTATGAATTAATTATACTGTAAGACAAATTTAGAAATACTCCCAATGAATATTTTACTGTACTAACATATTTGGTGCCATCTACTGCCAAATTGAGTTACAGATGCAGCCCGGTTCACTGCACCAAATAAAACGGCTTGCTGAATGTCCAATGTCAGGACATCCAGTTAGCTGATTTTACACAGTTTTAGGTCTTTGGGCATTATGCCCACAGGGGTAAAATTTTGGGGGCACCTTCTACAGTCCAAAGCAAATGAGATTAATTTGCAGCAAACTAATTTAATTTGCTTTTGGGCTGCCGTACAGCAGATCGAGATATCTTGATATCGGGGCACCAGATGGTGCCTTCAAAACAAGATGTAGTGAATGGGGTTAATATTCATTTTAATTTAGCAATAAAAACCTAGTCTTAACCCTTAACGTTCTGTACACAGAGGCTATTTTTAGGGTTACTGTTTTTTTGGGGGGTTTTTGGTATAGGATTGCTAACAGGGATTAATTAGATAAAATTTCAAATAAATTTGAATAAACCCCTTATCGATGGGGGTTATTTATCAGAATTCAGCTGTGGCCAAATTCATTTGAATAAATCAACTGATATTTGGAAAAAATATCAGCCAAAACTCACCAATATTTATTTTTAAAAAATCTGCCAGTAGAGTTAAAGTGAGCCGGAAGAAAGCAATAATAGACTTTAAGGGCAATGAGGCTTTAACAAAAAATTTTTTGCATTTGGTAACCCGTTCATAGACCACAGTTTATATATGAAAAGGTTATGCAATGTGCCTATATTTACTTTTTTTGTCACAGAATCGACAGCATTTTCAGTCATGGAGACTGCGTTTTGTCCTCGGTTTATTCTCTTGTGTTTCCTGTTCACTTGCCTTGATTTCCATTCCTGACTGGATTAGAATGACAACTTCAGAATAAAGCATTCAGCTGCAATGTTTAACTCTCTATATCACTCGGCTACTCTTTGCACTCTTAACCATTTCAACACAGAAGTGTTTACTTAATATTACATTGTAACAGGTTCCTCTCTCCAACTGTTCTGTGTGTGTAGCGTGTATGTATATTTAGGGCTCTATTACATTACTTGCGCAAAAACGCTCGCGCAGCGCAATTTTTTTTGCACACAGCGTTAAATGTTAACGCGCATAAATTAACACTGGTATTACAATTCGAGCGCATTTTTTCATCCATCCGAAAATATCGCGCATAAAAAATACGCGCGAAAACGAGCGCAAATTAACGCTGCGCGCAGAAATCGGTGGGCAGACTGGTTTTGCACGCTATTCAGACATTCAGAATTAAAAGCCACTATTGTCTCCCGTTCAGTTTTTGCACCTGTCAAAATCAATCTGTGTATATATGCTGCAGCAATAATAAAAACACGCGCAACTTCTCAATTTTGTTCCTTGGGTATGTGTAACTATACTGTGCTGTATTTTTTTTTTCGTGCTGGTGTATTTGGTTTCGGCCAGAACGTTCAGATTTGCAGTGACCACCAGCTTTTCAAAGACGTTAAAATTATGCGCACAAACGTCGTTCGTAAAAATTTGCAAATCGATCGTAATACCATCCGCGTACCAGCGCACGAACGCATTTGCGCTCACAATGTTAAGTATGGGATATGCGCACGAACCTTCGCTCGCGCAGGGTTCGCGCAGGGTAACTCGCGTTAGACGTTAACGCGCATTTTGTGCACGAACGTCGTAATTTGACGTTCAGTGCAAAGGGTTTTTCCCCTCGCGTTAATGCGTTTTTGCGCACCCGCACATTTTTGCGCGAAGAATGTAATAGAGCCCTTAGTATGCTGTCTCTCCTATTGTACAGCGCTTCGGAACTTGTTGGCAATTTATAAATACTTCTATACGGAACTGTAACACAGTGAAAAAAAAGCAAATCAGCACACAATACCATATTTACATAGCTTTTAATGAAACTTAGAGAGTCTTCTAGGGCAAAACGAAAATCTCTGTGAGATCTCACTTCTGTCTCCTGGTAACACTATAAAGAACCTGCAAGGAGCATCCTCCACCCCACTGTAATATAAAGTTCAGCAAACTTTATTGCTGCATTACAACAGCCAGGGATTTGGCAGAATACAAGGATAACTCTGGTTACTCAGGGGTTACAATAGCTGAAAATTCCTGAACAGTACAGATACAAGGAAAAACAAAATGAACAAATTTACATTGTTATTCTCAGATAGTGGATAGATTAAAATAATCTCTATGCAAAATTACTATTTTATCCTACACTTAAAAGTTAACCCCGCATCCCAAGTTTAGATAGATGTCATAATATTTTCATTCAACAGAAGGTGCCCGCTAGTGAAAAGGTTGAATATCTAGTTTCTAGCTTATCTTTGTTCTGTGTTTTTGAAAAGCAAATTGGTCTTAAAGCATTTCTTCTGAACATACTGACATTTAAACCAGTCATTATTTGTGCAATGATAAATATCAGATGGAGTCAATGCCAGACATGTATTATTGTATATACATATTGATTTTTTTCATTGAAGAATATGCTAAATTAATTTTCCCTGTTAACTATCAATCTATATTTACTTTTGATATTACAGATTAATGTGGTACATACATATTTACTTGTATTACATACAGCAATCAATGTTCTTTTCCTGTTTTTACCTCATTTGATGCCAATTGTAGAGTATAAGAGTCCACCTGCATGATTTAAATTTAAGGCAATCCACACATTGTTCTCACGGTTGCACTGACACTAACAATAACTAAAAAGAATCTCACAAGCTCAAATAGTCCACTGTCAGAGGCGTCCATTGTCAAGGAACATGCTGTGTGTGTGGTCTTGTCTTTCAGAGACCTGGCTGAACCAACAACTCCAGCACTCCCAGTCTGGTTCTCTGTGCTCTCTGCTGAGGCAGCTTCACATGTTCCTCCTGTAAAATTCTGCTATTAACCTTTCATGGATCCTGAGCTTCCACTAGCTGCTAGTGGACAACTGTCATCCACATCGACTAACTGAGGAAGCGGCTGTGATCTGCGAAACCCATTTTAGTGTATTACCCCTTTTTATTTGTATTACCATGGATTTATTTTAACTTTAGAGGAATAAAAAGGTTTAAAAACCAGCAGGTGATCGTTTTTGCCTCTTTTCACTGCGGCTAAGGCACAATCCCTGTTGCAATATGCTCTAGGGAGACAACTCTTCAGAGAAGAATTTGGCTGATTTATCCGCCACAGATGAGTATTGCATCTCCTGCTGCAGAGCGAAAGTACAGACTCAGGACTACTTGTCGTGAGTTGGGGAAATCTGGTGTTCCCACATAAGTCGCCAGCCGCCTTCAAATCCTGTGTCTGACGTGAGACACCATTCCATGTGAGTGTAATCTTTCATTCATTTTTTGACATACTGTGTCAGGCTATACTACCCTATCAGGGTAATTCAAAGAGATCCGAATTGCTTGATAAAAGTAACCGAACACTGAAAATCAGCGTTCGGTTACCTTTCTTGGCCATTCGGCTATCCAGAGAGCAGGCAATTCGCCAAATCCTGGTGAATTGCCTGAACATACGGTGCCTGTTCGGTGCCTGTTCGAGGGCAGTGAAATCCCCATGAAAATGCACTGCTTCGGCTATTCAGAGAACACAAACCAGCAGTGAAAGGTTCCCGAAATGCCCTGCCATTCGGTGGTTTAATTCGGCAAGTTTATTCAGGAGAATCCCATAGGCTTCAATGTTAAAAATATTCCCGTTTTAATTCAATATCTAATAAACCGTTCATTATAAAATTCTGCAGTAAAGAGTCTAGTTATTTATAGATTTTTTAGGATATTTTAAGCATTTTTCTGGATTTTGTTTTATTTTTTAAAAGTCCGATTTTTTTTTTTAAGTTTACTTATTTTTTCTGTAACAGCCCTTTTTATTATCATTCCTTGGACCTCATATGTAAATTTCAGCCATTTTCGCTCAGTAGTTTCTTTGCAAACAGCGTTTCACTTTTCAAACATTCATGCAAACTGTTTTCCTAATTTATTCACTGCCTCTTCTGCGGTCTCGGCTTTTTCCTCTTCTGCGATCGGCTCCTGCTTGGGTTTTTCCGTGGTTTTCGGCAGGTTAATCCAGATGTTTTTGCGGGTTTTCGGCGTGCATTCGCTGGGTTTTGCGGTTAGTTTTCGTCGGGTTTGCGGTAGCTTTTCCCTGCAATTCGGGGACCCTGTGGTGTTTGCTGAATACACCGCAGGGTCACCAAAATGGGATCGGCAAAAGGAACCGAATTGAAGAGAACGAAAAGTCACCGAACGTGCGGTGACTTTTCGAATCTCTTTGAATTACCCTGATAGGATATTATCCTCTATAAGGAACAGACAGAAAGAAGCGCTGAACTCTGCTCAATCTATCCCCATCCTGTCATCCACACCTAATGGCAGTTAAGGGCTATAGAAATCAGACTCCATAATACCCCAGTACTAGGCTATGTGTTTTTGGTTATATAGGACTTATTTTCTCGACCTGACATCTGCCTGTTAACCTGATTCTGAACATTATCTGCTGGCCCCAATCTCTGAACCAGCTGACTACACTTTTGGCTTATCCCTATGCACTCAGTACCTGCATTTGCCCAGGTACTCACTTATAGTACTCCAAGGCCTTATTACACCTGGTCACTCTGAGTAGTGACGTTTCACAAGGGTATTCTCCATCTCCTGTATTCTGGACTCTGGCACTTATTAAGTCCCTGATATTCACATGCAATCCATGGGTGTTTCTTTGATTGTCCACCAGAGAAACGCCCCTGCACCCACTAACCTAGTGCTCAGGCGTCTGATCACAAGGAATCTTTAAATGTTGTTAGCCAAAGTATGATATAGTTCTTGGGATATACAGAGGTTAGTGGAAGCACACGCCCGGTAATCAATCACTACAAAGGTTTGAAACAGCAGGGTATGGCTATTAGTTCCCAAATGGAATGACAGTCACAGTGCAGGATTTGATATGGCTTCTTTAATAGGAATACAATGATTCAGGTTGAAACACAAGCCTTTATCAAGCCGAAACGTTGTTTCTCCTTACTCCTATTAAAAGCAGCCATATCAAATACTGCTGCATGCATGACCAGCATTCTTTTTCTCTTTGGCTACTAAAGTCAGGGGTCAAGTCAAGGGGGATCGCGTCGGAAAGCAGTTAATGCACTATTTTTGCAGAGGGAGCAGAGTTCCCATTGTGTAAGGAGCGGATGCTGCTGAGCCGGTGCCTCTAACTCACCCCTCCTGTGTGGGGTACAATCTGGCCTCCAATGCCCAGGGCAGCATTCAAGTCCGCTGGCTTCCCAATGGCGCTAAGTGGTTCCCTGGCTTCACACAGTGTCTGACATCACTGGTGGACTTGTCGAGTCTCAGGGAGTGGCAGCCCGACATCAGCCAGCCTAGGGGAGGAGCACTGGAGAACAGGACACCAATAGACTGCAGAGGGGGAGTAAGAGGAGGCATGGCCATACCTGAACACCCTATTTAAACCTGCTGAACTACCAGGTGAGTGTGCGGATGTTCTGTGATTTCCTTGTGAACTAGTACTCTGTGCTATCTCCAAAGTGAACCTAGATTCTGACCTTTGGACTTTATTTTGGATTTCCCATTTTACCACCTGCCCTGAACTTTGGAACCCCCCTTGGATATGCCCCTTGGATTAACCCCTTTGTACCTTGCCTTTGGACTTTCTACTGCCCTGGTCACCAACACCACATCTTGAGCTCCTACCTGACCCCGTGACCCCTGACACATTGGTCCTATACACTATAAAGCTTGAATTCATTCATTCAATTATATCTTTCACTTTTAAGTCACAATAAATATCAGACATTTCATATATTTTTTCTAAAATGCACACAAACATACATAAATTTATCAGATTTGAAGATTTGTTTGTGTGTCTTTCTTAGGTGCAAGGTGATAACTGATAATTGGGGGCCAGAAATCTTATTGAGTTTTCCATGCTTTTTTTAGGACATGACCAATGGACAAAGCATGATATAGTGTGACATGACAAGACTCCCATTTTTTTTATCCTTTACATCAATATGAACTAAGCCTACAGTTTTAAGTTGGTGCTTAATGGGTGTCTGTTCCAGCCATGCATAAAACGGGTTTTGGAATATTATTTCATGTATAGTTTTTAAAAGCTAAACAAGTCACACAGCCCTGCCACAAGCTCAGCTCAGATCACATCTCCCTCTGTCACAGCGGAATCAGCGATCAACATGTCTTCTGCAATTCTACTCCACAATCTCAACTTTAATCCTACTGTTCATATTTTATGCTTGCATCTATCTATTAATATTTTGGCTGTTTGTTTTTTTCTTGATAAATGTATGCTCTGCTTTGTTAAACCTATGCTCTCTTATGTCCTCCCCACCCCCTCACCATGTCGTAAAAATACCTGGCTTATACAGCCCACCCTCTGTAACTCTGCAACCTCTTTCTTCACACAGCCCGGCCACAAGCTCAGCTCAGATCACATCTCCTTCTGCCACAGCGCTTGCTTCCGGACTCTGCTGTCCCATCCAGTGCTGGTGTAAAATATGTAGCTTACTTTCCAGCTGCTTCCACTTTGCAAATCACCCTAATTAACCCAAGGTTCTAGCCCTTCCCATGATGTGTTAATCTGTATATTTGTGTTTTGTTTTTAATATCTTTCATTTTATTACTTTGTATTTCTGTAACAATTCAATGTTCTTGAACCCAGGACATACTTGAAAACGAGAGAAATCTCAATGTATCCTTCCTGGTAAAATCCTTTGCAAATAAATAAATAAATAAATAAATAAGTAATGAAGTAGGTATTCATCATATTTTTTTTCCATATGTATCTGGTCATTGCCAGGTCATGGAGACTTGGATTATCTACATATCTACATACATTATATACATCTACCAAATAATTTTATTTCATATCATATTTAGAACTAAACTACTTTTTTGAGTTTATCTCAGGTTTTATGAAGCACAAGAACTGGGGATTATTGAAATCAAGTTTATGGACGATTACTTAATGTTTTTCTATGATAATAAACTATGTGGCTTTTTATTTAAGTACTTTTAATTTTCTGACACATGTGGGTGTCTTTTTAAGATAATTATGAAATAGGGTCATGTATATTCCACCATTCTTCGGTAAACACTCCCTCCGTGAGTTTTTTGTGAAAGACTTCCTGTAATTAAAGACTTGGCCGAAGAGTAGTAACAGTAGCAGTAACCCTTCCTTAATAGACTCTAACCACAACACTGCAATAAGTTATTTTATTTGGTGTTAAGAAGCATTTAATTGGCTCCTTACTCTTTTAAGGTCAATCATTTATAGGATTGTACGTAAAGTCTTAGATTTGCAATGTTTATTATAGTATTAATTATTTATTATAGAATTATATTCTAAACGTAATAAATTAATTGGATCTCCTTTAGGATTCTGATATGACACACATAATGTTCAAGAACGATATACAACCACAATGACAATTTCTTATTCTAACTATGTTATTTTATACCTCCTACATTTTTCTGTTTGACTGCCTATCTTGGTATCTTGCTGCCTGGCATCAGTCCCAGGACTGAAGCCATTTCTGGTTTTAAAAATGGTTTGATAAGCTGTGTGTTTTGCAATATGTTACACATTTTTGCATATTTAGCATCATTTTAAATCAGCTTAAATGGCATGTTGATATAAATCTGTTTATATTCACACACAGCTTTCATTCTGGGTTTGTGTTTTAGGATTTTCTGGTCACCATATATTGGTTTTCTATATAGGCTAAGCAATTTGAAGGTTCTTTTGTGTTTTTAACCTCCTTTTTTTTATGTTTTAGTTTATCGAGTGAAACTTTATGTAAGAGAAGTATTACAATATATCTCTAATAAAGAAATAATTGAGATGTAGTGTATGCGGTTGCCCCACAAACACACCTTCATAAAATTACTACATTGTATAACTCATTCTGCCACTTTGTGCTACAATGTAACTACATGACCCACCACTCTGACATGTTAAAAGAGCTAAACTGGCCATCACTGGAACCCAGACGCACCCTTCACCTTTTCAACCTGGGGCCACATTACAATCTTGACGCAAACGTTTGCGCCGGCATAAGTAATTTTTAACGCTTGCGGTAAAACCATTTGCGAATTACATACTCAGCTCTACAACCGTGCGGAATCGTGTACCGCGTGTGAACCTGCACGGACCTTGCGCAAGCTTACTGTACTTTGCGCTCCTTATACTTAACATGGGGAGCGCAAAGTGCTAATCAGTGTTAGGATTACAAAGTCCTAACACTGATTAACGTCTGGCTGCAGTTAACAAAAAGTTAACCAGAGCCAGGACTTGGTGCTAACGGATTCCGCTGGTGCAGAATCCGTTGGCACCAACCAAATTTTTTTTTTTTAAAAATCGTATACTCAACTCCTGTCCCACGGCGAGGACCGCGGCTCTGTCCGCCTCTTCAGTCCGGTGGGAGCAGGGAAAGACTGGGGGAAAAAGTCCCGCCAGTCTCCCCCTACGTATCACTACGCTGACTGGCCGGCTGGTCATGTGACCACCGGTGTCTGCTTCAATGGAGTCCTATGGACTCCATTGAGAGGATGCGCGCGGCTGGGCTTAACGGAGCCACGCACATCCCAGGGGTTAACTCACGGTAACAATGCAGGCAGCAATTTTTGCGCCTGCATTGTAATCTAGCGGTAAAACGGTCCCGCTAGGGGGAAAACTGTGAGTGCAGTTTTTCCTCTGTAGCGCACCCGTTTTACGCTAGGAATGTAATTTGGCCCCTGGTGTTTAAGAGCTTTTCTGGGAAGCTAATACCCTTCCTGAATAGATTGCTTCCCCCATCAGTGCCCTCATCCTATAACCTCCGATCCAGGACCAGCACCTTACTTGCAATACCACAATACAAAAAGAAAGTGGCTCGATCCTCATTTTCCTTAAGAGCGCCACAAATATGAAATAACCTCCCAGAAGCCATCAAATCTTCCCTCAGTCTACAGTCACTCAAGAGCTCCCTATTAACATACCTCAATACAGAATGCATCTGTAAACATGTAACATAGTGACTATATTTCCTACATATTTATTTTCTGTATTAATCTGTATATTTGTGTTGTTTTTAATATCTTGAATTTTATTATTTTGTATTTCTGTACCTACTGTAAAAATTCAATGTTCTCGAACTCAGGACAAACTTGAAAACCGGAGAAGGATCAAGGGATAGGGAAAGGGATACATCTATTCTCAATATGGTGCCTACTCATAAATACAACAATGGCTCCAAATCTTACGGAAAGCATGTGTAGTATCCTGAATTGTGGCTGTTATGTCATCCCTGAGTTTACCATCAAATATTTAAAAAAAATTCACATCTTCAATTTCTAGTTGATTCTCAGCTTAAGGCATCGCTTGCATACTGTACTAACAGAAAAAAGGGTGCTTGGGACACCGATATCAGGGTGTACACACATTGGGGCATTTATTACTGTTAGACTGGAAATAATCACAAATGGTTCATTTTTATGCTCTTTCATAAGCAAGTAATAAAATAACCAAAAGTGTAGAAGAAGACCTAAATGTTTGCCAATCAGGACCAATTCCTCCAGCTGGCACCCTCTTTGCACATGACACAGTAAGATTATGTAACCATTTGAATATATGGCAGGCTCTGGCTCTAAAAGAAAAGACCTTGCAGATACATCTAGGAGAATGTGCTGGTATTGCTCCTGAAAGGTGACAACCTTTTGTCGTGACTAGACTAGTATATGAAGGAAGTCCACCTCCCACCACAAGTCTGCCAGTAGAGATCAGAATGAATCCTTCTTTATATGGTACAATATTGTTGAGGTTACAATTACAATTATTTATAAAGACCAACATATTCTGTTGCTTTACAATGGGTACGACAAAACATAAAATTAACAATTAAATTTGGACACACGTAGAACGTTAAGAAAAGAAGACTCTGCTCCCGGAAGAATACACCCTTAGGAGTGAAGTGACACAGACAGGAGGCGATAAACTGCACAGTATGTGTAGTAATAATGGGATGCATGGGGGGTGTGTGGGAGATAGATCAGGATATGTACAATGGAAGGATAATGGAGGTAGCTGATAGACCTCTCTAAAGTAATGTTTTAGAAACATTTTGAAAGACTGGAGACACGGGGAGAGTATACTGTAGCGAGGAAGGGAGATCCATAAATAGGGGGCAGCTCACGAACAGTCCAAAGCAGGGGAGGCGTAACACTTTAATTCTTCCTTGTCAAGTTATTATTTTTTTATATTGCTTTATATTATTATTACTAAGATATTCCTGTAACACTTGAAGGTTTACAATGGGATGTTTAACCATATAACATAATGCAGCCTAAATGAATTTGCGATTGTGTCACTGTTAAAATGATATATATTTCCATCTGCTTTTGTTACCTATTGTCAAAGTGTGTAGATATTACTGAAAATTGCGAGTCTGATATCAGCAATGGCTATCTGCCATCCATTACTATGGGGTAAATTAGATCGTGCAACACATAGATTATTTTGGAATTCTCAAAATGCAAACCTAGCTCATTAGGCAGATCAAATTGTGTATTTGTTGAACATACAGCATAGATGCTGTCAGAAGAAAACAAACCAAATTCTCCCTTTTAATGGCCACTTCCAGCTAATCAAAAGTAACAGAGGCCAAGGGGCCATAAAAATGTTTAGAACTGATACGTAATGATTTCCAGGACTGCTCACTGGTACACCGAGGTTATTTTTCATCCAGTTTGTACAGCTTTAATCTAGGCATCATAAGAGCTCCCTAAATAGATGAAAGGGGAATGAAACTTAAACAAATGAAATGACTTCCAAAGCCCTACACGGATTTGTATTTTGTCAAGCTGCATAATAGATTTATGCACAGTACCTATATGACTGCTTTAAAAGAATATATATATATTTTAGCTTATTACTTTTCCAAAAGCCTCAAGGTGGACTATTTCCTGCTGTGGCATATTTAATAAATCTAAATGTAATTCGTTACATGACTTCAATACATTTTCCGAAGAAATAAAATGGATTTGCCTATGAACCACTTGATTGAGGATTAACCTGCTTTTAAAATAGGGTCAAATAAGCAGACAGCCGCCAATTGTTACAGAACCGAAATGCCCATCACATTCTGGACGAGAGTATTCAGAGTCCTTGAGCGCTACAATTCATACATAATATTTTATATGTGGGCCTCTCACGTAAATATGACTTTTCTAGCCAATAATGGCAACTTATTTGTTACAGATACAATTTAAAAGGCTTTATAGAATTTATAAACAATTTACAAAACTGAACAAAAGTGTAAGTTTGAAATAGGTTGGATATAGGCGTATAATATTTATTTTTTAATTAATTAATTTATTATTTATTTATTTATTAAGGATTTTACCAGGAAGGACACATTGAGATGTCTCTCGTTTTCAAGTACGTCCTGGGTTCAAGAACATTGAAATATGGTGTGAACAAACTATTATTATATAAAGAGCATTTAGAAAGTTATTTTTTTTCTTTTTAGTGTTGCAGTTTTTTGCTAAGATTGTTTAAATATTTTATTTTATTTCACATCACTCTGCATTCAATTGCCAATAGTTATAAAACAATAACCAGACTTTTCACAACACTTCAATCTTATCAAAAAGAAAAAATGAAATACCACATGTATGTGTGTGTACATATCTGCACTGCAGTGGTGGGAGGCTGGGGTTGGGTAACAACCTGTGATACAGTAAGGGGCTCTAACCTTTCCTATATCAAGCTTGGCTCTATCATACGCCTCATGGCGTGGCTGTTATGTCCCACGCCAGCAGCACCTGGCTCCTGGCAGTGTCCTGCTCTGTTAAATAGCCCTGCGGATACAATGCCATTCAAGCCAGTGCCCCTGCCCAGTTCAACAACACGCCCCTTCTCTAGGTTGGACACTTACATCAGTCACACTCTCGGGATTATGGCGGCCATAGTGAAGCCCCCAGCAAGGCGGCATAATTAACCCCGGCCCTTCCAGCCTGTATCATGACCTCGTATGTGTAATAGTATTTAAAATGAGACATAATTGCCTCTGGTCGCTCAATTATCTCTGCCATACAGCGCTATGCTACGCTAAGGCTGGCTGTCCACTGGCACTGTAGCCACACAACAGACTTGATCACCCGACTATGGACGACACCATTGGCCAATCAGGATCATCCACTGGAAGCGTCATTGATATCCTATCCTATGGGCTGTATAACTGAATCACTTCTCTATGGGGCAATTTCTCTGCCGCAGCAAGGCAGCTTTAATATACAATTCATCTTTTTCATGTAAATATGTACCAGATCGTCCCAGCATTTTCCGATAACGCCCATTGAAATGGGTAATATTGCTAATCTGTTGTAGTTGCAAAAAATGATCTGAAATCTTCCGATAGTGGTCGGATGCAGTGGAAGAGGGTTGATTCACCTGCATGTTGTGGGATCGGTCGGATGACTTCAGACGATATCAGATGATCGCACCATTGCACAAATACTGTGCAGTGGACGGCTAAACGAATGCTCCTGATGACACTGGTAAACAGCGAAACGTTTAGAGCTAGAGCTATGAACAAATAATTGAATTTCTGACAATAAGCTACCCCCTAGGCACAGCAAAAGAAAGTTTCCCGTTTGGCATTTCTACAGTCTGTTGAGCACTCGCAGACAACACATCCAGTGCAGTCTTTCATATAATGTGCGTGCACAAAGCAGTGATTTGAGCAGTACTGGGATACCAAGTAGCCTTTACTCGCTGATTGACTCTTCATTTATATCTTTCATATACCTACAGACCCAAGAAGGCCTGTCTCCTACTACTATAGTCTCTGTACTGTATCACTACTGTGTTCTGCACACCCACTTTTGTGTCTCACGAGCGAGGGGGACTTTTTTTACTTTAGAACAAGATCCACAGTTGGGGAATACGTGCTAACCTCAGAACCAGTGCCCCGGAGAGAGCTCCCTAGCGAATGACCTATAGCAACAGTGGCCACAGCGAGTTGTAACAGCTGTGACTGCATTGCACTTTAGGACAAGATCCACTCAGCCTACACTGTATGGGTTTTGCACTTGACATTGTGTTGTTATTTGTTGTCTTAATGTTTTGGTTTGGTGTTTTATCTATTTGATTCCTTTTTTTTTCTCCTTCGTATTTACCCCATGTTCTCTTGGTTCTCTCTTGATGTATGCTTGGTGAACACGACATTCATACACTACATTTTTAATATTCCTGATTAAACGTTATGGTTTAGACATATCTATCTACTTTATCGTAGATAGACTTGGTCATTGTGATCTCGCCAATTTATATTTATTACTTGTTCTCTTGGGTCAACCCCAGTGGTTTTTGTTGTCTGGAGATTGTTTCCCCCCCCCCTATTTTCACCACTCTCCCTGGTAGCTACTGTACATCACCTAGTCCTGATTAGAACTTTGTCTCCTGTACCCAACTGAAGCATTTCACGAAATTAACATAAACAGTATTATGTGATGTTATGTATCTTCTTTTAATAGATAACATATTTGCTGAACTACATGTCTGTGTATGACAGTTCAGGTAATTCTACGGATATCGTGATTTACACTGGACACTACATTAAAGTGTACTTCTGCTTTATTTCATTTTTTGTTCAGTGATTATAAAAATGAAAACGTTTTTAAACTACACGTTTAACTAAGGTATAAGGCTACAATATAAGGTTACTATACTACCCTTATCTTGTACAATTTCAGACAAGATCTGCATTTGAAACATGCGGGCTGTAAACGTGATAAAGAGAGATTAATAAAAATGGTTACTATCCTGTGAATAGGTGTTTGTATTGTTCTTAATAAGATTGTTAGCAATGTAGCGTTTAAAAATATAATAGAATATAAACATAATATCAATATGTGCCATAAGGCCTGCATACAGTAGGTACACCTTGTAACTGTACTATACAGGTAGGTAGAGCTCTCCCTCAGTTCTGTCACTCTTTTGCTGTTGTAATACAGCAACAAAGTTTGTTCTTTTTTCTTCTTAGAATAAAAATAGCGACTGTCCTGTTTTAACCCTGTGAAGTATAAGCTCAACTTTTTGCCGGGGTTCCTCAGTGCTGGACCGGACTTGTTGAGGTGCCAGCTTCCTGTTGAGTACCAGCTGTCACGTGACCCGGAGAGTCTTGAAGAAGCATTCAGGCAATCCATTGGTCTTGACTAGAAATAGATGATGAAAGCTGACCACTTTATGACCTAACTCACAAAGCCAACGTAGCACTAACTAAACCCTTGCACTCCAAGGACTGATTCATCCATCTGAAATACCTCCTCAAGAGGAGGAATAGCACGTTCCAGCCTCAGTGACCAGTGAATCTGCACAGAATGGTCACAGAGCCTAGACTGTCCCTTTAAATACGGTTTGAGAACATCTCGATTGCTGTGTTTTGTAACCGTTACTTCAGAATCTGTATTTCCCAAGAAAGTGTTCTTTAAATGTTTCTAGTCAGATCTTGTTATACATTTTTACCAAATTTATTTTGCCAATTCTCCCACTTTCCCACAATTTCGACATCCTCCTCACCCAGCAATATTTTTTTCTATAATTGGCCCAGCATTTTCTCTCCTTCCTGATTTCCTTTTCTGTTCCTCTTTCTTTCCCATTTCCCTGCTTAATTTAGCCCGGAATCTAATCTCTTTTGAACTGGAAAAGAATGTTAATTAGCATGATGATTTCAGAGTAAACAAACCTGATCATAGAACTTTGTTTTCAGAACATAAGGAGATTGTGTTACTGAGATTTTTGTATTACAATGACATAAAATTGAAATATACAGGGTTTTTCAAAGAGATCCGAATCGTGGCCGAAAAGTAACCAAACAGTGAAATTCAGCGTACAGTTACCTTTCCTGGCCATTCGGCTATTCAGAGAGCAGGCATTTCGCCAAATCCTGGCAAATTGCCTGCACATACAGTGCCTGTTCGGTGCCTGTTCGAGGGCAGTGAATTCCCCATAGAGAAGCAATGCTTCGTCTATTCAGAGAACGAAAACCAGCAGTGAAAAGTTGCCGAATTGCCCTGCTGTTCGGTGGTTTCATTCGGCAGATTTATTCATGCGAATCCCATAGGCTTCAATGTTAAAAATATTCCCGTTTTAATCCAATATCTAATAAACCGTTGATTATAATATTCTGCAGTAAAAAAGTCTCTCTATTTTTATATTTTTTAGGATCTTTTAGGCATTTTCCGAGATTATATGCAAAAAAAATTTCAGTTTGTTTTTTTAAATCGTTTTTTCGATTTTCTATAACAGCCCTTTTTATTATCATTCATTGGATCTTATATGTAAATTTCAGACATTTTCGTTCTACAGTTTCTTGGCAAACAGCGTTTCACTTTTCAAACATTCAAGCGTACTGTTTTTTTTTTTACTCCATCCGTCTGCGGCGTCGGGTTTTTCCAGCAGCTGCTCCAGCCTGTTTTTCCAGCGGCGCCGGGTTAATCCAGATGTTTTTGCGGCTTTCGGTGTACGTGCGCCGGGTTTTGCAGTGAGTGTTCAGCAGATTTGCGGCGGCTTTTCCCTGCACTACCACAGCCCTGTGGTGCTTGCTGAATACACCGCAGCGTCGCCGAAATGGGATCGCCAAATTGTACCTAATTGAAGAGAACGAAAAGTCACCGAACGTGCGGTGACTTTTCTATTTTCTTTGAATAACCCTGATAGAAAAATGGATTATCTATGCATAATAATACGATGCATCCACAAATACAGTACATCCGTTTACATTTACACTAATACAAACTATTTCAACTAGTGATTTGTATGTGGAGTGGACATCTAGTGCCTAATTGGGCTAGGGAAGGTATGCATCTATCCACATTACTATAAGCAAAAAACAATGAAGCAATAAATCAACAGTGAGTTATTGGTGTTGGTATAATGATATCTTAGATTCGGATGTTACTCACATATCACAGAGCAACTCAAAGCTCTGTATTGAAAATGTAATGATAACCCTACAAAAAGAGTGACCAAGTTATTTTCATTTAGTGAGATATGTAGGAAAGGTTGTATTAGTGTTATCTGGTTCATCATGCTTTAACATACAATGATCAAATATTGTGCAGTTGAATGGTACATGGAAAATGCTGCCATGCTGTGTATACAATCGATATGCTGTAACAAAGGAGTTAATCCATCGTTAAAAAAGGAATTCCAAAGGAGCAACATTGAGTAATTGTTTTTTGACTATTCCAGGGAAATATAAAGTTCTATTCTAGATGAACTGTTTACAAATATTTCTGCTGTGTCCTTCTGTCATAAAACAAGAAAGTAGACCGGACACTGTGGTGAAAGCAAAACATTGTGTTCTTTTATTATGAAGGCAATATCCCATAAAACGGGTCAGCCCTGTGGCCCAAAACATCGCATGGGATGTGGTGTTCATTATGAAAGACCATCAAGTTGTGCCTTCATCTGGGTGCCCAGTCCATCTTTTTTGTTTTCTATGTGCTATTAAGGGCTTGACTTACCCTGGTCTGTATGGATACAGATTGAACTTGCTGGTTGTGCATGTGTCCTGCCTCTACTTGGATAGCCTTCCGCTGTAAAGTGTGACCATACAAGATCATCCTTTGGACTCGGGAAGGGAATACTATCAGTGCTACTGGTATTTCTATCTGAGCGAAGACAATTTATGAGCCTGACTGCACATCTCCTTGGGTAGTTTCCCAGGAATCCAAACGACATGGATGTGGCAGAACACCAATTCCTAGAGAAAATATAAACCATTAAAAAAAACATGGATTATATGCCTGCATGCATCAAAATGAATCTGGGCTTTTTTAAAGCTGTAATCTTCTTTACAAGAACAATTTGCTGTTTTTTCAGGTGATTTTCATTCATACATTTTGGGCACTATCACCTGGTGTGAGCTAACCCTAGTGTCAGCATGTTTTTGCGTTAGCGTCAGGTAAATTCAGTCTAGCGCCTGACCAACAGATTGTTTGCCTCTCGCTACAAATGGAGAAATCCACTTAGCGTGCAGTAATTTGCGATTCATAGCGCAAGCTTAATGTACTTACCACGTCCTATACTTAGCATGGGGAGCGCTAGACATCACTGGCGCTATTGTAACCAACAGATTGTTTGGTCCGGCACTAATTTCAACACGTGCGCTTATTGTAGAAATTTACCTACTGCTCAACCCTGGTGTTAACTGATGGAAAGGAGCAAAAAAGGGGGAAAAATGTCCTTGTACCAAAGTAACAGGCAATTAACAGGCAATTGAAAGGAATGCAGCACAAGTGTTCTCTTGGTCCCATACACCATAGCAATGGATCTGTTCAGCAATGTCACTGCTGTTGCAGTAGGTTCTATTATGATATATATGTGTAGCGTTGCTTTAAAAACTGTATTCTGGTGCATTGAATTATTGCTGCCACCAGAGGGAGACATTGTGGATTATGGTGGATAGAGCGGACTCCATCTCCCATCACCCTTTGCGTGAGGACAGGAAGTGGGTGGTACACAGAGGAGGAAGGACATCAGCAGCCTCGTGCAAGGCATGGGGAGTGTGAGCAGAGCCACGAGAGACGTAGGATGCATGCTGGGGCTGTTAGGGTTTGAAACCAGGCCGGAGTGTGGAAGTTGCTACAGCCGTGTTAAAGATCATGCTGTTCCCTGAGCGTTGAGAGTACAGAGCGAGCAGTGAGAGAGAGAGAACAGTCGCAGGTGACACTTCTGGGATCCTGGCAGAGTTGGAGCACAGAGAGACGGCGGCACCCATTGCTGCAGTGATCGGGGAGAGAGTGTGCATCGGGCGGATGTGTACTACGCTGAACTGTTCTTGACAAAGTGCGGTTTGAGAGAAGAGGGACATCGTGTGAGGAGAGACTGCAAACTGGAGAGGAGTGCTGGCGGCCTATGTGTTCGTGTTCTGGCGGAGGAGAACCAGATCGGGAGTGCAGGCGTTAACAGCATCAAGTTCCAAGTGGCAGCGAGGACAGATCCTCTCGAGAGAGATCCCTTTCTCCAGCGTTCATCGGTCCAGGACAAGCGGTTACACCAGATGGGTGTGAAGGCTTCGGCTTGGTGAAAACGCAGAACATTGCGCACTTGTTTATTGTTTCTTTAAGGGCCCCAACGGTGACTAGTCGAAGATTGTTTTTGTTTCATTCACTGGCCAGTTGAAAACAGTACCCGGGTACCCTAGACAACACACATATATATTTTTGAGCTATTTTTCACGGGACTTACACTCCAGAACTGAGGGGGTTAACTGGTTTTCTTTTACCGCCGCATGTTTTTCCCGCGTTACGAATTCTTGTTACTCAAATACCGTATATGCGTATTATATGATGCTTTATTGGGATCAGTAAAGAATATAATATAGAAAAATCCACAACAGTGCTGGTGTATAGTTATTTCCTAGTGTGGTGAGACTATCCCGAGGTTTATTTAGCGGCTCCTCCGGGGGTGAGCACTACATATATATCCTTTAAAGACATGTATCCTACATCAAATTTTTTGGCTAATTCTAAACATTTCATGCTGGGGTTTATTCATATTATGTAAGCGGTTGAGTATTAGGGTTAAGACCATGTTTAAAGGGACACATGGATAAGTCTTGCCCTAAAACATGTATTATTTATATGCTGCAGCAGGGAAATTTTTGTCGCTCACCAGGCCTTCCTTTTGGATCTATTTAATGCATTGTAATGATTCTACATGCTGTTGGGTGGCATTCATCATGCAATGCCCATCAGCCTTAATTAATATATGTGTGCATATAAACATGGATTATACGACCACCTTGGAGGATTTTAATAATGCAGGGCGGTGAGGGCTCTTCAATGGATGTCTTCATACTTATACAAGCTTATGAGGCAGGGGTTAGTTATGGCCCGGCACTCTGCACTGGAAAAAAAACAGTTCTATCCTGTACAGAACCATTTTAGCATTGGGTCTCAGCCTGGGTGTTATCGTTTCCCTAGCGTGCGCTAATGAATCTTCTACATTGACAACTGCGAACAAGGCGATCTGTTGGTGGGTCGTCAGGCGCTACATTTTAGCGGCTCACGCTAGATTTTCCATGTAGCGTTGGCGTTTTTGCTCACACCAGGTGATAGTGCCCTACGTGTTCTTGTTATAGCATTTCTTGTAGTCATTGTAATTATACAAGAAATATACAGGACATTATAATATAATTTCAGAGCCACTAACTTATATCAGTGTACATCCATATACAAGTTGACTGTGCTGATGTAAATAAACTGTACAGAGAGGAAGCAGAGCTGGGGATGATAACCTTATTTATTCAACGTGAGCATTTTTTTTCCAATTGCTTCCCTAAACAAGCTGTATTAATTGTTCAGGACCTACACCGCATGCTTCAATGAAAATAAATTACTTTATTTTTCTCACACTGGCAGTGACAGTGTAACTTAATTTCATTAGCTCGAATCTGTTGAGAGTATTCAGATTTCCATAGCAGGAACGCACTTGAAATGAAAAGATGCTTTCGATTCTCAATTAACAGAATCGTTCCCTTTCAACTGAAATGAATGTTATTGAAACCAATTAGCATGGACTGGAAAAATCTCTCATTAATGAGGGGAGTGTGGGTGAGTAAACAGCAATGAAGAGATGAAATCAGAGAAGAGCTCCCTTTTCGTTGGGCTGAATAATTACATGCTTAGTTGCCTAATTGTCTGGTGAAAAGCGTAGCAGTGGTAATAACAGATTGCCATGTTCATTAGGCTGCAAAAGACCACCTGCTGCTGTGTCTCATACGGTTGCGGCCTATATACACATGTTTATCCCTGGGCGCGGATATTTGGCCACGAGACTCGCTGTGAAAAGCAAATGAGCCAGAAAATATGCAGCAAAACTGTGTAAATTATGCCACAACGCAAAGGCTTAAAAAATCTATATGCAACTTTGTAAAACTAACAGTTAAAATGTAATTTAAAGGGTGACTGGTATAATTCAGTTTTGATTTTCTTTAATGTGTAAGCGTAAGCATAAATAGCCCATATACAGTGCAAAAAGTATCTGTACCCTTCGGAATTAGTTGGTTTTCTGCATGGATTGGTCATAAAATGTCATCTCATCTTCATCAAAGTCACAAATGTGCTTAAGCTAACAACACACAAACAATTCTAATATTATTGAACATATCCCATTAAACATTCACAATACTATATTGTAAACACTTGGATTTAGGTTACACAAAAACAAAACAACACCAATGATGGAAAAAGGTGTGGGTGAGCACCTGTAACCCACAAAGGGTAGTACTTCCCCCATGGAAAGGATTGAACCTATAATAAATTACCTAACAAACAAACAGAGGTACAGAATGGCCTAAAGCCATTTAGTACCCAATGGGGAAGACCAGGGATATTGGACCAATAGTGGAAAACACGCTGCAGAGGAGACCAAATTAATACATTGATGTACTGGACAATGCTTATGTCAGGAGAACTGTACAATATTAGTGAGAATATTGAAGTGCAAATCATTGGATATGTATCTCAGGCTTAAATGCCAATTATAAATCCTGGCTTCAACTCACAATATATAAATATATTAGGGACTAAACCTGACACTAAATAGGTATGAACGTGCCAAACCAAGGGGCCTAGGACCATAGTGGGATATCACTGATCATGCACCTACAGAGGACTAGTTTCTGACCCTAGAAAATATTGATTTATTTTCTTTCCCTGTTAGTAATCAGCTAATAAAATATTCCGCTTGTGGGCCATACAAAGAGATCTTATCCTTGCAGGGTGCAGCAGTAAATAGATATCCACAAAGATTTCAGATTGGCAAATCTGGTGGTACTCCATGAACCTGCTATGCTTAAGCGTGCAAAATTGGCAATATTAGAACCATATTCATATTAAAACCATGCTCATTAAAATTATGCTCGACACGTTTCACCGGCACTGAACTAGCTTCATCAGGAGCAGTCAATGTATTAATTTGGTCTCCTCTGCAGCGTGTTTTCCACTATTTGGTCTAATATCCCTGGTCTTCCCTTTTGGGTAATAAATGGCTTTAGGCCATTCTGTGCCTCTGTTTGTTTGTTTACTTGGATTAATTAGCTAGTGGATCCTCCTTTTGCAGCAATATCCTCACCCAAGCATTTCTGGTAGCTGCAAATTACACGTGCAAAACGTTTAGGAGGAATTTTGGTCCACTATTCCTTACAAAATTGCTTTAGTTCAGTCATATTCTTAAGATGTTCGGTGTAAAAAACTGTCTTGAGGTTATTCCACATCTTGATCGCAAGT
Organism: Leptobrachium leishanense; assembly: GCA_009667805.1. NCBI lineage: Eukaryota > Metazoa > Chordata > Amphibia > Anura > Megophryidae > Leptobrachium > Leptobrachium leishanense. Next base: position 114,263,981 of record CM019066.1, read on the forward strand.
CTTTTAGAAGCTCTGTTTTGCATGGCAGGTTTTCAGTGAATAGCAAACTCGAAGGGCTCTATTCCATAGTGAACACTAACGGTAGCGTTCGGATCACTAAGAAATAACACTAGGATAAGTCTGTTTAACGCATGTTGCATTCCTGATGCTAAACCAGTGAAAAATCTGTTAGCACATTGGTGATTACGCTAGCGCCAGCATTAGGATAACTAAGGCATTACAAAGTCCTAGTGCTAATTACAACATTTTAGCAACACCTAAAAGCTAGTGCTAACTCATTACACTTTTGTAAAATCATTTAGCACCTCCCCAATAAATCCAATACTCACTTCTCATTCGGCAGCTAGAACTATAGCCCAATCTGCAGTTTCTCCTGGCCACAAGCAGAGTGAACCTGGGGACAAAGAGTTCCCAGTTTCCCTCTGCGGCACTGTGCACTCTCAAGGGAGAAAGATCACATAGGTCTAGCGGCCCGGCAGCACAACCCTCTTTGGAGTCCTATGGACACCAGGAGGTGATACTCGCGGCAGTGTGGAAGCGCCATCACAAGTATCACTGACGGAAGTGCTGTGTTCCGGGGCAAGGTGCCGAGGTAGCACCTGCCACAGAATAGAACACTAAAATGGGGTCACTACTGGGAAACCTACAGGTGCAGGTTTTCCCCGTTAGCATCCCCATTTTAGCATTAGGTAGGGAATAGTGTCCAAAATGTTTTATTGCTTTCAAAACTCAAAGTAACTCTAACTCACACCTCCAATATTGTTTCTTTACTAGGACATCAGTTTTACCAATTTTCCATTTTAATTAGCTTTTGTTGAAGCCATTAGCCTTGAGTTTCCTGTACTTTTCCCAACCAATATTGTGACTATTTGAATGGTGTGTTCAATGTGTACAAGAAAACCAGAAAAACCTGTGTGTTATTGGTTAAATTGTGTTTGTTTACTACTATAGCTTAGATGAACTACTATCTTAGATGAAAATCAAATCAGATTTTAAGACAAATCTTTACAAGATTGCAGCCATTTCTGAAGGCGTCACAGACTTTGTCTTGATAATGTTAAAGGATGAGCACACCCGGTCAATTTGCCACTTCCAAACTGGAAATAATCAGTCCATTTTCATATTTTGTGACATGAATTACACAGAAACACATAAAAATGTTTAGATCCCGACTCAAACTGTGAGCTAGCAGGAATAATGCATGGATGTTGGTCTTCCCATATCAGTAATCTCCAACTTTGGCCCAATAGCCATTGTCAGACATGTTTTGCCTTAATTCTCTGGAAGACCAGGGATGCCTTATACAGATGCTTGTCTGGCTCCTATACTGTGTAAAAAAACATTACAATGGTTACACAAATGTAATTTCTTTTTTAAATAATAGTTAAATAAAAAAGCACAATGTTGCTGCTGAAATTGAAAGCAAATGTCAAATAATGAAGTTTAAGAAGTGTTCGCGAGAGACAGCATTGTTCATATCTCTAGTCCACTGTGACACTTAACATCAAAGCCCTTTTGTGAATTCACATTTTATGTACATATGTTTGTACTGTATGAGAGCAGAAACGCTGGATTTTACAAAAAAGTTTAATTCCATCTTATTGGGGTTTTGTGTTTCTTATTTTGTTTTTGCTGCTTTACTTCAACAATTACATTCCACTATCAAATGCGTGCGGGTATAGATTTTATGCAAGGGGCTCTCAAATACACACATTACTGTCAACCTAAAGAAGGTATCTATAAAACTATTGGAGAATTGACAATGGATTGCAAATCCATTATGTTTCCCTGTAGATTCTTTATAATTTTCAATTTGGATATTTCTCAATATGATCAAGTTGAATTTGAAATTGCAACACAAATGGAAAGAAAAAGTCCACAAATAAGGCTAATAAATAAATTGCAGTGCAAAGGTCAGAGTGGCACATAAAATTTAGGTTAAGTTTAACATCCAAGTTTATAATTGTTAATGGTTCCCATCCTACTCCAAGCCAAGTCACAAGGCTCAGTTGCAGCGTGGCTTTAGTTCTAGGTTACTGTATTCTTGGTAATAAGGGATGAACGCTCATAGGAGGCAGTTGAAAGCATCATCTGTCAGGGGGCCTGGGCACTCAGAGGTCATGGAACAATGGGTTATTGCCCTGGGTGGAACTGTTGTTCATTGATTTAGCAGTTCCGGTTGCTTGGGACCCTGGAGCAACCGGGAACCTGTGGCCACAATATATCCATGCTGCTCCTGTTTGAAAATATGTCACCTGTACCTCCACATAACACTCCATGGCACTAGCTGGGCACTCAGCGTGAGTTTGAGAGCACACAGTGCCCAGCGATGATGTGCCAAAGTACTCCAAACGCTCTGACGTACTGAGTGGCACCAGCTACCGAGAATGAGTGTTACGCAATATTCTCCAGATGAAGTTGCACGCCGTATTTTCCCAAACAAGATCACTATGGAGGAATACATCAGACAAAGAGACTGCCTACAGGGCCTCCATGGCTGCTCCCACTGGACCACCATGTTTTTTTTCCCCCTCCCTCCAAAAGGTAAAAATTAGAGGTCCCTCCCTCCAAGAAAGGTAAAAAGGAGAGGGAAGCTTCCATCAGTTTCTAGATATGTGGAACAATGAAACGTTAGTCTGCTCCAAGATCTGCATGACTATCTGTAAATTCCATAACTTCATGAAACATGAACATGAAAGCCTACACTTTGTTCAAGCTAACACCCCTAAAGATATTGTATACATTTATTTTTCATTGCAAGGAAAAAATAAAATTACTCTTAGCCAGTAAAAAAAATTACCTTGTCCTTTGTTAACATATTGGTCATTATCCTACAGCTTTGCAAACAAGCATCATACATGTTGTTTATCTGTCAATGTCAAATACACTGTATGCAAGGAATTCAGTGCAAACATTTTAGACATTGTCTCAAAAAATAGCATTACACGTTATGTCTTAAATTCACATTTAAATGCCTCTACCCCATCCAGTGGCTTTTAGAGGGCACATTCAGGCCTCCAAGACCAGGAGCTTCTTTACTCCTAGAAGCTCAGATCAGCAAGAGTTGACCTGAGCTTCAGTCATTGAGACGACAAGAACATGTGATCCATTTTGGGACTCAAATCTCTTCAATGGAACTATAAAAACATTAAACCGGTTTTAGAATTCCAAATATACAGGCGAATAATAACACCTGGTCTCACCTTATAGTACCCGACTTTTGTGTTGATACTCAATTGTGTGTTAATTATATAGTCTGAGCTACTCTAGTGATTGTGCCAATATTATTTTTACAATTACATTACAAGTGGCACTCTGAGTGTAATATATTGGGCAACCAAAAAAAGCGGTCTACCACGGAATAGCTTGCTCTTTTCTTCACACTTTGAGACATTAGCAATAGCTCCTATACAAAGTACAGGAAACAAGTAAAAGCCAGCACTCCAAGGACTTCCAAAAAACAATAAGGGCTATATTACAAAGTTGGTGCTAACTTAACCAGAGCTGTTGTAAACTTACCAGAGCCATTATAGTCTATGGAGCTGTTAAGTTTAGAACTGCTCTGGTTAAGTTAGCACCAACTTTGTAATATAGACCTAAACGTTTTATTATAGCATAAAAGCCTTCAAGTCAATGTTTACGCTCAATACTTGATCAGGTTTCAGAGCTTTCATCAGGACATAATAACATCATATACAATGTACATATATATATTTATATATGCACAAAGTATATATATATATATATATATATATATAATAAACTGGATTAACACGGCCTATCGAATTTATATATATACTGTATATATATATATACGTATATACTGTACAGGAGACAATAATTTACAGTACAGAGCTGCTAAAGCCGAGTGGCAAGCAAAGATGTTATCTTGACGGAATCATTTGGAATGCCTTGTGTGCAAAACAGTAACTAGTTTATTCCTTTCACACCGCGGGGCGTGCTATGCCATCCTGCGGCGGGTGGACCCTAATGCTGCAGGCCGGCACAGCACGCCGCACAGCCTTCCCATAGACGCGATCAACCCGCCTACATTGCACACGCTGGTCCCGCGGCAGCCAATGACACAATCTACATGCGCACAATGTAGGTGGGGCAAAGGTCTTCTCAGTGCCAGTGAGGCATGCTATTTTAACCTATAGGGTTAAACTGCAAAAATGCATATTGTACCAAGTTGGATTTATTAAGGCTAACCTTAAAAGAATGCTCCTTAAATTTTCCCAGGCTACACTCAACATTGTACAGTGAGCACGGTCCAGTGTATATTACTATATAAGTCTTATCATTTTAATACAGCATTGGAGATTCCGAATACATCCCTAAATATGATGATGCACTACCCCTAAGATAGTATTAAACTGTGGGTTTGATATGCTGTTTTTGTTAATAAAACATTTCCTGAATTAAATGCAAGAGGAACATTCCATACAATGCTATGTTTTTTTGGGAATTGTGAAATGACAGCCTCTAATGCGCTGCAGATGTTTTATTGCTACTAAAATGTCATTTCAGGGATTCGAGTTTGGACTTCCTCCACACATCAGGCCTCAGACTTGGGTTTTCTTAGGATAAAAGAAGGAAGTGCTGATTTTGTGGTGAAGGCCAAATGCTACATCAAAAGAGATGTAAACGATAGCTGGAGTTGGGAAATAAAAGACAGGCTTTTGCATGGGACGAGTCAACTGTCCATCTGGTCACATTGGTTGCTACAATAATTTAGGAAAAGTTATAATTTCATGTTTTGTTTTGTCAGATAATTGAAATCTGAATAGAGCTGGAGGCAATAAAATTAAATTATTTATCTCACAAGTCTTTTTAATCGAATACAGATTCACAATTTTTACTTAAATAATGTTGCTATATTCAAATTTCATTTTTGCACAAAATGAATAATAAAATCATATTGGATTATACCCAAGATCGTGGAAAGATTATAACCTCGTCTCTTTCAAATAGCTTCCAATGCCATCTTATAATCATTTTAAATGCCAATGACTCTCTACTGTGCTGATAGTTATAGACCTGCCAATTGACATGATCCAGCATGTGATGCCTGATTTCCCTTAGACTTCAACCAGCAGCCTTAGGCTGTCACCTGGTTTCTTGGAGGCTGGAGGGAAAATGTACCACAAGCGTATGATTCATGAAAAAATGCAGAGTCCTTGCGCTTGCAGGGCAGTCCAAAGGTATTCCAAGCAATCTAAAGGATAGAACATAGGACACACATTGCGCAGTATATACTAATATCAATAGTTGGTTGGAAAGAATTAGGTTATCAAACTCACTTTTTAGAGAGCCACATAAAGCCGACTCTAAACTATAGAGCGTGATAGTTTCGGAGATGATACTCTCACCAGTGCGTCCCAGATGCGTCTGTTCTCGGTAATCCGCCAGTCCACGTAACATGTCCAATAATGGGTACACCGGAGCACATTCGTGCCAAACACCAGATAATAGCATAAAAATAATTTATTAAAATAGCACTAACAAATAGCATTAACACATTTTGACCTATATAGGTCTTTATCAAAGTGCAAATCAATAATACATACTGTAACAACCGTCTTATTTATATCTAAAAAACGGAAGAATGAGGTGGCGCCACGTCATGGAGTCAAGCTTCCGGCGTTCTTCGGCACTCCCATCTTCCGGTCCTTGGGCACGTATCTGTGACGCACTTCCTGCATCCGGCGGGTGCGCAATACTTCCGTTTACAAGAAACGGATATCTGTCCCCTCAGAGCACTGGGCGCCATCTTTTTATGCTATTATCTGGTGTTTGGCCTGAATGAGTTCTGGTGTACCCATTATTGGACATTCTATGTGGACTGGCGGATTACCGGGAACAGACGCATCTGGGACGCACTGGTGAGAGTATCATTTCCAAAACTATCACGCTTATATAGTTTAGAGCCAGCTTTATGTGGCTCTCTAAAAAGTGAGTTTGATAACCTAATTCTTTCCAACCAACTATTGATATTAGGATATACTGCGCAATGTGTGTCCTATGTTCTATCCTTTAGATTGCTTGGAATACCTTCGGACGGCCCTGCAAGCGCGAGGACTCTGCATTTTTTCATGAGACTATTTATCTGCACCTGGGAGTGTGCTTTTGAATCTTTGCTGCTGTTAAAGTGACCGTTTGTATGTGTGATCTGCGCCAATATATCACCTTGTCTGTTGTCTTTATCTACAAGTGTATGCTTAATGGCACTCACTGCGTAAATGGTTAAATCAGGGCTTTTACAGCTCATAGACGGCAAAGCGAGCAGTACTGTCCATGAGCATCCCTGATTGACTGATGGGCTGGGCAATAGGCCACCATGCCACAAAGGTACCAACACAACACTTCCCATTTGATAATGTGGATGTTATGGCAATGACATGAATCACATCATGACCAGAAGCCTATTGTCACCTGGTCCTATACCTGCATGGCAGGTCTGCAGCTATGCCATTGTACTTCCCAAAAAGTACTCTGGAAAATGTAGCAAACTACTATTATTATATTATTATTATTATACTTTATATAGCGCCAGCATATTCCACAGCGCTGAACAATGGGTACAATATAGACATGGTTACAATACATTGAGACTGAACAACATTTGATAAACCAGTACAGGAGGAGACGAGGGCCCTATTCCCTTGGGAATTTACAATCTTGAAGTCTAGAACTACTAGGATTCTCAAATCCTCCATAGTTTCTTACTTACTGATATGACCATCAGGGCAGATAGCACAAAAAGCATGGTCCCCCTCAGGATGTAGCATTCATAGGGTGCAGAAGGAAGTCTACAGAGAATGAACATTTAAGTAAAATAGAAAAATTCAACAGATAATTACCCCTTTAGAATAAAAAAAAATAGAAAAATACAGCTCATCACTGTAATAGACAGTTACCAGATACTAAAATTGCTTTATTTCCTATTTTGGGGACTTGGAAGCATTAGGAATAGTCAGGGTTGGTGGTAGCCCCTAGCGGCATTTGAGGACACTGAATCTTCTCTCACTGCCTGCACACAAGCAGTGCTGGCAGGAAGAGGAAAAATACTGTCTAGATCAGCATTTACTAAAATTCATCCTTTCACTCATCCCTAAGAACACTGTGATTGGCTTTCACAGCATTCTTAAAGCCATCAGAATGCTGGCAGACACAATTTTTTGCTTTCAACTGCTTCAGACTGTTCCTACGCGCTGTGAAACGCCCAGGTGTGAACGGGCCCCACAGGAAATCATGGTATTTCCATGTTTAGGCGTTTTACAGCGCACAGGGACACGCTGTAAAACGCCCAGGTGTGAACAGGGTCTCACAGCCAGCAATGGCACTGGCACCCAATCACTAAAGAATGTACCGCTACATTGCATGTACATCACATCACAAGAAGGGGTTAATTACTTATGCAATGATTACAATAATTAGATTCAAGTAAGAAAGAATGTTTTGGATGCAAAATACCTTTGCAACTATGATGTGTTTCTTCAACTAATATTGAAGACTTCAACTAGTATTATTTTGTAAATCGCAGAAGCATATTGATTTTGTGATAATGGCTTTCTGCATTTGTGCTAAATATTGACATATTTCACTTAAAATGAAGATTAAAAATAGCTATCAAGCACAAATATGCTTTATGTGAAACTCTGTTCTGTATTGAGAAGATGTGAGTCCTTCAGAATTATCTCTATTACTATCTATTAGTCATTTGTAAAGTCTTTAGCCCACGGTCAGGCAGATAGTATAAAAATGGAGGAAATCCAACACCACTCTTCCCTTTATAAAGAGCAATTGCGCAGATAAAATCACTGAGAGCAAGGTGACATCAGGAGGTCACGATAAAATAACAGGCCAAAAAGCGAAGGATATGCTTGTACAGTACGTCTGGCCTAAGCCAATGACAAATTCATGATTCATTTTTAAGATAAATAATATGTACTTTTGTGATCAAAAACAAATTTATATACATATATATATATATATAATCCACGTATGTCATGCACTCATGTTGTAAACGTCACTTGATTCGCATACACCCAGGACATACTTGAAAACGAGAGAAATCTCAATGTATCCTTCCTGGTAAAATACTTTGCAAATAAATAAATAAATACACCCGGTGCTCCGTCTTTTGGTCTCAAATTTGCATAAGTAAACCAAGGAAGATGACGGCACTCAAGGGTTAAAATATCTGTTAAATCCTTTATTTGTTTAATCCATTAAAATAGTTGACGTTTCAGCTCCACCCTGGAGCGTTCCTCAGAACATGTTGGAATATTCATATATATAGCATTTCAATTGTGGTGGAGGGCAAAAAAGTGAGATTAAAAGCCTCCACACTGTAAATAATAAAGTGTATAATTGCAGAGGACATTTGCACCTCCCAAGAATTCAGAGAACCGCTTACAGAGCTCCTGTGCTACATTCCTTATATGCAGCAAAGAACTCTGGGTAGGATATGCAAATGAGGTCCACAGCTTCTCACTTTTTTTGCATCTAGGTTCTGTAATAACACAGAACCCGCCTTGTCCAATGCCATGTCATATTAAAGACTTCTCAAGGTCAGCACCAGTCCTGTGGAATGACTTGCCTTGCCCTATCAAACTCTCCCCTGACCTTCAGGCCTTCAAAAAATCCCTCAAAACCCATCTCTTCAGTTTAGCGTACCACAAAACTGACGCAACTCCTCTCTCTGCTCACCTACTCACACATGATTGAAGCTGCTTCTATGGCTCCACCATTCCCAAACCACTGGCACTAATGATCCTGCTAGCTAGTAAAATTCCTCCTGTCTTCCTCAACCCCAATCCCTCTAGACCAGGGATGGCAAACCTTTTGGAGCCTGAGTGCCCAAACTGGATCGCTGAACCAACTTATGTGTCTCAAAGTGCCAACCCCACAATTAAACCTGAATACTGATTTATTTTAGAAAAAACACTTCATATGACTGTCTGAACTAATTATGTGCTTAAGTCTTAAAAGAAAAATACAGGATAAGAAGATGGATATATTGTCCCAGCTCCCCAAACCTCCAGTCACTCTCTCCCAGTACCCCAGTCACTCCCAGTATCCCCAGTCATTCTCTCCTGTACCCCCTTACCCCTCACTGTGTGTTGGTCACGCTGCTCTGGTGTCACACAGTGTCGCCTACCTGCGTGGAGTTGCTGGTGGCCTGGGGAGCTGTCCAGGGGGTTTAGTGGGGACCGGATTTTAAATGTACTGCAGGGCAGGCGCCTCCCTCCTTCGTGTTCAGTGGCTGCAGGGCTGCCAGCGGCGGGGGCTGGCACAGGGTTTCAAGGGGGGCTGACAAACGTGGTAGAGGGTGTTCTGCTGATTAATGCTGCGCTGCTTCACTTGACTCATGTCAGTGTTAAGGAGGAGTCAGGACAGGACCAGAATTTTCTGTTCTAGTCCTCCCTTCCGGACGCTGAGTGCTAAGTCACCACCGGTGCCGCAAAACTGGTGGCTTCCCATGCAAGGGCCTCTCACAGACCTCAGTGTCCGTGAGCGGACACCTTGCTGAGCCCTGCTGGAAAATATTAGTGGTTTAAATCTCCTCTAAAATTTTGTGCCCTTAAGTGCGCCCAGGGCGACCGCCCCCGAGGCCCCCCCCACGCTACACCACTGAGTGGTGCCAAAACTCAAAAAGCCCATACCCATACATGGACTGGTAGAGGAATTTCAAAGTTGAGGGGAAACACTGGCTTTCACTTATAATTGTAACAATCAGGTAAGTCCTTGCATGGATACTCACTGACAAAGTGCTGGAAAATCATGCCTTTACACAATGACACCAGATACAAATATACTCCTGTATTCCCAATCCTGTTACTATACATGTATATCATAAATGGTGTATTCTCCATATAAATGCCCAGGCCTATGTCGTGATATATATATTGATTACCAGTTGTTGACAGTCACTTGTCAAGTGCAGTATATAGGATCAGTGTATCCCTGCTTACAGAATCGAGGCTGCAATGTTATATACACTCACTCTGGTACTTCACCTACCATATTCACTTCCATCTTCTACTCTCCTTATCTATTTCCTGCCCATCTCCTGTTCCTCTTCTCCCACTCCACCTTTCACTAGAATGTGTTTCCCCCCTTGTTGCTTTTTTCTTTAACCACCCTTCTCTCTCTAACTACCCTCTCCTTCTATACACCTTACCAATTACCTCAAGCTGGAAAACAAATCCTAATGCACCATAGCCTGCTTGGTTCTTTTAACCTATCAGCTGAGTGCTGGTGGAGAGTGTTAAAATCCAGCCCTCCTACCCCCACAAGACAGAGTTTTAAAACTCTCCAATCACATTATTACCAAAAGAAAACTCTGTCCAAATTTCTATTTATTCTGTTACTTGCCTGGTCCTATAGCTGTCACCACCTTTAGTCTCCCCACTATAAAAGGCCTCTCTTTCTGCACTGCAACATCTGCAGCTTACTACCTAAACTGGATGAGCTTCAAGCTTGGTTTTTCTATTACATACCTATGGTCATTGTGCTCACAGAATTATGGTTAACCCCAAAAGTACCAGACTCTGCCATATCAATACAGGGGTATTCATGTTATAAAAATGACAGAGCAAAGAGAGGAGGGGGGATTGTTATTTATGTAGACATATGTAAAGCCTATAATGTTCACCCCTTTGCAGAATTCTAGCTCTCCTGCCACCTTTGATTTCCTTTCTAGTATTATTGAGATCCCGTTCAGTAGATCGGTTATTGTTACTGGATTCTATCGCCCACCGCGCTCTCCAGTGAACTCGCTTTCTGACATAACCCAAATCCTTAGTAAATTAGTAGTTCAAAACTAAAAAAGTGAACTGCTGGTCCTCAGCAATTTTAATATTGATTGGCTGAATCCTAAAAACAATAAACCCTGCTCACTGTTTAAGGCTTTGCAGTTAACACAATTAATCTCCTCCCCCACTCGCATTAATATAAAAAGCCCTAACCATACCTTGCTGGACTGGATTATCTCCTCATGTCCTGATAGAGTGCAGGAGGCAGGCGTTCTCCCTAATAGTTTCAGTGACCACTGCCTAGTATACTGTGTGCACAAAATAAAGGCCACAAAATCTCCCCCAAAGGTAATAATCACCAGGTCTTTCATGAGATTTAATCTTGAATCCTTTCTAAATGATCTCAAACAGCTCCCATGGTACAGACTAAACCTAATTCCAGAACTGGACTGGGCAATTTAATACTTTCAGTTCGAGCTCCTGCAAGTCTGGAATTCCCATGCCCCGTTGCGTAAAGTGTGAGGAAAACAGCACATCTCCCTTGGTTTACAGCTGAACTCACACAAATGTACCAGTTACTGTACTGGCTCCATGAACGATCACTATGCTTACCGAAAATGGCGAAATGCATGCATAAAACAAACAAAATTAGCTTAAGCCCTATACTTCAATAAAAATCTGAACAATAACATGTGAAACCCAAGACATTTTTGGAAAATCATAAGTAACATACAACCCCCCAGTCCACTCACAAACAGCCACTATCAAAGTAAACAATCAAACCCTGCAAAACCCCCTAGATGTAGCAAATGCCTTTAATAATTATTTTATTAGGTACGCCACCACCCTGATTGCAAAGCAATGAATGACATGCATTCAGAAAGACCGTAAGCAGGTCAGGCTCCACCAACTATGCAAAGACCCTGTATCGCAGAGAAATTAAATTTTAGACCAGTGCCTGTCAGTATCGCTACTAAACTTCTAAGTAATCTAAAAATGAAATACCAGTCTGGACCTGATCAAATCCCAGCAATGCTGCTGAAAATCCGTGCGCCTGTAATTGCAAAACCTGTCGCAACCCTAATCAATGAATCACTTGCAACTGGATACATACCCAAACTCTTGAAGATTGCGAGAGTGGTACCTATCCATAAAAGTGGAGACAATACCTTGGTATCCAACTACAGTCCGATATCATTGCTCTCTGTTATGTCAAAAGGTTTGGAAAAATGTGTCTACATGCAATTGTGTGATTATTATCAATATTCAAACTAGTTAACCCCAGATCAATCTGGCTTTCATCCAAATCATTCAACTACAACTGCCCTTTTAAAAGTTGGTAATGATATTCAAGCTGGCATGGAACAAGGAGACCTAACTGGAGCCATCTTCCTTGATTTTGCCAAGGCCTTTGACACAGAAGACCATGGCATCCTATTGCAAAAACTTAAAAACTCAGGTATTGGTCTTGAACCCAGGACATACTTGAAAATGAGAGAAATCTCAATCAGGGTTATTCAGAGAAAGGTGAAAACCAGGAGAACTGGCAGGAGAAGAGAACAATCTAGACCAAATAGCCAAATTTGGAAAGGGAGATAATGGGAGATTTTTTCTGGTATGACTAGTTTGACCTAGAATTTTCACTTCTCCAGTCATTCTCCTGACTTTCACCTTTCTTTGAATAGACCTGAATGTATCCTTCCTGGTAAAATACGTTATAAATAAATAAATAAATAAGTTATGCCTTTTCAGTTGGTACATGGTCTCTGAATGTTGGACCATTCTGTGCTATAAATGAACTCATGTTCTGATGCATCAATAGATTATCCTTTAAAAAAATATGTTTGTATGTCGCTATAGTTTTTCTCAGATGCCACATGAAATACGTGGCTTTGTTTGTGGAGCTCTCCAATTGTGATTGTTCCATATCTCAGATTCTGAACAAGATAAGTATTGCCTTCCTGTTCTTTGTGTAAGTACTCATCACGTTGTTTCATTGAGAGCCAATTAGACAAGTATTTTGCAGTATATTTGAGTTGGGGAAAAAAGAAGCAGTTATTTACTCTTCCTATAAACACATCCCATGTATCCCTTTCCTCCCTCCCGCAGCAATTATTTCGCTTTAACATGAATGAAGTACCAAGCACAAGAAGGGCACAGCAGTTTCAAAACAGGAAACAAATTACCTTGCTGTTTAGAAAATTACCAACTGCTTGCTTCTATCATTATCTGAAGGAAGATACTAATGATTTTACGCACATGCAATTAAAGCATTCAATCAGTTCAGAGGAGGCTTCACCACAATGATGGAAGACCCATTGTGGTTAACCAAAATTTCAAAACAAAAAGTGTGTAGTAAAAGTACAGGAAGTGTCTGCGCACGGTGGACACGTGCAGCGACATAACATACACAACAAGCATTTCTTTTGTGCAAGTTAGATGATCACTTATGAGTCCTTAGGATGGGACACACTTTTAATTATACTGTTTAAAATGTTGATTTTTATTTTTTTACAAAAATGTAATTTTATCTGAGTGTATAATTGTATAGTTATCCATATTTACAAAATAGAAGACTGCCGCATCACCACGAACGATCTTATTGTAGCACTCTACTAGGCAAAAGGTTAAAAACAGTAAAGTGCTAAACTCAGTTTACGTTTTATCCACAAAAGCATTGAAATGTCTTGATTAAGGCTAGGGTCAAACGAAAGCATTTTTACACGCGAACGTAAAAAAGTGCGTCCGAACGCATTGACGTATTTTTTCACGGAATACGCGACAACGGTCATACGATGCGCATTTTCGTGCGTGATGTTTTACGGATCCAAACCAGGAAACTTTGGGTGTCTGGACGTTATGTTGGCCGGACACGAGCAGGGTCTGACGTCTCCAAATCACACACACACACCGCTACTAGAGGTTCTGCGTTCTCGAAAAAATGCGTTCATTTTCCACTTGTGTTGCGCGGCCGGACTTTCGTGCGAGCGTACTTCGTATATTGGCCGTCATTGCCCGTCATCTGCTGCTAGTGCGGCCGTAATTAAGTGCGCTAGAACGCACGTTAAAAGTGCGCTGGTCTGACCCCAGCCTAAAATGTCAGTGTGGCTTAAAAGAACACTTGTTCCATTGTGTTTACAATAACAATGATTTATAAAGCACCACAATTCACACTTGAGAACAATAGAAAGATGACCCTACTCAAGAGCTTCCACTCTAAGAGGAGAGGGGTGACACACAGAGTGGAGGGTTAACAGTTGAGTATGAGAGGTTATGGCATGCATGGGGGCTGTGTGGGAAATAAATCGGGATAAGAGTAATGGGAGTTTATGAAGTGTACTGATAGAGACGTCAAGGGGAGAGTCAGATACTTAGGAGAGAGTTCCATTAGAATTTATATTATTATTATGCTGCCCAAACTTTCTTATTCAGTTTTTAATTGTGCTTTCCAATAGACTGGCTCATAATTTAATTAGTTTGCTCATTAAATTACAAATATTTATCTCTGATGCTCAGTAAGCTGATTAAATTAATTCTTATTAAGTGCCCTCAAACATTCACTTCTTTAACCTGTTACAGTAAGGCTGTGAGCAAAAAAAATATTTACTTAAGCTTTTTTAGACAAGGACATTTTTTCTGATTCTAAAAACACAAATAATTCTCTGACTATTCAATAAAGTGCTAAATGCAGTTTTCATTAACCTTAATAGAAGGAAGGCAAAGTAATTAACTGAACTCTACAGTTTCCAGTAGAAAGTAATTGCAGCTAAGTAACCACTTAATTAAGTAGAACCTTTGCAAAATGCTCGGTGGGCTTTCAATAAAAAAGAATACCATCCACGTTGCAGTTTATGCTTATAGTAAACATAGGGTGATGTCATCATTATGTCATCTATAATCTATTTACTCATTGCATTACATCCTATAATTTTATTTATAGAAATGCCAAAATAAGAGCCTTCAGCATCTATGCACTAAAGTCTTTCTGTAACAAAATTAAAATGCCTGAGAGGGTACCTGAATATTGACAGTGGATGAGTTCTTAGTATTTGTAGAAATAAGTTATAATCTCAGTATAACTCATTGCTGTGTGTTGCAGTTTGGAGTATAGGGGTTGTTCATTAACACAGAAAGGATTGTCATTACACCCCGAATTGCTCAAATTTACTGCATTGCAATATTATCTTAAATGAAACTGGAAAAAAAATGTTTTACTCACAAGTGCATGTTTTAGCATAATAAAATCAACCAAAATGCATTGTGCTACAGAAAACCTAAAGAAACACATTTACGAACATTCTTGCCGGTTCAAAAATGTGATAGTTTATATGATATATGCTGTCATGGTCCTCACTGCCGCCGGCACCTTAAATCCGCCTGGGCAGTGCTTGAAAGGTGCTGCCTTACTTTGACTGACTTCTCCTTCAGGTCTACAACAGACTCAGGTGCACCCAATCAGCTGTCCAGTGTTCTACCTACCTAATGAAGCTGCACCCTTCCCAGGGTGCTTCAGCATTGTTCAGGAGCCAGGTTGGATCCAGTTTAGCAAGAAGCCTGATCTGCTTACCTGTGAAACAGACCCCTCTTCCCTTGTCTTCTGGATGGCTTCTCTCTGCCAGCCCTAGTCCCTTGGATTTCCCTTAAACACTCTTTTGGAATATAACCTTTATTTGGACACTTCGCTTGGATACCCTATTGTTTGTTCGCTGAGACCCTCACTGTTATCATCTTAGACGGCATTGTTTAGCAGAGATCCTCATCCGTATGAAGACCTTCATCTGTTTGCCCTACCTGCTGCCTGATTTCCAGTTCCTTGGACTCCCACTCTCAGCCCCCCTGGACTTCCACCTTCATATCAGTAATCCTGCTTTCAGTCCCGTTCCTGCCCCATCCATCTTTCTGTTAGTTAACCCCTTTCCCGTCCTGTTTCTGTGTGTTACTCTTGTATCTGTTGTCAGCCCTGTTCCTCTCCATCTGTCTCTAGTTAACCCCTTTCTGTCTTGAGTTCTGTGTTTTCTTTGGTTAACCTCTTCCTGTCCTGTCTTTCAGTTCTCCCTCTATCTGCTAGTCAGCCCTATTCCAGCATTGCCCCAATCCTGTATCGTGTTACCTATAATAAACCTCCTAATCACTTTATCTGTTGCCTCCAGTGTGTCACTGCATTCCTGGGCCAGTGCCCTCGCCCGCCTGACATATACATTGATATATATGCACAACGAAATGATATTTGCCACTACTAAAAATGAAGATTAGGGGGCAATGGAATCACTCGAATCTTTGAGCCATGGGGTTTGGGAGATGGAGATCTTCCCAGCAGTCAATCCACGCTCCGGACTTTGTCCTCACCACTGCAAGTGGATGAGAGCTTTAATTAAATTAATTTGTTGTGCAGTAACAGGTCTTTGCGCATTGGCGCTGCTCATTTCCTAGCAATGAACTGATTTTTTCAAAATATCAATAAAAAGTACTACACTCTATCAGTTGCTATACACTATATTGCCAAAAGTATTCGCTCACCCATACATATGCGAGCCAAGGCAGGTGAGCGAATACTTTTGGCAATATAGTGTATGTATGTGTAGCGCTGGTTTAAATTCTGCTGCTGTAATTACTCGTTTCTGGCCACCAGGGGGAGACAAGCGCAATGTAAACCAATACTGGACACTTTTGGACTACGTTTTCCAGCATGCTTTGGGGCAGAGACAGGAAGTGGGTGGGGAGAACCGGGACACATCCGCAACTTCGTGCGGAGGAGAGCCAGTGCGCGCCAAGGGGTGAAGAGAGCGAGACGCAAGTGAGACAAGGAGCGATTGTGACCAGGCCGGAGCGCAGGTGCTGCCTTGCGGAGCTGGAGATCGGTTATAGTTACTTGCCAGAGACCTAGTAATCCACCGCTGATAGGTTTTACACAGATACAGAGCTGCAGATGGGCCCCGAGTTAGGAGACCGCGATGAGCTAATGGGAGTGCAGGCGGTGAACTGAGCATCTTGTGGCAGAGACGGACAAGCAAGACAAGCGGATCCGGTGGCACAGAGTCCCAGCCAAATCGAGCGGAGAGACGTCCTGGGTCGAGCAGAGTGCAGAGTATCTGGCGGATGGGTGAGAGGCCTTCCCGGCCACAGTACAAAAATAAAGCACGCTGCAGTTTGTTTAAACCTACAGGGCCCCAACGTGACTAGTCGAAGACACATTGAAATCATTCACTGGCCAGTTGAATCTAGTACCCGGGTACCAACACACGCATACACGCACACCTTCTTGGGACACAACCTGTACGGGACTCACACTCCAGCAACGAAGGGGTTAAAATTATTTTTTTCTTTTCCGCTGCGCGTTTCTCGCATTATGAATTCCTGTAAATATATATGTATACCGTGCTGCTTTATATATGCCAGTTTATTTGAGACCAGTAAACTATATCACTTATAAAATCCACAACAGTGCTGGTGTATATTTATTCCCTAGTGCGGGGAGACTGACCCGAGGTTAAATTCAGCGGCTCCTCCGGGAGTGAGCGCTACATATGTTAAAGTTAAGGTATGGTTAACAGCCCAAGAGGACTGTAACGCACCAGTTTATAAGGTAATTATAATGTAAAAATAGATCGATCACATATAAAGCAAAATTAACAAGTTTCCTTCTTTGCAAAAAATCCAAGCGGTGGATGAGATCTCTAAGCTGGTCTAACTCATTTTTTGAAGAAGTATTAATTTGAGCATATGTGTATGATGTGTGCATGTGATCAATAATGCTTCTTAGCTGTCCCTGCATCATATTTCTTAGTTATTGCTCCATTTAATAATATGTCTTGGCTTTCCCTACATTTTATACCACCACAGCATGTTCCTCATAAAACGCTGTTTAGCAATGTCATATTGTGTTATTGCATGGTGATGCAAAAAATGCATTGTAGGTAGGGTACCTATTTCTGTTTGTAAGGAGAAGACCAGAGATCAGACTGAACCCCAAAGTCTAACAGTTTCACTTTCCAGGGGTATCCTTCTATTGATTGTCCGCAAATTCCTACAAAGTGTCATCTATCTAATGTCCAAACATCAAGTTGTGTAATCAGAGGGAAGATATAACTTAAAACCAATTAGGAGAAATATATTAGCAGGGATTTCATTTTCCATTAATATTCTTCACACACCCCCATCAAAATGTGCCAAACTGTACCGTTAATTAACAAGGGAAATGAATGTAGTTAGTGCAGAAGCATTTGAGGGTCCACTATCTAATTACAGGACATCATGTCAATTTCCTGATGTTTAGGCTGTCAAATTCGGTTGACAGGTAAAATAAACATTTACTGTAAGAGAGGAAACATTTATTTCCTGCCCGTGGCTCAGAACAATCCTACCCTTTCTAGTATTGAAATGCAAGCTGGTTCAGAAGCTAGAAAGTAATTGTCACACTTCCCTAGATTCACTGCTCGTATTGTCTCTTCAATTGCCACGATCCATTAAGTACTGGATGGCTTTCCTTGCAGAGGAGAGGAAACGCAAGTAAAAAAAAAAGACAAAATAAACAAAACGACACAATCTAAATTCTTTAATTGGTTATATAATTTGCAGGCTTTTCATTAAAGGATCTACAGTGAACGAACTACAGAAATGGCACAAATTAGAGTGACTCACAACAAGAAACCACTTCCGGCCAAAAAAAATTATGAATGGTGAGTTTTAAAGAAGAGAAAAAAACAAAACAGAACACAAATGATGTTAATTACTGTTCGGAAACATTTACAGCTTTCAAGCAGAAGTATGTATACCGAGATGGATTGTTTGCACGTTTTAATTTATTATAAGTTAAAGAATATATTTATGACAACAAGGATAAAATGATTAATCGCAGTAAATTAATGTGTACTACAAGGTTTTCCAATTATGGATATGCTGGAGTGTCACCATTTTTATAAACAGAGTTAAGAAAAAAAACAAGGCTAGTAAGGAGGTAACAGACAATGTGGATTAGTCTATAGATCATCTGAATTCAACAGTTGAATTATATTGCAAATTGTGCATTATGAGGTCATACATGCTTTCTCAATATATCTGAGAACCCTGGATTGAGGTGGCCACTACAGGGCACATAGTCACTCATGTCAGACACATTTTCGGGATAATCCTTACCTCATTACATAATGCTTTAGACGAGTAGAAGTGCCAATACTCAAAACCAAATAACATAGATAACAATCGTTTTTGGAACATGTGTCAAACATCTAGGGCTAAATTACATGGTGTTCACCAACGGCAGCGTTTGGATGAGTTGGTGTTAATGCTAGGATAAGTGACTTTAACGCATGCCCCTCCATATTAACTTCCTAACACTAAACTTGTAAAAAATCCATTAACGCATCAGTGATTATGCTAGCTTCCGCAAGCTTACTGTACTTTGCGCATCCTATACTTATCATAGAGTGCGCAATCAGTAATTACAGTTTCCGTAAAGTAAGGTATTACAAAGTCCTATCGCTAATTACCGCACCAATGGGTTAAGCAAAATTTTAGTGACACCTAAAAACTGGTGCTGATTCTGTTTTTGGGAAATCATTTAGCACCCCATAAAAACCTCCACAATAAATCCGATACTCACCTCTCATGCCGCAGCGAGAATGGTGGCCCAATCCAATGCTTCTCTTGGCTAAAAACAGAGTGAGACTGGGTAGAAATAATTTCCAGTCTCCCTCCGTGATCACTCAGTAGTGCGGCAGTGCAACCTTCCATGGAGTCTTATGGACTCCAGGAGGTGATACTTGTGCCAGCACGGAATCGCTACCATGAGTATCACTGAGGGTAGCGCTGTGTTCTGGGGCAAGGTGCCGAGGTAGCGACTGTCCTGGAATCGATCGCTAAAATGGGAACGGTACGTGGAAACCTCATTAGCATCACCATTTTAGCAACTTTTTTTAAACTTTTTTCATACTCATGTTTGGTATTGTTGGAACGACCATGCTCTGGCCGATCCAACAATACCAAACATTAACCCCTAACTGCCACGGATCGGGAGATAGGAGGTTCATTGGAACCCCCTATCTCCACCATTGGTGGCAGTTAGGGGTTAACTCCAGGACTGGCGTCATCGTGCTATGCACGATGACGCCAGTCCTCAGGGGGCATTCCCGGAAGCTTGGCCGACATCCAAGATGTCAGCCAGCTCCAGGAAAGGATCACGAACCGGTGCTTTTCGGCGCCGATTCGTGATCCGGCCCCCATGGGGTTAATGCCAGGTACCATTTGGCCGCCGCCGAAGGACCTCCCCCCCTCCCTTTCAGGCGCCTCCTCCGCACATGCGGGGGGGACGCCTGAATTAGGTGTCATCGCGCCCCCGCGATGACACCTAATTACTCCGGCGGCGGTTCCGGGTGCTGGGCTGACATCGAGGATGTCAGCCCGCACCGGGGGGGCCAGCGATCGGCCGGAACCCGGCCGAACGCTGGCCCCAAAGGGAGGATGCGCTCAGCGCGTCCTCCGCAAGGAAAGATACTGCAGGTGGACGCGCTGAGCGCGTCCTCCGCAGTGAAGTGGTTAATGTTGCTAGAGGTCATTTGGGGTAAAACAAACACAACAAAAAACAAAAAAAAACCACTTTACTTTTGTTTTAGATTGAATTTTCATTCATTTAATTGGCTCCGATAAATCAGAAATATTTGTCTTAACTTTATTGTGACAAAATTATTTTGTGCTGGGCATGGTGAGGATTGGAGGGTTAGGGAGAAGGTGGCAGAATTTGGAGCAGGGTTCAGCAACCTTGGTCCTAAAGATGTTTTGGAACTACATCTCCAATGATGCACAGCCATCCATTAGGTATGAAAACTCTTGGGAAATGTAGTTCCAAAACTTCTAGGGCTATATTCCATAGTTGTCGATAGGATAACTACAGGAAACCTTACACATACATGGCTATTCAACTTTCCCGTTCCCCGCACTTCAGCCAGTCCGATTCGCCGACCCTGCGGTGAATTCAGCATTCACCGCAGAGTCCCTGAAGGGCAGGGAATAAGCTGCCAAACACATCCAAAAATTTGCCACCAACTGCTGAATGCATCCGACAATCCACCGCAAAATCACTGAACAGAAGCGCCGACCAGCCGCCAGAAAAAGCCGTCAAACGGGTAAAAAAGCCTGCAGCTTTTAAATAAAATATAAGGTCCTATGAATAATAATAAAAAGGTCTGTTACAGTAAAAAACACGCCTTTTTTAAAAAAATCTGAAAACAAATTGCCAAAAATGTCTAAAAAATCCTAAAAATTTAGACATGGGAATTTTTTTACATTGAAACCTATGGGATTGGCCTGATTAACCCTTTCGCTGCGGAGGACGCGCTCAGCGTGTCCACCCGCAGGTAACGTTCCTTGCGGTGGACGCGCTGAGCGCGTCCTCCCTTTGGGGCCAGCGATCGGCGGCGTTTCGGCCGATCGCTGGCCCCCCCGGTGTGGGCTGACATCCTCGATGTCAGCCCAGCACCCGGAACGCCGCCGGCCTAATTAGGTGTCATTGCGGCTGCGCGATGACACCTAATACAGGCGCCCCCCCCGCATGTGCGGAGGAGGCGCCTGAAAGGGAGGCGGGGAGGTCCTTCGGACCTCTCTCCCTCCCGATCGCCGGCGTTGCGGGGGTTAATCCAGGCACCGTTTGGAAGGGCACAGCCTGCCCTTCCTAACGGTACCTGGAATTAACCCCATGGGGGCTGGATCACGAATCGGCGCCGAAAAGCGCCGGTTCGTGATCCTTTCCCGGAGCTGGCCGACATCTTGGATGTCGGCCAAGCTTCTGGAATGCCCCCTGAGGCCTGGCGTCATCGTGCATAGCACGATGACGCCAGTCCTGGAGTTAACCCCTTAACTGCCACCAATGGTGGAGATAGGGGGTTCCGATGAACCCCCTATCTCCCGATCCGTGGCAGTTAAGGGTTAATGTTTGATATTGTTGGATCGGCCAGAGCATGGCCGTTCCAACAATACCAAACTTGACTATGAAAAAAGTTTTTTAAAAAAAATTAAAAATAAAAATAAAAAAAATATATATATTTTAAAAAAAATTATAAAAAAAAAATAAACAACAGTTTTTTTCTTTTTTTTGGTTCGTTAATGCAGCAATATTGTTCCCATTTAAATTATAATGTGAACAATGATGCTGCACTAACGATTTTTGTATGCGGTGCGTTTGTTAAAAATCGCGCAATTTTCCCCAAAACAAAATGTAACGAGACCCCATCTCTAATTTTTTTAACAAGCGCACCCCATACAAAATATAACCACAATTGCTCGCATGTTAAAATGTGAAAAAAAAAACACTTTACACGTTGTAAATTATTGAAAATTCATATTTTATTGCATTTTTGTTATAATTACAGACAGGTCATGACGTATACATATAATAATGACATATTATGAATCTGCCGAGTCTGACGGAAAGAACGATATATAATATGTCTGGGTCATATACTAAAATAAGCCTTCAAAGCACGTTTAAACATGATGAGCAAAATCGGTAAAAATGACCTCAGCACAGAGGCGGGAAATGCCTCAGCAGCGAAAGGGTTAAACCTGTTGAATGAAATTACCAAAAATCATGGCACTTCACTGACATTTTGGTGCTGTACAGAGTTCTCTGAATAGATTAATGATCAATTCTCTATGGGGATTTCACTGCCCCTGAAGATCACCATATTTTTGAATAGACGATTTGCACCATACGGGAAAATTCACTGTTCGGTTCAATTTCGGGGCCAATTCAGCTCTCTTTGAATAACCCTGTTAGTGTCTCTTGTAGTAATCTTATCGTGGGGAAACGCTATTCCATTCTTGCGGCTCGAATGTCGCATTTTCCTGTGCGAGATTATTGTAAACTAACGTCTCTTATACTTGTAGCGCTCACTCCCGGAGGAGCCGCTGAAAATGAACCACGGGTCAGTCTCCCCGCACTAGGGAATAAATATACTCCAACACCGCTGTAAGTTTTACAAGTTAAAAGGTTTACTAAAAAGGTTTGCAGCTCTTGAGACACGGTATATGCAGGAAGATTTACAGTACTTTCGTAACACGATAAACGCGTAGCGGTAAAAGAAACGAAAACACGAGGGCTTCGTATTTTCGGAAAAAAACCCCGACCGAGCAGAAATTTAAAAGATACGAAATTCGAGGAAAAACCGCGTAGCGGGACACAATAAAATACACCGTTCTCGTATCACGGTAAACGCGCAGCGGGAACAAAAAGAGGAAAAAATGTTCGGAATGTAACTTTAACTTTTGCCCCCTTGTCCCGATTCGGAAAAGGAAACTGAGTCCTGCACAGGTTAAGTCCCAGAACGTGAAGTGGTGTGTATTCGTGTGTATATGGTACCCGGGTACTTTTCAACTGGCCAGTGAATTTACTTTAACGATGTCTTCGACTAGTCAGTTGGGGCCCTGTGGGTTTTAGAAGGAAAACAGCAGCGTACGCTCTTATTTACATACGGCCTTGGGGCCTCTCACCCATCCAGCGCAAGCTTGAGGTTCCGCTGACCCAGGACGTCTCTCCGCTCGATGTTGACTGGGGACGCCGACCACCGGATCTGTTGTCTGGCCTTCTGTCTGTCAGCCGCGACTCAGCCAGCTTACCGCCTGCTCCCCGCTTCAATCGACCGCGGTACTCCTTACTCGAGGGTCTTCTCTCCCAACTGCACTCGGATAGTATAGATGGTGATGTCTGTATCCCGCAAGGCTGGGTGACCCAATCCTAAGGCCGATCCACTCTGTCTGCGCTCCGGCCTATCTTTTGGTCTCTCCTTCTCTGTGTGTGCATCCGCTCTCCTCTACTCCCTGGCGCGCTCTGCCTGTTCTCCACGAGGTGCAGGATGTACAGCGTCTCCAAAAAACCCACCCACTTCCTGTTTCTTCGCAAAGCATGCCGGGACATGTAGTTCGAGTGTCCAGGGTCTTTAATCGTGATTGTCTCCATCTTGTGGCCAAAAATGGGTACTGCCACAGTAAACTTTAACACATCGCTACATACTTATTATAGGAGAAAAAATTTCACCTTCACATGGAAACTCAGGTTATTCCAGTGTAGCTTGCGCTTCCAACTCGGAGATGGCATTTCACTGTGAAATAACGTCTCCTCAAAACATAACACGCTCTGTAAACTCTCAATAGATTCTATACTCGTCTCTCATCCCATAGTGGAGAGGGGGCACGTTCTGCCGCTTCCTCTTGCCAGCAGCAGAGTGAGACTGGGAACAAATAGTTCCTAGTCTCCCTTCGTGATTTATCCGCAGCGCTGTGTGAGCTTGCGAGAGTGGGCTTGCGTAGAGCTCCTGACCAGGACAAGCAGAGCTCCATGGAGTCCTATGAACTCAACAAGCTGATACTTGCGGCGGTGTGCTGCGCCGCTGACGGAATCTGACTGCCTTGCAATAATAAAACACCTACTCCATAATACGGATGGTAAGGAAAATCTGCAGGTGCAGATTTTCATGCTTGCCATCCCCATTTTACCATCACCTATGGAATAGGGCCCCTAGACGGCCAAGGTTGCTGACCCCCTGTTTTAGAGAGTCTCGGACTGTGCCAAGCCTAAAAACATGCCTGGCACCTCTGATTTCTTTTAATTGAAGGGGGGGGGGGACATGGTCTAACTTTCATAGTTCAAACCTACACACTGTGTGTGACAGACGTTATTTTCACTGCACTATTATTTGATTAAAATAGTACTTTGTGCACAGCTAAATTACTCAAAATACCATAAACACAAATGATAAATCTAGATCCGGCATCATTTGCTCTCAAATTGTGTGTATTATTCGCATGAAACTGTTCCACAACTGGAACACATGACACTTGCAGATACATGAAGTAGCACCTAAATAAAGGCTAAATCCTCAAGTGTAGAAGAGAGTTAATGAAAGGAAAATTCAGCACTTATATTTTCCTTCTGCGATAATTAAAATCCATTATGTACGGTACCTTTATGAATATGGTGAGAATTTACCTCAGAGGACACCTGTGATCTTGTTTAAAACTGACCTTAAAAGAACCTAAAACACTTGATTATTCATAAACAAAAGATGCTACATTTTATATCAGAACAGGGGAAGAACAATAACAAATCCCAAATTACCAAAGGTGATATATATACAGTATATATTATATTAAATTTAAGGGTTTCTGTATATCATGGTAGCTCTAAATAGAACTATGATAATTTAAGATTTGCCTGAATAAGCGCACAAGAATAAAGAGTCATAGCTGTACCATATATTTCATTATCTAGGATGGGCCCTATTCCACACTTGCCCTTAAAGGGACATGCATGCTTTGTCACTGAGCCTTTAACACCTTAGTGACCAGGCGGTTTTACACAAATCCGTCCTTTAGTGACCACTGCTGTTTTTACGTTTCTGCGCTGTTAGTGTTTAGATCAAATTTTCCTCTTACTCGTTTATTCAACCCACACATATTATACACCCTTTTTCCCGCCATTAAATGGACTTTCTAGAAATACCATTATTTCCATCATATCGAATAATTTACTATAAAAAAAAATGAAATATGATGAAAAAATGGTAAAAACACACTCTTTCGTAATTTAATCCCCAAAATCTACAACCACCAAAAAAGACCCCAGCTAAATAGTTTCAAAATTTTGTCCGAGACTAGA
The DNA here is from genome assembly GCA_009667805.1 of Leptobrachium leishanense. Lineage (NCBI taxonomy): Eukaryota > Metazoa > Chordata > Amphibia > Anura > Megophryidae > Leptobrachium > Leptobrachium leishanense. The sequence continues at coordinate 114,289,388 of CM019066.1, forward strand.
AATACCCAATTTTTACATGTTTTTGCTTTTTAACCCCTTCACTGCTGAGCCAGTTCACCTATGTGCGCTGCGCTCATTCTGACCATTTTGTGCTAATTACTTTGAGATGACAGCCTAGGTCCTATTTAATTAACCCCCCCAGACAAAAAAACTTTTAAAAAAAAATATTTTTTTATTTTATTTAATTTTTCTTTATTTTTATTATTATTTATTTATTTTTATTATTTTTTTTAAACCAAACCTGGTCATGTTTGGTATCATTGGAAAGGCCATGATCAGCCCTTTCAAATGATGTCAAATATAACCATCTAGCTGGATCGGGAGATAGGGGGATCCTTAGGATCCCCTTATCTCTACATGGCAGCTAGATGGTTAACTGGCCCACTGACATCCTCACACATATGGTTAGGTTGTCAGTGGGTGGGGGGGACCTGGAGGCTTGGCTGACATAAAAGATGTCAGCCCCCCCTCCAGGTTCGATTCAGCGGCGAAATGGTTAATGCTATACACCGGTGAAAATGGGAGACTCTCCCCTTTTCAGCAGTGCAAAAAGCATCTCCCTAGCTTCAATGGTTGGGGAGATAGAGGGCTCTGAAGGAGCCCCCCTCCATTGATTTGAATGGGGGCACCTGCTGATGACGTCACCACGCAGCGTGGACAGGATGTACAGGGTACTTCAGCGGTCCTTAAGGGGTTAAAAACAAGTAATGCCTTTTGAATGAGTCAGTAGTCTCATTCAGCAGGCATAAAAAGCAAGAAAATATGATATTTTTTTATATTTGCCTGCATTTCTTTCTTGTCATTTTCCATGCCCACTGCGGGTGGCAAACTGAGCTAACCAATCAGTTTGTATTCTCTGGAATGCATAAAAAACGCACTGAGCATGTGCGACTGAGTTGCTCCTCCTCTCTATTGCACTGTGAGCTGAGGGGAGGGCGGGGCTGAATGCCATTCCAATCGGTAACTCTTTCACTACCAGCTACTGCAGAGACAGAGAAGTAAAGAAATCAATGCACACAGGAGAAAAATAGACAGCAGTGAGAGGTACAGCAAATTAAAAAACAAGAACAGAGACACAGCAAGATAAAGCAGTGAGAGTGCAAGAAATAGTGCAGCGAGTGAGCCCGCAAGAGAAACAGCGAGAGAGCATGCCCACAAGAGACAGCACAAGAAAGAGTGTGAGAGTGAGTGACCTGTGAGACAATGAGCATGTAAAGCATGAAAGACCGCAAGTGAGTGAGCGTAAGTTTGTGAGCGAGTCAGTAGGTGAGTGAGCAAGCAAGTCAGCGTGTGAGTGTGTGAAGAACTTTTATTGATTTATACTAATTTGTCTATTGGTATAAAAGTGTTTAAATGTCAATTTAAAAGAAAATTTCTAGACATGCACGTCCTTTTAAGATAACTACAGGAGACATTATACATAACGGGCTCTATTACATTCTTCATGCAAAAACGCTCGCGCAGCGCATTTTTTTGCGCAAAGCATTAAGCGTTATCGTGCGAAAATTAACGGTGGTATTACAATCCTTGTGTATTTTGTCATCCGTCAAAAATTACATTCGTAAAACCGATGTGCAAAAAAGTACTGTTGCGCGCAGAAATCAGTAATCGCAATGTAATTTTTGACGCTAGTCCGTCATTTTTTGACGCGTCAATTTTGTGCGGACTGCGCACAACAGATGTACGTTTTGACGGAAGACAACATAGTGGCTGTCATTTTTGACGGATCTAGTAAAAAAAACGTGTGCATCAACATTCTCCGTTGTGAGTCCGCAGTTTGGTACGGTCAGGTTGTTACAATTTGCCGTTACCACCAGCTTTTCAAACACGTTAAAATTATGCGCGCAAACGTCCGTTAAATTTTGCGCAAAGATTGTAATACCATGCATGCACCAGCGTACAAATGCATTTGCGCTCACAATGTTAAGTTTAGGACACGCACAGTTCATTATACTGGCGCAGGTCCATCCGCGTAAAACGTTAATGCGCATTTTTTGCGTAGACGTTGTAATACGACGTTCAGCGCATAGGGTTTTGCCCTTCGCGTTAATGCATTTTTGCGCACGCGCAAAATTGTGCACGAAGAATGTAATAGGGCCCAACATCTTCTGTAGTTATTGTAACAATGAGAAACGTTATTCCATTCATACTGCAAGTTGGGCTAGTGGCTCGAGTGTAGTGATTCCCTGCGCGACTTTACTGTAAATTAATGTCTACTGTACTTTGTATGGGAAGTGATAATTTCCCCCTACATATGGAAACATAAGCTATTCCAAGGTAGCTTGCTCCTCCATCCGGGAGTCGGTATTTCACTAAGAAATACTGACTTCTAAAAGCTGGTGTTAAGTGATTTTGCTTTTGCAAAAATCACTTAATACACTCAACAACCCCCCTAAAAAGGAGGAGGAGAGGGCAGTGAGAAACCCGACTTCCTCTCACTGGGAGCAGAGTTAGACTGGGAACATATAGTTCCTAGTCTCCTTCTGCATTTCATTAACAGTGTTACACGATCTTGCGAGAGATCGCTTCCGGGATGCAAAGTGCTCCATGGAGTCCTATGGACTCCAGGAACTGATACCTATGGCGGCACTGGTGGTACCCAGCTGCCTTGCACTTCCTTCTGGGGCCACGTTAGCTGTGGAATAGGGCCTGATGTCTTTTGTAAAACTATATAGCCATGGTCGTATTCTCATGGGATGAATCTTTCGAGTAAATGTAAATATGATGTATGATGTCCTATTGCAGAAGTGGAGGAACATTGGCCTTGGCCTTAAAATAACATCTTCAAAGATGAATGGAAGGGACGTTGCATATCATAGGTTGCTCTTCTTGGTTCCTTTGGCTCGGGAACTTGTCTAATCCAAGTGCTGTTTTATTTCATCAAAGTTGGTCAATTAAGTGCATAATGATGAATAAACAGAAACATAACATTCTGTCTTTCACTGGTTGTACGATGATTTAGCTGCTATGTCTTGATTTATTTTAACTTCTCAGTTTCAGATAATGTTCTGCTATGGGATGCACATCAATAAAGATAAAAAAGTGAGAGAATGGAGAAGCATGAAGCAGAGCAGCTCATCTCAGCTCCCTTATTGATCCAGCTCTTACATGATCTTCCTGATGGACCTAATCACCTCCATAATCATGAAGAGGTACATCAGAAGGAGGATAGAAAAGTTGGATCAACAAGGATCCATCATGGCTGCAATAACGGTGTTTGCAGTATAGCTTCTACCAGTCGCATGTTTTACCCACCTGGATCTACCACGCAGACATAGCTATATCTTCAGTTGACATTCCACCAACAAGTACATCAAAGCACATTGAATAAGTTATGAGGTGATATAACAAAAACACACACCTGGATTTGGGTGGTAACACCTCTGTGTTGATCAACTCTCTTGCAGTTAAGTATTGGCCTGGGGGAGATATCTTTATATTCATTAGAAAGTAGGTACTATGCAGTTTAGTAGATCATTTACTTGTTGGGTGGAAAGGAACAATATTTGTATAGATACAACTTCCTGAGAATACAATGTCCCCAGTGTTTTGTGGAATTGCACTATGGTCTCCAAGAACAAATAAGAATCTACGTTCCATGTTGCATTGCTCTACAGACTATAACTCTACACATGCACGTTATAAATAGATTTTTATTTGTATGTCGCTTTGATCTGTGATATTATCTACCATAGGATTTCCATACTTACTAGCCTGGAACCTCCTGAAAATAATTGTCTACTTACAAAGACTTCTTTTATCAAGACATGTTTTTACCTCTGGCTACAGGCATTAAATGGTTATCAAAGGTTGAAATTTTCCTTCCCATCTAAATGAGTTGCTATCAGGAGGAATGATACAGCCATGAACTGCTGTAATGACTTTCCTTGTGTTTGAGTAAAAGATCTGCAATTAACACAATTCCTAAATGTGATTTAATTAAGCAAATTAGGTTGTCTTGTAACATTTGCGCATAATGCATTCATAATAATTACGTCAATCACAAACTGTACAGAGTCTAATCTATAGAGCTACTACTTAAAAGCAAAGGAAAGAATAAGAGTATGTAAATGGGAAAGCTTAACCCCTTCACTACCAAGTGATTTTCTATTTAACCACTGTGAAGAACCAGTGGGGTTTTTAATTTTTTTTTAAAAAAAAAACACTAGTCATGAATTATAAGTAGGAAATATTTGGGAATTTCCCCCATGTATTTCTTACTGTAGTAGCTCTATTTGACAGGTAGATGTCACCATCATCTGGCCAAAAAGTGGTATCGCAGCCGCTGCTCTGTGCTGAACCATCTGGGAATCTGTTCTTTTAGATATAGAATCCCAGCTGTTCAAACTGTTTTAGCACCTCAAACTGTTTTAGCACCTCAGGTAACATTTAGGATAGGCAGATGCGCAATAGGGAATTTAATTTGTGGCTTCGGGAATGGTGTCGAGAGCAAGGATTTGGCTTTGTGTCCCATGATAGCTCTAATTGGAGCAGAAAGGAACTGTATAAAAAAGATGGTTTGCATCTTACTCATAGGGGAACATATGTTCTCAGTGAGAAGTTCAAAGGTTTCGCAAAGAAATATTTAAACTAGGAGGGGGGGACAAAAGGGTAAAAAACAATCTGCCTGATTGTCCCCCAAAACTAAATCGGAGGGTGCAAGCAACATGCGGGGAAAAAAATGACAAGCTCCGAGTCGTGTCAATAAATGCTCACAGTTTAGTCAATAAAATCAATGAACTGGAGGCAATGATGGCAGCTGAAAAAGTAGATTTAGTTGCGGTTACTGAGACATGGTTCAGTGAGAAAAATAACTGGGACATAACAATACCGGGGTACTCTTTATATAGAAAAGACAGAGAAGGTAAGAAAGGAGGAGGAGTGGCCCTGTATGTGAAAAACAACATAAAAACTAACCAAATAAAAGTGAGCGAGGTGAACATAGAGTCAGTTTGGGTTATGCTAACATTTGCCAATCATACAGTAGCTCGTGTAGGTGTGATCTATAGACCCCCTGGACAAGTAGAAGAGCTAGATAATCTGCTGCTTGAGGAAATAGCCAAAATGGCAATGAAGGGGGAAGTTATTATCATGGGGGACTTTAATCTTCCTGATGTGAACTGGAAAACCAAAACAGCTGGGTGCACCAGGAGTACAAATATTCTAAACTCCCTACTGGGATTATCTCTAACACAAGTAGTTGAGGAGCCGACCCGTAAAGAGGCCATATTGGATTTAATACTCACAAATGGAGGTTTGGTATCGGATGTTGTTGTAGGTGAAAATTTGGGATCTAGTGATCACCAGTCAGTATGGTTTAATATAAGAACAGGGATGGAGCCGCACCACACAAAAACAAAAGTTTTAGACTTTAAAAAAACAGATTTTTCTAAAATGAGACTTTGTGTGAAGGAGTCATTATCAGACTGGAGGAGTTTAAAGGGAGTTCAGGAGAAATGGGATTATTTAAAGGAAGCTTTATTGAAGGCCACAGGCAATTGCATTCGACTTGTTAGCAAAAACAAAAAAGGGAAGAAACCACTGTGGTACTCTGCAGAAGTGGCCAAAATAGTGAAGAACAAAAAGACAGCATTCAATAATTATAAAAAAACTCAGAGTGAAGAAGATAGGCAAACCTATAAGATTAGGCAGAAAGAGGCAAAGCAATTTATAAGAGCTTCCAAAGCACACGCAGAAGAGAAAATAGCTCAGTCAGTAAAAAAGGGGGACAAAACATTTTTTAGATACATAAACGAGAAAAGAAAAGTAAAACAAGGATTAGTTAGATTAAAAACAAAGGAAGGAAGGTATGTAGAAGAGGATAAAAGTCTCGCTGACTGCCTCAATGAATATTTTTGTTCAGTCTCTGCAGAAGAAAAGGAAGGAAAGGGACCTCAGTTAGGAGGAAACACTAACGAGACATTTACATATCAGTTTACAGAGGAGGTGGTTCTACAGCAGCTGTCTAAAGTAAAGACAAATAAGTCAATGGGGCCTGATGGGATCCACCCTAAATTATTAAAAGAGCTCAGTGATGTAATAGCAAAACCGTTAACAGATTTATTTAACCAATCCTTGCTAATGGGAGTCGTCCCAGAAGACTGAAAATTAGCAAATGTTGTGCCCAGTCACAAGAAGGGTAGTAGGGAGGAATCTGGGAACTATAGGCCAGTTAGTCTTACGTCAGTAGTGGGGAAATTAATGGAAACCATGTTAAAGGAAAGGATTGTTGAACATCTAAAAACACATAGATTACAGGATCAGAAACAACATGGGTTTACCTCAGGGAGATCATGCCAAACTAATCTTATTGATTTTTTTGATTAGGTAACAAAAATAATAGACACAGGTGGTGCAGTAGACATTGCTTATTTAGATTTCAGTAAGGCTTTTGATACTGTTCCGCATAGAAGGCTTATCAATAAATTGCAATCTTTGAGCTTGGATTCCAATATTGTTGAATGGATTAGGCAGTGGCTGAGTGACAGGCAACAGAGGTTGTGGTAAATGGAGTTTATTCGGCGCAAGGTCTTGTTACCAGTGGGGTACCTCAGGGGTCAGTACTTGGACCCATTCTATTTAATATTTTTATTAGTGATATTGCAGAAGGTATTAATGGAAAGTATGTCTTTTTGCTGATGACACAAAGATTTGCAACAGGGTTGACGTTCCTGGAGGGATCAGCCAAATGACAAATGATTTAGGTAAACTAAAAAAATGGTCGGAGTTGTGGCAATTGAGTTTTAATGTGGATAAGTGCAAGATAATGCACCTGGGACGTAAAAACCCAAGGGCTGAATATAGAATATTTGATACAGTCCTAACCTCAACATCTGAGGAAAGGGATTTAGGGGTTATTATTTCAGAGGATCTAAGGGTAAGTAGTCAATGTAATAGAGCAGCAGGAAATGCTAGCAGAATGCTTGGTTGTGTAGGGAGAGGTATTAGCAGTAGGAAAAGGGAAGTGCTCATGCCACTGTACAGAGCACTGGTGAGACCTCACTTGGAGTACTGTGTGCAGTACTGGAGACCGTATCTCCAGAAGGATATAGACATCTTAGAGAGAGTTCAGAGAAGGGCTACTAAAATGGTGTACGGCTTGAAGGAGAAAAGTTACCAGGAAAGGCTTAATGATCTTAACATGTACAGCTTGGAAAAAAGACGAGACAGAGGAGATATGATAGAAACATTTAAATATGTAAAGGGAATCCACAAGGTAGAGGAAGGGAGTATATTTAAAAGGAAACAAAGTAGCAAAACAAGAGGACATAGTCTTAGATTAGAGGGGCAAAGGTTTAAAAGTAACATCAGGAAGCATTATTTTACTGAGAGGGTGGTGGATACATGGAACAGTCTTCCAGTTGAAGTGGTAGAGGCCAAAACAGTAATTGAATTTAAGCAAGCATGGGATAGGCATAAGGCTATCCTAAACAAAAGATAAATCCAGGTCAAGTATCCATGTAATTGGGCAGACTAGATGGGCCGAAAGGTTCTTATCTGCCGACATTTTTCTATGTTTCTATGTGTTGTGCCTGAGGTGCTAAATTATTTGGGGCACATCCTGGAGCACAATCACAAATGAATTTCGTTTATCAATAAGCTAAATTTTTCATTGCTTCAGAATTACACCAAATCGCATATACGCAATATCAAAGCACCGGGAGGTACTCTGAAAATCGACTATACTAGATCTTTGTTATTGAAGGGGCTATTGGTTACTATGGCCATGCTAGGGTCCCAAGTATCTGGTGAGACAGTCAACATGGTCATCAACATCGCTTTTCATACAAGAGAGTTTTAAGAGATCAGCAACTGTGTTGGCCAATAAAAACAAAGAGAATTTAATGGCATCTGTCCTGGTCAAAACTGTAAATACGAAAATCAGCATCCGTGATAGAGTGCCATCCAATAATATTGGCAATTTGGCACCCTTGGTAAATATGAGTAAAGAAGGCTGTAAAAAATTCACTTTATTGTTTAACCTTTTGATCTTTTTTTTAAAAATATACAAACATACTCTGCTCTCAGGGAGCACAGGTTTAGACAAAAAATTGTTAGATATATGTGTAGCATAATTATTGGCATCCTTTTAGTTGGCATGTTATGCAACCGCCCTTTGCCAAGATAAGAGCTCTGAGTTTTCTATAGTGCCTTATGACGTTGCAAAATATATGGCAAAGGATCTGAGACTTTTCTGCCATACAGAATCTTTCGAGATCCTTCAAACTTGAGGTCAACGCTGAGGGATTCTTCTCTTTAGTTCACCCCACGCGTTTCTTGCGGGATCAAGACAGGGACTGGTATGACCAATGTAGGGCCTTTATATTCAGGGCAGTAAACCATATTTCTGTTGATTTTGATGTATGTTGCCACCGAGTTGTTCACCACAAATGGAAATTTCACACTGTGGCAGCGGTTACCCATAGACTACTCAAAGGATATAAAAGATCAATGATGACCATGACACACATAGCGTAAGACTGAATATATTGGTGGGTAGAGAATAAGGTGTAATGTAGATTATATCGAATTTAAGAGACTTTATTGAGTCTGTAGGATGTATGACTTTGGACAGCAAAATATGACTAATATGTGGGAAGAGTATAGCTAAGTATAAAACTATATATATACAGCAAAAATATTGCTTTCCTGATGCTTTGTAGGTGAAGGCTATGATATTATATATGATGAGCAAGTGTCACGTATCCCTCTATACACATACGACGCAAGTCCCTTTAGGCAGTAACTATCTATCCTTCCGATCCTTAAAGTGGTCAGTAATCTGACTACAGTTTAGGGACACAAACACATATATCTCTGGTATATAGTATTCACAGGACAAGGTGGCCAGGCACTGTTGTACAAAGCGAATGGGAGATGTTTTATCACTCAGTGAATACCAGAAATAGCAAGACGGTATACAAGGGGTTTTATCATATAAGCCAAATCGGTCAGAGTAAGAGTGGTCAGGAATAGCCAAAAACGGTACACAGGGGTGGTTCTCATACAATCCGAATCAAATACCAACAGTTGAGAAATACCAAATGGGTCAGTGAATCGCAGAACGAGACACCAGCACTGAGGGAAGGAACTCCACGACAGCGCAATGAGCCCCCTCTGGACCCCAGGCGAGACAGCAAGGGGTCAGTAAAGGTTGCTGGGTGGAAAATTGTTTTTAATCTATTTAATAAGCTATTCCAAAGGCCTCCGGTGATCTGCCAGAGAAGGAGGCCAGATACTGTTACAGATATTTACCTGACCTGTGTTATTCAGGCTGTAAAACAGTCAAATTTTTAAACCAGGTGACTTTTTTTAGTTGCCATTACTAAAGTCAGCCACTTGGCGGTGAATTTATGATCGTGAACCATCATGAACATATTGAATTGAAAATCAGAATGGCCTCCAGTGCCATAACCGCTTCATCCCAAACTTTCTAATGCCTAGATCCTCACTCCATCCATTGTCTCTAATATTTTGAACTATAACCAACAAATAACCCGTCATGTTGTTGCATAACCCAACCTGCTCCCTAACTCTCCCTGCCATTCCGCCTGGAAACACAAGCCATACATGTCATACCCTAAACACTAACCACTTCCTAACTCTGTCAGCATTTAATGCTACCTCAATTCAACTCATTGAACCTGCAAAGCTGTGGTCAAAAAGGTCCCTGATTAAATCGTCAGCTGTACACACAATTTTATCTGTATTTCAAAGCTTGTGTTCTCCCTTGTAAAAAAATAAATGTTGTTGAATGTCTGTGTGTGAACGTATACATGTCTGCACGTATACAAGTATATCTATGTGTATGTTTGTTTGTTTTATAATTCTACACATATTGTTTTATATGTGCACTGACATAAACCTTTGATCTCCAGCACAGTTTACATTGAGCCATGACACTTATTGGTTCAGTGATCACTCTTTAATGTCTTGAGGAAACAGACGTCTTATTTTCTGCCAATCAAACGCCGAACAGTCCAAAAGTCATAGAACAGCACAGCATTAAAGGATGTCTTTTTAAAAGGCCACATCAGGCAGTCCCGGCATGTCTTTATAGGGACTAATCATATTATCGGTCAAAGAAAAAAAAAAGAGATTTACAATCAGATTTGCCAAGAATCGCTCTCTCTGTAATCTTGGCGGAGGACTGACACCATTTTAGCTTCACATGATTCCCTGTTTCTCGCACAAGTAATTCAGTCCCTTCCACATTGTCAATTCTGACAGGCTGATTTAATCTGCAGCCTTCTCAATGCCTCTGACCACTGTGCTGAATCATTAACCTTGACTCACATAATTGAATTCAAGGTTGATTGCCTGTGACCCCTCTTGGTAAGGTCTCGAAAATGTACATATTCATTACGGGCTGCATTACTAAACGGATTGCACAGGGAGAGCTGTAGCAATCAGGTTTCTTGGTATGCAGGGGGTGAGGAGGGCATTAATTGCATGTTTGAGTGAGGATTAGATTATAAAAAGAGAGAGAGAAAATGAAGATGTATTAGGGCCTGCATTACACAAGTGCCAACTGCTGACACGACACACTGCCGTCTATTTTTTTTAGAGATGTTACTTCTAATTCAAAACACAAACAGCCGTCGCACCTCAGAAATAGTCATTAATACCAAAGGTAACGGAATGATAAATCATAAAAATTACAGAATTTGAAGAAAATATAAATTCAATAAATTTATAAAAAAAAGGTATGACTTTATTATTAAAAAAAACTGGTAAAACCGGCAATTACAAGCAAAAACGAATGCATGTATTGTGTACACTCTATGTGTAAATTAGTCTCTTGTATACAGTAACTATTCACTATATACAAAGGTGTCATGCAGAAGCAATTTCTCCTCCGGCGAATATATTCATTTCAGCTATTTTATACACATAATTATACAGAATATACAGACTGATCACAAGCAGTAATATAAATGTGAAAAAGCGTATCCATGTTAAAGAATGCATTATAGGTCTCATTAAAAAATATCATTTCTCAAACTAAGATTAAAAGCTATACAGACAGCCAAGCTAGACGTGTGTCAGTATAAAACATCCATGCCTAATGTATGACTAATGTCCCGTGGGATTTACCACTTACACAAATAAAATCCAGGGTAGACCGTGATATTTCCTATTATCATGTATCTGCTATAACAGTATTTTCGTTTCCTTTTCTGATAGAAACATGTTTTTCAATTAGTCTATGAACCATTGGACTAGATTTGTAAACGTAACAGTGAATGTGGTGAGAGAGCAAGATTACGTGAAAGCCAAAACCACAGCTAGATTTTGGTATTTAATGTTTTGTTTGTGTTACTGTGTGTTAAAGGATTATACTTTTATAAGGTATGTGTCTGAATCATATGAAAAATATAAAAACGGTATTATCTCTACAAAGAAAGGATTTGGGTGTTTGAACAATGATTCGCTCAATAGAAAGATGAATGTAACCATGATTAACTCGCTAATCTTTCTACACTTGTTTATCTGTGTCATCTATCTATGTATCTATCAGCCGTCTCGATATAGTATCACGAATCTGTCATTATCGGTATGTTTGGCTTGAAAAAGATTTCTGTGTTGTATCGAAACATCGCCTCTTCTGTAACATGTTGGGATGAATAAATGGAATAATTGGGAACCAAAGAACAGCTGAGCTGTTACTTTTCTTTTCATTATCTATATGTTGTGGCAGAGTATACCAACACCGCTATATCAGCAACAGGATGGAACATTCTGGAGCCGCAGCGCCCAAGGAGTTAAAACCTAGGTATGCAAATTGAGGATGATAAAGGTCTCACCTGTGAGGGGTGTGAGGAGGAGAGAGAGACTGGAAGCCTGCCAGGGAGGCAGAAAGAGCTGAACAGTAGGGATGTGCGTTTCGGGTTTCGGAATTTTGGAATTTTCACGAAATTTCCCGATTCGTGTTTTCGGATGCGGCCGAATTTCCGAAAATTTTTAGATCCGAAAATGGCAGATCCGAAAGGTTTTCCGAGCCGAAACGAAATATTTTCGGAATTTTCGAATGGACTTGAAATGTGTCAAATCGAAATTTATTGCTTTGAAACGAGGAGAACAGACTTTCCGAAAAAACGAAAATTTCCGAACTTACGAAAAGTCGATACAAAAAACGAGCTAAGTGACACGAAAATACGAAAACTGGTTGAAATTCCGAAACCATGTACAATTCCGAAAAAACGAAAATTTCCAAAATCACGAAAAGTCGATACAAAAAACGAGCTAAGTGACACGAAAATACGAAAACTGGTTGAAATTCCGAAACCATGTACAATTCCGAAAAACGAAAATTTCCGAAATCACGAAAAGTCGATACAAAAAACGAGCTAAGTGACTCGAAAATACGAAAACTGGTTGAAATTCCGAAACCATGTACAATTCCGAAAAACGAAAATTTCCGAACTTGCGAAAAGTCGATACAAAAAACGAGCTAAGTGACACGAAAATACGAAAACTGGTTGAAATTCCGAAACCATGTACAATTCCGAAAAACGAAAATTTCCAAAATCACGAAAAGTCGATACAAAAAACGAGCTAAGTGACACGAAAATACAAAAACTGGTTGAAATTCTGAAACCATGTACAATTCCGAAAAATGAAAATTTCCGAAATCACGAAAAGTCGATACAAAAAACGAGCTAAGTGACTCGAAAATACGAAAACTGGTTGAAATTCCGAAACCATGTACAATTCCGAAAAACGAAAATTTCCGAACTTGCGAAAAGTCGATACAAAAAACGAGCTAAGTGACACGAAAATACGAAAACTGGTTGAAATTCCGAAACCATGTACAATTCCGAAAAACGAAAATTTCCAAACTTACGAAAAGTCGATACAAAAAACGAGCTAAGTGACACGAAAATACGAAAACTGGTTGAAATTCCGAAACCATGTACAATTCCGAAAAAACGAAAATTTCCAAAATCACGAAAAGTCGATACAAAAAACGAGCTAAGTGACACGAAAATACGAAAACTGGTTGAAATTCCGAAACCATGTACAATTCCGAAAAACGAAAATTTCCGAAATCACGAAAAGTCGATACAAAAAACGAGCTAAGTGACTCGAAAATACGAAAACTGGTTGAAATTCCGAAACCATGTACAATTCCGAAAAACGAAAATTTCCGAACTTGCGAAAAGTCGATACAAAAAACGAGCTAAGTGACACGAAAATACGAAAACTGGTTGAAATTCCGAAACCATGTACAATTCCGAAAAACGAAAATTTCCAAAATCACGAAAAGTCGATACAAAAAACGAGCTAAGTGACTCGAAAATACGAAAACTGGTTGAAATTCCGAAACCATGTACAATTCCGAAAAACGAAAATTTCCGAACTTGCGAAAAGTCGATACAAAAAACGAGCTAAGTGACACGAAAATACGAAAACTGGTTGAAATTCCGAAACCATGTATAATTCCGAAAAACGAAAATTTCCGAACTTACGAAAAGTCGATACAAAAAACGAGCTAAGTGACACGAAAATACGAAAACTGGTTGAAATTCTGAAACCATATACAATTCCGAAAAACGAAAATTTCCGAAATCACGAAAAGTCGATACAAAAAACGAGCTAAGTGACATGAAAATACGAAAAATGGTCGATATTCCGAAAAAAACATGTACACGAAAAACGAATAGAGCCGAACCGAATCGAAACAGAAATCGGTCGAAACGAGCCGAATCGAAAAGTTTAAAAATCCAAAAAATCAAACCGAATCAAACCGAAAAAAAAATCGGTGCACAAGCCTACTGAACAGTGAGTCTGTTTGAATAACTGTTTTATTTTGAACTGTTTAATATCACTGGAATCAGGGTAGCTGATCAGTGGGACAGTTAGGGAGGTATTTGTGAGTTAGTCTCCTAGGAGGAGTACCGTAGATACTCGAGTATAGCGCGACCCGAATATAATGCAATGGATAGATTAATTATTATGGAAATGAGAGAATATTCAAGATTCGAATATGACGCGAGGAGACACATTTTACTGTACCGGTAAACAATTAAGATCCTTCCAGGTTCTCGTAACACAGTCAGGCCAGGGTGTTCTGCTCTAGAATGATTGCATTTGTAACTAAGTATGAAGCCACCGGCCACCCGTCTTCTTTACTAGTGATTAGATGACCAGCGGAGGCGAGTGAGGTGAAAGATTGGCTTAAACCAAGCGTACTCTCTAGCCGTGATAGATCCCACCTCTCCCGAATCCAGGAGTTCCTCAAGTGTTTGCAAACATCAGAGAGCCCGCATTTACTTTATTGAGACTACCGGAACTTCCGTTAGACTTGGGATCCAGAACAAGGCAAGTTTTTTGGGTTTTTTTTACACGCGATGCAGATGTCTTGAATATAACACGACCCCTCCAATTTTAAGGTAAATTTTTGTCACCAAAATCTAGCGGTATACTCGAGTATCTACAGTAGGTGTTTTTTTTTATTGCTTTTTGTTATGCCTGCTGTAAAGCCATATGCAAATAAAGCATATTTCCTTTTGTTAATCTTCGTGTTGCATGAGGAGAAGCTTGGTCATCCTACCTCAATATATATCATTTATATCCATCATTATATATATATATATGTGTTTATCTGTATATATCCATCATTTTCCATATGATTATCTATTTATCTATCGATCTCTAATTCTATGTATTTCTATTTCCTCATATCTATCTTTTTATTTCTATTTCTTCCTATTTATCGCTCAGTTTATTAGAGGGATAGGTATAAATAAACAATCTGCTTATCTGTTTATTTATTCCTATCTATCTAACTGTCTGTGTATCTATCATCATCTTCTTCTATATGTGTATCTATTGTTATCTATCTTTCTATGAACTCTATATATTATTGAACTGCTAATCATGTCTATTCTTATCAATATCTATCTATGCATACAAATGATTTTACATATATGTAATCGTAAATTTAGATCCAGGGCCTGAATAACATAGGGACTATTGGAGCAGCAGCAGCTCCGGGCCCATGCGTGATAATAGGCCCAGAGAAAGGATAACTATCAGGGTTATTCAAAGAGAGCCGATCTGGCCCCGAAATGAAACCGAACACTGAAATTCAGGGTACAGCTACATTTCCTGGCCATTCAGCTATTCAGACTATTCGGCTATTCAGAGAGCAGGCAATTCACCAAATGTTGGCGAATTGCCTGCACGTAAGGTGCCTGTACAAAGGCAGTGAAATCCCCCATAGAGAAGCAATGCTTTGTCTATTCAGATAACAGAAAACAGCAGGGAAAAGCTGCCGAAATGCCCTGCTGTTTGGTGGTTTCATTCGACAGATTTATTCAGGCGAATCCCATAGGCTTCAATGTTAAAAATATTCCAGTTTTAATGCAATATTTGATAAACCGTTTATTATTTTATTCTGCTGAAAAGAGTTTCAATTTTCAAACTTTCAAACGTACTGGTTTTTTTTCTCACCTCATTCGTCTGCGTGTCGGCTTTTTCCGGCAGCTACTCTGCTCTGTGATCGGTGGCTAGTCGGGTTTCTCCGACATGTTCAGCGTGGTTAATCCAGCTGTTTTCTGCGGGTTTCGTGAGTGTTCTGTTAGTATTCGGCAGGTTTGTGGCAAGCATTCTGCTGTTTTGCGGTTGGTTTTCCCTGCACTACGGGGGCCCTGCGGTGCTTGCTGAATACACCGCAGGATCGGCGAAATAGGCTCACCGAATCGCCCCGAAGTGCAGGGAACGAAAAGTCACCAAACGTACAGTGACTT
Source organism: Leptobrachium leishanense (assembly GCA_009667805.1). Taxonomy (NCBI): domain Eukaryota; kingdom Metazoa; phylum Chordata; class Amphibia; order Anura; family Megophryidae; genus Leptobrachium; species Leptobrachium leishanense. Next base: position 114,305,143 of record CM019066.1, read on the forward strand.
TTTGATTCTCTTTGAATAACCCGGTATGTCTGCATTGATGGGAGTTTGGACCCCTGTATCTCTAACTACATAGCAGTTGCAGGGTTATGTGAGGGTTCACTGGAAAGGCCAGAGAATGACCTTTCCACTGATACCAAACATGACCAAGTTTTATCTAACTATAAAAATAACATAATAAATATTTCTCTTTTTTTATTTTTCTTTCTAACACAGCAATATTGTTCAATTTCAATTATAAATTAAACAATGATGCTGCACTAACTCACAATTTAATTTCTCATGTCACCAACAAGTGTGGAGGCGATGTGGAGGCGATGGCAATCCATTATTACACATTGTCCATCAAAGACCTAAACCGCTCCACTGCAGAGAGGAGCACTGGGGGAACTTTAGAACCCTGCGTGTCTAATCTTTACACCACACAAGGTTAAGTGAGGAATTGTTGGACAGGTCAGAGTCTGGTCTTTGCATCGATACCAAACTTGACCATGTAAAATCTAGATGAAGAACGAAAAAACATTTTTATTTATTTACTTTTAATTCCAAACCGATGGCATCGTCCATTTTTCATTTAAAATGAGCAATACCACTGCCATTACTCCCCTTCTTATTTCCCACGCTGGGAGCAAGTTCAGTATGTTATACATAGTCATATTATTCATAGAACATCATCCTCTATAACACAAGCAAATTTTTTTTTTTCAGTTTTGGTTAAAATTATGTATTTTCGCAGAACAATTCAGTACCAGTTTCCCATTTCAATTTTGTTTTAATAAGAATGCCCTATAGAATATATAAACACAAAGGTTTGGATAATAAAATGTGAAAAAAATATTTTTACTTTACTTTTTTACTTTAATTGAAATCTGAATGGAAATTTCCTCACACAGTATCTGTCTGGTTAGATATAACCGTATCTGCACTATTAAATAACCTAAAATATATTTACGTTTCACTAAATTCCAAAGAAAGCCCACCAGAATCTACAGCTCCAGGCCCATAGAGATCTTAATCTGGCCCTGTTTAGACCTATCTATCAGTTTGTCGATCTGTCTGTTTACGCTAAATAAATGAAAGATTGGTTGCATTTTTAAAATTTGTTGTTTATTAATAACGAACTTGTATATTAACATTTATTATACAGTGAACCTATTGCTGAGAGACCATTTTCAAAAGTATCAGTCAATTTAAAAAATTGCATGTCACTTTTTAAAACCCTTACATTTAGAAATACTGGTTGAAACGAGTAATTGCAAAACGAGGATATAGCAAAGGTTTATTCAGTAAATCCTTACAGAAAGGACTCTAATATATTTCATATTGGTTTCACTTACCATCCTTGACACCAGATACAAAGAGGAGACTACTGATTTTCAATCCATTTTGTGACAATTTCTTGGAATGAAGTCGTCTGTGCTCTATATGTTTGTCACTTGAATCCATTTTCCTCCTTTCTTGTACAGTGTGAATGTCCGCGGCTCTCTAGGGGTATATGTTACTTTATCCTCTTTTGTAAACTTCTGGTTTGTCCTGTCTGTCATGTTGTCGTGTAAAACATTGTCCATTGTAAGTAGCGTGCTCTTTCTTTCGTCCCACACGCTTTGTGTGAATATTGTTGCCAGGTAATCTCTCGGCTTAATTTATACTTAGTGAAGCTGCTATGAGGCAGTATAAATATACACACATTCCATGTCCATGTCCTAGGTTGTAGAACGTATTCACCAAACCTTTGTATGTTTTGACTTTTCAAAGCACACACATATATATGCTTGTTATTTATGCTTGTTTTTAATTGGTGCTTTTACGTTTCCGCACGACCTGGTTGCTGTGGTTACAGTAAACATGTACTCTTTGATAGGTCTGATCTTGTGATCAGCCGTTTGACCACGGGTCTCACCGTTACGATGAGTCACTTCCGGTTTCAAACACGGACGGGCGTAGTAAATAAAGGCCCAGTGTGGGGCCAAAACGTTGGCTTTTTAATATGTTCTGCTGACTAAAATTTGTTATTTTATACTAGTTTGAGTACGTCCAGATACTCGATAGAAATATATATTGTGACGTTTGGGGGCCCACAGAGCACGTGCACAATGTCTTTCACAAACAAAACAGTTTTATTCACCCTTTCAGGGCAGTCAAAAAGGCAACATAATAAGTACACGCTTTGGTTCAGCGAAATTAAAGCAAAGTCCTGATCTTCAGCACAAATAAACAGAGAAATAATAGTGTCTCACCAACGCTTTAAACAGTCCCAAACCTAGGGAATCCTTTCCCCAGTATGTAGAAGCCTCTCCAGCAAGGCACAGCATGTCTCCTGCTTTTGGAACACAAACACACAGCTTCCACTGATTACTTTCCTTTTCCTGAACTCCCACAATCCTATCTGGGAGTTGCTGGCTTTAAAACTCTTCCTGGACAGGAAGAGTAACCCTGTGGTTGCCCTTAAAAGGTCCACAGCCCAAATAGGGGTGAAACATATTGTCCATCCAGGACCCAGCCCTGCCGACCTCTACAATATATATATATATATATATGTTGGTTTTTTTCAATTTACATTTTTTCCCCAATTGAACCTTATTAGAAGTATTCGGGAAGTTCGTTAAATTTTTTACTCATAGATTCAATCAGTCGATAATAATTGAATTACAAGTATGGCAAAATACAGAAAGGTAGGGTGCTCGTGACTCCACGGTGGCCCACCCAGCGTGTGATCCAAAATACAATGCAAGGACCTCTTTGAGTTCCTCTCAGTTCCCCTGCAAAAAGAAATTGGTGGAACTATGTGCGCAAGCATTCTCTTCTCGGCTTGACTTAAGCTTATGTGGTACCAATATGTGTGGTATGTGTGTGATTTAATCACAATTTGACTGAAATGTGTAAGGTGTTTGTGACATGAAGGTCATAGATTTGAGTGTAGGGTGATATCTGAGATGCGTGTGGTGCTTGTGTGGCCACAATGTTCTCTGTAAAGAACAAGCCAAAAGAATAATCTCCCAAAGGAGTCTAACTCCAAGACCCAGAAGAAACTTGTCAAATCCTAACCTGTCTTATACTTCAGGAATCTCCAAAAATGCAGTATTAACCTGAGGAATTCCAAAGATCTATTTTGTCTAGGTGACCAGATACCAATCAGACAATCCTTGTAAGAAGGTGTTCATTTAAAATGAAACAATACCCTGAAAAGATATATTTAAATGCTGATTTAATATGAATATATTTACTGGCCCTGAAAAATCAATGGAATGTGGAAAATGAGATTTCTAGAGATTTGTAGTATTTTCATGGCTGTCAATGACAACGGACTTAAAAATTTCCAAGATGAGTAATTTTGCCTAAATTTAAATCTTTCTGCTTTGAATACCTCTAATAACTTTTAATTGATAGCCAAGGATAAAAAATACATCAGAATAATCTATTTACATATCTTCACATACATCTTTCTATATATCCACCCAATTATCTATGTCTCTATCTGTCTATGTATCCATCCAAATATCTGGCTATTTAACTATCTTTCTATATGGGGTTATTCAGAGAGCACCCAAATGTCCAGACATTTTGGTGCTTTCTCGTTCCCTGCACTTCAGGGAATCAAATTCCCCCGACCCTAAGGTGAATTCAACATTCACCGCAGGGCCCCCGAAGTGCAGGGAAAAGCCACGGCAATACCGCCGATTTTAAAAAAAGCCACGGCAATACCGCCGAAATTATCAGATCCGATAAGCCGCCGTAAACCCGCCGCATGCATCCTGAAAAAGCAGATGATCCGCCGAACACAGCGCCAACCAGCCACCGGAAAAAGCTGACAAGGCCACTAAAAGTGTAAAAAAGAATAAAAAAAAAATTTGAAAGCTTCAAAATTGAAACGCTGTTTGCAAAAAGACTACTGGACGAAAATGTCTGGAATTAACATATAAGGTCCTATGAATAATAAAAAAAAGGTCTGTTACAGAAAAAAAAAAGCTATTTAAAGAAAAACAATAACAGAAAAAAAATCTCAAAAAATGCCTAAAACATCCTAAAAAAAAAAAAAAAATTTTGCTGCACATTAAAAGAATAAACGGTTTACTAGATATTGGATAAAAACGAAAATATTTTTAACGTTGAAACCTATGGGATTCGCCTGATTAAACCTGCCGAATGAGACTACTGAAGATCGTCTCTCTCTGAATAACCCCTATGTATGCATCAAATTATCTATCTTTCTATGTATCCATCCAATTGCCTATTCCTCTATTTATCTTTCTATCTATCCATCTGTGCATCTAACTTATTTGTCCACACTTTTAAAGGATTTGTTTGGACAAATTCTTATGCATTCCCAAGACACGTTTGAAATGGCTACTAATCATTGTAATTGAAATCACACTAAGTACACAGAATCTATTTTGATCCTAGCTGTAATTCATTCAATGATCCAAGCCCGCATCTGGGATCTGCTCAATCGCTGAATCAATCATTACTCGGATCAAAAAAGATTTGAGCTTCTCATCTCTATTTAGGAGAACTGAGAATTGTTCTCATATTGATTTCTGTACAGCTTTAGTCTTGTTAAAATATGATCTGTCCCTGCAAAACTGGCATTAGCACCGTTAGCAATTATATAATCTGAGTCCAGAATGACAGAAATAAACTGCAAACCTGATTTACACTAGCAAAATAAAACAGTATTTGAAACGACTGCTATAGCACGTCAAATCCATTTGCTACGTTTATATGCTTGTGCTTATACATGTTAAAATGGGCATATATAGACAGACAAATAGATATAAACAAACAAATCCAGACAAATGGACAGATAGAGCAATGGATGGATGGATAAATAGACTGATAGATGGAAGGATAGATAGATAGACCTATGGATGGATAGATAGATTGACAGGGTTATTCAGAGAGCGGTGAAAAGCAGGAGAAAGACTGGAGAATGGAAAATTCTAGGTCAAAATAGCAAAACCAGAAAAATTCTCCCATTCATCTCACTTTCCAAATCGGCTGTTTTGACCTCGAATTTTCCATTCTCCAGTCATTCTCCTGCTTTTATTTATTTGTAAAGGATTTTACCAGGAAGGATACATTGAGATTTCTCTCATTTTCAAGTATGTCCTGGGTTCAAGAACATTGAAATGTTACAGTTACAGAAATACAAAGTAATACAATGCAAGATATTAAAAAAAACAACACAAATATACAGATTAACAGAAAATAAATATGTAGGAAATAGTCATTATGTTACATGTTTACAGGTGCATTCTGTATTGAGGTATGTTAGTAAGGAGCTCTTGAGTGACTTAGGACTGGGGGAAGATTTGATGGTGTCTGGGAGGTTATTCCATAATTGTGGTGCTCTGTAGGAAATTGAGGACCGAGCCACTGTCTTTTTGTATTGAGGTATTGCAAGTAAGGTGCTGGTCCTGGATCGGAGGTTATAGGATGAGGGAGCTGCTGGGGGAAGCAGTCTATTCAGGTAGGGTGGCAGCTTTCCAGAAATGCTCTTAAACACCAGGCTGGAAAGGTGAAGGGTGTGTTTAGACTCCAGCGATGGCCAGTTTAGCTCTTTTAACATGTCAAAGCGGCAGAATGAGTTATACAATGTAGTAAGTTTCTGAAGGTGTGTTTGCGGGGCTCTCTGAATAGCCCTGTGAATGATTATACCTCAGCAAGAACATATTTGTCACATGTTGTAGAAATGACAAAAACATGCCAAAAGAAATGGTTAAATATCATATTTGCAATTTTGTGAAACATTACATAAATTTTTTCTTTAAATGCATGCATTCTTGGGGATTCAGATTCCTAGACATGGCATTATAATGTAAAATTACTGTATTTATTCAGGGTATTAAGTTATGTTCAGCATTTTAGGTAATACCAGTTATTTATCCTCTGCAGAATGCTGCAGGTTGTCATTTAAGAATAGGAATGAGCGTTCTGTTCGGATCTGTTCGGAGTTCGATTCGATCATCGCCCAATCGGCTAATCATCGAACTCCGAACATTTCCGCGTGTTCGCCGCATGTTTGCCCACAATGCACCACAATGGACCACAATGCACTTTTCCACTGGCCTGAAGCTTGTAATTGGCAACAGCCTTGCACCTGACCACAGGTCAGATGCAAGACAGGTGTAAGACTATGCCAATCACGGCTCAGAGTCCTGATTGGGTAAATTTTGCCCAATCATGGGCTCACAGAGCTAAGTCCCACAGCACACTATATAAGGCTTCCCTGCCTGCAGCCCCAGCGTGTATGTTTGCAGGAGTGAATCAGAGAGGAAAGGAGATTGTTCTGTCAGGGTGTATCAGTGACATTGTAGGAGATTTCAGGGAATTAGAATCTGTTTCGACACTGCCAGGCTATAAGGGACAGTGTGTTTCAGTGAGTTGTAGGCAATTTCTGGGAATTTGAATCTGTCTTGGCACTGCCAGGCTATCAGGGACAGTGTATCAGTGAGTTCTACCAGAGTTCAGCAAATTTGAATCTATCTTGGCACAGCCTTTTTATCAGTGTGTATAGTGAGTTATACCACAGTTCAGCAAATTAGAATCTGTCTTGGCACAGCCTGTTATCAGTGTGTATCAGAGAGTTATACCAGTGTTCAGCAAATTTGAATCTGTCTTGGCACAGCCAGGCTATCAGGGACAGTGTGTATCACTGACTTATAGCATTGTTCTGGAAAATCTGTATATCTTTGATCTAATTCTAGATACCATACAATAACACAGTTTAATTAGAGTTCATCTGTTTATCTATTGAGAGTTGAATCTGGCTGTTGCCGGCTATCAGGGTGTTGCAGCCTGCAGGAGAGGAAGTGAATCAGAGAGAGAGAGAGTAGAGGACATTGGCAGCCTTGCAGGGAAAATATCAGTAAAATCGCTGATTTATATCAGAGTTCTGAATATCTTTAATCTATATAGCAGAGTTTAATCTGAGTTCTGCATATCTCCAATCTTTATACCAGAGTTGAATCAGACTTCTGTATATCTCCAATCTTTATACCGGAGTTGAATCAGAGTTCTGTATATCTTTAATCTATATATCACTCGCCATGTCAGAAAGACCAAAAAGGACAGGCAGACGCTCTCAGACACAGATAAGGGGGCAAGCTGGCCGTCTTATGCTGCAGCAACATAAAGAGGATTTGCAGGATTGGTTAACCAGGCCATCCTCATCCTCCGAGTCCTCTGCCAGCCAGGCTTGTAGTGGTTTACAGTCCACCTCAGCTGCCAAGCATCTAATGCAGCCTCCATGTCCACAGCTACTCCTGCTGTAGCCTCACCAACATACACAGAGGAGTCAGCTGAATTGTTTGACTACATTGACAGTGACATGCTGCTTGAGGATGCGCAGCAACTACAGTGCTCTGATTCAAACTCTGAGGTTGAGGAAGGGAGTATAATCAACCTAGAGGGAGGGGGTGCCAGTAACACACAAATAACTGGCACTCATGTTGTCCCAGCAGCTGCAGCATACTGCCAAGTTGGCTCCAGTGATGAGGAGATAGGGGGTGATGATGAGGTCACTGACTCCACCTGGGTGCCTGATCGAGCAGAGGAGTCAAGTGAGGAGGAAGAGGAGGCACAACAAACACGAGGCACAACGCCCTCTATGAGCAATCGTAGCCAGTCCAAGGTCCAGAAGTCACAGCTGCTCAGGTGCAGAGCGCTGTTGTCTCAAAGCACATGTACAGGAAGTCTGTTGTCTGGGAGTTCTTTAAGAAATGTGCAGCAGACCGCACCGTTGCTACTTGTAATCTATGTCAGAAGAGGATCAAGCGTGGGAAAGACATCCCACACTTGGGTACCACGTGCATGAGGCGACATATGACCACCTGCCATGCATTCGGTTGGTACAACACTTTGCATAGGTCCTCCTCCTCCTCATCTGTCTCTACCACCACTATATGTCCTGCTATGTCATTGCCTACAACCTCCAATGACAGGGATGATGCTACAGTAATGGGTGTACCAGGTCCTTCCTCAGAATGTGGCAGCATCCCATCAGTTGAAGATTTATGCAGTCAGATTACGTTGCCCCAGCTGCTGCAGCGTAAGAAAAAATGTAGTCCCAACCATCCCCAAGCACAGCATCTAAATGACAGCTTAGCAAAATTACTCACGTTACAGCTGCTGCCTTTCCAGCTGGTGGACTCTGCTTCCTTCCGTGAATTTGCCGAATGTGCTGTACCACAGTGGCAGGTTCCAAAACGCCATTTCTTTTCACGGGAAGGCCATTCCAGAAACTATACCAGCACGTGGAAGACAATGTTATGGAGTCATTGGGAAAGGCAATCAGCAGCAAGGTGCACATGACTTTAGACACGTGGTCCAGCAAGCATGGGCAGGGCTGTTACATTTCCTTCACGTTACACTGGGTAACTCTGCTTGCAGCTGGGAGGGATCCAGGATGGGGCTCTGTGCTGAGCTTGTTCATCCACCATGCCTCCAGAAAGCTGCTTATATGAGGTCTGTCTGCTCCACCACCTCTTCCTCCTCCTCCTCCTCCTCCTCCGGCGAAGTGGCAGTTAAACCGACGCGTGGCAGGGGCTACGCAATGGCTCAAGCAAAAAGATGCCATATTGTGCTTGAGCTGGTTTGTTTAGGGGACAGGAGCCACACCGGGCCAGAAATTCTGTCAGCTCTGCAGGGGCAGGTGCAGAGATGGTTAACACCACGCCAGCTTCAGCTGGGAATGGTCGTCTGTGATAATGGCAGCAACCTTCTCTCCACCCTACGCAAGGGTAAATTGACGCATGTACCATGCCTAGCACACTTCCTAAATCTAGTGGTACAGCGTTTCCTAACCAGGTACCCAGGGCTGGCAGAGCTTCTCAGACAGGCCAGAAAAGTCTGCAGCCACTAGCAAGTGTTCGCCTGGCAGAAATTCAAAGAGAATTCCACCTTCCCACAAACCAGGTGGAACTCGACAATGGCAATGCTGCAGTGTCTGCATAAGCAGCAAAGGGTCATCAATGAGTACCTGTGTGAGTATGGTACATGGAAAGGTTCAGGTCAACTTGGGTTCCCCCTTGCAGTGGCTGATGATCAAGGATGCATGCACTGTACTGTCACCATTTGAGGAGGCAATGAGGATGGTGAGCAGGGACAGTGCATGCATCAGTGACACAATTCCTTTAGTGTTCCTGCTGGAGAGCACTCTGCGGGGAATTATAGATGTGGCACTAGAGGCAGAGCATCAGGAGGAGGAGGAGGCCTTCCCTTGCTCTCAAGGCCCCAGGTTTTATGCAGATAGCATTTCTGCAGGTCCTCAGATCAGACAGGAGGATGAGAAGGATGAGGAGGATGAGGATGAGGAGGAGGTGGAATATTTAAGTAGCGGCGGCATTGAAGGTGGGGATTCCTCAAGGGAGGGTTTTGTGTGCCCAGAAACCCAAGGACTAGTACGTGGCTGGGAGGAGGAAGTGCACGATACAGTCATCCTCATTGACCAGGAAGACTCAGGGAGAGCTAATGCCACCTCCAACCTACACTGCATGGGCTCCCTTATCCTGCAAAGCCTGCTAAAGGACCCCAGGATTCTTGCTATCAAAGAGAGGGATCATTACTGGTTGGCAAGCCTTCTTGATCCACGATACAAGGGTAAAGTTGCAGAGCTCCTCCTGCCCGCACAGAGGGAGCAAAGGATGAAAAAACTTGAGGAAGCTCTAAAGCGACACTTGTGTAACACCTTTCCAGGCACTAGTAGGTTACCAAGTGATGGCACAAGCAGTGGTGTATTTAGGTTTTGTGCTGCCCTAGGCCTGACTAAACTCGTGCACCCCCTAATTTAAATTTGACACACCCCTTCCTGTCAAGGGCACACCTCTTCCTGGTTAATCCCCACCCTTCCTTTTTAAGCTCCACCTTTTCCTCTTAGAGCTCCGCCTTTTCCTCTCTTTATATCAAAAGTGGATACCAAGTGCCTACTTGTATATTTTGTATACCATTTCAAATGTATCTATTGAGATAAAGAAAATTATGAAATGTTTAAATTCAAGCATTTTTACAAAGAACAGCCACGCTTGTCAAGTAAGCGGGATCACAGCTGCTCTAATTGGTTGAACAATAAAATCCACAGAAACGTGCACTGCATATGAGCGTATCACAGAGCTGCACAGCAATAAAACCCACAGAAATGGGCACTGTGTATGAGCATATCAGAGCTGCACAGCAATAAAACCCACAGAAATGTGCAGTGTGTATGAGCATATCACAGAACTGCACAGCAATAAAACTCACAGTAATGTGCAGTGTGTATGAGCGTATCCCAGAGCTCCAGGGCAATAAAACTCACAGTAATATGCAGTGTGTATCACAGAATCCACAGCAATAAAACTCCCAGCAATGCAATGTTTGGTGTGTGTCAGCGTATCAGAATCCACAGCAATAAAACTCCCAGCAATGCAATGTGCGGTGTGTATGAGTGCATCAGAATTCACAGCAATAAAACTCACAGCAATGCAATGTGTGGTGTGTGTCAGCGTATCAGAAATCAACAGCAATAAAACTCCCAGCAATGCAATGTGCGGTGTGTATGAGTGCATCAGAATTCACAGCAATGCAATGTGTGGTGTGTGTCAGCGTATCAGAATCCACAGCAATAAAACTCCCAGCAATGCAATGTGTGGTGTGTATGAGTGCATCAGAATCCACTGCAGTAAAACTCCCAGCAAACCGAGTGTATATGAGCACACAGCAATTATGCTGTGGAGCCATCTTGTCAGCGGTGGGGTGCCACTACCAGAGGGTGCACTGTAGCTTTGATTCCCTTCCCGGTGGGTGTTCAGTCCAGAATAGAGTCTGTGTTAATGAAAGGGCGGGCAGCTGCGCGCGTGCGTTTCACGTGGTTCAGCCAGTCATGTGGTACAGAGACTCAGAGAAATGGCAGTGAAATGTCCTGATGTTCGGTGGTTTCAATCAGCAGGTTTATTCAGGCGAACCCCATAGGTTTCAATGTTAAAAATATTCCCTTTTTTATGCAATATCTAATAAATCATTTTTTATTTTAATCTGCAGTAAAAAGACTTTACTTCTTGATTTTTTTTTAGTACCTTTTAGTCATTTTTCAGATTTTTTTGGGCAAAATCCTTTTTTTTAATAGCAGTTTTTCTTTTTTCTGTAACAGAACTTTTTATTATCAATCATAGGATCTTATATGTAAATTCCAGACATTGTCGTTCAGTAGTTCTTTTGAAAACAGCAGGCCACGGGTTTGCGGTGGCAGCATTCAGCGGCTGACTCCATGCACTTTGGGGACCCTGCGATGAATGGTGAATTCACTGCAGGGTAGGGAAATTTTATTCTCCTAAGTGCAGGGAACTACAGAACACCAAAAAGTTGGCGTCATTTCGATGCTCTGTGAGTAACCCATTTAGTGGGGAGGTTTTTTGCTGCCCCCTGGAAAGTGAAATTGAAAGTGTAAATTAGTGAAATCTGAATGTATCCTTCCTGGTAAAATACTTTGCAAAAGTAAAAAAAAAAAAAAAAATTTAGGGGTGGGGCCACCCAGTGCGGGCCGCCGCCCCCTGGAAAGTGCCACCCTAGGCCTGGGCCTAGTCGGCCTAGGCCAAAATACACCAGTGGGCACAGGTGCTTCTGAGGCTGCGGATGATCAGAGGAAGAGCGGTGGAGGCCGGGGCCGCTTGACTGATGCCTTTTTAAATTTTTTTAGTCCACGATGCCCAGGGACGTCAAATGTAGGCACCCACTGCCAAGGGCAGACCTGGATACCTTTACAGCAGATGATCCACTGGCTTACTGGGTGTTGAGATTGGATCACTGGCCAGAATTTGGCCAATATGCTATGGAGCTACTAGGTTGCCCTTCATCCAGCGTGCTTTCTGAAAGGACGTTCAGTGCCGCTGGAGGTTTTGTCACAGACAAAAGAATGCGTCTGTCCACCGACTCTGTAGACCGGCTGACATTTATAAATGAATCAGTCCTGGATCAGCAGCTATCAATCCCCTGATGCTGACGTAACTAAATAGATCGGGGATCTCTTCTTTCCCAAAACCTCCACCACTGCACTCCTCCACAATACCACAGAGGGGTTACGGTGTGAAGGCACTTGCTGCCACCAAATGTATAATATTTGGGTGCACTGCCACTGACGCCTGTACCAGATTCATATCATTTTAATATTGGACTGCAGGGTCCACCACTGCACTCTTCCACAATACCACAGAGGGGTTACGGTGTGAAGGCACTTGCTGCAACCAAAGGTAAAATATTTGGGTGCACTGCCACTGACGCCTATACCAGATTCATATCATTTTAATATTTGACCGCAGGGTAAAACCCGGCACTCTTCTACAATACCACAGAGGGGTTACTTACGGTGTGAAGGCACTTGCTGCCACCAAAGGCACAATATTTGGGTGCACTGCCACTGGCGCCTATACCAGATTCATATCATTTTAATATTGGACCGCAGGGTCCACCACTGCACTCTTCCACAATACCACAGAGGAGTTACGGTGTGAAGGCACTTGCTGCCACCAAAGGCAAAATATTTGGGTGCACTGACGCCTGTACCAGATTCATATCATTTTAATATTTGACCACAGGGTCCAACCCTGCACTCTTCCACAATACCACAGAGGGGTTACGGTGTGACGGCACTGTTGCCGACACTAAAGGCCCAATTTTAAAGCACCTATTGTTACTTTCATCCAAAGCCTGCATAAGTTTCACCATAATTTAGCCCAAAAAATCCCTAAACTTGTTTTGCGTGTCCTAAGTCTCCTCTTTTCATACAGGCTGCCGCCCCAAGCAGTTGTTTATGAATAGATTAAAGGAAAACCATTTACCGTCATTTGAAATGTCATTTTTTGTTTTTAAATGTTTCTATACATCCTACAAATCCGCCACTTCACGGGCAGGTTATGGGGACCTCCTAGGCACGATATTTGAAGGAATTTTTCATTTTTATTCTTAACCTTTATTTCATGGAAAACTCACTGTTCCTTTAAAAACTCTTTTTTTTTTACTTTTTGTCCTTGTTGCCTGTCCCCCAGGGCACTACCCAGACCCCCATACACCTTTTATGGCAAATATCTAGCACATATCTAGCATATATTGGCACTCTAAAAATCGAACGTTCGGGTCCCATTGACTTACATTGAGTTCGGATCGTGTTCGAGTTCGAACTCGAACTTTTGAAATTGTTCGAGTTCGAAGTCGAACCAAACACGGGGGCGTTCGGCTCATCCCTATTTAAGAATGCCAAAACCACAGATCCTTCAGTCCCTACCCTAAACGGGTACAATACAACCATGTAACTACAGCTCCAAAGTCTCTTCCAGCATGACAGACCACTGTTTTTCCAGCACAGCTCCATGTCTCACTCTACAATGCAAACTGCGGAGATGTGCTGGGCTACAGCAGGGAAGCTTTTGCTTTGACAGCCCCTATGATAAAACAAGTGGAAATCTGAGTATATATATATATATATATATATATATATATATATACATAATGTAATGTCAGAGGTAAACTTAACTCGAGTAGGCCATTCTGGTAGACCTACAAACTCCATGACTCCAAACTAGACCTAGGACCAGATCATGCCCACTGACACATACCTCAGACCAGACCTTTATCGCCACCACTGACAGTCAGAGTCAGCTGCGTTATGAGGCTTCTGAAGCTCTGCCCCTCAGCGGGGTGTCGCAATGGTAGGTGGGTGGGATCAGCAGGACACGGCGCATGCTCCATATACTGCAGATCCTGCCCCTCCTCTCATCACACTGCTCCGCCAAGGGGAAAGTTGGATTTTTCCAACTCCCATTACTCAGCGCCACATCGTTACGCAGCCTGAGCGAGGGAGATGGAAAAACCTGGACACACTGAACACGTCTCGACGTGCGGCGCCGCCTACAGGTGCTGCGTGCCGCAACGCGGTCAGTGTATCTCTGGCTTATGGCTCTGGTTTACTTTACATCAGGCTTGGTATCTAGCCCATTGTTTTGTTTTTATCGGTGAGTTGTTTTATAGTACAGAGTCATCTATTAACCACATTCTAACCACATTCCCCTGTAGTTTGGACCTTTTGCAGATGAATGCGCATCTGCCCAGCACCGACACGATGGTTTATGGTTCTAGCTGAGAAGTATAACAAAGCTTTCACTTACACATTTAATAAGAAGAGCCAGTGGAGGTCACAGGCTAACAGCTAAAACCAAATGAAAGAAAGACAGTCTTATTATGATGAAAACCTCCAGTTGGCAAAAGGAAGGGCAGGCATGGAAAAAACTGGCTTTGACAGAGGCCGTGTCTTTCACCCTATGAAGACAGGATATTAGTTTATGTTTTAAGGAGAGGACAAGGCTCTCTAAATTGCTTAAATGCATGTTTGGTTGTAAGTAATCTGAGAACTCGGCAGCCGCTCTGCTCTTGTACACTCTATGAAAGCAGAAACCAGATTCTAACCGCAAGAATCTATATTAATTAAAAAGAACTAGAATTTACTTTAAATCTGTTTGAAGACAGAATTCAGTTTGCAAAGGCTTATGTATTATTTCGTGCGGGAAGGTGAAGTAACGTTGGAATGGTAGTGATAGCGCGGGAACATTGGCTAAATCCCAGGAACGTTTTAAAACTGTCATTGATACTTGACATGCAATTCACCGGGAACATGGATTTAACCTTTGAGGGAAAAAAACAATATAATTAAGATTATTTTAAAAAATCTTAAAAAACTGTCATAGGAAATTTTGATCCCCAGGTTTTACACCTTGCAAGTCATTCACATGCAACTGAGCTGAGCATAAGGTCTCAATGAGAAAATATACCATGGTCTCTGGTCCTCTAATCACCTTAATCCATGGCATACGTAATGAATGTCATGTGCCGGCATTGCTCATGCAAACCAATATCACTACATGCATCGTACTCTAGATCAGAGGTCAGCAACCTTGACACTCCAGGTGTTGTGGAACTGCTCCTCCCATGAAGGTCAGCCACTCACTAGATTGTCAAAGCCACATGGGAAATGTAGTTCCATAACATCTAGAGGGCCAAGCTTGCTTACCCCTGCATTAGGATGTGGCAAGTTGTCCCATTCCATGTGCAGATTATATTGGGTTTAAACTCTCTCTCCCCCTTTAAAAGCCATCTCCGCTTTCCTTCTATCATTCTAAGCATTCTCCCAGTCTTAGAATTATTTGTTTACATTCTTCCTGAGCTCTTTCTTTGATTTATTTACATTTCTGAGCAGAGACGTGAGGTGTATTCACATGCAGAGTTCTAGTGGAAGTTTGGATTCTTACGTTAACGCCCTGCGATGTGTACACTGTATTCTTAAAGGGACACTCTAGGCACTGTTACCATGCAATGTTTTTTGACTGGTCGGAGTGCCCTGAGTGCCATTACCCCACTCGCCCTGCTCCGGGCTCCGGAGGGAGGAGAGGTTCATATGGCAGATTATCAAAGCAGGAAACTGAATCGTTGTATTAGAGTAATCTGTGTTGATATTTCTGAAGCTCACGAGACATGTTGCAGTAAATGATTTATACCTCAGACTGATTATCCAGCAGGCACTTTAAATTAACAGTCTCTTACTACTTTGTTGTCTCATTGAGCATTAAGATCCTTTCCAATAATAATTACCAAGCATTCTGTGCTGGTACTTTGTGTTATCTGTTTGTAATTATATGTGTTAAGAAAACAGTAACAGTGTTAAGTATTTCCAAACAGGCATCTCAACGTGTAGATGAGTGTGCTGCTCGTTCTTTCTCTTTTAAGGTATCTTTCCTCAGAGGATCGCGAACCAGAAGTGCGATGCCGAGCTGCTCACTGCTTACACAGACAGGAAATGTTTCACCAATGAATATTTTATAAATATGCCATTAGAAATCAACTACAGGCATTGCCGAGCAGGCATAGATAAAATGATACTTAAGCGCTCGGCCTTTAAGGTATACTGAGATGTTCTGCTTTATTAACCCTTCAGAGCTTTGATGTTTACAATTAAAGCATTGTGTCTCAGCAGACTGTGGGTACTGGACACTCAAAGAAATCTTTCCATTTCCTAAAACACAATATCCAGAGACAGCTATAGATGTACAGAGGATCTCGAGTCTACTAATTCATATTTTCTTTTTGCATTGTTTCGGGAAGTGCATGAATAATGAAAATAGTGCAAAATAATACAAAAAAAGAGATGTGAGAAATAAATCAAACCAAGAAAATTGATTTTTTTTTAAAGGCAATACAATAAATCTTGATTTATATAGGTTTTTGTGGTCCATGACTATATTAATTTTTGAGTAGGTTTCAACAGTGCAGGAGTGCGGCATAATAAATATATATTTAAAGAAAACAGTGTTTTTTTATGTAGATTGCAAATACTGTTATTTATCTTTCAATTATTTGTACCGGCTGGGTGGAATAGCGGTAACATCACTGCTCTATAACCACGGAGACACAGGTTTGAATCCCAGCAAGAGCACCTCTCCAGTAAGTGTCCTTGGGCAAGACACCTAACGGTACACACTCGCCACCCAGGACATACTTGAAAATGAGAGACATTTAAATTAGAGATGTGTGGTCGTTTCAGAAAAATTCAGAATTGGGAACGACATTTGATCATTCGTATTTCGGAAGTACTTCCGAATAACGAATCGATACGATACGAATTCGAAACAAAATGGTATATAACGAATTTATTTAGTTTTACACTGTGTCATCATCATAAAAGAAAAACTTGAATAACTGATATCAACTATTGAATTTGAAATGAAATATCAAATTTATATCAACTATTGAATTCAAAATGAACTATCAAATTGATATCAACTAATGAATTGATCTTAACTTAAAATACAAGCAATAGTCAGCAAAGGACTTTATGAAACAAATTAAATTAGTTTCACTGTTTAATTTGACATAAATACTAAATCTGTGACACAGCTTAAAATTTAACCCTAGATTTTCTTTTAACAGCAAAATTTGATTAAATGTGGCTTTATTCGGTGATCCAAAATTCGAATTGATATCAACTATCGAATTGATATATGAAATTTGAAATTTCAAATCGATCCAAAATGAAATACGAAACTAAATTTGTTACGAAATTCCAAAAACGAAATGATTTAAAAACGTAACGAAACAAAACTAAATGAAACAAATTTTTCAGCCATGCACATCCCTAATTTCAATGTATCCTTCCTGGTAAAATACTTTCTCCAAAAATATGTATCCAAGCAAAATCATTTAAATACCAAATTAACACATGGATTGGGAGAGAACCATTGAGTGCGCTACTTATACTTTTCTTCTAATTCAGTGGATCTCAACCCTAGTCCTCAAACACCCTTTACAGGCCAGGTTTTAAGGATCACCTTGAGGAAATGCAGACTGAATTCTGCAATCACTGAGCAGAAAATCAAATCACCTGTCCTGTACTTCAGATATTTGACAAACCTGGGCTGATAGAGGTATTTGTGGACCAGGGTTGGGAAGCACTGGTGTAGAAGATAAAAATGTATGAAAGATAATTTTGAGATCAGGTAGTGTGACCTGGTATAGTCACTAAGCTAGGGCAATTATGGTCAGTCCTTAAACACTGTTGGCTATGACTAATTAGGCTTGTTTCATTGAACCTTTCAGTTAGAAGGACTTTCTACCTTAAATATAAGAAGTTACACTGCTATTCAACCCCACTCCATACTTTAAAAAAAATCTGAGATTTTTAGATTATTTTGAATGGTCATTTAAAGTGTAAACTCGCCTGGTTTGGTTTGAAAAATAAGACTAATTAATGTATTCACCAGGAACTGCAGCGTTTTCTCCTTTGCACATGTAGGAGACATTTGAAGACTAACTGGGTTATTCAGAGAGCGGTGAAAACCAGGAGAATGACTGGAGAAGTGAAAATTCTAGGTCAAAATAGCCAAACCAGAAAAATTCTCCCATTTATCTCACTTTCCAAATCGGCTATTTTGACCTCAAATTTTCTTTTCTCCAGTCATTCTCCTGGTTTTCACCGCTCTCTGAATAACCCTGTAAGTCATGGAAATAATAGATCCCCTTGATATGTTCAAAAACAACTCCAAGGTAAGGATATTTGTTATAATTGTAGATTCACAACATTTGATCTACCTTATGGCCAGCTCTGTGGTTCATATAGGGATAGGTTGGGCCTTATTCCAGGAGGGCAAGTAATAATAACCCACAAACGCTAAAATTCTGCTTAGGCCATTAAGTAATAGCCGCTTCCTAGTTCCAGCTCAATTACGATTGAGTCACAATGTTAGTAGCCAAGTTCATAATGTTTGGGAATCGTGAATGAATACCAGCATCTGCACTGCATGCTGCACCAGTATCCTCTCCTGGAGCCCTGTGTGAAATCACATGTTTGTATTCTTGTAGTGGCATGCTGCCCAGGTGGAAGGACACTGGAGAACTATTTGTTGTGTAATTTACAGAGAGAGGAGATGGCACATTGGGTGTTATGGGATGACAAGTGGAAAAAAACAGAATGTGACTATGTGACTACACATGCTGCATAGTACTACGCAACATTTGTAGCCACATTCTGATATCTTCTGTTCTCTGACTCCTCCACCACCGGGTCCGGGAACGATACCTTTCAGACTGCCACAGTGCCCTGTAATGCATCTACGGCAATGCACAGCTGCAAAAAATCTGTTGAAACTGAGCACTAGGCAGGCTACGGGGGGCCTTCAGCACTGCCGGAGTCTGAGAAAAAGACGAATCTAGCTACTCACGTCGCATAGTACTACTACGCGACGTGTGAAGCTGGTATCTATTTGGTGCGTCATTTCTTTTATTGCCAGAGACTAGTGCCCTGACCCTGGTCTGCAAAAATACGGTGCCTGCCCAGCTCTTTCTCAACTACGGGTGGCATCGCCAGGCAGCAACATAGCTGTGACCCAGATGAGACCGCACCGGGTGTGCGCCCAGACGAGGCCCCGTCAGCTGTGTTGCCTAGCCGAAGCACCGGCCTGCCATGTAGGTGTTTCTGGCTGGTGGTGTGAAACCCTGGATGTTGTCCCCTGGGTGCAGTCTGCACCCCATCACCACCTTATGTCACCACAGTTACAGTTACAAGTTTTTATAAAGCGCTAACAATTTCCGTAGCACTGTACAGTGGGAGGCAGAATAACAAATATACATACAGTTTCAACACACAGAACAGTAGGAGAGCGGACCCTGCTCAAGAGCTTACAATCTAAGAGGATGGGGGACACACTAGGTGAGGGTTAATAGAGAATATGAAATAACGGAGTGCATGTGCACTGTGTAGGAAGATGCAGTAAGAAATGAACAGAGGGGGATTAGGAGTGAGATGATAGGATTCTCTAAAGTAATGTGTTTTCAGAGACTTCTTGAAGGACTGGAGAGACGGGGACAGTCTAATGTTGCGGGGGAGGGAGTTCCATAGAAAGGGGGCAGATGGGAGAAGTCTTGAAGGCGAGAGTTGGGGATGCGGGTACGAGGAACTGATAGCATCAGATCATTGGCAGAGCTAAGTGGTCGGGATGGGATATACCTGTTAATAAGGGAGGAGATGTAGGCAGGGGTGCAGTTATGGAGAGCTTTGTATGTCAGGACCAGTATTTTGAATTGGATTCTATAGGAGACAGGGAGCCAGTGTAGAGATTGACTGAAGCAGATCCTTCTTCTCTAGCTAGCCATAGATTAACTGCCTCTGCGCAAAATATAGGAGTCATTAAGTTTGCGGTAGCTGCTCGAGACATTAATACTTGTGACTACAGCTGCAATATTAACACTCTGGATAGTATTCTAAAGACTGAATTGAAATATGGCCCCAAGACTCCAATCGAATCACAATGCAACACTATCATCTTGGACTCATCACATAGGCCAATTCGTATGAATTCCCTTATCGACAGGTAACACCTTAAAATGTATAATATTAAAAAATACAAATTGTAACTTTTATACAACACTTACTCTCTTTGACCAAACGGCTCCCACATAGCCCGTCATACTAATAGGAGCCTTGAGAATGCAATGCAGTCTTGTCTAAGCTTCAAACACTTTAAGGACATATGGGTGAAATAATATTGCATATAGATTCTACAGCTGAAACTAATAATAATAGAGTACCAGAAAACGCCAGATGGTATGTATGAATTTAGAGCAATATATAGCACTGGAATGAACATATGGGTCTTTGAAACAATACAATATTAAGAATCTGAGTCAAATTAACTAAAGATGTATTGAAGTGCAGCTCAGAAAGTATTATTGGCCATGTGTACATCTAAACAAACAAGAATATGAAATTCATACACCAATAAACAACTAAGTAGGCTAGGATGTTAAGACAAAATCGTAGTCGTTGCTAACAGAATTTCCCTTGCAGCAAAAACACACACAAAACACTTCTATATTTACTCAGAAATTCCATTTCCACAGGTATATGATCAGGTTTCATTATATGTTTCCTATGCTGAATGAACATGTGACATGCTTAAAGAATAAGAAAGTAAAAACAAGCACAAAACTGCATCAAAGGCTTTTCCTAAATAGCATTTGGTAGTTTTTTAACCAATGTGAAAATATAATACTTTTTCCATGACAGAGATATGAGCGGAAGACATTTCTTTGGTATGTGCATCTTCTCACCCAACTTCATTCTGCTAAGGGTCCAAAAGTATGAAAAGAGTGACATTTTCTAGCCAGAACTTTTAAACTTTGAGCTGGAATTACGTCTTAATCTTTCAGTATAGCAATTTCTCTCCATATAATTTTACTATTCAAAATTCAATGTCCCTTTTTTTCCAAAAGTCATAACATTGCTCTTATCCATGTTTGTTCTGGAGTGCCTTTCCTTGCAATGCCCACAATCTCTCCATGACAAGCAAAATATCCTTAAGAAAGATTAATATAGATTGCAAATACTGTTAATTAGCTGTCAATGACCCCAGAAAAATATTTTAAATACCAAATTAACTCAAGGATTGGTAGAGAACCATTGGGTGGACTACTTACAATTTTCCTCTAATTCAGTGTTTACCAATCCTGGTCCTCAGGACCCTCTAACAGGCCAGGCTTTAAGGATCACCTTGGGAAAATGCTGATTGAATCCTGCAATCACTGAGCAGCAAATCATATCACCTGTGCTGTGCTTCAGATACCTGGCAAACCTGGCCTGCTAGGGGCACCTGAAGACAGGGTTGGGAACCGTTGTTCTAATTTGAGAATATAACACACACGCGGCATCTTTATATTTTTTTAATTAAAACACACAGAAAAGTAATCTTAGCAGAAAAATGTGTTGGATTAAAGTGCTTCCTTCTGCAGGGCACGGATATCTCTCAAGTAGAGCAAAGTTCTTGTTCTCAAGTTCACTTTAGCAAGTTATATTCTTCAACCCTCAAAGAGAACAGAAACATAAAGACATAGTGTAACCTGTTCCCCAAATCATATAGAGGTTAAACTCACGTGTTGGTGTGTCACAAATCGGACACTAGATGAAATGAGCCACCGGTATAGTATGGAGATACCGGGTCCCCCTCTGATGTCTTATCCAGAGTACTCCTTTAGGAAATGAAGTGCAGCAGCAGGACCATTAATCCAAAATTTATTAAATAAAATTAATTAAAATATAATAAAATGACGCAGAGACGCGTTTTGCAATAAATCGCTTCCTCAGTCAGCAAAATTGAAAAGTAATCTTACCTCTTTGAAATGCCCAATCACTTTCCGAGTGAAATTAGTTTGACTACTTTACTGTTGTTTCAGAAAAATCCGAGATTCATGCACCTTGTCACTACAAAAGCTCGTAAAACCTTCTGTACTATTAGATGCAGCTAAAGAACAAGTTCCTTACCCTGAGTTTGGACCTTGAAAACATAGCCCTTATTTTTCACAATGGATGGCCATATTCTTTATACAACAAAGTCAATCTCTTACAAATTAATAATATTGGGAATGCAAAAATCCCAATTTAGAATTTGCATTCCAGAATCAAAAAGACATTATATAAGGCAAGCACTTTAATTGGGACATTGAAACGTTTGTCTCTTCCAAAATATGATCTTAAAAGTTAGATGTGGTGAATTTGAACTTTCATTATTGAACATTCATTCATTTATTTATTTATTTAGAAAGTATTTTAACAGGGAGTATACATTCTATAGCATACAAAAGAACATAAATGGTTTCTCCCAATCCATGAGTTAATTTGGTATTTAAAATATTTTGATGGGGTGATTGACAGAGGTCCTTCGCTCTGTCCACTTGGCAGTCACCATCATGAACTCCATTCTCAAGTATTATTCTTACTTTTGTTATTATTTGTAGTTAGGTTTTCTTTAGCATACAAAAGGACATAAATGGTTACAAACAAAATGTTTTTCGAATGTTGCAAAATACAGACGACAATAGCTGGTGTTGCAGCGCTGACAGTCTCGTCATATAATAATGTGAAATCCAAAAAGCGGCAGGAGAAGCTTCACAGTTCACTTTCTCATTTCACTCTTTGAATTCAACTTTCGTGAAATGCTGGTGTTTGTCAGTGCTGCAACACCGGCGCTTTGTAAATAACCCCTCAAGTCTCTAAAAACTAACAAACATTTTGCCTCTTTTTGACCAACCATTGATGTTGCCTCAAGTGTTGTACCCACCTTTATAATCGTAGCAATATGCCATCATAAATGTATTGCTAAAATGACCTGTCTTCTATGACTCCACTTTGATATCTCCTTACGGTATCTGTATTCCCAATATTTTCCTGAGTGATAACTGTTTAATCTTTTACATCATTTCTAAACCATACATGTCAAGCTAATTGGTCTGTGATTTTCAGACAGAGATGGGTTCTTGAATTTTAAAAATTAACATTAAAATGCAAACGTTCTATGAGTTATTCAAAAAGCAAACCGTTTTCAGGGTACCTGCTTTCTCCTGGTCCTCACCAACTACCACCACTTATAATTAACAAACAGGAATCACCCAAAACCTCCATTCTGCAAAAAAATTAGGTTTATGTTGTTTTCTTATGTTTCTACATTTATATTTTGAATGTACAGCACTCTTTACCTCGTTCTGTTTGTGTATTTGCATTTTTAGAGGATCAAACTGATCCTGGTGACTTAAAGGCCACTTCTTATTTAATGTCTAACTGACCTCTTTGTCAAACCACAGTGCTTTATAATTTGCTTCTTTGAGGTTTGCTTCCCAGGGGTATGAGTGATAAGTGAATTCTGTAAGACAAATTTAACTCTTTCAGGATGGTTTCAGAACGCCGTGTTTCCAGATCCTCCATATATTTTGTAATTTTCCTTGAGCACAGGTAATGGTTTCTTGAAATATTTTGGTAATTCTCTGTTCTTTGGAAAACCTTATGAGACCTGAGGGGGGGACACTGAAGGACAGGCCTCTTATGCAGCTGCCTTGTTCTCAATGCTCTTATAATTTATTTTTGTTCACTTTGTAGATTTTGTGGAAAAAATGCCAACTTGTTTAATCCCAAATGAGCATATGTTATAGTTATTGTTATTATATTTTTATATAGTTATATTTGTTCAATGTTACGTTCAAAAAAACTTACCATTGCAAGGTCTCCTGAGCAGGACCTTCACATCCTGTCATCTTGACTGCGTTCACCTACATTTGTCACGATTTACTTGTATGTTTATTTCTTTTTACGCTTTGTTAATTAACACAAAATTGTGTCGGTGTTATAGAGGAAATGAATAATGTGTTATTTAGGTTTTGTGGATTGAAAATGAAGATATGGTGCAGTGCACTAATTGTTGCTTCATTTAGGGCAAGATGTCATAGCTTTTCATTTTTTTATATTCTAAATTTCAATAAATTTAGGAAACATTTATATGGTGGGTTTCAAATCTTTAATCCCTTCACTACCAAGGAGTTTCTCAGAAAAACACTGTCAGGAAGCAATGTTTTTATTTTACAGGAAGAAATATTTGGGAATATTCCTACTATTCCTATTCTTACAGTAATAACCTATTTGGACGATGTCTCCATCTACTGGCAAAAAGGAACTACTGCAATTTTGGGCTCCATGAAGGATCAGCGGGTGATATGTCATCCAAACACATGCCCAGTTGGTTTTAAAAAGTGTTAGCATCTCAGGCATTATACTCACAGAGTTAAATCTTTGGTTTGTGGAACACCATATCAACAACACTCAATGCCGGAGCACCAGGAGGTGCCTTGCAGAATGAGTATAGTCGATCTAGAAAATGAAGGGGTTAAAAGCATGTGCTTAAATAATAAAAATAGCCACTGAGAATTCAACATGAAAACACCTAAAATGTGGGAAGTTTAGTGGAGTCGGCTGCTGTTAAATTTCATAAAGACTACTATTTTCAAACAAATCTTTTGCCTAATACCTCCAACCTGTAGTATTAAACTATACAATATAAGCAAGTGAAAGCATTAAGCCAGAGCACTAGTTAATGTTGATAATGACAATAATGAGGCTTGATTGTGTTCAATGTACTAATGTACATGTCAATATTATCGTCCGCACTTGGATTGAGATGAGAAGGGACGGTCATCGTCTAAATTAATAACATTTGGTCCCTTTTATTGGGCACAAGATATGTAATCAAATCTTAGATAAAATGTATCTGCTCTGTCGAGAAAATAATAATATAAACCAAACTCGGACTGAAACTGTGGACACTGACATTTAAACAAATACTGTAGCTGTCATTATTATCATCCTCAAAGCCTTATGTATGCTGTTGTTTAATTCTTTATTTTATCACCAGATGCTGTTGGTATGTTTTTTTGTGGATTTGTAGCGGTTCACTGCGATCTTTTATGACATGTATATAACTTAAGAGAAGGAAAATGATGTACAAAAACTATTCCTCATAGACTATCTACTGAAGAATGCTGAAAACGTTTTCAAATAATTCAAACATTAATTTTGTTTTTAAAAAAACTTATTTGGCCAATGACAACAGTATACTACAATCAATAGTTTGTGATATACAGGTTTTTGTACAAGTCTTTCCTTTTCTTTTCCTATTTCAATATATTTTGGGTTGACTGTTGATCCTCTTGTCTGTCTATTGATACGCATTATGGTTATGACAAAAATTGACAACTACTTCTCCAGTTTTACTGTGCCTATATCTTTGCATGTTTGTTCAATTAAATTGACTGACAAATGAAATAATTTCAATAATATGCAGAAAAAATTGTTCTGTTGGCCAGCTTATTCATCTAGTACATTTAAGAAACCGTAAATTCCATTTTGGAGGACATATATCCAATTTAGTACTTTACACAGATAATGGGCTAGATTACATACAGAACGTTAACTGTAGAGTTTTGATTATCTAAGAGTTAACATCAGGAAAAGTGCCTTTAACGCATGCCCCCCATATTACATCCCCAATGCTGAACAGGTTAAAAACATGTTAGCGCATCGGCGATTGCGCTAGCTTGCGCGAGCTAACAGTACTTGAGTATCCTATACTTAACTTGGGGAGCGCAAACAGTAAATTAAGTTAGGATAAGTAAGGTATTACAACGTCTAGCGATAATCACAACACCAATACGCTAAACTAATTTTTAGCTACTCATAAAAACTGCTGCCAAATGATTCCACTTTTGCAGAATCAATCTCATCTTTCATCACTGCAGAGAATAGCCCTATTCACTGCTTCTCCTGGCTCAGGTTTTCTCCATTAGCATCCCCATTTTAGCAATGGGTTTCTTTAATATCATGGGTTGTTGGGTTACCTACCATATATTTGAATAACCTTTATATTCCAAAACATTTTGAAAATTAGTAGACTATACAAATCACTCTAGATCAGAAGTCAGCAAACCTTGTCCCTCCAGTTGATTTGGAACAACATCTCCCATGATGCTTGGTCATTCATTAGGGTGGCCAGGGCCACCATCAGGGCATTACAGCCCTGATGTGTTCAGGGGCCTGCCTGGCGAGGGTGCTTCATGGCTCACTCTGAGGCCCAGCTAGCCACATCCTGTCAGGACAGCTGCCAGGCACTGCAGCCGTTCTGGTGTCCCCCCTTCTTGCTCCATCTCTGGTAGCCCGTTGGCCCTGGACGCGCAATGCTATCTGCGCTTTCACTGATCGGAGATCTCGTAGCATTTCTCCCACACTATGCCCCAGCACTCTGTCCATCAGAGACCAGGCTGCACTCTGATGATGTATCAGAGTGCCGGCTATCTCTGGGGATGCAACTGAGTGATACATCTCCTGTCATGATTTCTTTCCAGAAGACAACAGGAGGAATTTACAGGGATTGCTGCCTGTTATATGGTGGAATGATCAGCAGATGATCAGGAGCAGTGTATCCATCCTTGCAGGACCTTACTCTCCAGTGTGAGAGCGGAGGGAAACAGCAGGTGAAGAAGCTAATATTTATCCTACAAGGGATATCTCTGTCACGCTCATGGAAGCAGGTTCTGCAGGCAGAGCCCAATTGCAGGGGACACATGGCAACAAGTGCTTTATTTTATAGGTGCCAGGTGAAACACAGCAGGCGTTGATATATACACAGCGCAGCATCAGATGGGTAAGACAGGAAACACAGGAGCAGCAAGCATCTGATTCAGCAAACAATCATGGAGTCCAGGAATAGCCATGAACCGCTAGTGATATCAAGGCAAGAGGCCTTGGGGCACCTCCCTTATATGACAAGGCAGACCACCCCACAGCTCCACACAGTACATTGGTAAAATCTGAACTGGAACAGAATAGGAAAAGTGCTGCCAGGACTAAGTGACAGCTGGGCCAGCTCTGGCATGGGTCATTTTACGCGGTCCTTGGTTGAGTGTGTGACAATCTCCCTCTGGGCAGAAGAATTAGCCACCCCCCTGCACAAAAAAGTAAGCAGGTATCCGTTTAGGTTTTTTTTTGTTCACACCCTGACCATTTTACAACCGCAAAGTGGTCAGGATGAGTAGAGCGTCCCTTTAATATAATTAAATATTTAAATTATTTTGAAGTGAACCTGTTGTGTGCAAAAAAAGTGTGTAAGGGGATTCTAACAAATGTAATTGAAAGAAGGGAGATGGAAATTTTTCACAAAGACTATCTCCCTCTTTTCAGTTACATATGTCAACACCAATAATGCTGACCATATATGTAGGGAGACTCCCTGTCAAATGAGGAAACTTGTTTTGCCCATAACAGGTTCACTTTAGTCATATATATCTTTCACGCCACACATTACTGTGAGCTTCATTCCTGTTGAGCTCTGTAATACACCTTTTGTGTTTTGGAGGGGTAGAAAAAGGAGCTCTTAAGTGTGGGGCTGAGAGCATAGAGGGGCCCATCCTGAGATTCAGTAAGAGGCCCCAAGATTTCTGATGGCTGCCGAGGATGGCTAAGCCTCATGGGAGTTATAGTTCCAACGCATCTAGAGGGCCATGGTTGCTAATAGGGATGTGCATGGCTGAAAAATTTGTTTTGTTTAGTTTCGTTTCATTACGATTTTAAAAAATTTAGTTTTTCGGAATTTCGTAACTAATTTTGTTTTGTATTTCGTTTAATTTCGGATTGATTTGTATTGTATCGGATTCATATCAAATCGAATTCGATAGTTAATATCCATTTGATAGTTCATTTCAAATTCGATAGTTGATATCCAATAGTTGATATCCATTTGATAGTTCATTTCAATTTCTATCGTATCGGATTCGTATCGAATCGAATTCGATAGTTGATATCTATTTGATAGTACATTTCAATTCAATCGTAACGTATCGGATTCGTATTGTATCGAATTCAATAGTTGATATCCATTTGATAGTTCATTTCAAATTTGATAGGTGATATCCAATAGTTGATATCCATTTGATAGTTCATTTCAATTTCTATCGTATCGAATCAAACTCGATAGTTGATATCCATTTGATAGTTCATTTCAAATTCGATAGTTGATATCAATTATTAAAATTTTTCTTTTATGATGATGACACAATGTAAAACTAAATAAATTTGTTATATACCATTTCGTTTAGTTTCGTATCATATCGTTTTGTTTTCGTTTCGTATTCGTATCGTATCGATTCGTTATTCGGAATTACTTCCGAATAAAATTATCAAATTTCGTTCTGAATTCCGAATTTTTCCAAAACGAATTCCCATCTCTAGTTGCTAAGCCCTGCTCTAAATGTACAGGATGATAAACTGAAATTCTCGTTGTTCCTCCCTTCTCACTGTCACTTATCTCTCTGCGTGTAATTGGAACGCCAATATGCCTGACGCCCCAAGCTCGCTGCCTCAGTGTCACGTTTGATTCTGACCCCACATCCAGACAGGGACCAAATCCTGTTACTATCAACTCAAGAACATTGTCCACATCCACCCCTTTATGACACAAGATACCTCAAAGGTGCTGGTTCATGCACTTGTCATTTCACGACTTGATTACTGCAACTCGCTGCTTATTGGCCTCCTCAATGCGGCACTGCCCCTTTGCAATCTGTAATGAATGCAGGTACCAGGGTTATTTTTCTCACCAAATGCACTTCGCGTACCTCCCCTCCTCTGCCAGTCCCTCCATTGGCTTCCTGTATGTTTCAGGATACAGTTTAAAATACTGGCGCTCACTTTCAAATCGCTCAAATAACTATAACCCCCCTTACAAGTCTACGTTACTATGAAAGCACGTCCCTTCCAGACAACTCCGGTCAGCGGGTGACCTCCGGCTGTCTACATCCTTGCTGCCAACTCTTGCATCCAAGACTTCTCAAGGGCAGCTCCAGTCCTGTGGAATGACTTGCCTCGCCTTATCAAACTCTCCCCCAATCGTTTGGTTTTCAATAAATTCCTCAAAACAAATCTCTTCAGATTAGGGTACCACATCACTGATGTAGCTCATCCCCCTGCTCACCTACTCATACATGATTGAAGACGCTTCCATTGCCCCACTATTCCCGAACCACTGGCACAAATGATCCTGACATCCAGGAAACTCCCTTTGTCTTCCTCAACCACAATCCCTCTAAACTGTAAGCTCCTATGAGCAGGGCCCTCTACACCTCTTGTTTCCATCCTTCAATCCTATGTCCATTTCTCTGTATCTTGATCCCTTTGGTTATTGTAAAGTACCACGGAAATTTTTGGCGCTATATAAATGATGATAATAATAATAATATAACTAAGCCATAGGACAGCTTCTAAACCGATTAACTCAGTAACAAGGCACAGATCAAGCTCAAGGAAACCTATAGAGGTCTCATGGTCAAGAGTGATGGGAGTCACAGTACCCAATATATATATTAAGGGGCTAACTATCGTTTATCTGGATTTTTCTTTCTCTCTGGGAAAGGAAAAGAAAATACGAGTTGCTACTGTAAATCGCATGCAAAACATGACATTCGACCCCATATAAGTGAAACACAACCCATATTTCTATATGCGTACTGTGATATTAAAGATTTCTCTGTGGGATTTAAGCTGATGACACCCACGCTATAATTCAGCCTAATTGTGCAGTCAGGTTGTAAAACAGCAGAATCACTGATGGCTTGCTCTGCTCAGAGAGAATGTCGTTAAACCTCCCTCACTGACATCTAATGTTTCAGTTTTTAAAAAATATTGTATAAAGACCGAGATTTATTTCCTGCGATGTTTCATTAATGGTTATGGCAGGCAGCTGGCCTGAGGTTTGACACCCAATAAAATCCATGTCAGGAATATTAAAGATAGTGCAAAAGATAACTAGGAATTTACATTCAAACGGGGGGTTTGACAAAGCCATTGCAACAGGCACCTAATCAGGTCTTGAGACCTAGACTGCCCTCTCTTTAAACCTGTGATCTTGAAAAGAAGCTTTAAATTGGAAATTATTACACATTAAAACCTCAACATGGCTCCAATCGAAACGGATCGATATCTTGCCGGGTACAATAAATCAGCCTTCTGCTCTGTGGTTACTGTTTGCTGAACATATTTAAATTTTCTTGTAACAAATTAATTCTAACATTTTCTCTTGATTGAATTAGGGCAAGTGTTGGAACTGTCACAAGTATTCCACTGCTTCAGGGAGACAAATTGCTCGTCTGGACATGGGTAACAAGCCAAAGTGTTGAGTCCCTGATAATCTTTCCACTAATTCTCCATTACAGCAAAATGAAGCCATAAATCACCATGACAGGTGATCGATGTAAACATTGTTTCTGTCATGATTGCCAGCGCTCCCTGTGGAGATACTGTCCGCTTACAATTCGCTGAAATTACTCCCTGCACAGCCTCCCAGGAAACGAACTGAGCGCTGGAACCAAAGTCACTCTCGTCTAAAAAGTAACCATATCATTTCAACACTCAGCCTAGTTATAACACAGCAAATATTAATCAAAATAGCCTATTTAGCTACAGGCCGGGTAATCGTTTACAGCTGAGAGTCATTCCCCGCGTAATCACTCTTCAGGTATAAAAATTAAATAAATAAAAATAAAAATAAATTGCATTTTCAACCCTAGACTTACAAAAAAAAAAATATTCGTGTAAATGTAAGCGTGTCATTCTCAAGTACCGTCATTTGATCTTAACTAACTAGTGGCAACTTGGATGAAATTACTTGACCCTTTATCGAGTTCCACTAATGTGTTCTAAAAAAGAAATTAAAGCGCCTTATGGCGTGCCCCATGGCAGTTTTCTGTGTGCATTTAATTCTGAATAGATGCAATAAATAGTTCTGCAGAGAACTAATTCACATACACATCTTGTAGGCATCGGCGGTAATCTGTCTGCATAATGCCGTGCTGTTCAGCTCGCATATATAACATTTTACTTCGCTAAGTGAAACAATTTGACATTTCCAGGTGGTGCCGAATACAAGAAACCAGGAATCATGGAGTTGACAAGACCCAGATGCGGTTTGAAAAATGACAACTAATATCTCTGGAGTCACGTTTCAGTAATGAGGTATAAAGTTTTTCTTTTAGAAATTATCTGGATTTTTGTTGTGTTGTTTTTGTTTTTTTAAAACAGTAAAAAAATAATATGAAATGCAGTCGGTTATGAAGAAAATCTGAATGATAAAAAAGAAGTTCTTCGTTCCAAAAAAATACTTTATTATATATATTGGGCTCTATTACATTGTTCGCGCAAATCTTAACACATGCGGAAAAACGCATTAACGCGAGGGGCAAAACCCTTTGCGCTGAACGTTGTATTACAACGTCCACACAAAAAATGTGCGTTAACATCTAATGCGGGTGGACCTGCGCAAACCCTTTTGCGAGCGTACCGTACTGCGCGGGTCCTATACTTAACATTGTGAGCGCAAATGCGTTTGTGCGCTGGTACACGGATGGTATTACAATCGATGCGCAAATTTTAACGGACAACGTTTGCGCGCATAATTTTATCCTCTTTGAAAAGCTGGTGTTAATGGCAAATCTGAACGACCTGGACGAACTCAAATACACCAGCCCAAAAAAAAATACGCACCAATGTATAGTTATACATTCTACACATACCCAAACAATAAAATATAGAAGTTGTGCGTGTTTTTAATATTGCTGCAGCATATATACGCAGATTGATTTAGGCAGGCGCAAAAACCTAACGGGAGACAATTGTGGTTCTTAATTCTGATTGGCTGAATCGCGTAAAAAAAACAGTTCGCACACTGATTTCTGCGCGCAACGTTAATGCGCGCGTGTTTTATCCGTGTCTTTTTTACGCACGTTATTTTTTGATGGATGAAAAAATGCGCGCGGAGTGTTAATTTACGTGCGTTAACGTTTAACGCTTTGCGCACAAATTAACGCGCTGTGCAAGCTTTTTTGCGCAAAGAATGTAATAGAGCCCATTATATTTGAATTTTGCACCGCAAGATTTCAAATAAACTCGTTTGTATTGAAAAAATTATAATTTCATGTAGATAAATACCTGTTGTCAAAGGTTATATAATAATATTTTTACTGGATGAGTATAATCAGGAACTGCTTATATAATTGCACGTAGTATTGTTATATCGTTACTTGATTATTTAGCCCAGGGAGCTGTATAAAACAATGGAAAACATAGGGGTTATTTAATAAACTCTTGTGTTAGGTATTAGCATTAGTTGCTAACTCTAACAAAAAGTTCAACAAGCTTTACTGCTGCATTACAACAGCCGAGGAAAGTGCAGAATACAGGGTAAGCTTTGAGGTCACTATCTACTGTACAGGGATAAAATTCAGATGGTTATAATTGCTGTAATCCCTGTACAGTACAGATACAGATATTAGCTTTATATTCTGACAGTATTTATTGGAGTCTACAGTGCTAATATCAATCTAACTCCTAGTGTCGGTAATGGTAAGTCTAAGGTGTTTGGCTGAATATACATCAACTCTATGCACTTCGCCATTGCATCCAAGTTCTTCAGAAGCTAGTTTTATATAAAGGATGGTGAACTCAGTTTTATATTTTTAAAGCTGAGTGGTCATTTGTGTGTATAGAATTCCGAATTTAAAGAGTCATTAGCCTAGTTGCCTCGTTGGCATTTCTGATTTTAAAACTGCTTCTAAAATTACAGTAAAATCAATGTGAAAATTAACTTTGAAATTCAAAATACTGTCACGATTCCAGCCCTGAACCCTATATATGAGCTGATCCGAGCTGGCTCTTTCCCTGGCCTTGCTTTACCCAGTATTTACATCCAGTCCAGGACTTCCACTTGTCTCACAGAGCACTGACCAATTCCCTACTTAAGGGTGTTTCTCCCATAAGTCAGTCACCTGAGTAAGTTGTTTCTTCTGCTCCATCCACTGTTTTCCTTGATAATCATGCTGACCTTCTATCAGCTCTCCAGTGAGGCCTCTGTCTTAACCACAGACCCTGCAATTACATCTGCAATGAGTACCAGTCCTGTATGTCAGCGGATCACTACATAGCTCTTCTGTTCCATCCCATGCCATACCATCTCACGGCCAGCTCTGCTGCTGTGTTCCAAACCCGCTGTGCTGTTGTGTTCCAAGCCCACCTTGCTCCTGTGCTCCAAGCCCACCTTGCTCCTGTGCTCAAAACTCACTGTGCTACTGTACTCCAAGCCCACCGTGCTCCTGTGCTCCATGCCCAGCAGCAGTAATCATGAAGCACAGTCCACGACCCCCCACCCCCAATTCCTGTTGAGTAATAAACATTTATTTGCTTGTGTCCTCACCTGAGTGTTTTCCTGTTTCCTGCCCTGAGGTCCCACCATGACTCACGCCAGATGCCACCGTGACAGACACTCATCTAGCAGGCATATTATAGTCTCTCAAACAGGTTGGAAATAAAACCTAAAACAATCCCTCATTTTTTTTGCTTTTTTTTATTCTTTAATGATGAATTTAAGTCTTGTCTGCGAATTTTCATGAAATGGCGTTGCTGTCACTCCTCTTCTATAAAAATATCCCATTAATGAAAATCCTATGACAACTTCAAATTGAAATAAAATTGATTAGAATGGTCTTAGATATATGATTGTTTAAAGGGATTCTCATGTATTTATCAAGTCATGGGGCTGTTGCTGCCCTATTACTTGTTTAATGTTCATACAATACCATTCTAAAAAAGGGACAATCCAAGAAGTGAACAGTAGAGATTATTATGTTACAAGGCTTTGTGCCTTTTCATGTCATCCCTCTGACAAACGGAAAATCAATGTCATTCACATTCTTATCATCCTATGCATAGGCTGTACCTCTGAGGAAGTTGCCTATCATCATTGTCAATCCTGAAAAAAGTGCATGTTATATCCAACCCTGAAATTCTCATGACACTTTACTACCAATACATCCTTTCAATAATGTCGATTTTTATCCCAAAATGGTTTGGCTCATAGTACGTTATTGGCTTTTTGAGTTATACCCAAATCTCTCACCTCGTGCATTCTATTTTGGATATTCAATGAAGATCAAATGTAATAGGCCAAGAGCCTTCATCGGTTAGTTATTTTACAATGTATCGTTACATCTTGCGCTAAAAGAGAGCCAAAAGGGGAGATGAAGAATTTGGGGCAAACGGTTTCTCTATAAAAGTAGAGAGGTATGGAACACCTGGTACCACCTGGAGCCTATATTTTATGAATCCTCATCCGTTGTCTTCATCCCAGTTGGCTGTAATCAATTCAAGGGATTTTTCTGCTCTTAAAAATGTTTGATTTAGTTTGTTAAATGGTACGATGCCAGGTCATTCTTCACTGAGAGACGAGCTTTGATAAATTAAAATGGAATTAAGACAAGTAAGTGTATCTACTGCTACTGCTGCTGCCCAATCTGACTTCTGTGGAAGGTGTAAAAGAAGTGGTTATGTTATGAACAGGATTTGCGTACTTCTTGATGAGTAATACTGCTTGAGACATAAAATGTTATTATATTATATGAACGAAAATGAATTGTGATGTCTGGTCATATTCTTGTTTTTTCAGGAGAAACAGAAAATAAACAACATTATTACGCATGCACCCAGCACACTTTTTGGTGGCTATGTCTTCCATTACTAATGTATGAGGAATTGTAAGTTAAGGGAGCACTCTATTGAAAATGTAGCACCCTTTTTCCCATTAAATGCTGCTGACAACATCTGTCCAATTTTTTATATATATATATATATTTATTTTTAGTTTAGGAGAAAATACTCACCTTTTCTCCCCCAGCACTGCCTGCTCCTGTATTTTGATGCAAACCTTTAAATCCTTTTATAAAAAGAATACTTTTTTTTCAACTGTTACTAAATTTACAGTCCAACGTATTAAGTCATTTATTGTAGAGTTCATTTAGACTTTAACACAAGGAGAGTAACTGCTAATTTTTTAACTGAGTGGCAAAATGCAGCATATCTGGGCCTGCAGGGGATGTTACGCCATACATATAAAAAAAGACACTGCTCACTTTAAAAATGAAACACAATTTTCATTATTGACTGTCTTTTATGACTTGGGTATTACCCTTGTGATTCGCTTATGTCTCTAAATGTGCCCTTGCCATGAACCCTGCTGTCTACGATACTCACATTGTTGTGACCATTGCTATATCCGGCTCCTCTTGGGGAAAAGTATAAATCCAGGCGTTTTGTGAAAAGAAGTTTAGCTTTTAAGTGATATTTCCTATGGATATGCTTTCATGAATAGATATTTCGTTTTGAGGTGTCACACACCTACATGGACATATCACTGTCAAGGTTGATTAACTATGGGGCAAGAGTCAGATTTCTTATAGTTCCAAGTCACAAAGTTACTTATTTTATTACCTTAAAACATAGAGAGATAAGTACTAATAGTCCAAAACAAGCTTCAAAAGGGATGATCAGTCACCGTGGTGAGAGTAGGCCCCATCTTTTGAAAGTAGGCCCAACCTGGACCCAGACAGACTAATGCCATGTTGGAGTTCACCATGACAGACTTCTAATCTTTTAGAAGGAGCAATGTTTGTTCCTACTGAAATGTTTGACAACATCATCAATACCCCATATTGCCCTTCTTTGCTAGTCCAGGTTCTGGTGCAGATGTTGGTTCACGGAATATACTCCCCCACCCTAAACTTGTTGAATTGTTATTAATGTTCCTGACCACCTCTTATGACTTTCAATCTTCATGTTGGAGACTAATGACCCATTCCATATTCCCACTGGGTATATCAGCATCTCACTTTAAAATGCAACTCATTGGTCATTTATTGCCATGCTCAGCAGTGCCTAAAGTTCCACTTCATTAACCTTTCGAGTGCTAGGGCTAATAGGCCAGGCCAATTTAAAGTAGTTTGCTTTAGACACTTTTCTATAAAGAAAAGATCGCCTACCATATGCAAAGCATTGTCGGCCCTGTTTCTAGATCAACCTCTGGACTGCCATGCTTGTTATAATCACTCTTGTTGCTGTCAGCATAATCTTGTTGTATATGCCAATCCACTCTATATGGTAATATCACAACACCTTCACTTGTACCCCATTAAAAGTTTGGCAAGCTCTGCCCTACAGCGTAAGGTACACTTGGGAAAATAGAAGGGGCCAGCATACTATGGGAATTGGGGTTAGACTTACTTGTACTTACTGGAGAAGGAAGAAAACAGAGATGGAAACAAGCACATTGGGGAAGGCTTTTAAGGTGGCAAGTACATCGGAGAAGGGAGAAATTACATTGGGAAGAGGGGCAAGCACTCTGTCGGCAGGGAGGAATGGGGCAAGTAATCTGGAGGATGTGATTAAGGAAATGGGTAATTACTATGGGTATAGCGACATGTGGCAGAAGGGATAAACACAATGGAGGAAAGGGCAAGCATTCTGGGAGACGGAGCGTGCACATAGGAGAATAGAGAAACCCCACATTCGGAAGGGGAAGGGAGCAAGCACTTTGTGTGGGAGGCACAGAAAGGAACAAGCACAGTTTAATGTAGAAAACAGGCAAGGATACTGAACTGTGTGTTTGGGCTTTACAAAGGCCACTTCGGCTGGCTGAAACTTTGACACTGATGTTCATCCAATAAGTACAAGTATTGCAAAGTGGAGTGCCAGCATTCCTTATTTTTTTTCAAAGTCTGTTTGGAGTCGGCCTACCGGAATTCTTGAAGCACCCAATTTGAAGCAGTAACATAATTACACAGTTTCTAGGTGGGATCTTGGGTATCTCACTGTCACGGTTCCCAGATCCCACCATGCAGTACTTAACACCCCACACTCCACAGAGCCCAGAAGCTACCAACAGAGTAGCCGTGAAAGATCTCTAACTGTCTGGTCCTTAGAATTGGCCAGGTAAACTAGCTAGACAGAAAGGGTTAACAACACGGGGAGTAGTCAGCCGAGCCAGAATCAGGAATACAGAGTTCAGAATGGTCAAATGGAATAGCCGGGTCGATATCAGAGCAGTGGCGTAGTACAAGAAAATGTTCTAGGGCAACAGAAGGCAGAATAGTCAGAAACAAGCAGAGGTCAATAACGGGTTAATTCAATATAGCAGTCAGGTACAAGGAGCTCAGGTATGGATAACCACGATCTGGCAACTGCTGAGACTACACTGAGGGTTTTTAAAGACCTTCACCAGGCCACGCCCCCCACTCAAGCCGCGCCTCATGCAACCACCTCCCTGCCTGTCTCCATTTAAACCGGGCATTGGTCAGCGAGCAGCATCAGACATGCTGCCCTCAAGCACACAGGTAGGGCTGGAAGCTCCCAACGTTACACTCACCCTTTCTTATAAGGTTTATGCTGACCTATAAAGTCTCCTTGAAATTTGCAAACTCCTCAAATGTCTATAAAGGGACATGGATGCTTTGCTAGTGTGCTTTTAAAAATGTGCAATGCCCTTTAAAGTCAGTTTAAAGAGTCAGTAGTGTCATTCAGCAGACATAATCCCAAGTAAATATGATATTTTTTCATATTTACCTGCTTTTCTTTCTTTGTGTTTTCCATGTCCACCTCAAGAGGCAGTTTGAGCTAACCAATCGGTGCTTATACCTAGGTATAGCTAAAAAAACGCACTAAGCATGTGTGTCTGAGTTGCTCCTCCTCCCTCCTGCGCTGTGAGCTGAGGGGAGGGCGGGGCTGACCTTTCACCCCAGCTACTGCAGACAGAGAAGGAAAGAAATCCATACACACAGGGAGAAAAAGAGACGGCAGAGAGAGGGACAACAAAGAAAAGCACAGAGACACAGCAAGAAACGGTAAAGAGAGAAAGACAGCAAGATAAAGCAGAGAGAGCACAAGAAAAGGTGCAGTGAGAGAGCGCGCACAAGAGACAGACAGCACAAGAAAGAGTGAGAGGGAATGACTGTGTGAGGGAATTTGAGTGAGACAGTGAACCATGAAAGAGCACAAGTG
Source organism: Leptobrachium leishanense (assembly GCA_009667805.1). Classification (NCBI taxonomy): domain Eukaryota; kingdom Metazoa; phylum Chordata; class Amphibia; order Anura; family Megophryidae; genus Leptobrachium; species Leptobrachium leishanense. Next base: position 114,342,887 of record CM019066.1, read on the forward strand.
AGCATGTCAGTGAGTAGGAGTGAGTCTGTGTGTGAGGAGAGCGTGAGTGTGTGAGCCAGCGGGTGAGTGAGTTTTGCTTTCACAGTTGCAGAGATGCTAATATTCAGCTCCTCGGTTTCCCCAGTCTGAGGTCCTGAGCTGCACAGCTTGTGTTAGTTCATACAGTCACAGGTATTTAAAACGCGCTAGCAAGTTCCGTAGCGCTGTACAATGGGAGAGGCAGAATAACAAATGTCCATATAAGTCAAACACACAGAACAGTAGGAGAGAGGACCCTGCCCAAGAGCTTACAATCTCAGAGGAGAGGGGTGACACACTAGGTGAGGGTAATAGCTGAGTATGTGAAGTAGTGGGGTGCATGGGGGCTGTGGGCAAGATGGAGCAAGAAATGTAGTTCATGTGAAGCTTTGATGGGTGCAATAGTTGGTGAAGTAGTGAGCGGGAAGGAGGCGGGGATTATTTAGGAAGTAGGAGCTGAAGAAACACCCCTAGCTGAGGGCGTCGCTGGAGAAGATGATATGACAGAGTTTAAAGCAAGAAAATAAACATTTTTTACACATTTTTAAAACTTTTATTGATTTATTCTAGTTTATCTATAGGTATAAAAGGGTTTAAATGTCAATTTAAAAAAACATTCTCTAGACATGCATATCCCTTTAAGGGTTTAAAACCACCAGACTAAGAAATGTAATAATTTAGAAGCCTCACATGATCAGGATGGTAGCAGCTAATTAATATATTAGTTTCCCAACTTAGTGCCTTTGTATAAAAATATTATTCGAACATATTAACCTTAGATTTCTTAATTTGTTAATATTCTTGAAAAATATGCATATCAATGTCCTATTTAGTTTATAACACATTGTATGACTTGATCTAATCAAAACAAAGTGCTAAAAAAAACCACACAGAATGATTATGTTTTGCTATAATTAACAATAACAATTCAACAGCTTTCTATACAAGATATGTTCTGTCTGCAACTAGTTTTGTACGTAATTTTGTTTCTGCCAAATGCTTGGAAACTGAGCAACTTTCCCCTAAGGAAACATCTGCATATTTAGCATAATTGGAAGGCAATTAATTAACACTGTTTTGTCACTGGTAATAAAATATAATCAATACGGGAAAAAAAACTTTATAGTTTATAATATCGGTCCTCACAACGGAGAAAAAAAAATCAAAAGCATTTTGGATCTTCTGTCAATTCCCCCTTGTGTTGCCTGGTTTTGATTTAAGGAAACAAATCTTCTAAACCAGTTAATCTGCTTTGTTTTCAAGACGCTCAAATCAACGTATTGTTTAACATCCGCTTTGTGGTTAAAATCAACATCAGAATTATTACAACAACAGGAAGAGAAATGCCAGCATTCAATCCTTAATTCTCCGATTAGTAACTATTAATTTGTGCGTTAATCGCGGCTGTGTAAGCTGGCCTGGATCTCTTTTGTCAGGCTCGGTAATACACGCTCCTACACGTTTTTTATGAATATAGCAAGGTCTCACAAATAATTTTTTCTTCTTTCTTTTTCCGTTATTGTTGTACTTCGTGTTTCTCGCCTCTAAGGAGGTCAGAAATGTGGAAACATAAAGGGCAATTTAATTTGTGCTTCTGTGGCTGCCAAGTATTTTAATTCAGACAGCTGTGACTGAAGAGTTAATATTTTACTTGTCAAAATCCAAAAGAAGGCCAGTGAATCACTCTAATTCTCATTAAGAGGCTTTCCCCCAGTAGCACCCTAATTCAAAATAATGAAAGTTGAGACTGAGTGCAATTCTAATACCAGTTGATACCTATCTTTTAATATTTTTCCAGTGATGGATTAGGGATAGGGGAAATTCATCTCAGATCATAGAACCTAATTTAATAAGGGATCATTCCTAGAGTATTGCATTTTATAATAATGTCATTTAATGTGTCGTCTTCCATTTTTACTGTCCCACATGTATGGTTACATGTTGGTACCACGAGAGTAAACATTTAAAGAACCAGCATTATTATGTTTTTTTTTTCTTGACGGCAGCTGAACACTGTAGCCAGGTACTGTGATGAAGATCTAAGGTATCAAACGTGTATGTGGCTGTATTTTACACTGTGCTTAGAGTTCAAAACTATGCATAATTAAATTGTATAGTTTTACCATTTTAACTTCTATAAGGATATGTTGGCTGCTATAACATTGCTATGGCACAGTGCATTCCATTACCCTGCAGTACAATCAATTTTGCCTTTTAATAACTTAAGGACCTGTTTGTATTCCATGCCATCATCACGATGCCATCCTTGAAGATTCTGTGTATACTTTTTAATTTGCAGATGTTTGACATCTCTCTAACACTGATATCACTTAGAGATTCACATCCCACCTTTAGTTTTCACTAGGTTGTTAAGTCAGAAATATTCCACAATTGGATATTAAATCCTTCATGATTTAGCCAATCACGTCATCCACACGCTGCTCCAACCTGCTTATCATCAGAGGTTACTGGCAGGGAAAATCTTGAAATGGTCTCAGCGTTGAAAGGTAGATATGACCCTATTCTGCCAATGCCGTGCTGTGCAGACACTTATCCTCCAGGGACTGTTTTTTGTGACTGTCATGGCATGTTACTTAGCACTTTTCACAAAAAGGTTAAACTGATCGTATAGTCCCCAAAATAATCTGGGATTATTTTATAGGGAATTAAATTCATATGAAACAAAACACAGAGGTTTTGGTTTACTTGAATGGCCATAAAGTATAAGATAGCCTGCCACGCCACGGCACTTCTGGGTCAGGCGAGTCCTACCTAACCACGTATGCTAATTTTGCTTATCAGTCATGAGAGAGACTGTTGGGTTTACATTTATACCCTCACCAGGAACAATTCCACTTTGGGATTAAAAAGAAAAACACAGAAAGAGGCAGCAGCAGTAATGAATAATGGCTCGGGATACAACAAAATATACATATGTGCAGAAAAAAATGGCTTTACTCCTATTCCCTAACAGGGCGGCTGCATGGACCAGAAGTATCCAGACTGTTTCATGCATAAAACTTGACAAGAAAAAAAGTTATGTTTTATACCTGTTTTTTCTGCACATATGTATATTTTGTTGTATCCCGAGCCATTATTCATTATTGCTGCTGCCTCTTTCTGTGTTTTTCTTTTTAATCCCAAAGTGGAATTGTTCCTGGTGAGGGTATAATATAAACCCACCAGTCTCTCTCATGACTGATAAGCATCATGAGCATACGTGGTTGCTTTGAAAGCAGCTCTTGGTTTCATTAGGTAGGACTCACCTGAACAGAGGTGCCGTGATGTGGCAGGGAAGTTTACACTTTAATGGCCATTCATGTAAAACAAAACCTCTGTGTTTTTTTCGCATGGAACTTCAGGGGTGAGCGCAAATGACAACCCTTTTTTTCTAATTAATTTCATATGTGTCCAAGCAATTACACAATGTGTAGGAAAATTTTAAATTTTAACTCTCCTCAAACTAGTTGAAAGGGTTTTTTTTTTTCAACACAACACAACACACTTTTTATGGATTAAGGTTCTAACTCCAGTTTTGTTCCAGGTGTAGCTACGGAATTTGGATATGTTTTTCCTCAAATGAGGGAAGGGGCCGAAGATTTCAGTGTGTTTAGTGGTAAAGGTAAATCTAGATGAACAGAGAGCAGATTGTGAACGGGTTTATGGTGGACTGTGGGGCAGGGGGATAATGAGGATGCGATCAGTAACATCAAAGGAAGGAGATGGGAGATGTCATGTCTACTGTAAACACCTCCTGATGCCTCATTTGCCCTGGTACAGGTTGGCAGTATGGGACTTTCCAGCTGAGCATCATTCTAGTGTCAAAAACCCCACCATGCAGCGTTCTGTTGACGCAACTCTCGCTAGTCATCGTTCTAATGACACAGATTATATTAAGCGTCAATGCACACATCGTTCTGACGATGCACCTTTTACCATGTGTAATTTTCAAGCAAATGTTTTTTGTTGTACTCACCATCTGACTTCATCAACAGGGGCCATCCAATAATAGCATACCTTAGGGTATTTAAGGTCAGCTTCTCCATTCCATCATTGCCTTGCCATGGTTTCAGTACCCCTCACCGCCTTATATTTGTTCTTTATGGTATCCTGTGTACCAACCTTGGCTATATCTTTTGACTATCCATTTATCTCCTGTGTCAGATCACAGCTCGTGTTATCTGACTTTGTGTGTCTCTGGTATCTTGGTTTATTTTATTCAATATTGTGCATCTCTGGTTTCTGGATTATAGGCTTGTTTTTTGATTAATCATTTATCATTATTGTTATCAGCCATTCTAAGGAACGGACTTTCAGTGTAGATATTTCTCTTTTCTTATTTTGTGAACATCTGTGTGTTGGGTCACTCTGATGACAGAGGGGGGGCTGATGTAGAATAAGGAGTAGAATAGTTAGGATAGTGAAGAAAGAGGATAAAAGGCCACAAGAGACAGGGAAAGAAGAAGAAAGGGGTTATATAGAGAAATAACATTTAGAAGGCAGTCATGAGGGAGATAGGGGGGGAGGTAGAAGAAGAGTAGGGGTGCACACTGGCAGGGGAGCCACAGCACTGCTCTGCCCTCCGGGGCAAAGGGCAAGTTAGCTAAGCACTATGGGGATATTCATAGAGGTGATCTCTCGTTCCTCGCACTCCCCTGCACTTCGGGGATTCAAATTTCCCCACCATGTGGTGAATTCAGCATTCACCACAGGGTCCCCGAAGTGCAGGGAATCGGCCGCCAAATGCCGTTGCAAACTCGCTGCAAACCCGTTGCCCGCCGCTGCAAACCCACCGAACATCCACCGCAAACCCGCCGATCATCAGTTGCAAACCCACAGGAGGGCTGCCAAATGCAGTCTACAAGTTGCCGGACGGGTAAGAAAAAAAAAACAATACGATTGAGTCAAAATTCAAACGCTGTTTGCAAAAAACTACTGAAAAAAAATGCCTGAAATGTACATATAAGGTCCTATGAATGATAATCATGAAATGAAAAATGAAAAAAATCACGAAAAATGCCTAAAACATCCTAAAAAAATCAATTAAGAGACTTTTTCTATATTGCAGATTAAAATAATAAATGGTTTATTAGATATTTGGTAAAACCAGGAATATTTTTAACATTGAAGCCTATGGGGTTCACCTGAATAAACCTACCGAATGAAACCACCAAACAGCACAGCACTTCGGCAACTTTTCACTGCTGTTCTGTGTTCTCTGAATAGATTAAACATTGCTTCTCTATGGGGGATTTCACTGCCTCTGAGCAGGCATCGTAGTTGCTGGCAGTTCGCAAATTTTGGGGCCAATTTTGTCATTTTGGGGCCAATCGGCTCTCTCTGAATAACCCCTTATGTTTTTCTCGAAAGGCATCTGATCACAGCAGGCTGCTGAGGAGAGATAAGAGTTCCAGTGATACAATTTATGTAGGTGAGCTTGAGTTTACCCTTCAAAGGAGGATATCAGTTCTTCATGCATCTTGATCTCTTCCACTCTAAATAGCTATTACTTATAGGTAACTTGGGCTATTGCAGATCAAGCCAGCATGATCAATGAGACAATTGCAGATGTGCAATTCTGAGTTGTGTTGTGAAGGGAGAAGAGTAGGTTTCCACTGTGAAGTGTAGGTCTGCATCGGTCACTTCCCGTATCACCATATGGATCAGTGTAAAAAAAAAAAAGTCGTCATCTCTGGGCAGGGCCACCAAACATGGAGGTAATCTCCTACTTCCTTGTTATTGTTCCAATTGATGTCCAATGCAGAAGAGGCGGGAGGGAGTGCTTTACCAAAATGTGATCAGTTGATATTTTTGTTCCTTGAGCCATGAGGCTGTAGTGGTCCAGGTCATGTCTCTGACCAATTCTCATCTGAAATCTGGCCCTCTAGGAGTCATTCCCATTCATATGTATTTTTTTTAACAGGGTCAGTTACAGTTACAAGTATTTATAAAGCACCAACAAGTTCTGTAGCGCTGTACAATGGTTGAAATCGAACAACAAAAATACATACAAGTTCCACATACAGAACAGTTGGAGGGAGGACCCTGCTCTAGAGCTTAAAATCCAAGGGGAGAGGGGTGACATGTTAGGTGAGGGTATATAGCTGTAGTCTAGTAATCAGGAGCCCAGTAAAGAGCATAGGTAGTGGAGAATTTGTAGAAAACTGAAAATGTCTACTGGCGTTGAAGGCTAAACATCCTTCGTCGGTTCCCACAGTGACATGAAGGAGGCATTTTGCACCAAATCATGTGTTCTGGGTCTGTCAGTGTTTGGCAACCTACTACAGAGTTTCTGGCATAATTGAGCCGGATTATTTTTGATCGATAGGAGCAGCAAAAGGAATGTGGATAGTGAAAATGTGCATTTGGCCCTGTCCCAAACCCACAGCATAGGTCTTACAAAAGGGTGTATTACAAAAGGAGGTGTATACAAATACTTAACTTCAACATATTAGGACAATCTTCCAGGAGGTGGTTCAAGCTCTCCTCAATAATACAACAAACAATGCCACGGAAGATATACAGGGTTATTCAAAGAGATTCAAAAAGTCACCGCACGTTCGGTGACTTTTCGTTCTCTTCAATTCGGTTCCTTTTGCCGATCCCATTTCGGTGACCCTGCGGTGTATTCAGCAAGCACCACAGGGTCCCCGAATTGCAGGGAAAAGCTACCGCAAACCCGACAAAAACAAACCGCAAAACCTGGCGAATGCACGCCGAAAACCCGCAAAAACATCTGGATTAACCTGCTGAAAACCACAGAAAAACCCGAGCAGGAGCCGATCACAGGCAGCGAAGCCACCGGAAAAAGCCGAGCAAGCCGAGAAAAGCCGAGACCGCAGACAGAGTGAAGTGAATAAATTAGGAAAACAGTTTGTATGAATGTTTGAAAAGTGAAACGCTGTTTGCAAAGAAACTACTGAGCGAAAATGGCTGAAATTTGCATATGAGGTCCAGGAATGATAATAAAGAGGGCTGTTACTGAAAAAATAAGTAAACTTAAAAAAAAAAAAAAAAAATAGGACTTTTAAAAAAAAAAAATAAGAAAAATGCTTAAAATATCCTAAAAAATCTATAACTAAAGAGACTCTTAACATTGAAGCCTATGGGATTCTCCTGAATAAACTTGCCGAATTAAACCACCGAATGGCAGGGCATTAGGGGAACCTTTCACTGCTGGTTTGTGTTCTCTGAATAGCCGAAGCAGTGCTTTTTCATGGGATTCACTGCCCTTGAACAGGCTCTGAACAGGCACCGTATGTGCAGGCAATTCGCCAGGATTGGCGAATTGCCTGCTCTCTGGATAGCCGAATGGCCAAGAAAGGTAACTGAACACTGATTTTCAGCGTTCGGTTACCTTTCTCAAGCAATTCGGATCTCTTTGAATAACCCTGATACTCTTCCAGTAGGTTAATCGTACAATCTAAATTTGCAGTCGTTCAAATGACTCACGGTTTTTTCAAGAGACAAATGTCTTTAGGGATGGATGATCTCTTGAAAAAAGCGCGAGTCATTTGAACGACTGCAAATTTAGATTGTACGATTAACCTACTGGGTTTTCCCAGGCGCAGGTTTTCCCCGTTAGCGCCCCATTTTAGAGTTAGGAAAGAAATAAGGCCCAAACATGCACATACAAATGTGCTTCATGTGAGCACCAGTACTGTATAACGATGCAAATACTTATTTTAGAACGTTCGGCGTCCTCTATCCTCTAATAGCTATACATAATTGTCAAATACAAAAAAGGGGAGGAAGGAATATAAAAAATAGTGCAAAACTGTAAAATAAAAGTCCAGTATTTCTTTCTTTCATGTATTGGAAATACAATAACATGCTCCACAGCCAAAAATCTGCCTTTGGAATCACGTGTGTGTATCTTTAATATGTGAAAAAAGGAAATACTGGACTGGACCCCTTTTTTTGCGAATTATACATATCTAAAGGAGGCTGGTGGACATAACCGTTACAACGTAAGTATTTGCATTGTTGCTTTTACTGGTGTCAACATGAAGCACACTTGTATGTGCATGTACCACGATACACTGTATTTATGCCCCACATGGTTAAACGTTTTACTCTTTTTTGCATGGTTTTCTATAAAGGTGTTTTTTCCACTGTTTTGGCCCAACCCACTTTCGTAACTACGTTTGTATTCTTTATTGGCGTTATTGACCTTATTCACAATATAGTGCCTTATATTCACATTCATTCACTTAAATAATGACAACAAAAGCAAAACACAAACTTCACAATGTCAAAATAGTGTACAACAGCCTAACCATGCTCTTTTAATTCTTGTCTATGGAACGTCTTCAAGGTCAACGACAGACAGTGTTGACAATCAAGACGATGCCATTTGCCTTTACAGCAATGCTCTCACCACTGTTTGATAGAGACTTAGAAGTAAACCTCATCAGGGAACCCACAATTCCTTCTGTGCAAAGATTAACCTTTTTTGTCTTAGAGGAATTGCATTGTCATAGGGCAGCGGGATAAATAAAGGGTAAAAAAGGAAAAGAAACACCACTGAAATGACAAATTGTTAACTAGCCTCACAAGAAATATTGCACACATTAATTTCAGACGGGTCAAGGAGTATTACCGACATTCATCTCACAGTGGTCAAGATCTCGATGCATTTGCCTCTAGCTTTTATAGGAAGCTATTTTATTATATTTTTTTTTTGTTTCAAGCTCAGGAAACTAGCAGTGGAACGTGGAGCAGGATGTAAAGTGCATCTGAAAAGACTGAATATTATAAATGACATGTGGCTGATTGGGATTTATTTGTCAGGTTTAATATTAAGAATGTGGTGCTCTGAAACCACACATTAGAAGAACGGTTAAGCTACTTAGATGTTCAGGTGACATACAAGCCAGGAGACCAAAGGTCAAGAGGTTTTAAAGAGTCAGCTAAACCACAAAGTGCCTTGGCAGCAAATAGAATAGACTCGATTGGTAGGTCTTCATTGCTTAGAGAATGTGTTCCTTTTTTTCCAACCATCTGGTTGTATTTCGTAAATGCTTTAGACACATATAACTACATGGCAGATTTTAAAAATGTATGATGGAGCCTGCTTGTCTTGGATTCCAGGTACATTAAAGTAAATATGAAAGGAAGATAAATCTGTGGGAATGAAGGGAACTTTCAACAACATGCTTGTTTCCATCACTTGCAAGTCTGTATGGGTTACCAGTTGGTTTTTAAAGTCATGATAATAAAATACATCTTTTTATATTTCTCTCTGGAGGCAAACTCCAGGAGTCATAGAAATAGTGACCGGACATCCTCATCAACCTGGATATTATACTTTTCTATTTCTGTTCATTTTAAAAGTGATTCTAATATATCGGATTTATTGCAAAATTACTGACTGTTTGCATTTTTCTACATACACGTTAATTCAGAGAAAGGTGAAACTCTGGAGAACTTTTGGAGAAGTGAAAATTCTAGGTCAAAATAGCTGGTTCGGAAAGTGAGATAAATGGGAGAATTTTTCTGGTTTGGCTATTTTGACCTAGAATTTTCACTTCTCTAAAAGTTCTCCAGAGTTTCACCTTTCTCTGAATAACCCTGTATGGTTCTACCCCTTCACTGCTGAGCCATTTCACGTTTTAAAAAAACACATTTTTCTTCTTATTATTATTTTTTTTTTCTTTACTTTAAACATGGTCATGTTTGGTATCATTGGAAAGGCCATGCTCTGGCCTTTCTAATGATACCAAACATGACCCTGCTAGCTGAAAACAGTCGGGAGATATCGCGGGTTCAAACAAACCCCTATCTCCACCCCTATCTTTCCTTAGGAGTCAATAAAGACGTTCCCCACACGTCCTCAGCAGTGAAAGGGTTAATGAAATAACAAATATATAATGGGATATTCATTTAACGGGCTGGATATTTAGACATGACATTGCATACAATATCTCTAAAATTTCTGAGAATAAACACACTTTAATTTATCTTTAGCTATCCGCATTTACATCATTATTTAGATAATGGGAAAAGTGAAAATTTATGTAAAAATGTGTTTCAAGCAAATAAAAGAAACTAAAGAATAAATATCTACCCAGATAGGGTATTGATGCAGTTCCATAATATCTCGGTATGGTGTCTGTCACCAATTCTCCTCCTTGGAAGATCATGTGATCTCCTTATGCACAACTCTAAAACTCTAGACCCTCAGATGTTTCTGAACTACAACTTTCATTATTCTCTGGCCATCTATTATTTCAAAGAATCCTGGGAATTGTAGGCAAACAACATCTGGGCAGCTCGGAGTTCGAAAGGCCTAATCTAGGATATACTGTAAACCCCAATACTTTATGATGTTCGTTTGATCTCGAGGTGCATTCCTCTCCCCTGACAATACTCCTCTCATTCCTGTGTAATTCAACCCTATAGGTTCAACAACTTCCAATTCTTTTTCTAAGTGTTGTCAGTCGATTTCCCGCAGTAACCTTAATTCCATATTTATCCATAATTATATTTAATGCTCTGAACCTCAGCTTTTTTTTTTTTAATTGTCACCTGTTATCATGCATTTTTATTGTGCATTTAATGCAACTTCATTTACTCTTCTCCCTCCTCCTAGAAAATAACCGAATTCTCTTGATCTGCATGAATTGTCCATGGTCTCCTGCTCTCCACTCTACTTTATTCAAGAAAGATGCGCAAAAAAAATCTACGACTACTATGCCGGGGTCAGACAAGCGTTTTCGAGAGCAGAAGGAACATCCGTTAGAGTGAACGTTCCTTCCACTCTGACACCCGTCTGGCCACCTCGTTGAGTATAGTTACTGCGCTCAGCGCTGCAAGGCTCGATCCTCCTATGGAGGATCGGGCTTTGCAGCCCCACTGAAAGTGCATTGTAGAATTTCGACGGGGAGGCTTTCAGCATGTCCACAGCACGCTCGCTGTAGCGCATGCAGTTTGTGCGCGCGCTACAGCATGTGGCCGGCCCCGTCAAAGCGTCACACCGCTGCGACAGACACCAGGGGGCACGTCAGTAAGGGTGCACATAGTGTGCTTGTCTGACCCCGGCCTAATGTGCCAAAGAGTATTCCCCCAAGGCCCCATCCCCATTGTTATTATGGTTTTATGGTTTTTATTTTAATACACTAGTAACAAAGTATCTCCATGTAAATGGCGGGCATAAAAACAACAACATATGATTCATGTTGGGGAAGCTAGACTATTCTCTGCACTTTTGTGTTTTTTGTTTATGGAAAACATAAACCTACATGCAAGGAAAGGGACTTTGTGTTCCACTGATTTAAAAGGAACATTGCAAAAATGTAAAGGAAGTCTAGGAAATCTTATGAAAGTTGGAGAACTTGAGATGGTTCATGTAATCAGACAGTGCTGGTCTTGATCATGAAATCTTTTAAAGCAGCGCTACCTTCCAAAGGTAATTTAACATTGTTTACTTTTTAATTATTTTCAGACATTGAAATGAAAGAGCATTTCAAAGAACTCACTGACCATATGGTATAAGTGAATATAACAGGAATTAATCATTAAATTTATCTAGAACTAATGTTGAACTATTAAATTTAAGAAGGGAATTCTTTGTTTTCACTTTGTTATTTTGATACTATTTTTTCATTATAGAGTTTGCAGTAGTTGATGCTTTAAATGTCTTCATACTAGTGATTCCTCATTTAAGTAATTTAAATGATTATGTCAGGTTACACAGTGTATTCTGTTCTGTTCTGCCAATCAGTATTAGTGACTGCACGGAAATGATGCCATGTGATTTATATTACAATGAAATTATAACTTTATTATAGTGATATCTGACTTTTATTATTTGACATTTTAGTCTCAACTTTTTAATAATGCACCTAGTAAAACAACAGTTTAATTGTCTTATATGTTAGAAATTGGAAATTCTTTTTTACCTGGTAGACGTCAGGTAGGGTATGTGTAACATTTACCATCATGTAAAAGTTTTGACCCTTCGTACGCCCAGAAGTTCACCCCATCATAGAGTTACAGGATATAATGCATATTCTATGAATGGAGATAATAATCAAACATTTTACCCAACATTCATAACATAATGTAATACAATACTAATATAAGCTATTAGAGATTATAATTTAACCCATAACTTGCTGACTCACATGACTTTTTCTGATACTTTCTAAAAGTTTTAAATCCACATACAGAAAAGCTCTGCTAAACAGGAAAAAGCCTGAGTATCACTTTTGATACACTTTATTATAATATTCCAGTTGTTGACTACATTGCAGATGGAAATATGAGAATTATTAATGCTCTTTAAATACTAAGGGCCCTGCTCCAGCCAAGCCATTAACGAGTTATCTGTTTAGTACAACAACACCACTGTTTAAAGCTAATGGTTCCAAAGATATTCCAGATAAGACGCAAACCCCTTTTTTTGTAACATTAGTTGATCCGTATTTACTAATTTAGTAACAGAGAACTTTACAGTATTTCGGGAGGCTGACGAAGGACAATTCAATATTTTCCAAATTTTCACTCAATGTAAAGTTGATATATACAATTCCAGAATCTTTGTTTAAGCATTGTCTTGCATTGCACAATTGTTGACCAGTATTTTGTTTCCCAATCCAAGTGGGTAAATAACACAGTCTATTACTTCATTGGACAGCCTTTTGCTTTGGTTGCGGCACAACAATGCCATGCCATGTAAATCAATGTCACAACATTTATTTCTGTCCAGAGTTGCATTAATTTGTGGCCAAGATCTTGTATTGATGATGGTAGAGTCAGACGCTGCGTAAACTCTTTCTCAGCACATCCTGAAGATTCTCAATGGGGTTAAGGTCTGGACTCTGTGGAGGCCCATCACGGATCCCCCTTGGGTCTATTAAACTGGTCCCTGTACACAGTATACTATCTATCCCTCCGATCCTTGAATGGTCGGTAATGCTAACTATCTTCAGGGAACAGATCGTGAAGCACCCAGCAAGGGTTAACAGACACCAGGATAGGAGGACACACTAATTCGAGGTAGCAGAGGTCTTATCACCCTTAGAAATGGTCAGCCATATGCCAAGAGTAATACTTAGAGCAGGGTTGTCAGGAATAACTGGATCGGTACACAAAGCAGGGTTGTCAGGAATAGCCAGGTCGGTACACAGAGCAGGTTCATAATCAATAGCCGAGGTCATACACAGAAAGGGTTCTTTAAAGATAGCTAGAGTCATACACTTGAATAGACTAAGCAGAAAGCACTGAGGGAATCAAAACCACGTCAGGGCAATGAGTCTGCCTGAGCAGACTGACTTTAAACTCAACGGCGTCACGTCATCATGCCAAGCCCCACCCCTCGGCCACCCCCGTGACCGCCGCGAGCATGTACATCACTCAGTGCCTGGCCAGCAAGCAGCGAGGATGGCGCTAACGGGCGCCGGGTCAAATCCCAGGCATTGGACGTGAAAAGGCCATTTCATGTGTGAAAATGATGTCTCGTGCTCCCTGAAGCAATCTTGAAAATTTGAGCCCAATGAATCCTGGCATTATCATCTTGGAATATTCTCGCGCCATCAGGAAATCAGTGTCATTCCAAAAAAATCCATTGATGGAAAAACCTGGTTTTACCATTCTATATATTCAGGGAGTCAGCTAAGGTCATTTTTGCCAGCTGAAACATTTTAGTTACTGCAATAATTAGCAAATAGAAGGCTCTAACCTACTTGCTTTGTTAAGTCAACATGGTCAGGTAGTGTATAACCCTATATGCAGTACAGCTTTCCACTTGACAACCCACTCCCATATACTTCACTTCGATCCTCTGGCAGCCAAAAAATATGAACTTGAAAAATAGGTCAGTCACTCACTGGACTTTAATGCAGAGCTGTTTTACGTCTTGAATTAGTGACATGTTTTAAAAGGCAAACAAATTAAAAAAATTTCAGTCCCTTCATTTCGATGAAAATCCCATGAGGGGACTGAAATGTCCCCTTGTGTTTTCATAATGTTCCTCCAACTCTGAGGATTGGTTTTTCCATCAGAATAGTGCTCTATTCCACAAAGACAGGTGCGGATGGAGGACAATCAGACCATTTCCTGGCCAGTCCAATCTCCAGGCCAGGACCCAATGGAAAACTCTGGAATGGGATCAAGAAGATGGATGTTCACAGGTCATCAGACAAAGCCAAGCTGCTGGAATGTTTGTTCCTGGAGTGAGATAAAGTCGCCCAACAGCAATGTAGAAGACTGATGTAGAGCATGCCAAAAGCTGTGACAGAAAATCAGGGATAGTCCACCAAATATTGATTTCTAAACACTATCCAGTGAAAACATTAGTATTGTGTTGTTTAGACATTACTATGAACTTGTTTTCTGTGTGTTATTTGAGGTCTAAAAACATTGCATCCTTTTTTATCTTTCTGACGAGTTGTCGCTTTCTGCAAATAAGTGCTCAAAAGGACAAATATATTTATGTTGAACGCAAAACAAAAAAACTGCTTGAGATGAGTTTGGCAAAACGTTTCCTGTCATGATCGAAGATGGGAAGTCTGCTAACTTCAAAGCGATTGTCACCAAAGATAAAGCTACAATGACAAAAGATGATTTTCAGGGGTGTTTTGAGTAGTGAGTACAAAGCTTGAAAAAATGCACGGAGACTGGCGGTGATTATGATAAGAAATGCTGAATAAGCAAGCTTTCATTGAATTTTTTTTGAGATAGCATCATTATTTCATTGATTTTAACCTTAGTTTTGAGAGAGAGAGACTGTGCTTGCTTTTCTTTTTACATTTCCATCACTATTCTACTGAATATTTGCGAACCTGCGTGAATCACTTTTGATATGTTTTAGTTTTAGCCCCTCATCATTTTTTCGAGCCCCTGTCGGACTTTGCTGAAGTTATTTCTCATATTAAAATGAAAAAAAATATGTATATTAAAAAAAAATCAACCATTGTTATTGTTGCACATCATAATGTCTGCATCTGGATCCTTTTTACTGGTTTCTATATATTGCCAAGTGAAAATGATAAACAAAACTATGTTGTGATAAATCAAAACAGAATTTCAGCTGAATGTTACCAATGAAAGAAATTAGAAATGACTGCTCTTGGGGCAAAAGGAATACATTAAACAGAAAGCAGCTATGAGATGGATACCTGAAAAAAACTTCTAGTTATAAGGAGGAAAAAAAACATCATATTTACTCTCTTCCAACAACAACATTGATTGTTTTTAGATTATTTCAGGATATTAGACATGACTGGTGGATTGATGGCGCAACAGTTATTGGGGAGTAGAAATTAAAAACATTAAAATGGGATTTCTTTTAGAGTAAAGAAAGTAAGACCCCCGTAGCATTGTAGAGCATCTTTAATATACGTAATACAAAAAGAACAAAAAAATATAGAATACATCACAAGATACCTGAATAACAATCACATTCCATAGAAACATTGTTAATTGTTTATATTAATGCACACCTACACAATATTCACTAATTGTTTACTTGGTAAAGGTGTTTTGTTTAACAGGAATCTATTTCTCAAATTTTTTATATAAAGCGTAAGGCGTACAATAATGCAGAAAAATAGTGTAGCGCTGTGTTAGTCTGGCTCTATGGACTGAGTTGTTGTGGCCACTAGAGGGAGACAGAGCTTAGACATGTCAAGGACTATGCTGGACCAAAAGACTCTATCTCCCAGAAACCTTTGCGAAAAGGACAGGAAGTGGGCGTGCTGGCGCCAGGAAAGACATCAGGAGCCTCGTGCAGGGCATGGACAGAGCGAGCAGAGCAGCTGAACGAGTGAGACGCATGCAGTACATTGTCCGGGATCACAACCAGGTCGGAGCGTGGACCAAGGCGTATCCAGTGCTGGAGTGTTCGCCGGATGGGTGAGAGGCCTCAAGGCCTGCGGTTCCGAGAAAGCGCGCACTTGGTTGATTGCTTCAATCCACAGGACCCCAACGTTGACTAGTCGAAGATATTTTTGTTCATTCACTGGCCAGTTGAATCTAGTACCCGGGTACCGTAAGACACCAATTTATGAGCCTTTTTGAGCAGGACTTAAACTCACGAACTGAGGGGCATTAACCGTTTCTTTTCCGCCACGTGTTTTTACCGCGTTGCGCATTACGTAATTTATCCCTGCTTAATCGATTTACGTTTCAAAGTATATGTGTATTTAATGCCACTTTATTGCTTCAGTAAAGTACAAAATCTAGAAAATCCACAACAGTGTGCTGGTGTATAGTAATTCTTAGTGCGGTGAGACTATCCTGGGTTTATTCAGCGGCTCCTCCGGGGGTGAGCGCTACACTAATCATGAAAAATATTGCTTTTTCTATTCCTGTTTCATATTTTTTTAAATAAACAGTGTAGGCAAAAATAGGTCATCTAGAAATTACACACAATTGTATCACCAGTTTCCTCTATTATTGCCAACTGTGATTGACAGAGAATTGTCATCGTCTTCTATTTTTAATGACCATTTTAGATAATATATATACATAAACAATATAATGCAGTGTAGACATTTTGGTAATTTGTAATACTTCGTAAATTAATAAATCCCTTTTTTCAATGGATCGCTAGACTTACCCTGAATGTATGGAAGTGACCATTTTTAATTCCTCCTCATTCAGAAGCTCCACTTATCCAACCAAGACTTGGAGGCAGTAGAAAGTGCTTAACAGGTACTAACCCTGATATCATATCAAGTACCTGATATGAAATATAAGCACAGAGCATGTCAAACGTGGGCTGTGAGGTATTTTTACACCCTCAAATTATGCCTTGTCTTGGCTAAGAGAGCTGTTGCATATGACCAAAAAGAACTTAAAGATGGCCGCTACCTCCAAGCGAAGAAAAGTCAAGAGATGCAACGACAAGAGATTTTTATATATGCACTTCCTTGTTTTACTCTTCTCATAGTTTCCAATTGCCTCACATTTGCGAGGGCAGTGCTACGTTTTGGACTCCCAGGGCCCTACTACATTGGAACCACTAGCAATAACAAGAATAACAAGTGGCCATTAATTATAACGGGTTGCACTCATTAATGTTAACAGTTCCCAGGCTATTCCAGCCAAGCCAGTTCTCTTGCAGTTCAGCTGTTACTGCGATCTACTATACATTAACACTTCCTATACTTGTGTAACCCCTTCAAGACCAAGCGATTTTTGTTGAATTTTTTTTATCATAACAGTTATTTGAAACATGGGATGCGAAGTTAGTAATTAAATATTGGGTAAATACATACAGAAAAAACAGCGTTGTGCCTATATTCACCAGAGCGGCTGCAACAACCAAGAGTAACAACCCAGTTCATGCATAAAATATAACAGGAAACAAAAGGTGTCATCTGCGCTCGTTTCTATATAGTTCCATGTGCAACAAAACACGAGAGGTTTTAGTTTGCTTGAATGGCCATTGAAGCGTAAGCTCACTCGCCCCATCAAGGCACCTCTTTGTAGAGTGAGTCCCTAACAATTACCAAAAGCTGCTCCTCTGAGTAACCAGAGAATAACAAACAATTCCTTGTTTTTGCTTCTTGTAGTCAGTGAAAAAAAAATTACTGTCTGTAAAATACTGGTACTAACTTACTTTGTTTCAGCATACTGTACTTCTTCTAAAACCTATACTCACATTCTGGTCCAACAGTGTAAAGAAGAGTGCCTCCTCAACACTTAATGGGTCACGCCAAATGTCAGCACGTGCTGCTTTGTGTTATTGGCTCATCCAGAAGAGGTGCTCTAATTTGTCCCAGGACATGTCCCGCATTCTGATATCTGCCCAACGGTTCAGTGTGTATCTTCAATAGTAAATATTTATTTCACAGTGGTTAATGATACATGTCACTTAATAAGATCCCTAATTAATTAGCTACTAAGGCTTGATTGAAGATTTTCATTAGTAGTAAGTATTTTGGGATCAAGCAGAGTGACTTCAGCTGTGGAAATCACTAGTGAAAGGAGTTGCCTGAAAATGGGTGGCCAGAGCAGTGGAAACAGTTGGTGGCCGAGAATGAGTTGCGCAAACCACTGGCAAGCAGAGCTGTGCAAGCCATAGGTGGGCAGGCCTTTGAAGGACACCACCAGAGGGCACTGCAGGAGCCATTGGTAGCGATGGATTGGAAGCCACTGGTGAGCAGAGCTGTTAAATCCATTGATCGGTGGTTCTCTGGAAATCATTAGTGGGTGGAGCATTAAAAATCATTGTTAGGTAGAGCTGTGGAATCCATTAGTGGGCAGAGTTCCAGAAACCACTGGTGTAAGGGGTAAACACAGACATGCTTATTGGCTTCTCTGCTGTAAAGAGTCCCTTGATATTGTTTTCAAATATTGGCAACTCTGTGTGCCTTACAAAGTATTAATCATATAGACCTTAATACCTGCATTTACCTTACTCCACTCTGACCATCATTCCGTATTTTTTGAAAACAAGAAAGATTGGTAACATTTTACATATATTTACTGAGATGATATTTTTTTTTTCTTTTTGTTTGTTTGATTCTTTTGGTTTCTTTTTTTGTACTTAGAAAACATATGGGTTAAAATCATGAAAAAGGGAAGCACAATAAAGGAGTGATTGTGCCCCCAATAAATGTGACACATGGGATGTGTGTGATTTATCCCCAAATTATATTCTCTGGGAACACACTCTCATTGCTGTATACTTAAATGAATGCAGTGGTTGAAAGATACAGTAGTTTCAGTACGTTAACTTACACCGAGCAAGATGCCGAGGCACAACGTGTTGAAACTAATGTATTTATATATTAAGCTGTACAGACATCACATGTGGTTTCCATTCATCTTAATTCAACTCTTAGGAATGTCATCTGTGAGGTTATATTTACATTTTCTTACATTGGAAATGTTTGCTTTCCTTTTAAGGTTTACCAAATGTCAAAACAATTTAAAATGTAAATACATTCACAAGGTTAGAGAGCTTGTGTATTATGAGAGTCCTTAGAGAGAAGGCAATCCAAAATAAAATTAGATTTAATGCAGATTATTTCGTAAACATTTAGTAAACCGCCTCTAACGGAACTACTTTGAGAGCAAGAATGTGCGTTTCTATATAAACTTAACGCAACATATCTTTAAAGCATGCTAGCTGTATGATGTCATTGTGGCGTTATTAGTTTTGTGTGCATTAGCGCTGTATGTTTTTACTTTATTTTTGTGCTTAGCATTTAGGCAGTTGAGCAGTATAAAACTGTTTTAAATACTTTCCCACTGCTGCTAAATAAAACATAAGATAGATTTATATCCCTAAATATTATATATATATATACAACCTTGAAAATGGCTCAAGGGAGAGCCAAAACGTTTGTTTCACTTTTAATGACATAAAATAAAAGTTAATTTTTTTATTTTTAACGAGTGCAGCCAATTTTTGTTCTTTTATATATATACTATATATATGTTACGGGTAAAGCATGGACTGCGGTTAATCCTAGGATTACCAGGTTAATCCTAGCATTACCCAGGCCTCATTAGCAAAAGTCCGAAGTGAAATTAAATTCCGGACTTTACCCGGGTAATCTGCAAAGTATCCAGAGGCCTCTAGATACCCCGGTTTCCCGCACCGTTTCAACCGGGTAATTCGCACATTACCCAAGCATTGCTGGATAAAGTGTGATGTGTGACGAAACATCCAGACTTCATCCGGGTAATCTGCAAAGTATCCAAACGCCTCTGGGTACTCAGTCTTTCTCGGGTTTTCAGCAGGTTACAGGTGACTGAATCCCAAGGAAAACTCGATTTACGAATACAAAGGTGTTATATGAAGAGTAACCTGACGGTTGTTATGTATTATAAACGATATATTGGCACACATGACACGTAATAGAGATCACGTAACTTTTTCACATTCACATGAGAAACATATCCCGTCGCTCTGTATATTCGTTCTATCCTCAATACATTTTAAATGTTTGTCATTTGCCATTTTCGTTGATAATATACATACTGTAGATAATAACAAAAAATTGACCGTTACCCAAGCGGGGTTGGATGCTCTGCAGATTACCCAGGTGAAGCTGTGGATAGTCCTCAGATTACCCGGGTGAAGCTTCAGACTTGCACATTATCCGGGTGAAGTGCGGATTTTTCATCTCTTCCAGACTGTTACCCAAGGGCAGTTGGTTAGTCCTAAAATTACCCGGGTAAAGTCCGGAATTTTCATTTTTTTGCAGCTTTACCCAGCGGTTTTGGGTAATGTCAGGATTAACCGGGTAATCCTAGGATTGACCGCACTTCGGGCTTTACCCTAACATATATATATATATGTGTGTGTGTGTGTTTGTATACATTGGACTTTTAAATTCTCTTTTTAACTTTTAAGAGACTTTTAAATTTTTTGGATGAATGGACAGCTTTTTGAGGTTTTTCACTGAGTGCTATACAATGTTTCTATACACTATTGCTTTGTATTTTCATTTCTGGCCTAATATGATATACAAAAACACCTATATACACACCTGCTTACACACAGATACACACACTTATGCACTCACATACATACACACCACTATATAAACAAATGCCCATATGCACACATGTCTACAAACAGAAATGCAAATTTGTTCACATACATACACTTACTTACAGAAACACATATATGCACAGAAATACACTCAAACAGAATTTTGTCGTCGAGTCAGGTAATTGCTAATATATTCAATATTATCCAATAATTATTATTATTTATTTGTTAGATTTAATAAAGTAATATACTAGTAACACTTCATGTTTTGAGCTGTAAATAATCAGGAAAAGAGGAAAATAATAGAGACTTATCACTTTATTTTCTTTACTTGCTGGTAGTCAAAGTGGAATTGAACTTGTCACTGTATTGGAGTAAAACCCTTGATATTTACAGATGGAGGCTGTTTTTAGGCCGGGGTCAGATGAACACACTTCAGAGTGGAAGGAACATCCATGAGAGTGGACGTTCCTTCCACTCGACGCCCATCTGGCCACCTCGCTGACCGCAGTCAGTGTGCTCAGCGCTGCAAAGCGTGATCCTCCTATGGAGGATCGCGCTTTGCAGCCCCATCGACGCGTGTCTACTGTTTCAACGGGGAGGCTTTTTGGACGGACACTTGTGGCGCACGCATTTTGTGCGCATGCGCGCACAAGCGTGTGACCCGCCCCGTTGCAGCGTCACAACGCTGCGATGGACGCCGGTAGGCACGTCAGTACAGGCGCACCTAGTGCACTTGTCTGACACAGACCTAAGTGGGATGCTGCCTCAATGCTAAACAGGTTATATTTTCACATTGACTGATCAGCAGCCGAGCAAAGCACTCGGACATTCCTGCAGGTTACTGTAAATTAAGGACTCCTTTGCATAGCGGCTGGTAATTTGTGGCTACTAGGAGAGCAATGAGTTATTTCTAAACAGCCCATTCTTCAAGGTTTGAGACTGTATTCGAATATGAATATCGGTTCCTAAACCCTAGTGGTAAGTGATATTAATTTTGCAAAAATACCTTAAGCTCACAAATTTTTTGTTGTTTATTTTTTATTCTGTCATATTCCTTTTCCTTATGTCTACGTATGCTTTAGATGGTCATTTCCTTTGTGTTTCCATGGGTGACATGCTCTGGCCCTGCGTGGCCACTTGCTTAGTGCTTAATTTCTTGTTTTTCATTGTTTTATTGCTGTATAGCTGTATTGATGACTTATCATGGCCCTGTGTGGCCATTTCCCACTGATGGCTTATTGTAGACTATGCAAAAATCCTCAAAATAATTTATTATTTATATTATAATTATTTTAATTAAATATATTTTAATAAAATACTGCATTTTGCTATAAATTTAGTTTAATAAATAATAAGTTAAATATAATTGTTTTTGAGTTTTATTGCTGTGGAGCTCTGTGATATGCTCATACACACTGTACAATACTGTGAGTTTTATTGCTGTGGAGCTTTGTGATACGCTTATACACACTGCAAATTAATGTGAGTTTTATTGCTGTGGAGCTCTGTGATACAGTATTTTGCGGTGTAGCACTAAGGTAGACTATCTTATAAACCTGAAAAGCCAACGGCAGCTTCCTTCTGTGCCGCGATGCAGCCTTAGATACAATAAGTATTTAGAATTTGCCCACATTGTGTTTTATGATGACAAATATGACTATGTATAAAACACTGAAATATAGCAAAAGTAGCAGGAGCCTCAAGCAGAGAATGGTGCTGGTAAAGTTTATTGGAGGCGAAAGCAACCCCACAGGTATTGACGTTTCAGCCAAAGGGCCTTAATCATACATCGTGATTAAGGCCCTTTGGCTGAAATGTCACTACCTGTGGGGTTGCTTTCCCCTCCAATAAACTTTACCAGCACCATTTTCTGCTTGAGACTCCTGCTACATTTGCTATATTTCAGTTGTTTGGGGCTGCGGTGCCCTTTCTCCTGGTGGTGACCTCACAGGGTGGGTAGGCCACTGGGTCCCACCTATGGTTGGAGGAGGCACTTGTGATTTATGTATAAAACGCCACTGACTTTGCTCGCAGCATGGGAAATGAGAAGGTGAGTAACGGCAGTGGTATTGCTCATTTTATACGGGACAAATGGACAATGCCATTGCTTAGGACCGAACAATAAATAGAAAGACTTTTTGCTGTAAATGAAAAGAATAAACAGTTTAATTTAAAAAAAACGTTTTTGAAATTTTGTATGCGGCATCCATGGGATATGAAAACTTGTCCATTGGCCCTCGAATATTTGAGTTTGAGACCCCTGCTCTAGGGCTTATCTAGGGCTGGTGTAAATTTTTGTCCTTAGCCGCTCCCTGTCATCAAGTCAGTCAGAATCCAGCACTAGATGGTTATGGGACCTGACTCTCTACTTGCAGCTGAGAGTTTCTTCCAGCATAAGGAGACCCAGGTTTAAATAGGTAAAGAGCAGACAAGGGCCTACTCTAGTCTGGAGTCCAAATTTTTTAAAAAACAGATTACTGCACAGCAGTCACACAGTATTTGTTCTTCACACTGGAGCAGTGTATAAATCCAAAAATATTCCACAATTTCTCTAACCGTATGCAATGAATTCTTCACATCGTTTCAATTTTACTCTTTGCTTCAAAATGCAAAAATAAACACAATCAAGTATAATTCAACTCAAAATCACTAAATCTATGGAAAAACTATTAATAACAGTAATCTTTTGATCAACCACAAATTGATACGTGGAGACTTATTTACCCATGACCATACACAATGAATAACTATTAAATAGTGTTTAATATCTTTTGCCACCAGTTTTTAATTTTTTAAACTTCTATTGGTTCTAAAACAATTTTTTTTTAAAAAAAAATTCCACTTCAATAGTAGTAGTTATAAACAATATAAGAACTGGTGTGAAATACATTAGTTTAAACTGTTATTCTCACCAGTTTGTAGCCAAAGTTTTTGGCACTAAACAG
This sequence comes from Leptobrachium leishanense, assembly GCA_009667805.1. Lineage (NCBI taxonomy): Eukaryota > Metazoa > Chordata > Amphibia > Anura > Megophryidae > Leptobrachium > Leptobrachium leishanense. The sequence continues at coordinate 114,366,311 of CM019066.1, forward strand.
AAAGTTATGTGAAATAGAAGCTGAATTGCAAATGTTTTTTACAATGGACTAATTGGATGAACCTCCATCCTCCTGTAGGATCTCCCTGACTTGGCTATATTGGCCTAGTACATTGCGTCTTGGTTGTCAATTGGCCACAAATCACAATTCAGTGAACTCCCGTAATTAAATTCAAACAAAATCAGCCACAATCCAATCCTGATTAATAAAGCTACATTAAATATATGCAATTCAATAGACAATCTCTCGTATGTACAACCTCTGACCTTTAACGACTGTTTCTCTGACCTCTAACCTGTCAATAAATATAAATAAGAATAAGGGATTCTCCATACACTAAATACTCTGGTTTCATTTTGTGCGAGTGCATAGCAACGAGGCTACCATGACCTTTTATTATTTTTTTTATTATTATTATTATTTTTTACTACCCTCCATTAATTGGATGTGAGTTTAACTATACAATCGCTAAGAATATTAAAGATTTTTGTCATTTTATGGCCTGTATTGCTCTGAAATATATGGAGAATAAATACTTAATTTTATAGAATGACTCTAAAGATTGAAAACTAATGTCTACAATGTTTATAAGATCCAATAATTAGCAATAGATCCAATAATTAGCAATAGATCCAATAATTAGCAATAGCAATATATTTATTAGATCAGGGGGAACAGTTATTAAAGGACACATGGTGTACAGTTCCAGTTGTCTGATGTTAATAAAGAATAACGACTGGGCATTTACATTCTATACATCCTATACAGCATAAAAATGCCGGGTGAATGTGGATAGACCGCCATTGTTGCAGCTGCAGCACCCAGTGTTCTACTTTAGGATGAAAGAACTATCAGACTGTGGAGGAAGCACAGTGTATAGAGTGTGTAGTTGTTTAATGGTATGGTATTTGAGATGGGGATATGGGTGATTTATTTTATTATTGCAGGGATTTTATAGAGGGAAAAGGATTAGGAAAATTTATAAAATCTATAAACCATTAAAGTGTAATTCCAGTGTTTTTTAAAGTAAACCTTAATAAATCCAAGGCCTTGTTCCGCTTGGCCGGCTTTAAAGAACCTCAAACACGTAAATTCAGCCACAACATTATGGGCCTGATTCCAACCGAGCCATTATAAATAACTTGGCTTGCTGCTCAGAGTTAGTGACTGCTTACTGTACATTAACAGTTTCTATACTTTGTATAGGAGCCGTTAATACCGGCTCGAAGCAAGAAAGCAAGCTATTCCAATGTACCTCACTGTTTGCGTCTCAAGACCACAGAGTGTTTAGTTTAGTGTTTCAAAGTGGTCAGGATGTGAAGAGCGCCTCCTTCTCCTCCTCCCAGATGCAAATGCTGGTTGAAATGAAGGAGTTTCCTCCACTCCACCTAAAATCACCAGCAGCAAGGATTTTGAATTTGCCAGATTGTTCCCTAGTGATATCAGTATGCAGACAGCATGCTCGCGTCACAGTATCTGACACTGCCAGATGTAGCGAGTGGTTTCAGTGAGGCAGTGATCCATCGTTTTGCGCAGGCGGTATGGAACTTGCATATGTAAAGTTCCAAGTCCATAGTAGTGCACACTCTCTGGTTCCTCTGGCTCGGGTTTTTCCGGCGTTTTCGGCGGGGTTAATCCAGATGTTTTTGCGGGTTTTCGGTGTGCATTCGCTGGGTTTTGCTGTGAGTTTTCGTCGGTTTTTGTGGCAGCTTTTCTCTGCAATTCGGGGACCCTGTGGTGCTTGCTGAATACACCGCAGGGTCGCCGTAATGGGATCGCCGAATCAAGTCGAATTGAAGAGAACGAAAAGTCACCGAACGTGCGGTGACTTTTCGATTCTCTTTGAATAACCCTGCAGGAGAACTGGCAGGAGAAGAGAACAATCTAGACCAAATAGCCAATGTGGAAAGTGAGATAAATGGGAGAATTTTTCTGGTTTAGCTATATTGACCTAGAATTTTCACTTCTCCAGTCATTCTCCCGAGTTTCACCTTTCTTTGAATAAACCTGTATGTGTGGCTGCTTCCCCCTGCCGTTCTTTGAGTCACGTGTGGTGCGGCACGGATTTAAGAGTTTGTGGCTCCTTTACACCATCTCAATTAAGAGACAGCCACTATAATACATCTAGGGCTACAGTATATTACAATCTTCGTGCAAAAACCCTTGCGCAAAGCGTGAATTTTTGCACCAAGCGTTAAACGTTTGGACGTGCAAATCACCACTGGAATTACAATCTTCACGCGTCTTTTCATCCGGCGATCAATAACGCGCGCAAACAGGACGCGCCCAAATGCTCGTGCAGTACCATCTCACGCAAAAATCTGTGTGCACACTGTTTTTTCTCGCGATTCAGCCAATCAGAATTAAGAACCACAATTATCTCCCTATAAATTTTGCACCTGCCAAAATCAATCTGCGCATATATGCTGCAGCAATAATACATGCACACACAACTTCTCCATTTTATTGGTTTGGTATGAGTTGAACGAGCAACTATACTTTGCTGCATTATTTTTTATGGGCTGGTGTATTTGGGTTCGGCCAGGTTGTTCAGATTTTCCATTAACACCAGCTTTTAGAAGTTGCTAAAATTATGCGCGCAAAGGCTATGCGGTAATTACCGCCAAATAGATTGTAATACCTTCCTCGTACCGGTGCACATTCGCATTTGTGCTCACAATGTTAAGTATAGGACGCGCAAAGTACAGTAAGCTCGTGCAGGGTTCACGCAGGTTCACCTGCAGTAGACGGTTGCGTGCGGTTGTTGCGCTGACTATGTAATACGGGATTTGGCGCAAATGGTTTTACCCCTCGCATTAATGTTTTTTTGCGCCGGTGCAAACGTTTGAGTGACGATTGTAATTTGTCCCCTAGACTTCTAATCCTGTGTTTTTCGTGTAAAGGTGCATATTAGAGGATTGTCGTATACGCTTTGTAGTACAAGGTTATGTTTAGTTGTTAATTGGTAAGAGAAGTAGATGAAATGAAGTTGATGGTGATACAGGTTTTCTCTCCATCAATTTATTGTTCTTTTTACCCTAAGTGTTAATTGTCCATAAATATTACACCCTTCATATTTCTGGAAAGCTGTGACAGAGCTGTGTGCACCCCATAAAGCTATGCATAGTTGGGGTTTATTACATTTTCTTTACTGGAAAACAGCAAGTTGGAAGTAGAAGTGCATGTGCTGTTTTTATGTCTGCATTGAAATATGCATCTAGGGTCACACAGAAACTCATGATGCTTTATTTTGTGTGATGTCCTATAAAATGAATTCTTGCCCCTCAGACACCTGGAGAGTAGCTATGCTCAAGCGATAGAAGACCAGAAAATCCAATAATGAATCATAACAGCTGTTTTATTGGACTTCACTTCGAATAACATGGAGCCTAATGTCACTGACCTTCAAAGAATGGAAACAGGTCCCAAGTGAAACCAAATAAACTTCAGATAGAAGAAAACCTGCACAGATGAATAGAGACAAATGTCGTGTAACATTTGAAGCGTGTTTAGTCACTGCCTAGACAGAGTTGGCAAAGGTTCTTAAGGACAGAAGTGCTGCTTCCAGTTTAAGACCAATAGTTTAAGATACTTTGTTTTTTTGTCTTTTCATTCTTCAAGTGTACCTAGTTTCCTCATACAGTGTTGATGTATACTGCCTGGCAAAAAAGTCACCACCCAGATTTATCTTAGCAAACAGTGCAGTGATTAATGTCATCTGCCAAAAAATCAGGTCAGCTGACACTCGGAATATACTGAATTTCCATCAATTAAGTTTTCTTCCCTAATGGTACAGCGGGCATATTCCAAGGTGATAATGCTAGGATTCATGGGGCTCAAATTGTGCAAGAGTGGTTCAGGGAGCATGAGCTATCATTTTAACTCATGGATTGGCCACCACAGAGTCCAGATGTTAACCCCATTGAGAATATTTGGGCTGTGCTGGAGAAGACTTTACGCAGCGCTCCTACTCTCCCATCATCAATACAAGACCTTGGTGACAAACTAATGCAACTTTGGACAGAAATAACAGTCAAATATCTCCTATTAAAATATTTATTTATTGTCAAACATAGATATTGGTTTATTTTACAGATTAAAATAATCACAACCTTATTTATATTTATCTTTCCCATACTTTCAACTAATAAGTCAAGCATTTTCAAGATTTGCGAATAGAAGATTCAGTTCTTTTAGTTAAAATATCAACATTTTTCACCTACCTGTACAATCACAATAATTATGGCTCCCCCGACCACCAACACCTTGGAGACCTTTTGTCTGACGATGTCCTTTACAATCTGGAATTATTAAAACTGCAGGTTCCAATGGACACACTCGGATTAAAATACTGGAGTAGGATACTTTTCCTTACTCTTGGAGTATTCTCTGTGATCAAAGTCATAATGTTTCCTATGTTTCTTCTCTCCCCAAGTAAATATGTATAAGAATGTTATGAGATGGAACTTCCCTCTATTTAGGCTTTGCAAAACATTTCTGCAAGTTTCCAGTAGAAACTTTTATAGTTATCGAAGCTGCACTCTCATCAGCATGTATTTCAAATATAAGCAAAATAGCTTCCGAAAATGGTAACAGAATGTGAAAATTATGCCTGTATTTGATCATAATGGCTACATAGAGACCGTACAGTAACACCACAAAATATGCACAATACTGTCAGGGGTCAGCCAACCCAGAAGGGCGAGGGGCACAAGCCCAAGGGTGCAGTGACACGCTGGAGGCAATAATATGGCAAATAATGTGGTTTATTGAGGGAAACAATACAGAAGAGGGGCACGACTAGAAGAAGGCTGACAAACAGATACAAGGGGAGCTGAGAGACAGGACAGAAAGGGGTTAACTGGAGACAGGTGGACTGGACAGGGTGCAGGACCAAAAGAATCCAGAAAATACCTAAAGTAATCCTAAAATATCAATAAATAAAAAGTTTTTTTGCTGCAGATTAAAAAAATAAACGGTTGAATAAAAAATAAATAAAAACGTAAATATTTTTTCCCTTGAATCCTATGGGCTTCGGGCATGGAGGTTTTCCTATACAATCTATCTTTTCACGTTTTCCCCTGCACACGGCGGTTATGCTATACAATGTATCTCTTTTAGGGCTGGTACTGATTAAAATTTTCTTGTTCGATTAATCCAAAAAAAATTTTAACCTCCCTGACGGTATTCCCGAGTGTGGCTCGGTGTTAACTTTTTGTACCGAAAGCTGTATCCCCGACCTACACTCGGGTTGGATACTTACATTTCCTGCGCTCCCTCACTGATCCCCGCAGTCTCCTCCAGCCGCTCGCAACGTCACACTGTCTGGTTCTCTTCTCGCGAGAAGTGAACCAGGAAGTGTGACATCACGATCAGCTACAGTGTGCCTGCGGGGACAGCGAGGGAGCGCAGGACATGTAAGTATCGGCCCGAGTGTGGCTCGGGGGTTACCGATTTCAGTATTGAAAGTTAACCCCTGAGCCACACTCATACCGCTAGGGGGCCAGAATAAATTGGACTGATTCTGACATATAAAATATGTCAGGATCGTACCGCCAGGGAGGTTAATCGATTAATTTTGATTAATTATAACGCACATACAGATCCAACTACTTTTAGCTGATCTGCTTGCATTGCAACTCTGCATTAGTCTGGGCCCTGGGTCTTGGGTCTGGGGTCTGGGGTCTGGTCTTGGGTCTGGTCCCTGGCCCTTGGGCCCTGGGTCTGGGCCTTGGGTCTTGGGATCTGGGGTCTGGGTCTTGGGTCTGGGCCCTGGCCATTGGGTCCTGGGTCTTGGGGTTTGGGCCCTGGGTGTTGTCTGGGGCCTGGTTTGTGCCTGAGGTCTGGTGTGTGCCTGGGGTCTGGGCCCTGCTGAGGTTTGGCTGGGTCTGAGGCTGGACTGAGGCAGGCAGCACTATACTCACCGCTCCTCAGCTACCTTCTCATCTGCCGTCTTCCTCCTGCGCCAGTCGCTGTGTGTGACGTGTGCATCACACTCGTTGCACATGTGACTGGAGGGCAGCGCCAAAGCAGCATGCTAAACAACTACGGCTGTTGTCAGTATTGACGTGCCTCCCGGCATCCAATGCTGTGACGGGACCAGCCACACGCTGTTGCGCGTGCATGAATTGCTCATGCAACAGTGGCCATGCTACGGCCGTGCAGCAAGCCTCCCTGTCGAAGCGCTACGATGTGCGTTTGACGGGGGTCCATAGGAGGTTCGAGCCTTGCAGCGCTGAACGCACTAACTGCGCTCAGCGAGGTGGCCACACGGGCGTCAGAGTGGAAGGAACGTCCACACTCACAGACGTTCCTTCCACTCTTAAAAAGGCTTGTCTGACCCTGGCCTAAAGGAACTGCCTTTCCAGGAATTTCTGCTCAACTTGATTCCTGACTTAAATAAACTTTTTCTACAGTGAGGATGGGGGGGGGATCCTAAAAAGTTTGTTTGCAGTAATGACAAAAGTAGATATCAATGAGAAATGTATTTCTCCCTGGTGAGAACATCAACCCTGCACCAAAAGAAATGTGAATGTAGTATATTCTGAATGTCTTCCATCCATGTTTTAATGCAAAAAATTTGTACATTATATTATTATGATTATTGTATGTTCACTATATTGCCAAAGGTATTTGCTCACCCATCCAAATAATCAGAATCAGGTGTTCCAATCACTTCCATGGCCACAGGTATATAAAATCAAGCACCTAGGCATGCAGACTGTTTGTACAAACATTTGTGAAAGAACGGGTCGCTGTCACGAGCTCAGTGAATTCCAGCGTGGAACTGGGATAGGATGCCACCTGTGCAACAAATCCAGTCGTGAAATTTCCTCGCTCCTAAATAATCCAGTCAACTGTCAGCTGTATTATAAGAACGTGGAAGTTTTTGGGAACGACAGCAACTCCGTCACGAAATGGTAGGCCACGTAAACTGACGGAGCGGGTTCAGCGGATGCTGAGGCGCATAGTGTGAAGAGGTCGCCAAATTTCTGCAGAGTCAATCGCTACAGACCTCCAAACTTCATGTGGCCTTCAGATTAGCTCAAGAACAGTGTGGACCCCTGGCCCCCCAGAACCCACTGGGAGCCAGCAGAATGGGTCCATCAGGCCGTTTTTAGCCCCTCTTTCGACCGCTGAAATCGCTGACCCGGATTCCAAGATGGCCACCGCCGCATGCTCCTCGGCCTCCAGCTCTCCAACGCACTCGGTGAGTGTTTGGGATCCCCCAAATGACCTCCGCCAACTCCTACAATATCTCCCCAGTAAAGAGGACTTAGCCATTGCCACCACTGAACTGGGAGCTTCCCTCCTCTCAGAAATCCGCACGCTGCGCACAGATCTTGGCGGCATACAGACCAGGCTACAGCACATGGAGGTGACACAGGAACAGCAGTCTGCCACGATAGCGGCCCACTCCTCTGCAATAACCACGCAGCGCTCGGCCTTACAAATGATGGCTCGCCATTTAGAAGATGTAGAGAACAGAAATCGCCGGAATAACATAAGGGTTCGAGGCCTCCCGGAGTTAGAAAACTCACAGGAGGAATTAAAATGCACCCTCATCGCTTTATTTAATGACATTTTGGAAAGGGACCCTGCCACGGATATCGAAATGGAACGCTATCACAGAGCACTGAGACCGAAGGGCCCACCTGACGCTCCCCCGTGCGATGTGATTTGCTGCCTTCTACGCTACCCGCTGAAAGACTCCATACTGGCAGCGGCCCGGGGCTCTCGCACCATTGATTTTGCAGGGGCTAAGATCTCACTATTCCAGGATCTCTCACCCGCTACCTTGCAGTCCAGACGCATGCTACGTCTGCTCACGGCTGCCTTGCAGGACATGAAACTTCAATACAAGTGGCTATTTCCGTTTGGCCTCCAAGTCCGCACGCCATCAGGAAATCTTAATCTTCGCAGCGAACTGGATCTCCCGCTGTTTTTAGAGGAACTCTCCCTTCCACCGGACACGCTCCCGGCTTGGCCAGACCTGGCACTGCTATACATGCCGCCGGAACAGGCTCCATCACGCCCGCGAAGATCCCGCCGCAGACACCGTTCCTCCTCCTCGCAGGCACCGGTGGACTGAACTGGCCTCCATCGGCTCCGTCTGAGTTTTCCTGGGACCTCTGGACCTCTCTCTCTGTTGCGGAAGACGCCCTAGGCTGGTATCGGCGCCTAGCTGATTCGAAGACCTTGACAACGTCAGTATCCTTTTTATGTGTTATTAGGCCTGAGGTACGCCCGATCGCTCAAGCTTCTTTCCTGGCTGACTTGTGTAATACGAATGGTGGCGAGGTTCCTCCTCCGCCCTTGAACCTCCACCGCCCTGCTCTTACTGTTTACGGCCTAAAGCACTGCACGGCTCTATGTGCCTCAGGGGTGGCCAGTGCGAGCCGCTACTTACTCTCTTTTTCTTCTTCCTGAGCACACCCATGTACTTATCCGACCTGGGGGCTGCGCGTTCGGCGCCTCCTGTGTGTTTTTTAAATTTTTGAATTTTTTGCTTTTTCTATTCAGCTGTGTTCCTAATATCTGTTGCTAAGTTGCAATCTGAATTCGTTGTTATATTACTCAATTTTCACTGTTGACCGTCCTGCGCCGGGTACCCCCCGAGTCAGTGCGTACACAGTGGGATCGGTGGTGTACGCACCCCCCCTCTGTGACCTGAGACTCCCCCACGCCCACTCAGTGGCGTGGTGACTTGTCTCCTTAGGCACATCCTCCTTGTGTATATATTTGTACCATTGTAATTGGTTTTCTGTCTTTGTTCCCCTGTACCTGGTTTGTCCTACTGGGTGCCCCCCCCTATCCCCCTCCCCAGTCCTTTCATATTGTTATCTCCCTCACGATTATACCATGGCCACTGTCCCCCGCACTCTTAAAGTTCTCTCAATTAACGCGAAAGGCCTGAACATACCCGAAAAGCGCCATGCGGCCCTCAGGGAATTTACCTCACTTCACGCTGACGTAGTATTAGTGCAGGAAACCCATTTTCCACATGCCCGGCCTCCCTCCTTCAAAAACCACAAATATCCTACGGGTTATTTCAGTAATACTACAGCTGGTAAAGTTTGCGGCACTGCGGTGCTGTTTTCCCGCTCCACCCCGTTCAGTAACTCGACCTCTTTGCTAGATCCCGCTGGTCGCTACACGTTTGTGAAGGGCCAAATTGGTGCGCAATGGTACACTTTTGTCTCGGTATACCTCCCGAATCGACAACAACACTCCGCCATTCATTCTATACTTTGTCGACTGCAGGACTTCCAGGAGGGCATCCTAGTGGTGGGAGGTGACCTCAACCTACCGCTTGACGCTCGCCTGGATACCTCTAGAGGTGTCACTAGCACCCCACACGCCGTCCTCCGTCGCACTCGACTTGCGCTACAATCCCTGAGATTGATGGACTGCTGGCGCTCGCTCTTCCCCTCCACCCGAGATTACACATACTACACCAGCTCTACACACGCTCTACACACGCCTCGACTACATCTTCCTCCCTTTTGGTAGTATGCACCTCCTGGAATCTGCCACCATAGGCCCCATGACCTGGTCAGATCATTGCCCGGTCCTGATCATGCTCTCCTCCCCCCTCGCCCGCCCTAGGGAGAAACTCTGGCGCCTCAATGAATCCCTTCTTACTGACCCCCAGATTAAAGAAGGCCTCCACGACGCACTACACAACTATTTTACAGAGAATGACACACCCGATTGTTCCCCGCAGATTATTTGGGAAACCCATAAGGCTGTCATCAGGGGATACCTTATACAACAGGGCGCGCGACGTAAGAGAGAACACACAGAGCAGCAGGAATCCCTATTGCAGCGCATAGCAGCCCTGGAACGATCCCATAAACTGCACTCTGACGACAACACCTACGCTGAATTGCTGGACCTTAGGTCACAGCTCCGCTCCCTCTTTAATAACAGGGCTCAGAAGGCCTTCATGACGGTACGTAAAACCTTCCATGAACATGGTAATAAATGCGGCAGACTTCTGGCCAACACCCTCCGAACCCACCGACAGGCACTATATGTCACCCATCTTCGCTCCCCCAGGGAACCACCGTTACCCTCCCGAAAGATATGCTTGACCTCTTTCATGATTACTTTACTAAGCTATACGGCCTCACCCCCGCTCCCAACCAGACGGCCCCTGACATCACCCAGCGCTTCCTTCGCACTCATTTATGCTCAAAACTGACGCCACGCATGAGGTCCTCTATTGAAGGTCCAATCACTGCGGAGGAACTGCATGAAGCGATCAAGCGAACACCGGTGGGTAAAACCCCGGGACCTGATGGCCTTACCCTTAAATACTATAAAACATGCGAAAAATTCCTCTCTCGCGCCTGGCTGGCCTCCTTTAATGGCCTGACTGAACCTGCATCCCAAATTGCCCCACACACACTCTCTGCCACCATCACATTAATCCCTAAACCGGACAAAGTTCACGCCCTGTGTGATAATTATAGACCAATCTCCCTCCTGAATCAGGACGTAAAACTCTTTGCTAAGGTACTTGCTCTGCGCATCGCAAAACATATGAGACACCTGATCCACTCTGACCAGACAGGATTTATCCCAGGGAGGGAGGGGCGAGATAATACTACGCTGGCCATTAACTTGATCCATGCTGCCCAGAGACCCGGCGCCGGTCCGACCCTGCTCCTCTCCACCGACGCTGAGAAGGCATTTTATAGGGTGCACTGGCCTTTCTTATTTCAGACTCTACACCATATGGGGTTTGGCCCAAATGCCTTGCGCTGGATAACTGCCTTATATGACTTCCCTACCCCCCGCATTAATCTAAATGGTACCTTGTCCTCCCCTTTCATCATTAAAAACGGCACTCGCCAGAGTTGCCCTCTCTCCCCTCTTTTATTTGCACTATCTCTGGAACCCCTCCTTCAGGCTATCAGGGCCAACCCTTCCATTCATGGTTTTTGTGTTGGGCGCCACACACACAAGGTAGCGGCGTAAGCAGATGATCTGCTATGTTTTATACAGCAGCCCCAGATTTCCCTACCTTCACTCATTGAATTACTCCGCGAATATGGCTCGCTAAGTAACTACAAAATTAACATGTCAAAATCGGAAATTTTGAATATTTCAATTCCTGCCCCCCTTAGCACACACATTCAATCCACATTCCCCTTTGGATGGTGTACATCCTCTCTTAAGTATCTCGGAGTCCACCTCACCCCAGCGGTATCAAATCTCTATGCTACAAATTTCGCTCCCCTGCTTCGGGTCCTGGAAAGAGACCTTACTCGATGGGCCATTCTGCACATCACGTGGTTTGGGCACATAAATGTCCTTAAAATGAACGTTCTCCCCCGAGTCCTTTATTTACTGCAAACCTTGCCGATACATGTCCCATCTGCCTTTTTCCGCTCCTTGCAATCTCTCTTCATTAGATATGTCTGGGCCGGGAGTAAGCCGAGACTAAGCGTGACATTGCTGACGGCTCCTCGCTCTCGTGGAGGTCTGGCTCTGCCACATCTGCAGCGCTATTATCATGCTGTTCACCTTCTGCGTCTGGTGGAGTGGAGCTTGGGTACCTCTGGTAAACAATGGGTGGAGTTGGAGCATGAACTGGCGGGCCGCTCGCTCACCTCCCTCCCTTGGCTTTTAGGCACCGCTGCCCTTACTAACATCCCCGCACACCCGACAGTTTCAGTTACATTGATCATCTGGCGTCGGCTGCAGAAGTCCACACAACTGGCCCCCTGGCCTTCTCTGCTTCTCCCTCTCAGTCACTTGCCGGCCTTTTCGCCACGACTGCTACCTCTCACTGACGCGGCCATACCGCAGAACCCCCTACCTGGCCTGTACATAGATGGTAACCGACCTAAAGCCCCAAAGGACATACCGTTGGCTCACCCTGACTCCTTTCTCACGACCTTCCATATGCACTGCCTCATAACCTATCTCCGCTCCCTGGCTCCATTGGACAAGTATACTCGCCCTCTGACCACATTTGAACAAGTGATCACACGTAAGACCCTTCCCCAACATGGCATCTCGACTCTGTACGGTGTCCTGAAAAATCTCTCTCCTCCCACACCCTCATATGTGGCGAAATGGGAAAAAGAACTCCACCAAACATTCACAAAGGAAGAGTGGACTCAAATGTTCGCGCTCAATACCCGGTGTTCTATTGCTACTCATACACAAGAAAGGCTTACAAGCTGCTGTCGCGTTGGTATAGGGCGCCCACCACTATTGCTACATACTCGGCCACGGCAGATGCCTCCTGCTGGAGGTGTGGATCACAGCGCGTTGACCTACTACATGTTTGGTGGTCCTGCCCAGTGTTGCAACCCTTCTGGACACTGGTTCACAATGCCATTAGCAAAATCTCTTACTCTCCACCTTCCTACACACCAGCGGCCATGCTGCTCCACCATACGCCATTATCTGTGGACACCTACAGAAACACCCTTGATATTCGTCTACTGAATGCCGCCAAGGCTGTGGTGCCCAGGCACTGGAAATCCCCAATAGCCCCCACTTTTCGAGAATGGCTGGACGAAGTCCAACGTATCAGAGACATAGAGGATCTGTTGCACCAATCCTCCGGCACCTCCGCCAAACATCTACGGCATTGGTTTTATTGGTCGAAACCAGCCTGCTCCTCACCCCACAATTCAGCAGATCTCCCCTGACCGCAATTGAATAACAAATGACTGGCCAACCCCCCCCCCTTTTCATTCCCTTGTCACAGGTTCTATCTCCCCCCCTTTTTTACTTAAATTTGTGTTACCTATGTTTGCATGTATATATGATGTTGAATGAGACGCATTATAGACTACGCATTTTACTATCTGATACCTATGTTACATGCACTCCGCGACTGCTTGAATATGCTGCCATGCACTCAATGTATTGTCATGTCTGTTTAAAAACTCAATAAAACTTTATTACAATAAAAAAAAAAGAACAGTGTGGAGAGAGCTTCATGGAATGGGTTTCCATGGCCAAGCAGCAGCATCCAAGCCAAACATCACCAAGTGCAATGCAAAGCGTCGGATGCAGTGGTATAAAGCACGCCGCCACTGGACTCTAGAGCAGTGGAGATGTGTTCTCTGGAGGGACAAATCGCGCTTCTCCATCTGGCAATCTGATGGATGAGTCTGGGTTTGGCAGTTGCCAGGAGAACGGTACTTGTCTGACTGCATTGTGCCAAGTGTAAAGTTTGGTGGAGGAGGGATTATGGTGTGGGGTTGTTTTTCAGGAGCTGGGCTTGGCCCCTTAGTTCCAGTGAAAGGAACTCTGAATGCTTCACCAACTTTGTGGGAACAGTTTGGAGCTGGCCCCTTCCTCTTCCATCATGACTGTGCACCAGTGCACAAAGCAAGGTCCATAAAGACATGGATTGCAGAGTCTGGTGTGGATGAACTTGACTGGCCTGCACAGAGTCCTGACCTCAACCCGATAGAACACCTTTGGGATGAATTCGAGTGGAGACCGAGAGCCTGGCCTTCTTGTCCAACATCAGTGTGTGACCTCACAAATGGGCTTCTGAAAGAATGGTCAAAAATTCCCATAAACACACTCCTAAACCTTGTGGACAGCCTTCCCAGAAGAGTTGAATCTGTTATAGCTGCAAAGGGTGGACCGACGTCATATTGAACCCTATGGATTAGGAATGGGATGTCACATAAATTCATATGCGTGTCAAGGCAGGTGAGCGAATACTTTTGGCAATATAGTGTATGTGTGTACAGAATATGTTTACTTAATGTGTTATTTAATTCATATATGAAAGCATCAATGTTGTAAAGCCTCTTAACAAGCATTCTGTTTTATACTAAACGATACATGTTTTATACTAAACGATACATCTGCTCACATTCCCAAAGAGGAACATTTCAACCTTGACTTTATAAATTAAGACTGTTGTGGCCATGTCCTAGCTGGTGTCCAGCCAATCATGGGAAAATGGATTTTTATGCACATTCTGTTTGTATTTTAATATATTTCATTTGTTTTCATTGTGTAATTTCTCTATTTATTTATACTGTCTGCCTTTATTAGTGGCTCAGAGCACCTGCCCTATGAACGCTTCGATTGTAAAATATGCACACACCCACACATACAGGTCTGGCTAAACTAGTGTGATAGGAGATGCAGATGTGTGGTAAGGATAAACATGCTGCAATGCCAACACAAAGGTAAAAAACCATGGGGAGATATAAGTTATACAGCTGCTCACATCAGTGTTCATACAAATGGGAAAACAGTTGCAGTATGAAGGCAATAAAGGTGCCAAACTTAATAAATATAACTATGTTTTCTCACTATCTTTTTTTTTCAAGGCAATAGTCATTTAAACTGAGCCTGACAGTTTGGAAAAGTAATATCGGATTCATGTTCAGTGAATCATTTAAACGTCAGAAAGTGGCCACTTCTGCCAGCAGAGAGCATTGGTAAAGATTTGTCAGTTAGGAAAAATCTGTATTGGGATTTGTTATTAGCTCTTCAAGGCATCTTATTTCCCCTGGCTCTAACTGACCTCATCTTGAGATATGGTAAAAAATTTTGCCTGGATTTTTTGGGGGGTCTCAGGTTATATTAAAGGAGTAGTATCACCGAAAAAAAAAGGAGAATTGATATATTGTGTCACCTAAATGCTGTGATTCTTACCCATGCAGCCAAAAGAAGCCTCTGTGGACAGGGACGGGGTGTGCACTCAACTCACAGTTGCAAACTTCATAGAGGTGTAACCCCTCTTGTGTTGTATACTTTAATTGAGGACTAAACCCCCTCCCTGTTTTTTCATCCTTCTCACTGTCACAAGCGCCTCTATTAAACATTGGATTTCGGAAAGCCCCGGGAGAATTTATATTCCAAGTAAGTGGGTTAATCTCATAAGAACATATATATATGGTTGTCTTAGTGTGGAACCTGCCAAATAGGGTACATTGATAAAGTGGCAGGTTTATAATGTGTCATATAAATGGCAGATCTTAGATTAGAACACCTACCTTTTCTATAACTCATTGCTGAATCGGCAACAGGCAAGCAAATATAAAATCAATAAGTACAGACATAGTTACTGTTATATATTTCCAAGATACTCTTAAATCGATGGTCACAAACTCTTCATTCTCCATGTTTTCCCTGTTAGCGTCCCCGTTTTAGTGCAAACAACGGAATAGTGCCCTATGCGTCCTAAATTCCAGGCTCTAAAAAAGAAAACTAACAAGGTTATTTAAAGAGATCCGAATTGCTGGAGAAAGGTAACCGAACGCTGAAATTCAGCGAACGGTTACCTTTCTTGGCCATTCGGCTATTCAGAAAGCAGGGAGTTCACCAAATCTTGGCGAATTGCCTGCACATACGGTGCCTGTTCGGTGCCTGTTCGAGGGCAGTGAAATCCCCATAGAGAAGCAATGCTTCGTCTATTCAGAGAACAAAAACCAGCAGTGAAAAGTTGCCGAAATGCCCTGCCATTCAGTGGTTTCATTCGACAGATTTATTCAGGCGATTCCCATAGGCTTCAATGTTAAATATATTCCTGTTTTAATTCAATATCTAATAAACCGTTCATTATAATATTCTGCAGTAAAGAGTCTCATTATTTATAGATTTTTTTAGGATATTTTAAGCATTTTTCGGGATTTCTTTTTTTAAAAAAAAATTTTTTAACAACACAGGGTTGCCGAAATCGGATCGCCAAATCGAACCGAATTGAAGAGAATGAAAAGTCACCGAACGTGCGGTGACTTTTCAATTCTCTTTGAATAACCCTGTAAGTATTGATTGGCTGAGATAAAGATGCGGCAACATTTATAAATTACAGACTAAAATGCTAATTGTTTTCTTTTTTAATTCTTTATGTAAAGGATTTTACAAATAGGCAGGTATATTATACATTGGCATACTCAGAGTAGCACAGACCACAGATGGTCTATACCGAGGCGAACATATAAAAACACGAAAAATAGAAAAAGATTAAAAAGACATACAAAAAAAAAACCAGTCCAGTATTGCAGCTCTGCCTAGTTCATGACGAATATCACCCCACCACTCTCTGCCCAGTGACATGGCATGAACTTTCAAGGGACAGCACCTATATACCCATAGGTTCCACGTTTTCTTGAATTTAGGTACAGTTTGCCGAACAAATGCAGTAAGCTTTTCCATGAGTTTCACATCAGACACCTTAGCCTTCACCAGACGCATGGGCAGGGTATCAGTGGATAACCACTTGGCGGCCAGGGAACGGCAAGCGGCCAGAAGAATACACCGGAACAGTGCTTGGTCAGGGTTTGAGAAACCCTGAACCGGGCGAGACAATAAAAAGTCCCAGGGGTCCATGGCGATAACTCTATGAAAAACCGAGGACAGCAATCGGCACACCTCCTCCGCTAATTGATTTTTTAAACAATCTGATAAAATTAAAAACACGAGAAACAAAATAACGCCAAAACATTGAATTTTTCCTTACAAAAAAATCAGGTAAACACAGGTACCTTGCACATGCCAGTAGCATACAGTGCTAATGTTTGTTTTTAAAAAAGTATTAACAACTTTGCATGTACTAAAAATGCAATTTTTTTTATTTCAAATATAAAATTGCACTTATTTATGTGAATACAGCAAAGAAAAATATGTTAAAGTAAACTTAATAAATAGCCTTATATAACACTTCAGTTTCGCTTATTTTATGTACGACATCGAGAATGACTAGTTAATTCAACAGTGCTAAGTATGCAAACTATATTCCATTCCTTTATCACATCCAGGTTTGCTTTATTTTGTTTATATTCATTTATTTTGGGGCATTCTGTGTTATTTACAACATGGAATACAGTGACCGTTACCTGACAGGAGCAAGTGTTCCATGTAGGACAATGTGTAAGATTGAAAGTTTCTCTGTAGTCCTGGATGGATTTTCTTTGCAATTTTTAAACAATATTTACATATTTTTATACCAATTTAATCACAATCATTATGAACGGTATGATCTATCGTTCAATAAAATAGACACTCACAGGGTTATTCAAAGAGAATCGAAAAAGTCAACGCACGTTCGGTGACTTTTATTTCTCTTCAATTCGGTTCGATTTGGCGATCCCATTTCGGCGACTCTGCGGTTTATTCAGCAAGCACCACATGGTCCCCGAATTGCAGGGAAAAGTCGGCGCAAACCTGCCGAAAACTCACCGCAAAACCCGGAGAAGGCACGCCGAAAACTCACCGCAAAACCCGGCGAAGGCACACCGAAAACCCACAAAAACATCTGGATTAACCCCACCGAAAACGCCAGAAAAACCCGAGCAGGAGCCGAACACACACAGCGCAGCCGCCGGAAAAACCCGACAAGGCAGACGAATGGAGTAAAAAAAAAACAGTTTGCTTGAATGTTTGAAAAGTGAAACGCTGTTTGCAAAGAAACTACTGGGCGAAAATGTCTGAAATTTACATATGAGCTCCAAGGAATGATAATAAAAAGGGCTGTTACAGAAAAAAGAACGAACGTTTAAAAAAAATCTGAAATTTGTTTGCAAAAAACTCCCAAAAAATGCTTAAAATATCCCGCAAAATCTATAAATAAAGAGACTTTTTACTGCAGAATAATATAATCAATGGTTTATTAAATATTGATTTAAAACGGGAATATTTTTAACATTGAAGCCTATGGGATTCGTCTGAATAAATCTGCCGCATGAAGCCACCGAGTGACAGGGCATTTCGGGAACCTTTCACTGCTGGATTTTGCTCTCTGAATAGCCGAAGCATTGCTTCTCTATGGGGATTCACTGCCCTCGAACAGGCACCGAACAGGCACCGTATGTGCAGGCAATTCACCAGGATTTGGCGAATTGCCTACTCTCTGGATAGCCGAATGGCCAAGAAAGGTAACCGAATGCGGATTTTCAGCGCTCGGTTCCCTTTTGGCAGCCATTCGGATCTCTTTGAATAACCCTGATAGAATAGGAGTGAAGTTGATCACTAAAATATATATGATTAACATGTTGGTGAAGTAAACCATTTAAAATATAACTTTTAGGGGGGCGGAGCCGACTGCAGATGAGAGAAGACGCACATTTCTGAGCTCCCTCACTGACATTGTTATTTTCATTGCTACTGGCGTCTCTCCATCTGCTTTGCACCCCATACCTATAGCTGACACACTCTGGTGGTGGCACCCGGCTGTGGAGGTGGTCGGCGGATCTTCTGGCTGCCACTGGGGCTAAGTTCTGGCTTCAGGCCTAGTGGCGCGGCCTTTTCTGGTAGCCATCTTTGAGGCCTGTACTGTCTCTTCGGGCTATGGTTCCTTCTGCGTGCCTGCCTTTCTCCTCCTTGATGGATGACGAAGACTGTCGGCTCCTTACGAGGGGCATACTAGTGGAATTGTTGGCGGCCTTTCGAGAGGAGTGGATTCGGACACGACGGGAGGCTGGCTGGGGTTCTCCTGAGACCTCGACTGCGGCGGATGCTGTTGGACCTAATACAGAGGTGGCGGAGTTGCGACCCTGCGAAATGGTTGCTGTGAGCGGCTGGAACCCCGGAGATCCGAGAGAGGTGGCTACTTTTCCGATCGAGTGGCCTTTAGTTGTGTGCCCTGACCCTCCGGCGATCTTACCTGTCATGGAGCTGGATGCCCAGATCGTTGATTGCTGCGGTCCGGCGGAGCCCATCGATCCTCTGCTGCCTTTTGTGTTGCCGGGGCAGCATAGCGGCTGCATGTAGCTCTTGGCCTTCCAGAGGGATGGAGGTCGATTTGCAGATTTCGGCAATGTGGATGTGCCTCCTGAACCACCCCCTGGCCGAGGTGCTGCTTCTGACTTGATGGTTCTACTGGATGGCTCGTACTGGTCACCACTGCGCCTCTTTCTAGATGTATTGGGGGCTATGTTCACCCCCCCACTATGGAACACTGGCTAAGACTCTGACTCAATAGGTCTCGGTGTTACTAGGGACCTTGGGAGGACTTACATCGGAAGGGTCCCCCCTCAATGACATCTTTCACTGATGTCTGGAATCTTACCCCCCCCCCCGGTTCCTATTTAATTGACGACTTCGAGGCTGAGGATAACCACCCCCAGAAGACACCCACCCCTACTGAAGTCTGAAACCTTCTCCCCCCTCTCCCCTTTTGAACGATGACATTTTATGTGTATTTTTCAGGACATATGGAAATTACATGCAGTGTTTTAGGGCTGGAAGCTGATTGTCTATTAGCACACAGGGATCCCTTTATCTCCCCTTTTTTTCCCCCCCTTTGTGGGACACTGGGACACACCCTGGGTGAGCCGCTAGGACAGCTACCTAGACCATGGCTGTTCTCTTGGCCCCAGGTCTCCCGGCCTAGTGGTCTCTTCCATGGCCCTTGCCTCCCTCAGGGTTGCCGGGGAGAGCCAGGAATGCCACATTTTCTTTGGCAGTCCCTCAAACCCTTTTTTCCCCTCTTTTGTATTCTTCCCCCCTTTTTTTGAGACCCCCTGGCTCCTTCTGGACGAGCGTTTTCGCCGTTAGATTTTTTCTGAATCGGCCCTCCTGACGAGTTTTTGATTTTCCCTTTCCCCTTTTGACGTCGCTTTAGGCTGGTCATTTCAGATACGTTTCTTAAGATTTTTCTGATGACTTCTCATGTGTCCTTTTCATGCTGATTTAACCCTGGCCCTGCGTGGCCAACCTTGCTTGTCGGTTTGTGACCTTTTTCTTTGACAAAATAAAAATTTTGAAAAGAAAAAAAATATATAACTTTTATTGGAATTCCTAAAATGTGTCGATTTGATAATCTTGTGAATTATTATGTACCTTTATACCATTTCCTCTCATAGTGAATTAAAGGTGAATCTATAATGTATATGTAATATCCCGCCAGGCCAGCAGGTAAATACATACTGAATAAACTGCAGTGATTAACTGCTTACATAACACCTACTCCTATAAGCCTTGCTGGACTAATAATACGGCTATTACTTAAACATTGAGGTTATAATCAATGTGTGAGTGTCTTTTAACTATTTTGGTTGATGATTGTGTTCATTCAGACACATTTTAGGAATTCCAATAAAAGTTATATTTTAAATGGCTTACTTCATTAACATGTTAATTATTTAAATCTGGGTTATCCCCATTAGGAGGTGAAGCAGCCTCGAAAATTGGCGTCATTTCCATTTCTTCATTTTGATTAAATACACCACGCATTATTTGACAAAATATATATGAAATAAATCACTGCACTACAGCAATAATCAGTGCACTTTATTAATAATTCTTAAACTGTCCCTTGCATCAGGATTGGTATAGATTTATCATCAATGGAAAGACCATGTCAACCGCAGCCGAGCACAATAAAATTACAAACTAGGACGCATAATTGCTATACACAACACCATCTGCAGAGTGGGGCAGAATGTTATCAGTTCAGAAATCCATATTAATATCTAAAGTGTTCCATTCATACTGCTGGCTGACAGTCAGAAGAATTGCTTTCATTAGGTTTTTCATAGCGAGATCTTAGAATTGATCACTTTACATAATGTCTAGGATGCCGCTGAGACAGTTATTTATAACATGGGGGTGCTTAACCTTTTCCTTGCTAGAAAAGATTGAAAAGTGCATTGCGTGACTGCCACGTTTTGCATGCAGATTTGTCTGCATATTATCTTTTCCATTCTGAAATATCCCCCTGTCCCAAATAGCTTAGTGAAATATAGCATTTTGTGTTTCTTCCCATAAGCTCTTGCGGATTCATTGCACCAGAATGAAGATGTAATACCCATAGGAGTGTGCAGCCCATATTTTAGGCTAGGGTCAGACGAACGTGATTTCTACGGACTGTGCGTCCGTGCAGTACGGACGACGTTAGTACGGAAGACGCAGTAGTGGCCACACAGTCCGTTTTTTCACTGACGTATATTTTGACGGATGTAGGAGGGAAAATAAATTAAAAAGCAAAACCATTTTGTCCGTGAAAAATGCTGGACGTCCATCTGACCACGTTCCATCACTCACACACAAAGCTATGCAGATGTTGCGGACGCAGCGCACTTTGTGTGGCCGTTCTAGGAGTTGTACGTTCTTGTCTGCCTTGCGTCCGTGGGCCACGGCTGTTGTGCGTTCGCAGTTCAGTGCGGACGTACTTCGTGTAACGGGCTCCGATGGGCTTTCTGTCATGCTATCACGGATGTACTTTTAGGTGCAATCACGGACGTGAACACTGCGCTCGTCTGACCCCAGCCTTAGGGTGTGCACACATGCTACGTTTATTATTTACAAACTGTTAATGATCCCAATGATCTGATCCATCGCGGCCTCTCTGACACGCTAAAACGATTGGTCACTGCCAGAGAAAGTAAAACAACATATTTACAGAGTGATACAGTAATGTGCGGTGTGAGTTTTATTGCTGTGGAGCTCTGTGATATGTTCATACATATTGCACATTACTGTGAGTTTTAATGCTGTGGAGCTCTGTGATGCACTCATACAATGTCACGTCTCATGCCTCTGGAGCTGCCCAGCACCCGGCAGCGCCAACCTCGCTGCTTGCTGGCCGGGTGCCAAATGTTATGCCGGCCCGAGGCGATCACGTGACTGGCCAGGAGGCGGGGCGCAGCATGATGACACTGAGCTGCCGGAACTAAAAGCCAATATGCTGCACTTACGCCTTGCCCTGACATGAAGTTTACTTGCCCAGAGCTTTAGGCCCTGTTCACACATCATATTTGCGATGTCGCGGTTTAACGGGATTTTGCAAAACACCACCAATGCAAATCTCAAAGTCGCAACACGCAGATCACAAAAAAGGGTCATGTACCAGCGACATGCTACCGTGATGCGCAACATGCGACATTGCGCGACGTCCCACGGCAAGATGTGAACAGCTCCATTGAAATGCATTGGAGAAGCTACATAGCGCGACATCGTGTGGATTTTGCCGCGATTTCTAGTATGATACTATGTTGTTTCAGTTACAGGACCAAGGAGAGTTCGCTCTGAGCACTCTGTGGTTCTGATACAATGTAATGTATCCATCCAATTCAATGCTGAACGCAGACGGACTGTGATAAAATAGTACAGCTGCGTTCAGCAAAGAAAAAAACACGCCTCGCTATAACATTTAAAATAAAGTATGAAACCTTAAAATCAACCCAAAAAATCCCAAAAAATGCCTAAAAAATCCTAAAAAATATAACAAAATGGCTTATGGCTGCAACTGAAAATTATAAACGGTTTAATAAATATTTAATAAAAACACAAAAATATTTTTTTACATTGAAAACTATGGTGGTAAAAAAGCCTCGTTTCTTTAAAATAAGTTAAGAAACCTAAACTTTTGCCCAAAAATTCCAGAAAAATGCCAAAAAAATCCTAAAAAATAAACATAATGGCTTCTTGCTGCAATTGAAAATAATAAACGGTTTAAGAAATATTTAATAAACACAGGGATTTTTTTTAACATTGAAACCTATGGGATTATTTTGGTACCGGCTGGTATTTTTATTGTAGTATACCGGCTGTATTTTTTTGAGGCAATGTAAGCCATGAATGTGTCCATCTAGCAACAAATGTTTGTCTTGTTCAAATCCACGTGTGCGCTTCACTTTAGTATTCTTGTAGGATTAATATGCTGCATTAATTATACTGCAGAGAAGAGAGGCGCTTCCCAGCAGTGTGTGGATTCATATGCTGCATTAATTATACAGAAGAGAGGCACTTCCCAGCAGTGTGTGGATTCATATGCTGCATTAAAATTATTTTTGGATCTTTTGGTTCCGTTTTAGATCATTTTGTTCTGTTCTTTTTCGTTTCAGATCATTTTGTTACGAAATTTATTCATTTTTGGTCGTTTTGTTCAGTTTTTTGAGCATTTCGTATCATTTTCATTCCTTTTTTTTTTCGTTTCGGGTCCATAACGAAATAATTTCGTTTTTGTTGAAACATCAATTCGGATTTCGGAATTTCGGACGGCCAATATTACGTTTCGGAAATGCTCCCGAAAATAGGAAAATGGTGAATTTCGTACGAAATTCAATTCAGGACAAAACAAATTGCACATCCCTAACCGACACTGCCTTGTCTGAGAATCCCGAATTGTATACTGATCTGATTTGTCCTGGTTACCCTGCTTCATACATCATCCTGAGTATAAGGGTGACCCGCTTTCCTGGCATCACGTTCAGTACTGTCTGGTCCTGTTTTGTGTTATTATCCTGTGTCTTGTTAACCGTCACCGAGTGTAAAAGAATCGAGTTCCTGAAGACAGTCAGATTTACCGACCATTCAAGGATCGGAGGGGTATATAGGATTCTGTATACAGGGACCGATATCTTGTTATCAGGGGAAGCCGTTACATACACACTGCACATTGCTGTGAGTTTTATTGCTTTGGAGTTCTGTGTTTTGTTCATAAACAATGCACATTAATGTGAGTTTTATTGCTGTGGAGATCTGTGATATGCTCATACACACCGCATATTACTGTGCATTTTATTGCTGTGGAACAGCAAAATGCATTGGTTTTTGGTGGGGGTGATTACTGTTTTGGAATGGGGGCAGCATTTCATCATTGGACCCAGGCAGCAAAATGTCTTGGGTCTGCCCTGTCTGGAGCCCATTTACAAAAGATAAAATTCCTTTGCATTTCTCCAAAATTAGACCAATTTGAGTATGTTCAATGTTGGGGCACAAGCAGTAGGTGCTGTTGAAGATCAAGCATTCTCGATCACAGCAGTGAAAAGGTTAAAGACATTATGGCGCCCTGCAGTGATGTATTTAGGTTTTGTGCTGCCCTAGGCCTGACTAAACTCGTGCACCCCCTAATTTAAATTTGAGGCACCCCCTCCTGTCAAGGGCACACCTCTTCCTGGTTAATCCCCACCCTTCCTCTTTAAGCTCCACCTTTTCCTCTTAGAGCTCCGCCTTTTCCTCTCTTTATATTAAAAGTGGATACCAAGTGCCTACTTGTATATTTTGTATACCATTTCAAATGTATCTATTGAGAAATAAAATTATGAAATGTTTAAATTCAAGTATTTTTACAAAGAACAGCCACGCATGTCAAGTATACTGGAACACAGCCTCTCTAATTGGTTGAACAATAAAATCCACAAAACGTGCACTGCATATGAACGTATCACAGAGCTGTACAGCAATAAAACTCACAGTAATGTGCAGTGTGTATGAGTGTATCCCAGAGCTCCAGGGCAATAAAACGAACAGTACTATGCAGTGTGTATCACAGAACCCACAGCAATAAAACTCCCAGCAATGCAATGTTTGGGTGTGTCAGCGTATCAGAATCCACAGCAATAAAAATTCCAGCAATGCAATGTGCAGTGTGTATGAGTGTATCAGAATCCACAGCAATAAAACTCCCAGTAATGCAATGTGCGGGTCAGCGTATCAGAATCCACAGCAATAAAACTCCCAGCAATGCAATGTGCGGTGTGTATGAGTGCATCAGAATCCACTGCAATAAAACTCCAAGCAATGCAATGTGTGGTGTGTGTCAGCGTATCAGAATCCACAGCAATAAAACTCCCAGCAATGCAATGTGTGGTGTGTATGAGTGCATCAGAATCCACTGCAATAAAACTCCCAGAAAACCGAGTGTATATGAGCACACAGCAATTATTTATTCTACATTTACCGGCCTCTGTCCGTGGTAGGGCTGTGTGCAGAGTCAGCAGGGACTGTGTACAGACTCAGCAGGAGGTCCCTCCAGGCCACGTTAGGATCACGGCTGTGCCTGTGCGTGGAGCCATCTTGTCAGCAGTGGGGTGCCACTGCCAGAGGGTGCACTGTGGCTTTGATTCCCTTCCCGGTGGGTGTTCAGTCCAGAATAGAGTGACAGTCCATGTTAATGAAAGGGCGGGCAGCTGCGTGCATGCGTGTCACGTGGTTCAGCCAGTCAGGTGGTACTGAGACTCAGTACCACCTGACTGGCCGGACCGAGTGTGACCTGCACGCAAGCACCCTCACCAGGAGCCAGGCAGCTCAATGACAATTTTCTATCACTGCAGTGCTGGTTAAGGAAAGGTCCACTTTAAACAGCAGTAAGCAGACAGGGCTTCATATTCTGCTGATAACCCCCCCCCTTACCTGCCGTTTACTGTCATCTTCTCTCTCTGGACACAAATCACATCCCCCTCCCCTCTCCTAGAGCTGCTGCGGGGCAGGGGAGGAGCTATGGAGGGAGGAGAGGGGGATTTTTATTCTATTCGATTTTATTCCGTATGCAAACGCCATGCTCCGCTGCTCGTTGTTTGAGAACACAGCTCAAAGCTGACACACAGTGACAGTGGCACCTCCTAGTACCCCCTAATGACACCCCAATAATCACTGGTACCTGGGGCGGCCCGCCCTCCGCCACTCCTCTAAGTACACCACTGCTCTGGTGATATGCTCACACACAAGTTTGGCGAACTGCCAGCAAGTACGGTGCTGCTTGAAGGCATTGCAAATCCCCATAGAGAAGTAATGGTTAATCTATTCAGAGAACACCAAACAGCAGAGAAATGTCAGTGAAATGCCCTGATGTTCGGTGGTTTCAATCAACAGGTTTATTCAGGCGAACCCCATAGGTTTCAATGTTAAAAATATTCCCGTTTTTTATGCAATATCTAATAAACCATTTATTATTTTAATCTGCAGTAAAAAGTCTTTATTTATTTATTGATTTTTTTTGTACCTTTTAGTGATTTTTCAGAATTTTTTGGGCTAAATTCCCCCCTTTTTTTTAATAGCGGTTCTTCTTTTTCTGTAACAGAACTTTTTATTATCAATCATAGGATCTTATATGTAAATTCCAGACATTTTCGTTCAGTAGTTCTTTTGAAAACAGCAGGCCATGAGTTTGCGGTGGCAGCATACAGCGGCCTACTCCATGCACTTTAGGGACCCTGCGGTGAATGGTGAATTCACTGCAGGGTGGGGAAATTTTATTCCCCGAAGTGCAGGGAACTACAGAACACCAAAATGTTGGCGTCATTTCGGTGCTCTGTGTGTAACCCAATTAGTGGTGAGGTTTATTGTTGCCCCCTGGAAAGTGAAAGCCTAGGCCTTGCCTACCCAGGACATACTTGAAAATTAGTGACATATCAATGTAAAAAACAATTATTATTTTTTTATATTTTTTTTTTAGGGGTGGGGCCACCCAGCGGGCCGCCGCTCACTGGAAAGTGCCGCCCTAGGCCTGGGCCTTGTTGGCCTAGGCCAAAATACACCAGTGGTGCCCTGCTCAACCCAAGCTACCAAAGTAATCTCTCATACTTCCTTACAAATATTTTCTTAATGTAATGGGTCATTCTGTGCTACATCTATATACTATAGCACCAGCCCGAATGCTTCAAAATTGGTCAAAGCTTTAGAGCTGACCATAGTGTCAACTAACTGGTAACCTCATCAGCTTTAATCTCTATTGTGAACACTAACCTTATCCTCTTACATTAACACAATGACATTTTGAAAACAATGTTATATTGATGATTTCATTATTGTGGTTTATCTGTATTATCCAGACTTTGGACTATTACTAGAAAAGGGAGAAGACTGAGATTCAGAAAAGTAATATGCATGGTAACCTTTATGACAAACATTAGAGTTATAGCCAGAGAATCAGGTACTGACCTTGGTGTAGTGATCATGAATGATTTGTCTCATAAATCATCATATTTAAATATTAATTGATTGTTATACCAAAGAAGGAACACTAGGGGCAGACTTTTTGCCCTGTGTGGATAGCTGTGACATCATTAATGGTTACCTAGAATGGTTACCTCATATGGTGACTCCCACTGGTAATAAAGGTATATACATTTGTAGCGCTCACTCCCGGAGGAGCCGCTGAAAATGAACCACGGGTCAGTCTCCCCGCACTAGGGAATAAATATACTCCAACACAGTTGTGAGTTTTTATCATTTAAATAGTTTACTAAAATATTTGAGCAGATGTCGAGACACGGTATTCACAAGTATTATTACAGTATTTTCGTATCACGGTAAAACGCGTAGCGGAAAAGAAACGAAACACGAGGCTTCGTATTTCGGAAAATAAAATATTCGCAACCGAACATAAAAGCAATGCAATTTCCCGATGGTTCAGAAAAGGAGACACGTAGCAAAACCCCAAACATACAATCCCTTCGTATTACGGCAAACGCGCAGCGGAAAAAGAGGAAAAATATATTCGGAACGTATCTTTATCTTTAACCCCTGTTCCGATTCGTAACAAATTGAGTCCTGCACAGGTTAAGTCCCAAAATGTAAGAAGGTGTATATGTATGTGTGTGGTACCCGGGTACTGTTAAACTGGCCAGTGAATTTACATGAAGGAAAGTCTTCGACTAGTCAGTTGGGGCCCTGTGGACTTTAAAGAGAAAACAGCAGCTTGACCTTTAATCACAAACAGCCTTGGAGGCCTCTCACCCATCCGACGCAGGCTTTAGGCTCCGCTGACCCAGGACGTCTCTCCTCCGGATTTTGACTGGGGATACTAGCGGCCGGATCCGTTGTCTGACTTCATGCAGCTTGTCCAGCTCACCGCCTGCTCTCCGTTCGATTCCGCCGGTCTGCAGCAATGTCTGGGCTCTGACAAGTCTCCTTCTCCTCAGGTTGAGTGACCCAAACCGGAATAACAGGTTCTCCTCGGGCTTTGGCCTAGGTTCTCTCGCGATCTCCTCAGTGGCGTCTGCTTTTCCTGTTCCCTGGCGCGCTCTGGAACTTTCTCCACGAGGCAGAGGATGTAAGTCTCCAGTCCCCACCACTTCCTGTCTTCTTGCAAAGCATGCCGGGCATTGTGTCCCAATGTCCAGTATCTCTGATCACGATAGTCTCCATCTTGTGGCCAAAAATAGGTACTGCCACAGCAAGATTTTTTAACACAGCGCCACACTCTCCCCCTCCTAGAACTCTTGGTCTCTCCAAGGAGGTACAAACAGTTACATTACATTTCCACAACACTTGAATACAGTTTACATAACATGTACAGGTTCAGCAGCATACAGGCAGTGGTTAGGAACACTTCCTCAAGTTACTCATATTTTGGGCTACCTCAGCTAGCATAGCAGACACTTCGGGCAACCTCCGCACCGTGGTGATGGCCTCTTCAGTGCTATGTCCTGGTGAAGTCGTAGGTGAGTCGTTGGGCGGTCGAACAGAGCGTTTTGGTTCTGGCTCAATCAGTTCCTCTTCAGGTGGAAGTACCTATAGGCGTTGGCTCAATTCTTCTCTCTATCACTGGAGCAGACGTTTCTTCAGAGTATGATCCTCCAGTGAAGGCATAGAACTATAATCACCTGAATAACGCTCCGGAGCTACGGGATCCACAACCTCAGGGACTTCCAACTGAAATTCAAGAGGCTCAGGGATATCAACAGTCTCAGGGCTTCCAACAAGAATTCAGGAGCTTCAGGCCTCAAATTACTCTCCCACGTCGTTCGGAAAACGACAACCTCTTCAGGCTCCGGCGAGCGCATCCAATCTAGACAATAACTCTCTTCTTCACTGTCTCTTTTCGCTCTCTTCGGCAACCCGGGTCTGTTGAGACCGAGTAACAGGAGGCAAACATGGAACAGGCGGATTTGGCCGAGGCAATTCGTCCCCAACTGGCATCCTTACAGCCTCTCTCAAAGGTAACAAATGATTTCGGTGCCAGTTCTTAAGAGGCCCAGCCTTTCCATACCGGGCGATCTGATACACTGGTAAACCCGGCATTGTTTGCAGACAATGTAAACCTGGAACTCCACCTATCCGCCAACTTGTGTCTCGCAGCAGCACCCAAGTTCTTCAATAGGACCCTATCACCGGGTTGCAGATCTTGTATTCGGACCTTAGTCATAGTTCCTTTTGTTTCTTTGCTCCCTGTTTCCCGAGGTCAACCGGGCCTGTTCAAATGCAGAAGCCAGATTCTTTCGAAGTCTATCCACGTAGTTTCTATGGGAAGCTACTGATGTCTGGTCTAGGGATAACCCAAATGCCAAAATCAACCGGCAGTCAGCCTCCCTTCCGAACATAAGACGGTACGGTGAATATCCAGTTGCATCGCTCTCTCCGTACTGTTATATGCATGCACCAGAGTAGCTATGTGACGACTCCAACTCTGCTTCTCCACATTCGACAAGGTCCCCAGCATGTTTAGCAGTGTGCGATTAAACCTTTCAGGCTGAGCATCACCTTGAGGGTGATATGGTGTGGTTCGGGTGTTTTTGGATTCCCAACAGCTCTAACAACTGCCCCACCAGTCTGCTTTCAAAAGTCTCTACCCTGATCAGAGTGTATCCTCCTTGGTAGTCCGTAGTGAACAAAGAACGTTTCCATCAACACCTTGGCTACAGTCGGAGCGCGTTGATCTTTCGTGGAAAAAGCTTGGGCGTAACGGTGAAATGATCAGTCACTATTAGAATGTTCCCTTGCCCACTAGCATCCGCTCTAAAGCACAGAAGTCAATGCACACCAAATCCATGGGTCCCTGGCTCTGCAGATGGCTCATTGAAGCAGTTCGGGTCGGTAGAGTCTTTCTCTGAATACACCTCAGACAGGAATGACAATAACTTTCTACTTCAGCCCTCATAAAGGCCAATAGAACCTATCTCGCACCAGCTTAAAAGTTCTCTCTGCACCCAATGTCCATGCTCATCATGTAGTGATCGCAGCACACTCTCCTATGTTTAGTAGGGAGGAATAACTGTTGAATCTCTTCAGAGTTGGTTGAGGGGCCCCTTCGGTAGACACCCCATCCAACATCTTAACCGCTCCCACTCTTTGTAGACCAATCTGGCTCCACTCGGGGAGTTGTTAACAAAATCTCTCGCTGGTTTGCAGAAGGGCCTTTATAGTCAAGGCAATTAAAGGGTCTCTGGCCTGATCCGCTTCAGGTCCTGTCTCGAAAAGGTAGGTAAACTTTCATCCCTTAACTGCATAGGGTTACAGTAGAACTCAGGAACAGCCGCAGCCATAACTCCTATGGCCTCTGCTTCAATCCCTCCTTTGACCCGGCGCTCTGTTCCCTGACACAAAGCTTGCACCCCGTCTGGAGTCAACTGAGTCCATTCTGTAGTGTAGGGTCTTCTCGATAACGCATCAGCATCTCGATTATTCACCCCAGGGCGATACTTCAGGCTGAACCGAAACCCTGACAGAGCGGCCAACCACCGATGTCCCGTTGCGTCCAGTTTTTTGCGGTAGTAAGGATGTAGGTAAGAGGATTGTTATCCGTCTTGATCACGAACTCAGCTCCATACAGATAGTCTTTCAACTTGTCCACCACTGCCCACTTCAAGGCTAGGAACTCCAGCTTGTGAGTAGGATAGTTCTTCTCTGAAGGCGCAAGGCTCCGGCTCACGTACGCCACAGGCCTCAGCAATCCACCATACTCCTGATATAGGACTCCTCCCAGACCTTCTCGGCTGGCATCCACATGTAGTTCATACGGCTTGTGAGGGTCCGCATAGGCCAAAACAGGAGCTCGGGTTAGACTCTCTTTCAGCTTTACGAAAGCTCCTTCACATTGACTAGTCCATTCACCTTGTATAGACTCTCGGGCTTTCCTTGGCCCCGGAGCTGACGGGTTTTTGTCAGAGACCTTGCAGCCTTCTTCTGTGGTTTCCTTCTGCAGGAGTTTGTTCAGTGGTTGAGCTGTTTTCGCGAATCCTCCCACAAATCTTCGATAGTATGAACAGAATCCCAAGAAAGATCTAAGCTCAGTGACGTTTCGGGGTCTAGGCCAAGAAGCTACGGCCTCCAACTTCCGAGGGTCTGTTGAAACACCTTCTGCTGAGACCACATGTCCCAAATACGTAACAGACGGTAGACAGAATTGGCATTTCTCTAGAGACAGTTTCAGCCCCTCTCCATGGAGCCTCTTCAAGACCTTCTCCAAACGTTGCTCATGTTCTTCCAGAGTCTTCCCAAACACAATTATGTCATCAAGGTACACTAATACTTCGATTAGATTCATATCCCCGACTGTCTTCTCCATCAACCGTTGGAACGTGGCTGGAGCCCCCGTAAGGCCTTGAGGCATCCTGTTGAATTCAAAGAACCCCAGTGGACAGATGAACGCAGTTTTCTCCTTGTCTTCAGGATGCATCGGTATCTGGTGATACCCGCTTCGCAGGTCTAGTACACTAAACCACTTTGCTCCAGACAAACACTGTAGGGCATCTTCTATCCGAGAAGTGGCATATTGATCGGGATGGTTCTCCGGTTCAATGTGCGGTAGTCTATACATAGGCGGACAGAACCATTTTTCTTCCGGACCAACACTATGGAGATGCATACGGACTCCTGGACTCTTGAATCACCTTGGTTCTTTGCAATTCATTCAGTTGCTCTCGCAGATCATCCAAGTCTCCCAGCGGAACTCGCCTTGATCTTTCACGAAACGGCTTGTCTTCTTGTAACCGAATGCGGTGCTCAGTACTCTTAGCTAGGCCCACATCGAACTCATCTTTCGAGAACAATTCCTTCCACTTTAGGACTTGAGACTGAAGACGTTTCTTCCACTCAGGTGAAATGGGAGCGTCTTTGGGGTAGAATCTTTCATCTGGAATCTCTTTACCCACTCCCCCTCCTGAATCGGTAGAGAGGGGTGTAGCAGACTCTACTTGCCCGATAGGCATTCGTGCTTTAAGGACTACTGGAGAATCCGTCACATTGCATACGCTGACCGAGACTCTTCCTCGTGTTCTCTTCAGAGCTTTGGTGGAGATTATCTCAGGAATTACTTCGCCTCCGGTTTCACTCCCAAGATCAAAATCGGTTCCCAGCACCACATAGGGGCCTGGTTGCGATCCATTCAACTTGACTGAAGCCCGGAAACTCGCTACTTCTCCTGCTTGCAGAACCTTCTCTGTTCCACCCAGTCTCCACAGTCTTCCCACTTCGGCAGGTGCCTTTCGTTCTTCGACCATCCTCTGATAGACCGGACGTAACATTGGGTGTACTCCTTGAGTTGAACCTTCTTCCAACACGATAGGCGTCAGGAGACGCCGCACTAGGTCAGTATTCGTCCCCACTATCAGGGAGCTTCTGTTCGCACCCGAGGGTCGAGGACACACAATAGCCAATGCATCACAACCCCAGACTGCCCGATGACTTCAGATCCGATCTCCAACTTCACTTGCAGGTACCCGTCATAAGGGGAGTTTCTCAGTGCCGATACCCCATATTTCCAAATCCTTCAATTCTTGCAGAGGAATGTGCTTTAAGTGTTTCTCGTAGAAGTCTCTGTAGATCAATGTCACTTGAGCCCCTGAATCTAACAGGGCTTTGGTGTAGACTCCTTCCACTTGGATTGGCACAATAGGAGAAGGACCTATCAGTTGGTCAGGAAACTTGGTGGCGGCATCCGGACACTTAGACCCAGTTTGCTGTACCCTGGCCTTTTTCTTGCCCGTGCAGGTTTTGGGTGTGCATTGCTTCCCCATGACGTAGACCCGGATGCTAAGGGAGTGACTCTTTCAGTCCTGGCAGGCCCAGCAGTTGGCTCGGCTTTGGGCCTTCTCGCCCTCTTAGTCTTGACTTGGTTTCTGGAGCGGGGTTCAACCCTCGGGCACTCAGGTTGCTCCTTTACTGGTGCCCACTGGCGTTTCCCGCCGGTGAGGTAGATAACAGTCCTTCCAGGGCTTCCAACAGTCCCTTGACTCTATCCTTCTCAGGCTTTCGGCCTTTGCACTGTGCGCGGAAATGGCCCATTTCTCCACACCCGAAACATCTCTTCTTAGAGAGCGGAGACGTAGTTGCTTGTTGAGATTTGGTTAAAGGATTTGGACCAGACGCCACAGCAACTCCCGTCGTCTGCATACCTGTGAGGAATTTCTGCATTTCTGCCTGCATCTCTGTCACCTTCATCAATACCCGGCACAGTTCCGCATGCGCTTGTTGCAATTCAACTTGAGCTTCCTGAACTTTCTTGACGGTTTTGGACAATTCACCCCGTTCAGGGAGGTTCGATTCTTTGGCAGCCTTCTCTGTAGATTTAAAAACAACTAGATGTTCTTGTTCGTCCTCGTCAGATCCATAGGTATCTAGAGAGTCGCTCTCAGGTTGCAGGCCGTCATTATGTCTGACAGGTTGTGCATAAGCCCTTTCCCCCCGCCTGAAAGATTTCTCTTCTAGTAAAGCCTCTTCCTCTCGTACAACTCGGATCAGTTCCAGGTACTTTAACTCTTGGTTACCTGCTCTGCTTCTCAGCTGCATCATCACTGGATCTAGAGGTTGAGAGCCCCTCAGGAGCCGCTGAAAATGAACCACGGGTCAGTCTCCCCGCACTAGGGAATAAATATACTCCAACACAGTTGTGAGTTTTTATCATTTAAATAGTTTACTAAAATATTTGAGCAGATGTCGAGACACGGTATTCACAAGTATTATTACAGTATTTTCGTATCACGGTAAAACGCGTAGCGGAAAAGAAACGAAACACGAGGCTTCGTATTTCGGAAAATAAAATATTCGCAACCGAACATAAAAGCAATGCAATTTCCCGATGGTTCAGAAAAGGAGACACGTAGCAAAACCCCAAACATACAATCCCTTCGTATTACGGCAAACGCGCAGCGGAAAAAGAGGAAAAATATATTCGGAACGTATCTTTATCTTTAACCCCTGTTCCGATTCGTAACAAATTGAGTCCTGCACAGGTTAAGTCCCAAAATGTAAAGAAGGTGTATATGTATGTGTGTGGTACCCGGGTACTGTTCAACTGGCCAGTGAATTTACATGAAGGAAAGTCTTCGACTAGTCAGTTGGGGCCCTGTGGACTTTAAAGAGAAAACAGCAGCTTGACCTTTAATCACAAACAGCCTTGGAGGCCTCTCACCCATCCGACGCAGGCTTTAGGCTTCGCTGACCCAGGACGTCTCTCCTCCGGATTTTGACTGGGGATACTAGCGGCCGGATCCGTTGTCTGACTTCATGCAGCTTGTCCAGCTCACCGCCTGCTCTCCGTTCGATTCCGCCGGTCTGCAGCAATGTCTGGGCTCTGACAAGTCTCCTTCTCCTCAGGTTGAGTGACCCAAACCGGAATAACAGGTCTCCCTCGGGCTTTGGCCTAGGTTCTCTCGCGATCTCCTCAGTGCGTCTGCTTTCTCCTGTTCCCTGGCGCGCTCTGGAACTTTCTCCACGAGGCAGAGGATGTAAGTCTCCAGTCCCCACCCACTTCCTGTCTTCTTGCAAAGCATGCCGGGCATTGTAGTCCCAATGTCCAGTATCTCTGATCACGACAGTCTCCATCTTGTGGCCAAAAATAGGTACTGCCACAGCAAGATTTTTAACACAGCGCCACACATTGTTGGTGGGAGGCATGCCACTCTGATAGGGGGGGGGACAAGACGCTAGGCCAACCTTCTTTTCATTCAACCTGTAGTTCCAGGAAGGGATCAGCCCCTTTTGTGCTTTGGCTTGGACCTGAGTGTATGGCTGTGCCATGTGCCGTGAATATCTGAATGGGTAAATGACTGTTGCTCTTTTTTATTCCCTTTCTATATCACTTACCTATGCTGAATCTTTGTGTTATTGCAGTGTCCAAGGTTTAGTTTAACAATGTTTTAAAGTTTTATCTTTCTGTTTAACCTTTTAATTCTATTGACTTTTATTTTAAAGTAAATTCATTTATACCCATCACTGTGCGTTTGTGTCGTCACTCGCTACTCAACGTCTCCCGCTATTGGCTGGTATTACCTTTTATAAAAATAATTTTTCACAGCACCTTGGCTATTCATTTGACTACATTTGTGGTTTAACCCTTGCTTTTCTGGTTATTTTCCTGTACCATACATGGCTTTTGTTACTTACTCTGTTTTTGATCGAGGCTCTGCACCACCTTGTTTTTCTCTTCTTGGATAGATACAGCCATTTCAATGATTAGGCTTTTCTATTATTTAGTTGTTTGTGCAGGAGTTTATTTTCCAGCATAGTGGTGTCTTCACCTACTGTCTGTTTATAGTGTAGTGCCTGTATTCAGCCAGTGGTGTCTCCTGCCTTTAGAGTTTTTAACCCCATATATGCATCCCACCTCAGCTCATGCTGGTTGTCCTTGTGACAGAATGAAAGAGCCAACCATAAAGCCTGTGGGGATACTTACTGGGTTGGACTCCATGCTTCAGGTACTATGTAAAATGGAGGCAGACTGGAAGGGGTTAATGGATTCATTATCACAAGCTCCTACCAAAATCTCAGACAAGCATGCTTCCTGAGAAGCAGAGTCCATGACCCACTCACCCCTGAGGAGATGAATAGAAGAAGAGATGGAAACCTCTGTTTCTACTGTGGGGGGTTCTGATCACAGGATTTCCTCTTGTCCAGTGAGACCCCTTAAACCTACTCCATGTCTTGTGACTAAGCCTGGCTCAGTACCAGCTGTACAGAAGTCATTACCCGGTCTTACCTGCCAGCCCAGCCAGGGGAGGTCTTGCCCGCCAAGTCCAGGAAGGCTGCTCCTTCCAAGGTCTGTGAAACTGCTCCAGCAGGTCCCATGAGACTGCTTCAGCCAGGCCTCAAGAGGGTTCTCCTGTCAAGTCCTCAACGGCTGTGCCAGTCAAGTCTATGGAGCCAGTAGCCATCAATACCAAGCCCAGACAAGCCGTGCCAGTCATGCCCAGATCCAAGATGGCTGCGCCGGTCAACTCCCAGACACTTGTGCCCATGGAGACCAGTTCCAAGGAGGAACTGCTTTGTCTTCCAAGCTGCTTCTGAGTCTACAATACATTAGTCTTGTATAGACTTTATCAATATTCTAGTATTCTTACCAACCCCATAGACTTTAATGGTTTCAGTAATGACAGATTGTAGGATTATACCAGGCTTAGAATCTAACCCCTAGTTGCTAAAGGAGCATTTCTCTGACTCCCATAGTGGAAAAGCTCTGTGGTACAAGAAGTGATAAGATAGGCTAAATGGAGGAGAAAGAAAAAAAGCTAACTCAAAGACTGGATGCATTAAAATTATATTTCAGTGAAAGAGAATGTCTTGTCCTATTTTAACAGAATCGGTCATTTTTAACTTGAATGCCCTGTGATAGCATGGGGTTTAACCTCCACAAAGAGGTTAAATACACACGTACATTTATACTCGAGTAGGCACACAGCCAGTCATTGCATGTGTCGCCACATACCTGGGAAAGAAGTTTAAGTGTGTTTTTTACGCCTTGAAGTAGGACACATCCTTTTTTTACTAGAATGACCCTTTAAGCTTTGTACTAAATGGAATACTTTAAAAAGCTATTCTATATGAAACTGGTATAGATATGATCAAGAAATATGATTACTAACAGGGTTATCCAAAGAGATTCGAAAAGTCACCGCACGTTCGGTGACTTTTCGTTCTCTTCAATTCAGTTCCTTTTGCCGATCCCATTTCAGTGACCCTGCGGTGTATTCAGCAAGCACCACAGGGTCCCCGAATTGCAGGGAAAAGCTGCCGCAAACCTGACGAAAACTAACCGCAAAACCCACCTAATGCACGCCGAAAACCCTCAAAAACATCTGGATTAACCTGCGAAAACCACGGAAAAACCCGAGTCGCACTCAGCCGAAGCAGCCGAAGCAGCTGAGACCGCAGACGAGGGAGGTGAATAAATTAGCAAAACCGTTTGTATGAATGTGTGAAAATGAAACGCTGTTTGTAAAGAAACTACTGAGCGAAAATGTCTGAAATTTACACAGGAGGTCCAGGGAATGATAATAAAGAGGGCTGTTACAGAAAAAAGAAGTAAACTTAAAAAAAAAAATCGGACTTTTAAAAAAAAATAAAAAAATTCAGAAAAATGCTTAAAGTATCCTAAAAAATCTATAAATATAGAGACTCTTTGCTGCAGAATTTTATAATGAACGGTTTATTAGATATTGAATTAAAACGGGAATATTTTTAACATTGAAGCCTGTGGGATTCTCCTGAATTAACTTGCCGAATTAAACCACCGAATGGCAGGGCATTAGGGGAACCTTTCACTGCTGGTTTGTGTTCTCTGAATAGCCGAAGCAGTGCATTTTCATGGGGATTTCTCTTCCCTCGAACAGGCACCAAACAGGCACCGTATGTGCAGGCAATTCGCCAGGATTTGGCGAATTGCCTGCTCTCTGGATAGCCGAATGGCCAGGAAAGGTAACCGAACGCTGATTTTCAGCGTTCGGTTACCTTTCTCAAGAAATTCGGATCTCTTTGGATAACCCTGTAAGATTCATTAATTCAATAAATTTAAATTAAAAAGTTCCTTCTGTCACCTAATTTTAAGATAATACATACTGAATCAGACATTTAACCTTTTTTTAAAAAAAAGCCCTAAAAGTGTCTTTCTGCATTGTTATTTAAGAATCACGTACTCGCGAGCAGCCGCCTGCATCTGTGCTTGGATGTGGCTCTTGTACTCTCGGTTGCGCTCCAGCATGATCATGTAAAGATATGTGTACCATCTTGCGGGAACAGAGCCGAGAGTACGAGAGCCACCTTCAAGCACAGATGCAGGCGGCCACTTGCGCACGTGTGCTTAATAGGGGTGTGCATTAGTTTTGTAACGAATCGCAATTCATTTGGAAATTCATTAACTTGTATTTCTTACTTCCGAAATAACAAATTGATTTCATCAGATTTGAAGCGAAAACTAAACAAAACATTATATAATGAATTTGATTTGTTATAATGTTTCGCAAGAGAACCATTGATTAAATGATTTCTGAGCAGGATTTGATGTATGGGAGTTTTATTTTGTGTTATCCTAAATACGAATCAATATCAAATATTGAATTGATCCTAACTTACAATACAAGTAGGTAATAAAGCAAACGACATTATGAAATTAATCAGATTTGTTGGACTATTTCACAAAGCACCCTGTCCCTGTAAAGTGGCCTGTGGTGCTGAATCTGTTGTCAGCCCCACAGGCCAATGGACAGCTCAACATTTATTCTAGATTGCCTTGTAACAGCAGGATATAATTTATTGGGGTTTTATTTAGGTGATCTGAAATTCAAATCGATCCCAACTTACAATACATACAAGTACTAAAGCAAACGACATTATGAAACAAATCAGATTCGTTATTATTTTTATTATTATTCTTTATTTATAAAGCGCCAGCATATTCCGCAGCGCTGTACAATAAGCACAGTATAGACAGGGTTACAATACATTGAACAACATTTGACAAACAGTACAGGAGGAGATGAGGGCCCTATTCCCGTAGGAACTCACAATCTGGGAGGGTTGGGGTTGGAAACAGGAGGAGAGGACTGTTGGACTGTTTCACAAAGCACCCTGTCCCTGTGCATTGGCCTGTGGTGCTGAATTTGTTGTCAGCACCACAGGCCAATGGACAACTCAACATTTAACCCTAGCTTGTCTTTTAACAGCAGGATTTGAATTATTGGGGTTTTATTTAGTGATCAAAAATTCAAATCAATATCAACTATTGAAACAATCCCAACTTACCATGGTAGATAGTGATCCAATATACCCAAGAAATGAAACAAACTTAAGAAACAAAATTACGAAACGAAATAATGAAATGAAACAAAAGTGCTTAATAAATAACATTGCAGAAATATACTTTGAGGGGTTTTGTTTTTTTTGCAAAAATGGTAAAATGTCTGATTCAGTATCCACAAAACAGTTTCGCTCACTATTCTCTACCTGGGCGGCTGCATAAACCAGCAGTATCCAGCTCACTTCATATATAGAACGTAACAAGAAAAAAGGTTGTCATTTGCGCCTATCCTTATGTGATTCAGTATGTATTCTCTTACAAATAGGTATTCAAGCACAGATGCAGATTGCTGCTCATGAGTACACAGCCCGTGCAATATAGGGGTAAATTAACTAAGCGTTTATTTCTGATTTAGATCAGCGACCCCCAGGCCACAGATAGCCTACATGTGCCACCTGGGGAGATGTAGTAATAAAACTGGGGAGATGAGGTAATAATAAAATGGGAGGGAATTATTAATAAAATGGCGGGATGAACAAAATTGAGGGGGATTTGTGAAAATTATCAATAAAATGGGGAGACGAGGAAATAATAATATTGGGACTAGATGGAAATAATTAGTAAAATTGGGGATGAGGAGATAATTATTAAAATGGGGTGATTAGAAGATAATAAAATTGGAGGTGTGGAAATAATAAAATAATAAGGAAGTAATAAAATTGGAAGGGGGTGAGAAAATAATAAAATTGAGGAGGTGGGGAAATAATTTTAAAAATTGCAGGAGGAAATAATAAAATTGGGGGATTAGGAAATAATAAAATGGTAAGGAACGTGGAAATTATAAAATAGGGAGACATAAAATGAGGAAAGAATGGGTTTGTTGGTGAAAAGGGGATTTGTAGGTGTAGGTATATGGCTAGGGTCAGACTGAGGCAGTGCGAACGCGCGTGCAGCCGCACTTAATCACGGCCGCACTAGCAGCAGATGCCGGGCAATGACGGCCAATATACGAAGTACGGTCGCACAAAAGTCCGGCTGCGCAACGCAAGTGGAAAATGAACGCATTTTTTCGAGAACGTTAAACCACTAGTACTGACGTGCAGAGTGCGCTGCGTCCGCTAGCGGCGTGTGTGCGTGATTAGGAGATGTCAGACGCTGCTAATGTCCGGCCAACATAACGTCCAGACTCAAAAAGTGTTTTATTGATGATCCGTACAAAATCACGGATGAAACTGCGCATCGTATGACCGCTATCGCGTATTCCGTGAAAAAATACGTCCATTCTTCGAACGCACATTTTCACGGACAACGTGAAAAATGCATTAGTCTGACCCTAGCCTAAAATAGGGGTGTGTAGGCGCATGTATAGGTATATAATAGGGGTGAGTAGGCATATGTACAGTGTTTTGAGTATTTATTTATTTATAAAGTATTTTACCAGGAAGTATACATTGAGATTTCTCTCGTTTTCAAGTAAGTCCTAGGTTCAAGAACATTGAAATGTTACAGTTGTTACAGAAATACAAAGTAATACAATGCAAGATGTACAAAAAAATGAAGACAAAAGGTGCGTATCAAGGTGTGTATAAGTGTGTGTGTGTGTTTCTGTATAGCAGTAGACAAAAGTGGGCTGCTCACTTTAAAATGCCTGGGCCTATTTTTGTCCTAATCCAGGCCTGTTCCAGGGACTGTCTTCATTCAATAATTTATATGGAGAATGAAAACTAGAACACAGTAGCCATATGGGAAAACAGAATTACTATATTTCAAACACACATGCATTCTGAAGCTGTAATTTCTGCTTGCAAAGGCAGTATGTGGCACGAACCTTTATGAATAATCACATAACCTGAAATGATGGTGACAAATATAAAAGGGACACTCTACACACTATGGCCACTGTAGCATATTAAAGTGGTCAGGCTGTGTGCAGTGACCCTCCCTTCCCACCTGGTTTGGCATGAAACACTGTGTGAAGTGAATGAGATTCCTCCACCCGCACACACATCACCACATCGGGAAACGAGGATTTTGAAATTCCTGGCTGCCGGTCACCAGACCAGTCAATGATGATGTCAGTGATCTCCTGTCTATCCTCTTTTAGACCGTCTGCAATAGCGAGCATCCTGAAAGAGGCAGTCAAATGATTGGTTCTGCACATGCAGACAGCTCTGATTTATCGTTCTGCGCAGGGGCAACGGAACTTGCATTCAACAGTACGCAAGTGCCAAGCGATGTGCAAATTGTGTATCCTACACAATTTCTGAGCTGACAGAGACAAGCAGTGTATATCAATGGAGAAAAGGTGAGTATTTTCAAATAAAATAAAAATAAAAAATAATTGGGCAAATGAAGTCAGTGACATCTACCCAAATTTTTAAGGGCATAAATGTGGGGGGGGGGTTCATTATATACCCCTTTAAATAGAGGAATTGTTTAAATTCTAAGATCGTGTAAGGGATAATCTAACCACAATCATTGATTTAAGACAAAACTATTTGTAAAAGGAGTGACACATTCTGAGTGTTCTTAGACTAGCTTACCAAATGGCCTTCTATTGGATACATACCACTGTGACATTAAATCATGCAACCAAGCTGAATAATGAGAAAGAGTTTTCAGCACATTACAACTTGATTTAAACTTGTTTCCTAGTGGTAATCCAAGATGGATTCATAATTGGTCAGAGAAAATTCATGACAGGGTGATGATGATTATATTCTGGCCATGCCTTTTATATAAAAATTCTGCCTGATTTCTAACACATTGCATGTGCTTTGGTTTTCACTGATTTTTTTTTGGTTTTCTTTTTCTGGGGAAGGAGGGGTAGCAGAGGAGGACTTATGTTGTGGACATCAAAGGGAAATTTAATTCGAAAATATAAATCTTAAAAGTCTGTCTTAACTATAGTGTGTTAGAAATTGAATGACATATGCTGTGAGGTCCCCTGAACATGCATTAAAAACCACAACTCGCAGGAAACGTTACTCATTTAATAAAGGGAATTGTTCTTAATTTATTTTGAAATATTGTTTACTTTTAAGCCAAAGGCTAATTAGCAGGGGAAAGAGGGTGCCAGTATGACTAAGTTATACTAAATATTGAAAACAATGATTTTTGTTCCCTTTGATAAAAGAGTCAAAGTCCATTTCCTCTAATTATGACTGTAATCTTGCTTTATTAATGGATGCGTCTTGGTGCGCA
The DNA here is from genome assembly GCA_009667805.1 of Leptobrachium leishanense. Lineage (NCBI taxonomy): Eukaryota > Metazoa > Chordata > Amphibia > Anura > Megophryidae > Leptobrachium > Leptobrachium leishanense. The sequence goes on from CM019066.1 coordinate 114,407,910, forward strand.
CATTATTTTGTTGTAACAGAGAGTGGGAAAATCACACCCAGACACAGTCACCTGAGAACAGGTGAGAACATAAGAGATGCTCTACAGCTCTAATGAAGAACTTTAATGTAGATTAGTTATAGTTTGGTTTTGTATTTGCATTATGGGCTCTTGGTTTGCAGGTTCCTGACTGTTGATGACTGGTGCCCAGTCTGAGCAGTATAATAGGTATATTCAAAGAAAGGTGAAACTCAGGAGAATGACTGGAGAAGTGAAAATTCTAGGTCGAAATACCAGAAACATTCTCCCATTTATCTCACTTTCCAAATCTGCTATTTGGTCTAGCTTGTTCTCTACTCCTGAGCTTCACCTTTCTCTGAATAACCCTTATGTATTTACATAGATAATGCACAGAAAGTCAAAATAAACTTTAAAACTTCAATATAAAGGATACTCACCTCCAGTGGCATTGTTAAGAGGATACAGAGGGCAATGGGCCTCTCCAATACCATCCATCATGTAGGTTTGCCAGGTCGGCCATGTTTTCCTGGACACACATTACTATTTCTTTCTTTCCTTTTTTTTGTAATTCTTTATTTATAGAATTATAAACGAGTCTCACGTACTCAAACGAGGGTACGGCCACAAAGGGCCTGCAAAACAAGTATCAAAATACAGAGCAATATCGCGTGTAATAACAAGTTACAACAGAATGAAGGAGGGGTCAGGACCGCTCCAAAGAAGCAAAAGGACCCTAAAGGGAAGCCATTGCAAGTAGACTCAGAAAGTAGGCTATTCCCAGTTTTTTAGACAACATCATTCCTGTCTGCCATTTATGACAATAAAAATTTAATTTAGAACAAAAGCTAATTAGCTTACTTTCTGACCTTCCCAATGACACCTCACATGACTGTGTATGTTGTATGAGACACAGGGGTCCAAACTACCTCAGTATCTCCTACAATGGGATTTCAGCTGTGGGGCACATGTGCCCCCTCTCTGGATCCGCTAGTGGCTTAGCCAACATCTAGTGAGCTCATTCAGCACATGACGTCTAGGACAAGGAAAGGCATTCCATAGGACCGGTGCTGCCCGTGAGAAGTCTTGGAGGCGAGAGTTGGCCTTGTGCGTCTAGATAAAAGGAGGAGATCGCCTGCTGACCAGAGTTGTCTGGATGGGACATGTTTGCAGAGTAATAAAGAAGTAGGGAGGAGTTGAGATATTGAGCGATTTTAACGTGAGTGCCAGTATTTTAAACTGTATCCTGGAACGTACAGGAAGCCAATGGAGGGACCGGCAGAGGGGGGAGGTACAAGAGGTGCATTTAGTGAGAAAAATAAGCCTGGCCTCTGCGTTCATTACAGATTGCAAAGGGGCAATACGGGAGTTGGGGAGGCCAATAAGGAGCGAGTTGCAGTAGTCAAGTTGTGTAATGACAAGAGCATGAACCAGCACTTTTGCGGTATATTGTGTCAGAAAGGGGCAGACGCGGGCAATGTTCTTGAGTTGAAAGTAACAAGATTTGGTCACTGTCTGGATGTGTGGAGAGAACGTTAGGTCCGAATCGAGAGTGACACCAAGGCAGCGAGCTTCGGGCGTTGAGCTAATGAGCGTTCCATTTACTCGTAGAGAGATAGGTGGTATTGGCTTTTTCTTGGAGGGAGGAACAACGAGAATTTCAGTGTCGTTCCTCTCACTAACAGGTCTATTCACGAAACGTGAAACTTAGGAGAATGACTGGAAAAGTGAAAATTCTAGGTCAAAATAGCCAAACCAGAGCTGCGTTAGCGAGCGGACGCATGTTGCAGAGCTCCTGCTTAATTACCGATATTCAGATGTTTTTTTCCGCTCGTTTTGCCTCAGGACTGCTCCCCCCCTACTACCGGACTGCCTGGTAAGCTTGGGTGGACCTGCTTTCAACACCCCTGTACACCCGGTGGGGTAATCTCAGTCCCGGAGGGTTGGTGCCTATACTTCAGGCCTATTCTACCTGGCCATATTGGAGGCAGGGTTTTCCTGTATCTTTCTGCTGCTAACATGGGTAAGAAACTGCCCCAACCAGACAGTGGTCCTGGCCAGAGGGACATAAGAGACTCAATGGCTGGTGGACCTGTCTCCTGGAAGGCAACGGCCTCACTCCCTTTCCCGTCCGGTTACGATTCCACAGAGGATGAAGACTCCTCCTGGCCTAGGGGAGATGGATCCGGCGTGTCCTGGGTCACCCCGCCATCCCAGTCACTGGTAACGCTACACTTACTGCGGCCGCCAGAAAACTAGTGTAAAAAAAACGGAAGGCCGCGCTGGCGACGTCTTCGAAGGCCTTGGCGGCCCAGCATGATTTCTCGGAGGGAGATTCGGCAGAGGAACAGCTGCCCTCCACTGCATGTAGTGAGGCCTCGGTGGACGATGGCTCCGCCCTGGGGTCCGGGAACAGGTTGCATTGGAGGGACCTCCTGGACATGGCAGTGCCACACAGATCGCGGAGGAGGATGACGATCTTCCCTCTACGAAGGGGGACCTCCATCGGATTCTGGAGGAAATAAGATGCATGTGGTGACCAGAGGTGGCGGCGGTACGAGCGGAGATGGAGGTGCTCCGAGCGCAAGTGACGGAGGTGAGAGGGAAGACAGACGGGGTTGCTCAGGAGCAGTCTCACCTTTCTGACCAGCTGACCATCCTTGTCACGGTCCGTACCCCCAGACCCTCTGGCGCCCCCTTTGTTCTCCTTTTTTAGCCATATTCTGCATGATCTATGCAGGTTCCAGGACTTTTGTTTCCATATGCTTATTCCTGGACTCTCTGATTTTGCATTCTGGAAGTGGAGACTCACCTGCACTTGATCCCATCTGATGAATCCTGCTTATGAGGAAGCTACGCCCCTTATCCCACGCTTCCTCATTGAAGTTGCTAGCCTTGGCAAGTGCAGACCTGCTTTCTGGAACTCCTGAGATCCTTGTCTGGAACCACTCTGTACCATAGACATTCCTGCTTACCCTCTGCTCTGATTCAACATTTATTACCGGTATCCTCTGCCTCCCTGTACCCCTCTGTTATATTGCTTGACAACCTGTGTACCAGACCCTTGCTTAACCCTGATTGCCCTTTTGCCTGCTCCATCTGTACCATTGCCTGGAATATATGTTCTCTGTATCCTTTGTATTGTATTTATCCAGTTCTCCCATTCCCACTACCCGTAGCCTCCTTCTATGGTTTTGTTCTGAGCCTTCTGTATGATTTCTTGTCTGTTTATTTGTTGCTACAAATAAACCCTGTTACCCTGTATCCTGCCTAATCTGCTATACTTACTGCACCTTGGGCTCACACCCACACTTCTGTACATATGCTAGGCCAGGGTCCTGACAGTCCTCCGCTCCCAGGTGGAAACCTTGACTTGCTCGGTGGAAACTTTGGAGTCTCGTCACCGGCGCTGAAACGTCCGGGTCAGAGGCGTCCCAGCCTCAATGCTAGCTGCCGATTTGCTACCCTACGTGGAACGACTGGCGCTTCAGGTCTCTGGATTGCCCCTACGACACCCGAGATGGTTGGAGCAGCATTTCGGGTTCGGAAGGTGGCGGTGGCGCCCAGAGGGGCTCCTGGAGATGTGGTGGTTGTTTTCCGAGATGTTGCCCTGAAGGTGAAGCTAATGTCTTCCCCCAGCGCCCGAGACCCTGTGCTGTTTGAAGGGACAACATTGGCATTATACCACAACCTTCCGTTTTTGATTTTGATGGCCCGCTGGAGGTTCGGGACGTGCCGACTGTTCTCCGCAGTAAAGGGATTCGATATCGCTGGGGCCTGGCTGGCTTTTTAGTGGTGACCCACAATAATATCCCGTACACAGTTTCCGATCCCGAGAAGGCCTGGGCTGACCTCGCGGCTGCGGACGTCTCGACAAGCCCATCAGAAGCCCGGCCGGGTTGAGACTCGTCACTACCGTTATTTTTAGGCTCTGGACAACCCAGGCCTTCAGTGCTTTTTCAAGCTTGGTCGGCTTCTCCACTTTTTGATATTTCCCCTTATTTTGCTTTTGCATTTAGTACGGACTCTTGGCTTGTTTTTGCTGTTGTTTGCCCGTGCTCCTGGACTTACAGATTTATCTTTCTTTATACCCTTCACGCTTACGTTTTGGGGCCGCAGATGTGAGGAGTTCCCCTCCTAAATTCCTCTCCCCCCCCCTTATTCCCACCCCCCATTTCACTCCCTCCCTGCCCCCTCCCCACCCTCTACCCTTCCTTTTTATTTTTTATTTTTATCTCGTTTAAGGTATTTTTGCTTTTCTGAGCGGTCCAGATCACCCCGTTTACCATGTTGTACCTTGTTATCACACGTGATATTGCTTTGTATTTGGTTACTTGTTTTGCAGACCCTGTGGGGCCGTATCCTCGTTTGAGTACGTGAGACTGTTTTATAATTCTATAAATAAAGAATTCCAAAAAAAAAAACATAACCAGAAGAATTCTCCCATTTACCCAACTTTCCAAATCGGCCATTTACCCCACTTTCCAAATCGGCTATTTTGTCTTCTCCTGACAATTCTACTGAGCTTCACCTTTATTGAATAGACTTGTATCTGTATATTACTGTCCGTGTGTCTCTGTTCACTTTTGTCTCTGTTGTCTCTTTATGTGTGTGTCTGTGTCTGCCTCTGTCTGTTCTTAGTTGCCAACCTAAGAATTTTTTTTTCTATGTCAGATGAAGAGAAGAGAAGAGAAAAAATTTTTTTTTATATATATATATATATATATATATATATATATGACTTTTTCATTAAAGTAATCTTTTGAGAGACCCAGAGTGCCACCAGCGTATTCTTACGCACGGATTGTTATATATATATATATACACATATAGGGCCACATTACAATGTTAACGCTCACCTGCGTGAGCATTAACGTTAGCCGCGGTATCTACCATATATTCCAATCCAAACGCAAACGGGTTAAGTAACCCGTTTGTGTTTGGCATCTTGCGCTTTTCAGCACCAGGTTACTTTACTTTGCGCTCCCTATACTTAACATGGGGAGCGCAAAGTGTTAATCAGCGTTAGGATTACAAAGTCCTAACACTGATTAACGTCCGGCTCTAGTTAGCGGAAAGTTAACCAGAGCCAGGACTTGGTGTTACCGGATTCCGTTTCTGCAGACTCCGTTAACACCAGCCTAAAAAATACGCTTGTGCACGCTTGTGCGAGCGCACAAAATGCGCACGCAACAAGCGTCCGTTATCCAAGCCTCTCCGGCAAAGCGCTAGGACAAACATCAAAGCGTGATTCTCCATAGGAGGATCGAGCCTTGCAGCGCTGAGCGCACCGAGTGCGCTCAGCGAGGTGGCCAGACGGGCGTCAAATGGAAGGAACGTCCACTCTAACGGACGTTCCTTCCGCTCTCCAAAGTCACTCGTCTGACACTAGCCTTAGCTATCTTACCATCACAGCATCCATAATACAATTCTAAACCTCCCAACACTGTCTTGACAATTCTCATCCACTCCCCAGAAGCACTTTCACAATGATTCCCATCACAAAATTCAGTCCCTCTACATAGTTACATAGGCTGAAAAAAAGACATGCGTCAATTGGGTTCAGCCTTTCACTAGGGATGACCTGTTCGGTTCAATGTGTTAGGAGTTCGATTCGAACATCGCCAGTTCGGATGTTCGCGAACTATGAACATTTCCGCGTGTTTGCCGCATGTTTGCCCACAATGCACCACAATGGACCACAATGCACTTTTTCCACTGGCCTGAAGCTTGTAATTGGCTACAGCCTGCACCTGACCACAGTTTAGCTGCAAGACAGGTGGAAGACTATGCCAATCACGGCTCAGAGTCCTGATTGGGCAAATTTTGCCCAATCATGGGCTCACAGAGCTAAGTCCCGCAGCACACTATATAAGGCTTGAACCCAGCCCAGCCAGCACGTGTTTTTCTGCAGGAGTGAGAGGAGATTGTTCTGTCAGTGACAGCTATTGGGGGGGTCTCACTTGTTGCAGATATCTGGGAATTGGTGGAAAGTGTGTCTTCTCAGTCAGTGACAGCAGCAATTTGGGGGTCTCACTTGTTGCAGATATCTGGGAATTGGTCGAAAGTGTGTCTTCTCAGTCATTGACAGCAGCAATTTGGGGGGCTCACTTGTTGCAGATATCTGGGAATTGGTGGTGTTAAGTGTGTCTTCTCAGTCACTGACAGTCAGCTATCAGAGTGGTGTCACATACTTCCATAAAATTTCTGTGAATTGTAATCCGTGTCTTCTCAGTCACTGACAGTCAGCTATCAGGGGGTGTCACATACTTCCATAAAATTTCTGTGAATTGTAATCCGTGTTGTCTCAGTCACTGACAGTCAGCTATCAGGGGGTGTCACTGCCACTGACGCCTATATTACCAGATTCATATCATTTTAATATTGGACCGCAGGGTCCAACCCTGCACTCTTCCACAATACCACAGAGGGGTTACTTACGGTGTGAAGGCACTTGCTGCCACCAAAGGCACAATATTTGGGTGCACTGCCACTGACACCTATACCAGATTCATATCATTTTAATATTGGACCGCAGGGTCCACCACTGCACTCTTCCACAATACCACAGAGGGGTTACGGTGTGACGGCACTGTTGCTGACACTAAAGGCCCAATTTTAAAGCACCTGTTGTTACTTTCATACAAAGTGCTTTCATGCATAAGTTTCACCATAATTTAGCCAAAAAATCACTAAACTTGTTCTGTGTGTCCACTCTAACGGACGTTCCTTCCGCTCTCCAAAGTCACTCGTCTGACACTAGCCTTAGCTATCTTACCATCACAGCATCCATAATACAATTCTAAACCTCCCAACACTGTCTTGACAATTCTCATCCACTCCCCAGAAGCACTTTCACAATGATTCCCATCACAAAATTCAGTCCCTCTACATAGTTACATAGGCTGAAAAAAAGACATGCGTCAATTGGGTTCAGCCTTTCACTAGGGATGACCTGTTCGGTTCAATGTGTTAGGAGTTCGATTCGAACATCGCCAGTTCGGATGTTCGCGAACTATGAACATTTCCGCGTGTTTGCCGCATGTTTGCCCACAATGCACCACAATGGACCACAATGCACTTTTTCCACTGGCCTGAAGCTTGTAATTGGCTACAGCCTGCACCTGACCACAGTTTAGCTGCAAGACAGGTGGAAGACTATGCCAATCACGGCTCAGAGTCCTGATTGGGCAAATTTTGCCCAATCATGGGCTCACAGAGCTAAGTCCCGCAGCACACTATATAAGGCTTGAACCCAGCCCAGCCAGCACGTGTTTTTCTGCAGGAGTGAGAGGAGATTGTTCTGTCAGTGACAGCTATTGGGGGGTCTCACTTGTTGCAGATATCTGGGAATTGGTGGAAAGTGTGTCTTCTCAGTCAGTGACAGCAGCAATTTGGGGGTCTCACTTGTTGCAGATATCTGGGAATTGGTCGAAAGTGTGTCTTCTCAGTCATTGACAGCAGCAATTTGGGGGGCTCACTTGTTGCAGATATCTGGGAATTGGTGGTGTTAAGTGTGTCTTCTCAGTCACTGACAGTCAGCTATCAGAGTGGTGTCACATACTTCCATAAAATTTCTGTGAATTGTAATCCGTGTCTTCTCAGTCACTGACAGTCAGCTATCAGGGGGTGTCACATACTTCCATAAAATTTCTGTGAATTGTAATCCGTGTTGTCTCAGTCACTGACAGTCAGCTATCAGGGGGTGTCACTGCCACTGACGCCTATATTACCAGATTCATATCATTTTAATATTGGACCGCAGGGTCCAACCCTGCACTCTTCCACAATACCACAGAGGGGTTACTTACGGTGTGAAGGCACTTGCTGCCACCAAAGGCACAATATTTGGGTGCACTGCCACTGACACCTATACCAGATTCATATCATTTTAATATTGGACCGCAGGGTCCACCACTGCACTCTTCCACAATACCACAGAGGGGTTACGGTGTGACGGCACTGTTGCTGACACTAAAGGCCCAATTTTAAAGCACCTGTTGTTACTTTCATACAAAGTGCTTTCATGCATAAGTTTCACCATAATTTAGCCAAAAAATCACTAAACTTGTTCTGTGTATCCTAAGGCTAGGGTCAGACGAGCGTGATTTCTACGGACTGTACGTCCGTGTACACGGACGTACGTCAGTACGGAAGACGCAGTAGTGGCCACACAGTCCGTTTATCACTGATGTTTATTTTGACGGATGTAGGAGAGAAAATACAATAAAAAGCAAAACCATTTTGTCCGTGAAAAATGCTGGACGTATAAATGCAGTCTGTCTGACCACGTTCCATCACTCACACACAAAGCTATGCGGACGTTGCGTACGCAGCGCACTTTGTGCGGCCGTTCTAGGGGTTGTACGTTCTTGCCTGCCTTGCGTCCGTGGGCCGCAGCCGTTGTGCGTCCGCAGTTCAGTGCGGACGTACTTCGTGTAACAGGCTCCGATGGGCTTTCTGTCATGCTATCACGGACGTACTTTTAGGCACAATCACGGACGTGAACACTACGCTCGTCTGACCCCAGCCTAAAACGTCTCCTCTTTTCATACAGGCTGCTGCCCCAAGCAGTTGTTTATGAATAGATTAAAGGAAAACCGTTTACCGTCATTTGAAATGTATTTTTTTTTTTTAAATGTTTCTATACATCCTACAAATCCGCCACTTCACGGGCAGGTTATGGGGACCTCCTAGGCACGATATTTGAAGGAATTTTTTGTTTTTATTTTTAACCCTTATTTCATGGAAAACTCACTGTTCCTTTAAAAACTTGTTGTCCTTGTTTCCTGTCCCCCAGAGCACTACCCGGACCCCCATACACCTTTTATGGCAAATATCTTGCATATATGCCCTCTTGCAGGGCACTCTAAAATTCGAACTTTCGAGTCCCATTGACTTGCATTGAGTTCGGTTCGGTTTCACGTTCGAACTCGAACTTTTGAAATTGTTCGAGTTCGAATGCGAACCGAACATGGGCGTGTTCGGCTCATCCCTACCTTTCACACAGCACCTACTGCTGTTGATCCAAAAGAAGGAAAAAAAACCAGTCTGAAGTGCTCACCAATATGCAACACACTGGGGAAAAAAATCCTTCTTGACCCCAGAATGGCGTCAGATTTCTCCTTGGATCAAGAAGCTTATACCCAAATATTAAATAAATATTATGACCCTTATTATTAGGTTTTTGCAGGAAGCCATCCAGTCGTTGTCTAAAAGCCTGTACAGTCTCCGACTTCACAACTGCTAATAATATACAAAAAGAAGCACATGCATTCACAAGCAAAAACAAATGCATACCACAAGAAAAACATTTCCTTAAAAGGGACAGCCCGAATATTTTAATGTTTGTCATTAAATATATGGACCCCTATGTATGGAAGGGAAAAGGGACATCTCAGTTTTGGCTTTGGAAATGTAAGCCCCCCACCCCCCCCCCCCCATTAACGAGTCCTAGAGACGCTAGAGACTCTGCATGACTTTAGTGGCTTCAGACAAACATTATGAAACTTTATGAAATAGAACCCAGGAAATGCAATTACCTGGTTCTCTGATTGCCAGAATTTCCAGGCAGAGTTACAGGCTCAGCTTTGATGCACTGTATTTGAAAACTAAATAATTCTGAAGGCTAGGACTGCAGAGATAACATTCTTGCACTACACAAACTCTAGTCAGCTAGTCGCACTCTTATGGTGTATAGAGTGTACATATGTAGTAAGCATGGTGTAGGAAATGTGGAAATAGGGGAGGACAGATCCCCCAGACATAATCATAGGCGTGTGCACAGAGTGTTTCTGGGATTAAGGATCTATCGTATGGATGGAGTTTAGGCCTTAATTTACACCCTAAACTTGATGGATTTCCCCAAGTCATATGTCCTGAAGGGGGAGGGGTAGTAAAATTTATAAACTGAGCTTGTTAGTCTGTAGTAGTTTAATTATATTATGCCTTTGCACTGCCTTACATTGAGAAGGCCATCGCCCAGATTTTAATGGGTTCTTACACAAATGGTAGTAAGAATATGGGACTAGGTCACTGACAAACATATAAGTCCTAGGGCCCCGGCATTAATTATGGGGTATTCAAAACTCGCAATACAACAGGGGTAGAGATAGGTGCCTCATAGACACCTAAACACGTAAAATGTACATTTCAGAGAACATGTGATTCTGCATTATGTATACACACAGTAAACATTGACTAATGGTAATAAACAGACTTTCTTATACACCTTAGAATATCATAACAAGAGAAGTTGCAATGTACAAACATTCAGTCAAACAAACAAATGTTGTTTAAGTTATAGCTAATTATGTGCTTTTCTTGCCATTTCCTATCTACAAGATGATCCCCCAGGACTGTAAATGTCATATTCTCCAGCCACGATAGATATTTTGCCTTAAAAAAAGAGTATTCATTTCTATTTAATTAAATAGGGGATGCTAGTATATTTGAATATTCTAAATAAACCATCAGATTCTCGGGATGAAGATAAATGGATCGTTTCACATCCAGGCAGTTTATGAGCTGATAAAATGATTGTTAATGGTTTCAGGCTGTTCTCGCCACACGCTGTGGCTCGTTCTTTATGTAGGTATTTGGGGAGAAAAAAAAAGTGCCTCAAGTAAGATGTATATATAACCCTGCCCAGTCAGCTTCATCACAGTGTTGGCATAAATGAATCATTTTAAGCTTCCTAAGCAGCTGCAATCAACTGATTTTAAAGGACGAATTAAAAAAGATATCTCCCTAGTAGCAGGTTTTAATACTCATCCATTCATGAACAAAATCTCTGCTAAAATAGAACTGGTTGGTTACCCCTTTTTATGTTAAATATGGGCTTTTTATTTGAACTTGATTAAATAATAGGTTCTGATCACCAGCAGCACGGCCCTCATGTTAAATGCTACACTATTTTGAAGGATTAAACTTTGGACATTGTTACATATATATATACACTCTGTGATGCGGTTCTTTGAATTGTTGGGATATGTAAATGACCTCTGCAATAATAAACTTTATTTTTATATATATTATATATATAAAGTATTTAAAGTATATATTAATATACATGATGTATTTATTTAATTATACAGTATAACCTACACTAAGGGAGTTATTCAAAGAGTGCTGGTGTTTGCCAAAATTGCAAACAATGACAACAAACACTGTTTTTTCCCAAAAGAAAATATCAAACAGCCTCACGGTGCAGCTTCTCTTGCTGCTTTTTTGATTATTCACTTGTAAAACTCGTCATTTGATGCCGTTGCAACTAAAGCTATTTTTGGTGGTGTTTGCAACTTTTGCTGAACACTGGTACTCTTTGAAAAACAGCCCAGAATTCTATAAAAAAGAAAACATATAGTTGTATATTTAGACTTCTTTTATCATATATGATGCAAATTGTGGATATATACAGTCATGGCCGAAATTGATGGCACCCCAGACATTTTTCCAGAAAATCAAGTATTTCTCACAGAAAAGTATTGCAGTAACACATGTTTTGCTATACACATGTTTATTCCCTTTGTGTGTATTGGAACAAAACAAAAAAAGGGAGGAAAAAAGCAAATTGGACATAATGTCACACAAAACTCCAAAAATGGGCAGGACAAAATTCTTGGCACCCTTTCAAAATTGTGGATAAATAAGATTGTTTCAAGCAAGTGATGCTCCTGTAAACTCACCTGGGGGCAAGTAACAGGTGTGGGCAATATAAAAATCCCACCTGAAAGCAGATAAAAAGGAGAGAAGTTCACTTAGTCTTTGCATTGTGTGTCTGTGTGTGCCACACTAAGCATGGACAACAGAAAGAGGAGATTCTGAGGACTTGAGAACCAAAATTGTGGAAAAATATCAACAATCTCAAGGTTACAAGTCCATCTCCAGAGATCTAGATTTTCCTTTGTCCACAGTGCGCAACATTATCAAGAAGTTTGCAACCCATGGCACTGTAGCTAATCTCTCTGTAGGTGGACAGAAGAGAAAAATTTATGAAAGGTTGCAACGCAGGATAGTCCGGATGGTGGATAAGCAGCCCCAAACAAGTTCCAAAGAAATTCAAGCTGTCCTGCAGGCTCAGGGAGCATCAGTGTCAGCGCGAACTATCCATCGACATTTAAAAGAAATGAAACGTTATGGCAGGAGACCCAGGAGGACCCCACTGCTGACACAGAGACATAGAAAAGCAAGACTACAGTTTGCTAAAATGTACTTGAGTAAGCCAAAATCCTTCTGGGAAAACGTCTTGTGGACAGATGAGACCAAGATAGAGCTTTTTGGTAAAGCACATCATTCTACTGTTTACCGAAAACGGAATGAGGCCTACAAAGAAAAGAACACAGTACCTACAGTGAAATATGGTGGAGGTTCAATGATGTTTTGGGGTTGTTTTGCTGCCTCTGGCACTGGGTGCCTTGAATGTGTGCAAGGCATCATGAAATCTGAGGAGCCCAGTATCAGAAAGCTGGGTTTGCGTCCGAGATCTTGGGTCTTCCAGCAGGACAATGACCCCAAACATACATCCAGAAATGGATGGCAACAAAGCGCTGAAAAGTTCTGAAGTGGCCAGCAATGAATCCAGATTTAAATCCCATTGAACACCTGTGGAGAGATCTTAAAATTGCTGTTGGGAAAAGGCGCCCTTCCAATAAGAGAGACCTGGAGCAGTTTGCAAAGGAAGAGTGTCCAAAATTCCGGGTGAGAGGTGTAAGAAGCTTATTGATGTTATACCGTGTTTCCCCGAAAATAAGACACTGTCTTATATTTTTTTGGACCCCAAAAATCACACTAGGTCTTATTTTCGGGGGTAGGTCTTATATTTTAATTTTTTTAACATACATTTTTTAACATACATTTATTCAATTACAATCATGTCATCTTCTTCTGGAACATCGTCATAACTCTCCAAATCCTGAATTCTGGCCTTATTTTCTTGTAACTCCATTTCCTTTAGAACCATTGACCCCAATCTTTCATGCCTAGCAATAGAGCTCTCTTTAAATGAACAGTTCTTGTCCAAGTAGCCGGCTTGTAGTGCATTGGCAACACAGGTGTCAGTGATTTTATCCCAGGAATTCTTCACCCAAGTCACAACCTCTTGAAGGCCAGGCTTCACAAAGTTTCCACGCTGATTTCTCTCCATTCTATATTCAATGAAATAATTGATTTCCACATGCAAGTGATCCTTGAATGGCTTGTTTATTGCAATATCCAGAGTCTGGAGATAGGCAGTCATTCCTGCAGGAATCATTATTTGATCTATTCTTCTCTCTGCAAGGAAGTTCTTCATGTCTTTAGCGCGGTGAATGCTGGCTGAATCCCAGACTAGCAGGCCTCTTTGACCACCTCGCAAAATAAGTGGCAGCATTAAATCGACCCACTTCCTTATAACTGCTTGTGTGCACCAGGCTTTTTCTGTTTCAAGAGCATAAATCCCTGAAACACGTTCTATATTATCTTTTTTGCCCTTATTGATGATTAGAGGTGTGACTTTCTTTCCATCCAGACGAATTGCCAAAATACAGGTAACTCGTGCACTTTCGTAACCAGTGGAGGGAATGTAGATTGACGAGGCACCCCTCTGATTTACTGTCGTTTGAGATCCTTGGCCCATAAACACTGCAGTTTCATCCATGCCAATCATGTTGGAGAGTTGGTATTTATAAAAGTCGATGCCATCAACAAAGGACTTGAATGCAAGTGCACGTTTAACAATTTCAGCATCTTCCAGCTTGAACAGTGTTGTCGATCTTCTTAGAGACAGTTCATAACGCTGAAGGAAGTTATCCAGCCAATGTTGTGATGCTTTGAAATCTTCTGGGGATATATCCAACTTTGGTGCCATTTCAAGGGCAAATGCTTGAATATCAGCCCTGCGCACAACCAAAGCATTTGCTCTCCTCTCAGCAATCCATTCACAGGTGATGTCTTCCAAATCTGGAAATAATGTTGGCCGGCCTGATCCACACTTGTGCTTCTTATCATTTCCCACATCCACCTGTTGACTGAGGTTACTGTAATCTGCTCGCCATTTTCGGACCAATCGGAGATCCAGCATCTTCTCTTTGCAGTAAGCTGTAAGATTCTTGCCAATCGAGTCCTCTACAATTCCTTTCTTATACTCGACGGAATAGCTCTTTCTTTTTGCACTCATCTTCTTCAAAATACCGGTATGTTTCACTAGCGATTCCTCACCGGCGGTGTGCATCTGGTATCACTCCGCCTGTGACAGAAGCCAGCGCTAAAGGAAGCAGCTCTGCTTCCTCCACTGTCTCCTCACTTTTTCTGGCGCCGGTATTGCTCCCCTGCACAGCCCTGCAATCCATCCTACTGCACATAAACAGCAATACGAGCGCTGCCATGAAGGGAATCGCAATCCAACGCAACATACATACAGTAATGCAGCCTCTGGCGCCGGCAAATCTCCCCCGCGGCTGCGAACTTGGTCTCGACTAGGTCTTATTTTCGGGGGTAGGTCTTATATTTTGCGTAGATACGAAAAACTCACTAGGTCCTATTTTCGGGGTAGGTCCTATTTTCGGGGAAACACGGTAGGAAGCGACTGATTTCAGTTATTTTTTCCAAAGGGTGTGCAACCAAATATTAAGTTAAGGGTGCCAAGAATTTTGTCCAGCCCATTTTTGAAATTTTGTGTGACATTATGTCCAATTTGCTTTTTTTCCTCCCTTTTTTTGTTTTGTTCCAATACACACAAAGGGAATAAACATGTATTTAGCAAAACATGTGGTACTGCAATACTTTTCTGTGAGAAATACTTGATTTTCTGGAAAAATGTCTGGGGTGCCAACAATTTCGGCCATGACTGTATATATATATATATATATATATATATACAATTATATAATTTGTATCACATGGTAGAAATTAAATATAATATATCTATATAATAAAATAAGAATTATATATATATATATATATACAGTTGTGTTCAAAATTATTCAACCCCCAATGCTGTAAAGGGTTTTAGGGAATTTAGTGTACATTTGTAATTGTATTCAGAATGAAATCCTACAAGGACTTTTTAAAGAACCATATGCAACTAAAATTACATCAATTGGTTTTTTAATACAGTAGTAAATGTTTCTTTTGTGAATTCTTCATTGACACAATTATTCAACCCCTTAAAGACTACCACTCTGAAGAACAGAGGTTCATTCAAGTGTTTTCAATCAGGTATTGAAAACACCTGTGGATGTCACGGAGCAGCAATGAAGCATAATAAGCACCAATTAGGCAGCTTTAAAATGACTGTGATACTCAGCTCCTTCTAGACATTTACTGGTGTGGTTACAAACATGGTGAAGTCAAGAGAATGGTCCAGGAAGACAAGAGAAGAGGTGACTACTCTTCACAGGAAGGGCAATGGCTATAAGAAGATTGCAAAGATGTTAAACATACCAAGAGAGACCATAGGAAGCATCATTCGCAAATTCAAGGCAAAGGGCACTGTTGAAACGCTACCTGGTCGTGGCAGAAAGAAGATGCTGACTTTGACTGCTGTGCGCTACCTGAAGCGTAGAGTGGAGAAAAGTCCCCGTGTGACTGCTGAGGAACTGAGAAAAGATTTGTCAGATGTGGGTACTGAGGTTTCAGCTCAGACAATACGGCGCACACTGCGTAATGAAGGCCTCCATGCCAGAACTCCCAGGCGCACCCCCTTGCTGTCTCCAAAGAATAAGAAGAGTCGACTGCAGTATGCCAAAAGTCATGTGGACAAACCACAGAAGTTTTGGGATAGTGTTCTGTGGACTGATGAAACAAAATTAGAACTGTTTGGGCCCATGGATAAACGCTATGTTTGGAGGAGGAAGAACAAGGCCTATGAAGAAAAGAACACCTTGCCTACTGTGAAGCATGGCGGGGGGTCAATCATGCATTGGGGCTGTTTTGCTTCTGCAGGTACAGGGAAGCTTCAGCGTGTGCAAGGTACCATGAATTCTCTTCAGTACCAGGAGATATTGGATGACAATGTGATGCAGTCCGTCACAAACCTGAGGCTTGGGAGACGTTGGACCTTTCAACAGGACAATGATCCCAAGCATACCTCCAAGTCCACTAGAGCATGGTTGCAGAGTAAAGGCTGGAACATTTTGGAGTGGCCATCGCAGTCACCAGACTTAAATCCGATTGAGAACCTCTGGTGGGACTTAAAGAAAGCAGTTGCAGTGCGCAAGCCTATAAGAATGTGACTGAACTGGAGGCTTTTGCCCATGACGAATGGGCGAAGATACCCGTAGATCGCTGCAAGACACTTGTGTCAAGCTATGCTTCACGTTTAAAAGCTGTTATAACTGTAAAAGGATGTTGTACTAAGTACTAAGATTGAATGTCACTTGGGGGTTGAATAAAACTGATAATGATGTGAGCACAGAAAAGACATTTGTGGTTATTTCATTATAAATGTTATGTTATATTTGTCTGACCTACACGTGCCTCTTTGATTTAATTGTAAGCAAGATGACTGAATGATCAAAATCAATGTCAAACTGGCCAAAACACTCAATTTCAGTGGGGGTTGAATAATTTTGTACACAACTGTATATAATTATGGTTAGTAAACAGTTAATTGACTGTATAGTAGCTGATTAGGGCACATGGGCAGTGGTTTCCAATCTTTTGTATCACTATACTAAATCACATACTGCTCCATCTGTACCCTGCCATATAGGTTAATGGTATAACGTGTTAGATAGAAGTGCTATATAAAACAATACTAAACAAATAAAAACAATACACACATTTATAAAGTGCGATTCTGGAATTAAATGTAAAAGGTGATGAAGTCATAGCATAAAGAAAGCTCCCACTGATTCAGCTTCCAGAAGTGCCCCTAGTTCCTTGTACATACACCTGCATAGTGTAAAACATTGAAATATTAAAATATTTTGGTATTACAATTGAAAAAAAATCTGAAAACCTTGATGTAATATGAAATAATTATAATATGATATTAAATAAAGGAAATATAACAAAGTTCTGCACCTAGAAATTGATGCCAGTAATATACAAAAAAACACAAAATACACAACCACTGCTGATGACAGGAAGCCTTTTTTTATTGTTCTTTAAACTGCAAAAGTGTTAGAAATTCTATTGGCTGAGCTGTAGTTTTCATTTGCTTTGTCCTTTGTTCCTAATTTTTTTGTAATTTTGTTAGTTTAATTCTCCAATGGTTATTGTCAGGGCCGGATTTGCATCTCAGGAGCCAGTAGGCACAAAACTGTGGAGCACCCCTACCCCCCCCCCCCACTCCCAAAACAAAAAGAATAAACACGCCAAAGTGACTTTTTAAATTTTTGTTTTTGGGCAAACTATAAAAAATAAGGGCCCTATTACATTCTTCGCAAAAAACGCATTAACGCGAGGTGCAAATCCCTTTGCGCTGAACGTCGTATTACAATCTCAGCGCAACAAATGCGCGTATACGTCGTATACGTCTACCGCGGGTGAACCTCTTCAGCCTGGTGTCTAAGAGCATTTCTGGGAAGCTGCCACCCTACCTGAATAGGCTGCTTCCCCCAGCAGTTCCCTCATCCTATAACCTCCGATCCAGGACCAGCACCTTACTTGCAATACCACAATACAAAAAGAAAGTGGCTCGATCCTCATTTTCCTACAGAGCTCCACAATTATGGAATAACCTCCCAGACACCATCAAATCTTCCCCCAGTCTAAAGTCACTCAAGAGCTCCTTACTAACATACCTCAATACAGAATGCACCTGTAAGCATGTAACATAGTGACTATATTTCCTACATATTTATTTTCTGTTAATCTGTATATTTGTGTTTTTTTTTTAATATCTTGCATTGTATTACTTTGTATTTCTGTAACTGTAACATTTCAATGTTCTTAAACCCAGGACATACTTGAAAACGAGAGAAATCTCAATGTATCCTTCCTGGTAAAATCCTTTATAAATAAAATAAATAAATAAACCTGCGCGAACACTGCGTGAGCTTACTGTACTGCGCGTGTCCTATACTTAACAATGTGAGCACGAATGCGTTTGTGCGCTGGTACGCGGATGGTATTACAATCTATGCGCAGTTTGTAACGCACAGCCTTTGCGCGCATAATTTTAGCAACTCCTGAAAGCTGGTGTTAAAGGCAAATCTGACGGACCTGGCCGAAACCAAATATACCAGCCCAAAAAAAATACAGCACAGTATAGTTACACATTCTACACATACCAAACAAAAAATTTGAGAAGTTGTGCATGGTTTTTTTTGATACAGCATATATGCGCAGATTGACTTTGACAGGCGCAAAAACTTAACGTAACACAATTAAGGTTCTTAATTCTGATTGGCTGAATCGCGTGAAATAAACAGTCCGCACACTGATTTCTGCGCGCAACGTTACTACGCGCACGTTTTTGCGTGTCCGTTTTACGCCGTTATATTTTTGACGGATGAAAAAATGTGCGAGGATTGTAGTACCAGCGTTGATTTACGCACTTTAAAGTTTGACGCTTCACACAAAAATTCACACGTTCACCGTGCATGTGAATGTAATAGGGCCCCAAGAATTTAAATACTGAAAAACAGTTTACAGTTTCTCTCAGCTCAAATCAAAACAAGGGGCAGAATGTGTTGCCTTAGTCGAGTTAGTGCAGTGGCATTGTTTGTTTTATATTTAAAAGTATATAGTGCCGCTGTCGTAGCACTGAGGGGAACAAAATTGCATTTACTTTTTTAAAAAAAAAATATTATACAAATTACACGGTTATGTTTGGTATCATTGTAAAGACCAGACTCTGACCTTTCCAATGACACCTCACTTGACCTTGTGCATTGTAAAATTCAGAGATGCAGGTTCCAAAGTCCCCCTGTCTCCTCACTGCTGTGCCACATTCTAAAGGTTGTCGATGAAACAATGCATTGCATTATCAGCGCCACACTTGCTGGCAGTGTGGGAAATGAGAAGGTGAGTTAGCGCAGCATCACTATTCACTTTATAATTGTAAACTGAATAATAGTTCTGCGTTAGAAGAAAGAGAGAAAGATATTATTATCTGTTACTTTATTTTTTACATAACTCTAACCTGGATATTTTGGTACCACTAGAAAGGTGATAATTTGGCCTTTCCAATGATACCTCATATGTCCCTCTAGCCCTTAGGGCTCCAGAGATACAGTGGACTAAATGATTGTAAAAAATATATATATTTTATTTTTATCTTTTTTACACAGACTAAAGCACCCCCTTGTGCAGGTGCCTGTAGGCACTTGCCTACTCTGCCTCAGTATCTATTCTGTGTGCTGTAGCTATCTCCCAAATGTTCCTCCATCTGAGGTTCTCAATAAATCGCATTAAATTGTAAAAAAAAAATCTTTTAAATTGTAAATTTATAGTAAAAAAGAATAAAAAAATAATAAGAAATGTGATCATTTCTATGAGGGTAAAATATTGAACAGAAGCCCTTATTGACCTTAACTCAACCAGCAATCAGCTAAGCATGTGAAACTACATCTCCCATAATGCAATCGCTATCTTAGGCTAGGGTCAGATGAAAGCATTTTTCCCCGCGAACGTGAAAAAGTGCGTCCGAACGCATTGACATATTTTTTTACGGAATGCGCAAAAACGGTCAGACGACGCGCATTTTCGGGCGTGATTTTGTACGGATCGTCAATAAAACTCTTTTTGCGTCTGGACGTTATGTAGGCTGGACATTAGCAGCGTCTGACATCTCCTAATCACGCAAACACGCCGCTATGCCGCAGCTGCGCACTCAGTACGTCAGTACTAGCGGTTCAGCGTTCTCAAAAAAATGCGTTCAAATTCCACTTGCGTTGCACGGCCGGACTTTTGTGCGGCCGTACATCGTATATTGGCCGTCATTGCCCGTCATCTGCTGCTAGTGCGGCCGTAATTATGTGCGCCAGAACGCATGTTAAAAGTGCGCTGGTCTGACCCCAGCCTAAGTGCTATTCTAACTCCTACTGGCATAGGATCCATGGTGGTGGTGGTGGTATCTTCTTCTTCTTGGACATGCATACTTGAGTTAGAATGAATATTACTTCAATAAGTTGTGTCCTGGTGATAGAACATAAGGATTTCAGAAAAAAAATAAACAAGTCAGTAAAAAAAATTGCAAATATAACTAAAATATAGAGATTTTTTTCTGGTTTCTTCATACTGGAATGTTACATAGCTCTGTTTACTATGCAGTGTCTGGATGCACAGCGATCGTGATCACACATGGCAGTGGCTGTATTGATTATTTAAATGTATTAGACTGTAATTGGCATAAATGCATGAATCAATTATTCAAATAAACGTTAAAACGCGGCTTCCTATTCAGCTATTTTTTTGGCCTACACATTCAGAAATCAAATGGTCATAGACAAACAATAAACACAATAAATAATTAACCCTGTATTAAAAAGAAAGCTATAAGCAGTTTTCTAGAGCTTGTTACCTGAATAAATATTTACAGATTCTTAGTATGTATATTATTATATATTACGTGATTAGTATGTACTGTGGCGGAATTAAACATCTTGTGATCACAATGCGTGACTAAATCTCCATCTCGTATCCTCAGCTAGGTGTTTTTAAAATCTCTAATACTATAATTAAGCAGAGTGGTCTGTTTCTTGAGAGATATTTATTAGGGTAGTGGTTGTGGTGGCGGGCAAAAAATTTGATAAAAAGCCTACACACTGTAATTAATAAAGTTTATTATTGCAGAATCCATTTGCACATCACAGCAATTCAAAGAAATCTCTTCACAGAGTTCCTGTGCTACATTCCCCATATGCAGCACAGAACTCTGGGTAAGATATGCAAATGACGTCTGTATCACTTTTTTGCATCCTGGGTCTGTTTTCACACAGAACCCCTCAATCAATGCCATGCCATACTAGATGCCTTTTCTTTAGCAGAGATCAGGTTTGTTTATATATATATATAATATATATCCACTGCAACTGGTCATCATGCCTAC
The DNA here is from genome assembly GCA_009667805.1 of Leptobrachium leishanense. Lineage (NCBI taxonomy): Eukaryota > Metazoa > Chordata > Amphibia > Anura > Megophryidae > Leptobrachium > Leptobrachium leishanense. The sequence goes on from CM019066.1 coordinate 114,428,884, forward strand.
CTCCTAGCTGATGAGGGTCCAACAAACCCAAAACAGCGCTGTCCTAGGAGTGGCTTTGACCAGTTGCATAAACCTTATCTCTGCTAGAAAGACACAGTGTAGCATAGCATTGATTTTAGGGTTCTGTGTAATAACAGACCCAGGATGCATAAACGTGAGACAGATGTCATTTGCATATCCTACCCAGAATTCCTTGCTGCATATGGGGAATGTGGCACAGGAGCTCTGGGATGCAATTCTTTGAATTGCTGTGATGTGCAGGTGGCTTCTGCAATAATAAACACACTATATATATATATTTAGTTTACTCTCATCTCTGTTTGTTTACTTTTCTTGACCATATGATTCCACTATTAGGCTAGGGTCAGACGAGCGCATTTTCTACGGACTGTACACCCATCCAGTACGGACGCACTTTTTGACGGAAGACGCAGTAGTGGCCACACAGTCCGTTTTTTAAACTGACATTATTTTTGACGGATGTAGGAGGGAAAATAAATTAATGAAAAAACATTTTGTCCGTCAAAAATGCTGGACGTATAAATACAGTCCGTCTGACCATGTTCCATCACTCACACACAAAGCTATGCGGACGTTGCGGACATGGCGCACTCCGCACGTCCGTCCTAGCGGTTCGACGTTCTTGCTAACCTGCGTCTGTTTGCCACGTCCATAGTGCGTCCGCACTTCCGTGCGGACATACTTCATGTGTGGGCCTTCATTGGTCATGATTATCTGCTACCACGTACATACTAAAGTGCGGCTACACGGTTAACACTGCGTTCGTCTGACCCCAGCCTTAGTATTTACGACACCCATCCTAACCTCCCACCTCCCCTTTTGCTTGGCTCTTTATTATTCTGTTCTATGATTTTGCTCAGTATAGCTTCAAGACCTGAAGAAGAGAGGTTATACTCTCGATAGTCCAATAAAAAGGTATCACTACTACTGCTATACTCTGGTGATTATAAGATTTACTATATATTTACTCTGACGCTAAGAATATAAGATAACGTTTTTTAAAAATTTAAGTTGCTTGTATGTGACATATGTTACAATTTAAGTTTTCTTTTTATTTGTATGAAATACAATATGTCCCAAGACCAAAGCTGCATTTTAATTTCCTGTAATACAAAACAATTTGCTTTTCATCCCATTCATTCTAAGTTTGCATCCTGCTTTACTCCAGGTCGTACATAATTGTCCTTTAAGCGGATCTCTACCAAACACATCTTTAGAAGCAGTAAAATTCCTTGTCTTTTTGTTCAAAATGTAACATTCAGTTAGTGCAAAAAAAGTTCAAGTACAATATTTGTTACCCATGGCACTACATTCATTGTAGCCAGCTGTGCATCATGGGACATGTAGTTCATGAGCTCCTTCAGAACATAGGTTAGGTAGAAGAAATTTCCCCCATCATTTCACCTACCAGCATTTCATCATCCGGTTTATTCATTGTATTGCGCTAATCTTATAATGTACGGCCCGATAAAGTCTCTGGAATGCGAACTGTATCAGTTATTTAGAACCAAAATAAAAAGTTGTTTTTTATTCTAATCCAGTTTTTAAATTTTGTAATTTAATAGCTTAACAGACATGAAATAAACCTGGCATAGAGGGTGATGGTTTTTTTATAAAATATATTATACCAACATCAAAATGTAATGCAGCAATTACATACAAAATGTTTCTCTAGAATAATTTAAAATCACATCGTGAAAAAAAGAAATGTTATATATAGATATGTATGTATAAATTATTCGTTTTCATGGAGAACAAATCAATACAAAGCCCACCCAACAAATTCATTTATAGAGCTTTAAAATTACCGTCTTTTTCTTTTTATAAGTGGCCAAAATCTCCGAATAGTGTTTGCTAGCAAACTGTAATAACAATTTCCTCTCCCGTGCCCCCCCCCTCCATCCCCCTCCCCACATTAAATAACTATATGTATTCAAAATAAAGATCACAAGATACTCGAATAGAATACACCTTTTATGAAATTAAAATGCCAATGCTAACAGTCAACTATCCATTTCACAATGTAACCAAAATAAACTTTGTTCATGTGTATTAACATTATTTTACATGTAGCCAATGGCCAACATGGGATGTGCCTTAAATATCAACTGTGGTTTTTATTTTATTTTTACAGTACTCTCCTGGTTTGGGGTCACTATAACCCATTTTATGGATTCATACAATTAATGGTGACTGAAAGAAAAAAAAATAGTCCTTTAGCTCTTTCAGGTCTAAGGCTAGGGTCAGACGAACGCAGTTTTAACGTGCGTTTAGCCGCACAAAATCACGGCCGTGCTAGCAGCAAATGACGTCCAATGCCGGGGAACACACGAAGTACGGCCGCACGAAAGTTCGTCCGCGCAACGCAAGTGGCAAACGAACGCATTTTTTCGAGAACGTCAAACCGCTACTACTGACGTACAGAGTGCGCTGCGGCCGCATAGCGGCGTGTTTGGTGATTGGGAGACTTCAGACGCTGCTAATGTCCGGCCAACATAACGTCCAGACGCAAAAAGTGTTTTATTGTTGATCCGTACAAAATCACGGACGAAAAGGCGCATCGTATGACCGCTATCGCGTATTCCGTGAAAAAATATGTCCGTTCGTTCGACCGCACTTTTCCACGGTCGACGCGAAAAATGCGTTCGTCTGACCCTAGCCTAAAGGGCCAAGCAGTCCGTAGGCGTACGCACAAGGGTATGTCTGCTTGACAAATGCTTCCTGTTTTTGACTTTTTAGGTCCCCTTCTACAGGTTTTGGGCTTTTCGTTACTTGGTTAATGATAACGAACTTGAAAATGAAAAGGGTCTGTACACTAAAGGGCGAAATCATGAGACTTGGCAGGAGAAGTGAAAATTCTAGCATGGTTATTCAGAGAAAGGTGAAAACCAGGGGAACTGGCAGGACAAGAGAACAATCTAGACCAAATAGGCGGTTTGGAAAAGTGAGATTTTTTCTGGTTTGGCTATTTTGACATAAAATTTTCACTTCTCCAGTCATTCTCCTCAGTTTCACCTTTCTTTGAATAGACCTGTTGGTCAAAATAGCCAAACAGGAAAAATTCTCCCATTTATCTCACTTTCCGAATTGGCTATTTGGTCTAGATTGTTCCCTTCTCCTGCCAATTCTCCTGAGTGTCACCTTTTAGTGAATAGAGCTGGATGTGTCTGGGATTATTTAGAGCTGGGGGGGTTTAGCAACCTTGGCACTGCAGAGGTTTTGGAACTTCATCTCCTTGGATGCTAAGCCAATCGCTCATTAGATTAGCCGAGCCTCATGGGAAACATAGTTCCAAATCATCTGGAGGGCCGAGGTTGCTGTCCCCTGGTTTATAGTATGTAAGGATTAACCTCTTAAGGACCAGTGACGGAAGTGTTCTGTAATAAACGCATTGACTTTAAAGACCCTTGGACCTTAAGGGGTTAAACATAACATGAGTGCACATCCTATAATATAGGCTGCTCACGAACGCCTTGGAAGCCGTCCATTGCATGAAATCACTAAGGGGAACTCCACTGCGCTCTTAGGCTAGGGTCAGACTAACGCATTTTCGCGTTGTCTGTGAAAAAGTGCGTTCGAACGAATGGACGCATTTTTTCACGGAGTACGTGATAGCGGTCATACGATGCGCCTTTTTCGTCCGTGATTTTGCACGGATCATCAATAAAACACTTTTTGTGTCTGGACGTTATGTTGGCCGGACATTAGCAGCGTCTGACGTCTCCCAATCACGCACACATGCCTCTAGCGGACGCAGTGCACTCTGTACGTCCGTACTAGAGGTTTGATGTTCTAGAAAAAATGCGTTCGTTTGCCACTTGCGTTGCGCGGACGAACGTTCGTGCGACCGTACTTCGTGTGTTCCCCGGCATTGGACGTCATTTGCTGCTAGCACGGCCGTGATTTCGTGCGTCTAAACGCACGTTAAAACTGCTTTTGTCTGACCCTAGCCTTATGAATGTGGCGCCATTTGTTACTGTGCTACTTAATCAGTCCTGAACATGTTTGGATTGGATGTATTTACACACCCCATTATTACATAAACTGCAAATTATTGGAAAAAAATACTTAATTTAAATATTTAAAAAAAAATGTTATATTATGCGTATTTTGCTGTTATCCAGGGAACAAAAATATGTTTTTACCACATTTTTAAAAAAAATTATACTTAATAAAATATGAGGATGAAGTGCAAGTTAAGTCAAAGGACTGCATCAATGAGATGACCAGGACATGCAAACCAGGAACCTATTAGAGTCAGCTATTCACTCCGCCATTAGGAATGAGCCAAGAAGTCGTCACTTTATTTTTCTTTTATAGTCTAGTCTTTATTTCTCCCAGACGTGTCTGATATTCCAGAAGATGCGCTGCAAGGAGGCCCGCCTCCCGTTTCAAATTCCTTGTAATAAAGTGAACTTTTGCACAAAAGGGTCAGTGTCAAACCTGTGAATTTTCCCCAAATTGTCCTCGGTCCATCCCCTCATATTTATATGTCCGTAGGATTTCTCTTTACATTTTCAAGTGCCACAGCAGAAAAAAAAAAGGGATTCCCCTCCCCCATTGCTCAAACACGTTAGTATATAAAAATCACTAGTTCATAATTTTATTTAAGAAATATATTTAAGTGTTTCACCTATGTTGTAAGTCCAGAATTTAGGGGTGGGTGTGCGAAGACATATTGAATCCTTAGTCCCCCCCCTCCATAAAAATGAAGGTACTTTTAAATAGTGATGTCTAATTAATGAACCAACGTGGTGCAATGAACCAATAGTTTCTGGTACAAAAAAAGATCTTCAAGGCTCTACAGGCCTCTCCTTCAAATGTAGTGGTCTTTTTTGGATCCTTCCAAGGTTTTTGGAAAAAAAAACACCAAAGGGTGAGGGGTTTTGGTTTGAGGTCGAGACTTCAAGTTCATAAATAAAAAAATTGGGGTGAAGTCAGTTGGGCCCTGCAGGCTGAGGGCCCTAGCGGTTCTAGTCACAGTCCTAGAGCGGCTGCGTGTTTTTTGGCTTTCAGTCTGAGGTCTGCAATGCTAGAGTTCTTGCTGGTGGTCTTGGCTGCTGCTGCTGCTGCCACTACCGATGCTGCAGTCGCTGTCTCTGCTGCCAGTGTAGCCAAGGGGAGGCCAAAAGGTGGACCTGGGAACATCATGTAAGGGGCATGAGCTGTAAGGTGAGGGTGGAGGTGGTGGTGGGCATGAGCCACTGCGCTGTCCAGCTGCAACTGTGCCTGCACCTGGAAGGACAAGGATGGCACGTTGCAGTGACTATCCTAAAAATCAGTATTGCAGGCAAGCAAGAACAACAAGGGGGAAACAAAAAACAACAAAGCATTAACAAAGCCATTAAGTGGGATCTAGAATCCCTAAACACTCTAATCTGGTATATATTACCACTGTGATAGCCAGAGGTGTGTTTAAATCAGGGGTCAACAACCTTGGCCCTCCAGATGTTTTGAAACGATCAGGGTAATTCAGAGAGGTGAAAAGCAGGAGAATGACTGGAGAAGTGAAAATTCTAGGTCAAAATAGCCAAACCAGAAAAATTCTCCCATTTAGCTCACTTTCTAAATTGGCTATTTGGTCTAGATTGTTCATTCTCCTGGCAATTCTCCTGCTTTTCACCTCTCTCTGAATAACCCTGTATGTTTCCCTCTATCTATTGAGTAGCTGAGCATCATGGAAGATGTAGTTCCAAAACATGGAGGGCCATGGTTGCTGCCGCCTAGTTCAAGACGTTGAGTACAAACCCCCCCCCCATTAGATTATATCTATACACACACACTGTATGGACATTCTAATGGTTTTTTAACTTTACCCAGATCAATTATTCAAGTTAAAACAAGCATTTTCCTAATTCACACCCATTATTTATTTTCATCCTTTAGGGAGTTATTCCTGTTTAAGACAAGAAGTCTGCGGACTTCTCTCTCCAGATCTAAACACTTTAAGCACCCAAGCTCTTCATATCCCTATAGCTGTACACATTCTTATATTTCTAATTTTAAAAAGTGATATATGTTATGATTTGTGAGGTTGGTCGATATGTGCCTGCCATCATAAGCCTCTAGACCAGGGGTCAGTAACCTTGGCTCCCTAGATATTTTGGAACTACATTTACCATGAGGCTCATCCATGCTGATGAGTGGCTGAGCATCATGAGAGATGGAGTTCCCAAACATCTGGAGAGCCAAGGTTGCTGACCCCATGCTCTAGACCAATGATAGCAGTCCTTGGCAACCCAGATATTTGTGAACTACAGCTCATGATGCTCAGCCAGCGTCAGGTGTGATTAAACATCCTGGGACATGGGGTGCCAAGCCATCACTGCACTAGACTGTAAGCTCATTTGTGCAGCGGCTTTTACACCTTCCACTTGTGGTTACAAAGTTTGTTAGTTAATCTTTCAATTCTTATTGTAAAACTGCAGAAACTGTTGCGCTATATTAATGACAATGGTAATAAATTTATTATTATTTATTTTTTTATTTTCATCCCTGTTTAATAAATTAAATTATTAAAATAAACAATAAATGTGCATAAAATGCCATTAATTTACTTATCCTGTGATAAAACACAGATAGGATTTAGCAAAAACAGCAATTGGTCCCCTCCCTGGGCCCTATTCCAAGGTTGGTTTTAAGTTAACCAGAGTTGCTGTAAATTTACCAGAGCCAATAAATTATATGGAGTTGTTAACTTTACAACAGGTTAGGTTTACACCAACATTGGAATAGGGCCCCCTATATTTAAAATTGTTCTATAATAAAAATTGGCCAGGAAATAATTTTAAAAAAAAATGTTTTATGCTGAAACATTTACATTTTACTTTTTCCTTTGTACAATTATCTACAGGGAAACAGGAAAACTAAATCTAGCACTATAAGAGCATTTAATCTCGATGTAGCATAAAAGTATCAATTAAACTGTTCAAAATTCTGATCGAGTCAAAAATAGAGATAACTTTTAGAATCAACGACATAAACGAATCGATGCGATAAAATACCGATTCCACTAGCAATAAATAAAATCATTCATATTTTTTCCTATATTTCGTAAAAATATATTTGTTTATCCAAGACTTCGGATGGGATGGAAATAACAGGAAGAATGACTTGTCAAAATCGAGGCTATATATTATTGATACCACAAATCGATGGAAGAGGGGATGCAGCGATCATCCGGTAATATGTATTAATTAATCATTATTTTCCCGCTAGGATGTGTTGTCTAATGAGGGGCCCTTGGGTGTGGAGGGGTGCAGTGATGTCAGGCTTTGTAATGAAGCGCATTAGAAAACAGCAGTAGTGCAGCAACACGGCGCGTTCTGAGTGTTCCACAGAGTGATACATTGTATCCGCAGGGTTCTATTAGAATCCTCAATGTTACACGTGCGAGAGGGACTTGTTGAAGTGGAAATTATACACTGGGTACGTCCAGGGGTATCATGCAATACTTGCCTGCTGGAATGGCATCCTCAGAGCTCCCACATTCACATAAGGTGCTACACGACAGGCTTCAAACTGGCTCCCAGCTCCTATCAGGACTCCTGTGAGCATGCCAGAGACACAGGGAGATCAGAGCTCAGAGACAGACATCACACACAGCTATCACCCCTTATACTGGGTGCTCACACACAGGACACAAGGGCAATCGGATAACACTGATCCTACACAATGACTGCCTATGACACAGTGCCCTGCACTAGTGTTATACATACAATTATGTCTAGGATCCAAATGCATACACGTACAGAAACATGGATACACACATGTATTTATTTAGAAATTATTTTACCAGGAAGGATACATTTCAATGCTCTTGAACCCCAATGTAGCCTTCCTGGTAAAATACTTTGCAAATAAATGAATACATTGATATTTCTCTCGTTCACACATAAATATATATAGATAAATAAATATAAAGAAGTATAAATATACATATATTATTTTTATATAAAAATATATATATATATATATATATATATATATATATTTTACACACACACCTACAATAAATATATACAAATATTTTAAATAAATTAATAAAGAAATATAAAGAAGTATAAATATATATATATTTATAACATACAAATTATACACAGATAAATATATTACTATATATGCAAAACATCCAATAGACACTTCTAAACGTCTAAATAAATATATTGTGGCAGGTTTTAAGTTATTTTAGCAAATAACACAATGGCCAATCCAGTGCAATCCTTTACCGCTATATATCCAATAATAGTAATATAAATGATTATTGTTTTTACTATTAGATTTATTTCGTCCAGAAAGAAACGAATTAATTTCTGTTCCAGTTTATTCATTCATTCAGTTGTTTTCTTGTACCTTTGTGTAGCTGGTTTTCCTGCTTTCTGCATTTCGCTCTTCTGTTTTGAAACCAGACCTGGAATTAAGTAAAAACGCAGGAGTAAATAAATAAAAAATAATAATGATTATAATACAATCATTTATATAAATAAGGAATAGCAACAACCGACACAGTCCCTCGACAGAGGAGTCATGTGCTAAATCTGTCAGCAATCTGCTGTGAAGCACAATACATGAAAACTTCAAAATAATATCAATTAGAACACTAATGCACAAACAGCTGTGTTAAATCAAATCCAGTGTGATAATGTTATAAATTGTCTGATATCAATGCACTCAAATCCTCAATGGAAAATAAAACAAAATCTTCAAATCATTGCTTCATCTCTTTAAACACATATGTATTTAGAGATTTACAACACACACATATACAAATATATATATATATATATATATCTTAATTATACGTATGAAGAACTAATAAATATATAGATATAGATATATATATCTATATATATAATTACTATGAAGCCTAGCACTGCTGAGATTTCTATAAAAGATGTAAGAGCAGAGCATTTAATTAGTAGTGATTTTGGGATAATTAGAAGCCATAAAAGCATTAATACAAAGCGATCCCGGGTTGTGTGTTCCTCGGTGTATTAGACAATAAGACAGAGGCTGCATTAATTGTCTCATTATTATGATAATCGCATTGGTTCCCTCAGAGAGCAGCCACAGCTCATATGGACCGGGGCAATAATGCCAGGCATTCCACTGGCAAAGCAGCCCAGGCCCAGGATAACTTCCCACTATGGTGATTCCAAAAGCAGAGATCCAGAGCACTGGACACATTAACATGGAAATACATTGTGTTCATTTCATAGAAATGAATGCTGTAAATCAATACCTTAAAATTCTAGATATCCAGAAATAAACCTGGTTATAAAGAAAGAATTGATCACCTAATTGTCTATCCTATACATTTCTATATAGAATTAATCTAGCAATCTGATTGTCTCCTTATCTATCTATCTCATCTGTTTCTATGCTCAATTATTATTACCTTCCTCTCTACAATAGAGGAAAATATCTGAAGCTCAGTAGTAAGAAAATCCTGCAGATCCCTATAGCATAATGTCTCTTCTCCACATGCCCCAGTCGCCCCTTCACATATAAACCCACAGGAGTTCCTGGCATATCACAGGGCAGATGGTGACTGAATAATCCCAAAGACCCAAAATTGCATCTAACATTGATGCTTTTGTCACCCTGGCATCAGAGTGGCTCCATGGGCTGAGAGTTATATTAACACACTGTGAAAGGGATACACACATTGTCATTTACACTGCACCAACTGCAAAACACACACACAACCAACTGTCTGTAAAGAGTCTCTGCAATCTTATTCTGCCAGCATCAGGAAAAATACATCACACAAGAAACAGATTGTATTTATTCATTAGAATAATATATATATTAGTTATATTTTTTCTATGTATGTCTGATATACATATATAATGCACACATGTATATTTATTATTTACAGAAGAGCAGCACTCGTTATTATATATTCTGCTAATTCTTTTTAATGAATTACATGAGCATATATAGTTATATAATTTGCCTAGCTGCAACTGACATGTTAGATGCAAGTCTCTCTATGCACAAATAGAAATGTGAAGAACAATTTATGGTCATATAAATTTAAAGTAATAAAAATGTACACATAAATAAAGGCAGTTTTAATTGTAATTATTTTACCATGTCGTTTTCCAATCACATATAATGAGCTGGATTTAATGGTAAGTGTATATATCCGAGTGAATGTATTGACTGAGCGGATCACATGACATACAATGCAGATTGAATGGAAATGACGTAATGTCCTTATTTATTAATAATTCAGGATAGTGCAGCCGGAGAGCACATGGCTGTCACCACACACAAATAGCCCCATCATTAGGACAGCTGCTGGCTAATAAAACATCAATTCGATCAGCCTAATATGGATAATACTATACAATGGAGGTGGCTTGTCTGATTTCAGTTTTCAGTAAATGACTTTCTGTGAGTTGCTCATAGATGACTTGGAGGTGATATGTGGAATGGGATCTGGGTGAATGATGGACTGTAATTCTAATGATCAGACACCAAGAATGTTGAGAATTAGACCCCCTTGTAGATTCAACTCATTGAATCTCACCTTGCAGTCCTCTCCTCCTGTTTCTACCACAGCCCTTCTTGCAAGTTCCCACAGAAATAGGACCCTGTTTACTCCTGTACTGGTTTGCCAAAATGTTGTTCAGTCTCAATGTATTGTAACCCTGTCTACATTGTGCCCATTGTTCAGCGCTGCGGAATATGCTGGCGCTATATAAAATAATAATAATAATAATAAAGTGTAAAATGTCACAGTGACAGCAGCACATGGTGGGAGACCAAGCTTGAACCCTGAGCACTGTCATATACCTGCACTCTGGCCTCAGACAGCCCCAACCTCTGGCTCAGCTCTTCTCTCATGAAGGCATCAGGGTAATGGGTCTCATCAAACAACCTCTCCAACTCGTTAAGCTGCTCCAGGGTAAAATTAGTCCGACTCCTTCTCTGCTTGATTTTAGTCTGCCCCTCGTCCTCCAGCACTTTCAGGTCATCCTTCCTTTCTTTCATCTCAGGAGACACTAATCAAAAAGGCAGAGAAATAAATGGTTACTGGATTATACCATAAATCCATAGTATATATATAATAACACAAATAGATCAACATCGATATGAATCAAAACATGCATCATTATATAAATATAAAACTCTTATTATTAGTGTTTATAAGCCCATAATATATGTGTATAAATAGCTATCAAATGAACCAAAGTATATATTTAAATAGATTTATTCAGACATAAGAGTTTATTATTTAATTTATTTATAAACTATGCTACCAGGAAGGATACATTGAGATTTCTCTCGTTTTCAAGTATGTCCTGGGTCGATTGTAAGCTCCTGCGAGCAAGTTCCTGTGAGCCTTCTATGTCTGGTTCCTGTCTGTCATTTTATGCGTTTTATTCCCCCAATCCTTATTACAACCGGAACCCTATAATGCTACAATATTATTATTATTAATAAATACATTCTATATAATAATTATGATCATTATCTTCATCACGATCAACAAACTATAATCCATCTCAGACATCTCCCTCCTTAGGTACACTTGTGTATATGTATGTGTATATGTATATGTATATGTATGTGTATATGTATGTGTATATGTATGGTGCAGTGTGAATGTATCGGAATGCAGATTTATTATAAACTGGGGATGATTTACTGTAAATCGATTCCTTTATCTAAATGGAGTTTATTTATCTGCCTTCCTGGCCCCATTGTGCATTCCCTGCATCCATCGATACCTCCTCTCTGTAAATAAAGGCACTGATGGTGTAATTATGCCAGGGCAGTGATTAGCAATTATCACAACATAACAGAGGGAACACTGCACAGACAGCATGGAGTGACCCAGAACAGCCATACGGATACATAGATATATATTAATGCATACTATGTACACTATATATACATACACATATCATAAATTTATATGGTATCAGCCTCCAGATTGTATGTGATCAGGGCCCTCTACAACTTTTGTCACTGGTTGCTGAGTTTGTAATTTTGTTATTGTGATTTCCCATTATTTAATAATATACAGCATTGCTGAAACTGTTGGCGCCATATAAATGATAATAATAACATTAAAATATAACATTAATTTTATTTTTTTATCATGATTACACTAAACCTTGAACCTCTTCCCCCAAAATCAGTTGGCAGAGTTAACACCCCATGCCTGGCTGCCCTCTGTGCTCAGCATGCCAGCTGAAGAGGGTGGCACAGCTACCACAGTGCCTGTTATAGTGTGACTTTTCTTCCTGGTTTGAATCAGGCTGTGGCAATGCAGGGGTTAAGGCATATAAGAGTGCAGACCGTGTACCCTGCACGTGCTGCCCCGGCCGGCTGTTTGCTCTGCGCTGCTGCTGCCATTTGTTTAAGAAATGACTGTCCTGGCAGAGCTTTCCCCCTTGGCACATAGGCACACAGTGCCCCATATCTTGGCACACACAGTCACCCTGCACAGGACAGCCATACACTAAAACCAACACTGCGACACACAGATACACAGAATAACAACAAATAAACATAAACAATAAATATATAATATAACGTGTAGGCACTGCGGATGCTGAGAACGAAATCTGACCTTTTACTTTTACTTTTATATATGTATACTTTTGTGTATGTATTGCTGTGATGTGCAAGTGGCTTCTGCGATAATAAACATATATATATAAAGTCTATTTCAGCATTGCTTTTTTTCTCCTCCACTACAACAATTGAAATGGGGAGAGATAGAGATATAGCTATATATATATATATATCCTTTTCTCCCTCTCTATACCTTGGAACAGGGAGCCCCTTGCTGGAGGCAGGGAAGTTGCCCTGGGATGGCACATGCAGTATATTTTGTTGCATGTCTAATAATGGCTGAAAATAGAAATGAGTGTAAATACATGGTGTGAGCATCAATTCCTGGTTTCATGTGTGTAGACAGTTATTTATATGGGATTCCCATCATTAAAAACAGATGATTGTTTTGATGGACCACGTCTCCTGGGGCAGTGTCAGGGACAGGACCCTAAAGGGGAGCCTTGGTCTGCACTCTGTGTGTGCAAGGGGTATAATATTACTTGGGACTAATGCACAGATGGAGGAGGGGTGTATTGTAACCTAATCTAATCCCATATTTCAAACTCTTTTCTTTCGTTTTCTATTTCATACAGCAGAGCCAAGCATTTTATTATAATATTTTTATTATTAATTCTATAATATATGCTCTTTTGTTGGGAGAATAATTAAACCCATTCACAGCTCTATTAGGTCAACCCCAAACCAATAAACAGTGGCTTGAGATTAGGTGGTAAAACATAAATGGCGATTTAAAAAACACATTGTCTGTTGAACAAACACACGTGCATTAGGGTTTTATAGGTGTGTATGAGTTTATAGTATAGTGATTTCTAAAGACTGTTAAAAAAAAGGATATTCAGACTAATATATTTTGGACATACTTGAAAACGAGAGAAATCTCAATGTATCCTTCCTGGTAAAATACTTTATAAAGAATATATATATATATATCTTTAGGATGGTGCAATAGTGGGTTTTCAGCATCTATAGAACGTTATACCTTTTGTATATTTATAACAGGGTATAATGTAGTGATGCAGTGCTGGGCATATGGGTTTTCTAATCTTGGTCTGAACAATGAAAAAATCAGTGTAAAATTAAATGTTAGTAAACTGTTAATTTGTGATAATTCGGTATGTTTTTATTGGTTAAATAGCCTAAGGAAAACACAGTATATAAAAAAGGAAGCAGTGTTTTGGGATGTTCTGGATGTGTTAGGTTTGTGTGTATATAGTGCTGGATGCTTCACATGTTTATACACAGTGCTCTCTGAGTGTTCTCATGTCTGTGTATCCCTGTGATAGCCTGGAGATATGTTGTATCTCTTTCGAAGTGGTTATTGTTTCGAGGAGTCCAGGGAATATTTGGGATATATTTTAAATATTTGCATGAAATTCATAAAATAATTTATTTTCTTATCTACACTATTTATGTATAAAATAGTTGTTATTATTATGGGATGCCTGAAGTTACTGGTATGGACTTTATGTACAGATAGATTATAGGGCAGTCAGTCTTATATTATTAGCTTTCTGTAAATAAACATTATGATAAATTAAGAATCCTGCACATGAATCCGACATTATATCCATTTCAAAATTCGATTAAATCCGATTCAGAGTCTCCCATAACTATATGAGCAGTGTATAATAATAATAATAATACATAATAACCGGGTGTGTTATTCAACATGCAGGTTGCACAGGTCCTGGAGATCTGGATCTGCATGTATCGATTTTTTGTCTCTGAAATGGATATAATTTTCTGGGTGTTCTATGTTATCAATATTCATGGTGCTGATGTACATGACAGAGAGGTTGGGGCTGTCCTGTGTATATTTGAATTATAGTTTGAGGGAGTCCTGTGTACAGTCCAGTTTTAGTTTGGGGATGTCCTGGACATAGTTTTGGGGTGTCCTGTGTAGTCCAGTTTGTTTGATCATTTTGGGGTGTCCTGTGTATATCTCATTGATCATTTTGGGGTGTCCTGTGTATATCTCAGTGATAGTTTGGGGATGTCTCTGTGTGAGGGCAGAGGGTTATAGCTGTATGTATTGGCCGGGATGGATGCAGTTTCGGGGTGATGCATTGGGGGTGCCCTGCTTGTGCTGGGTGCAGTTTAGGGGTGCAGGCCCCGGTGTACCCGTGCATGTAGATGATAAATAAATCAGGTAGTTACCGTCAGTGAGTTTGGGGCTCCCCGGGTCCCGGATCCTCTCTGCAGTCAGTTCGAGCTCCAGGACCGGTGACCGGGCACCTCCTCCGCCGCCCCCTCCTCCTCCCCGTATTCCCGGTGCCCCGTCCTCCCGCAGCCCTTCCCCGCAGCCGCCGTGCTCCTTGGCCCGAGCCGGGCCGCTCTCTAGCACCTCCCGGTAAGTGATCATCTCTTTCTTCTCCTTGATCTTCTGATCAAACGACTTGGAGACAAAGGCTGTGAGCTCTTCCATGACCAGGGGCCCCTGCTCTGAGAACCTGGGGAGGGGGAGCACACCTCAGCAATCAGACATGAAGGAGACCCCCCCACTCAATCCCCCCTCTCCGCCAGATCCTTGTCAGTCCTCCCTGCTAGCACTTCCACATCAGATAGGGATGTGCTGTGCAAGTGGCAGTATTTATACTTTGCAGAGCCTGCCCCTTGATCACAGCAAATTACCTCCCCTTGGAAGTGGCCCTGGGTCCCCCTAACTCCCTGGGAGCATCCCAGCAGCACCAGCACCACATCACTGGAGCCCTACAGGTTGCTGGCATAACTTGTGGTCAGCCTGTTATTGGCCATTCATCTCTTGGATTGACATGAATCCCTCATTAATTTACTTAAAGCCTCCCCTTACCCTGTGGCTGCTGTCCTGACTCAGACTAGGGGAGATGGGCAGGATCTGCATGGGGAGTGGCCACCAGGAAAGCACCAGGTCTTCTCCAGGAGATTCCTCTGCCCAGTGACTGGGGCAGTGATGATGACTAACCCTGGCACTCAGGTGTTTGGGTACCACATTTCTCATGATGTTCAGGTTCATTCAGCATCACCGCAGCAGCTCCTCAAGCCTCAGGGGGACCCAAGGACAGCCAGTATTGCCCTAGGGTGACCTCTTTGGACAGACCTAATTATGTATTGCTCACCTGTCATACTTGTTTCCAGGAAAGTAGGGGTGGGGGCTAGATTTGGGGTCAGGCACCTTGGATGCAATGTCTGTCTGGTACAGCCACTAAAGAGTTAATCCCATTCACAGTCCAGTAACATTACTGCGGGGTCCTGGTGATGTGTATATGTATGTGTGCACAATTTACTCTCTAGAAAAAAAATATTGTAATGATAAAAATAATAAAAAGCATAGACTGTCACCTTCTTATCAGTGGATACGATTATTTTATTGTACTAAGGGATTTCAAGGATGATGCAAAATGTAATTATTTTTTATACTAAATGAGTTTAGAAAGAAACAAAAATAAAATTAATATCTGTGAAATATTTAAGCAATAACATATTTATATTATATGTCAACAATCCCTGAAAAGGGAAGATGTGCGGTGGGTTGTATATATATTTATATTTACTCTCTGCAAGATAATAATAGCATGATAATAAAACGTAATCAGGTAATAAGAATATAGTTACTATTTTCTTTTATATAATTTACTATTTTCTTATATGTATTTAAAATCCCTATTCCTATTATATACATATATGTATATATATATATGTATATATATATATCAAATTACTATTATTTAGTATTATGTATACATTTTTAAATATGTTTATCAAATTTCCGAATTAATATTAATATTTTTTTATTAATATATGTGTTACTAGTAATTGTGGCAGCTATTACTAGGTATTTATTAAAAAAAATAGCATTGAAGAATTCATAAATAAACATTATAATATGGATGGAAGTATCCATTTGTAGATAAATCATAGGAAAGGCTTAAATACACAGTGATGCTCGCATTATTGATTGTGCCAGTACAGATGGAGCTCTCACTGCTGCATCGTGATAATAAAAGGAAAAGATGTTTGTTTTTATTAATATTATTTTTTTCTATCATTCTCCGCTCGTGATATACCAGTTTCCCCAAAAATAAACATTTCTCGTCACACGATTCATATGTATATATAAATATATGTATTTTTTTTTACACCATTGAAAGAAATGTCATTAATTATTAATTTTGTGTAACTCTGGGCTTATATATTGATTTTTTGCCTTTTGACCTTTTCAGATACAACAAACCACGGAAGTGTATTTATGTCTGGCTCTGGCATCTTCACTCCTTGTTTTGTGTAATGAATGAAACATATTAATTAAAGGCTCAGCCAGCACCGAAACCGCTCATTACATCATGATGATCAGCATCTCACCCCATGTGGCTGCATGTGTCAATTCATTGAATTAATATAAAATGATACAAAGCATCATACAATACAACCATATTTTGAATATTACAAATATAGCAATTATGTGTAAATATATGTTTAAATTATATATTACTATATATAAATTATTTATTATTTTATATCTTAAATATATGTATGTGTATATTAAATAGTTGTGTGTACATATCTATATTCTATAGTATAAATGTGTGTATATATTTTATATATGTATGTGTATGTTTTCATAAGCGTTTGCATACATGTATATATTTTATTTATGTATTTAATATCTGTATGTATTGATACATTTATAATTTATATATTCATTATTGTATTCTTTTGGTCTTTGTTAGCTAGATATTTTTATATGTTTTTATTGGAGAAAACAGCTAATTAATTATTCAGATATAATAATACGCTGTATACTGTTATATACATCTTCAAACAAATATGTATATGTCAAGCTGAACATTTTAATACAGTAAAAGTATATTATTTATCAACATACTTTGCTGTAATTAACGCATACTTTTCACGTTGAATTTAGCAGATTACTGGTTATGAGGTTTTTCTTTTATATGTTAAAGTTATTTTGTAGATATAGTTCCTTTTAATAGTAATGTGATCTAACCCCCCCCCCAAAGGCAGTGAGAAAAGGCTGTCCATCAGGTCCTCATGCTCCTGTCTCCTGCTTGCCTTGTTCTTTGATAATGCCCTTTCCTAATACCCATGTACAAATAGCCCTGTTCACTCAGTTATTAGTCCTAAATGTGTGAGGAGACTAAATCTGAATTATATCGCCTATAGGTATATGTATTATGCAATGACTATGTAAATACTGATAGGAAGGGTCTGGTATACTGTCAGATCCAGCATGACTGCCCTGATCCCTGCATAGTGAGGGTATGTATGACCCAGGTCACTGCCCCCATCTACATAAAGCATGTCAGGGCATTGGGGATCCGCACCCCTGGGATTAAGGTTATTGCTCCCCATCCTAGAGTATTAAACTCCTACTCCCCATAAGTGGTATTTTAATATTTTACACTCATTGGACGAGAGAGATCTCGGGTAATACCTGTAACAATGTATCACAGGGCATTGATCAGTTGTTGAGGTCAGAGTTATGTGTCACATACGACAGGTTTTATAATAGATTTGGGTTTTATTAATTGATTGATATTGTTTCTTTAAGTGCTTTGAGTCCTTAAACAGACAGTTGTGGGAAATTAATTGAAAAGGTGGATATGCAAAATAAAGCTTTCCATGTGTAGATTCAGTGTGGTCAGGCTGCAGGTACCTGGCTTTATTTATGTGGCTGATACATGGTCCCATCACTCACATTCTCTGCAAATCCTGGACTCTCAAACTGCGATGTGACTGACAAGCTGTGCTTTATATCTGATATCCCAGGTGGAATGTACTGAACCGAATTAAGCGGATTTCCCATCAAGAATCCTAATCTAGGTATATGGACACAATAGCCAAACCAAGGACCGAGTTTACTGTCTGCACCTACACCTCTGTTAATGTATAAAATATGTGTATAATATACAATTATCTCTGTGTTTATATACATATTGTGTGTGTTTATAGATAATATATTTTGTGGTTAAAAATACATGTGGGTACAGATATGCCTATATTTGTGTATTTAAATATATATGCATGTATACATACATCTGTGTGGATATATATATTTGTGTCTATATACACATATCTATGTTTCTATATATTTATCTATGTGTCTTTGTGTATATATAGATACAGCATATACATGTGTGTGTTTTATGTACATATAAATATCTGCGTGTGTATATACCTATATCTGTGTATATGTAATCTATATCTGATCGTTTATAAATGTCTGTATCTGTGTGGTTTGCGTGTTTATTTGTAACTGTGTGTATGTATATTCCTATTTGTTTATTTAACTGTATCTGTGTGTATGTATATACCTATATCTGCATGTATTTATATACTTATATCTGTTTATATATATATCTGCGTGTTTATTTGTAACTGTGTATGTATATAACTATATCTGTGTGTTTATAAACAGGGTTTTGTGCTAAGGTATGAGTTTTTATACGCACACTGCTTGAACGTGTAAAAAAAAAGTATTCTCTAATTGCAATGTAAATTTAATAAATAGTTTAAGGAACTTTGCAATTTCGTATGTATATTAGTTTTATAAATACTAGCCACAGAGAAATTTATTCTTATGAGCTAAATTATATTATTTATATATATTATTCTTTACATACAAATACACAGAGCAAGAATGAAAAATACAGCTGAGCTATATATGCATATAGAATAATATATATATATTTATACACATACATATACTGTATATATACAGAAACACAAGAAAAGTAATTAGAAACACTCACTTCATTGAAAATGAAATCACATGGACACAATGTGTGCACATTATATGCTGTGTATCTATAGATATATGGTGGCTGTATGGGAGGTGCAGCCCCAGGCACACACTGTATGTGTGCACATTATATACTGTGTCTGTAGGTATGGTGGCTGTATGGGAGGTGCAGCCCCAGGCACACACTGTATGTGTGCACATTATATACTGTGTCTGTAGGTATGGTGACTGTATGGGAGGAGCAGCGCCTGCCCAGGCACACACTGTATGTGTGCACATTATATTCTGTGTATCTACAGGTAAGGTGGCTGTATGGGAGGTGCAGCCCCAGGCACACACTGTATGTGTGCACATTATATATCGTGTCTGTAGGTATGGTGGCTGTATGGGAGGTGCAGCCCCATGCACACACTATATGTGTGCACATTATATATTGTGTCTGTAGGTATGGTGGCTGTATGGGAGGTGCAGCGCCTGCCCAGGCACACACTGTATGTGTGCACATTATATTCTGTGTATCTATAGGTAAGGTGGCTGTATGGGAGGTGCAGCCCCAGGCACACACTGTATGTGTGCACATTATATATCGTGTCTGTAGGTATGGTGGCTGTATGGGAGGTGCAGCCCCATGCACACACTATATGTGTGCACATTATATATTGTGTCTGTAGGTATGGTGGCTGTATGGGAGGTGCAGCGCCTGCCCAGGCACACACTGTATCTGTGCACATTATATTCTGTGTATCTATAGGTAAGGTGGCTGTATGGGAGGTGC
Organism: Leptobrachium leishanense; assembly: GCA_009667805.1. NCBI lineage: Eukaryota > Metazoa > Chordata > Amphibia > Anura > Megophryidae > Leptobrachium > Leptobrachium leishanense. Next base: position 114,449,016 of record CM019066.1, read on the forward strand.
AGCCCCAGGCACACACTGTATGTGTGCACATTATATATCGTGTCTGTAGGTATGGTGGCTGTATGGGAGGTGCAGCCCCATGCACACTCTATATGTGTGCACATTATATATTGTGTCTGTAGGTATGGTGGCTGTATGGGAGGTGCAGCGCCTGCCCAGGCACACACTGTATGTGTGCACATTATATTCTGTGTATCTATAGGTAAGGTGGCTGTATGGGAGGTGCAGCCCCAGGCACACACTGTATGTGTGCACATTATATACTGTGTCTGTAGGTATGTTCACTGTAGGGGAGGTGCAGCCAAAGGCACACACTGTATGTGTGCACATTATATACTGTGTATCTATAGATATGGTGGCTGTATGGGAGGTGCAGCCCAGGCACACAGGATGCTGCAGGTGATGCTTGGCAGGGGTGGCATCCCTGGGAATACAGGCCTCTCCCAGTGTACCTGAGCCCAGACAGCTCCCGCCATGCAGTAATGCTAATAATGCCGGATTATGCGCGTTGTAATCGGATTATAATGTAATGACAGGATGTGTAGCTGTCAATACGTTTATTAGGCCGCCCTGGGGATCAGCGACTGTCGGGTCTGAGGACTGGTCCGAGTGATTTCTCCCTCCATACGGGTTGTGTGGGTGTATGACGCAGGCATTGGAGGGGACAGGTCAGACACGGAGGCTGCGGGTAAATCGAAACACTATACTGACAGCCCGCTCGAGCTATCCCTATAGCACTGTATCTGATCGATGGCTCGGAATGCGATTGTTTCTGCCTGTTGATGCTGAGCGAGCTCTGCTTCTCCTGTCTGGCTCTGTACTATCAGCGTGCGCCGTGCGGCTCAAGCCCCGGTGAGTGCTACTTCCGGTGAGTGAGACCCGATTTTACGGTTCCGTATGCCTGCGAGGGGCTTCGAGTCGTAGCGGGGACTGTTCCCTGCACCGAGGACGAGGCTAATTGCAGCCAGCTGGGCCTGTACGTAGGCCTCGAAGTACACAGAGGTATTGGCTGGGCAGCCTGCTGCTTTTGGGGTCTCAAAGAGCGCTGGTAGATTAGCCCCCCACGTTTTAGGGGGTGCTGGTGGATTAGCCTCTTGTTTTTAGGGTCACTGGTTGATTAGCCCTTTGTTTTTAGGGGGCGCTGGTGAATTAGTCCCTTCTTATTGGGGGGGGTGCTGGTGAATATGTCTCTTCTTATTGAGGGGGCACTGGTGAATCTGTCCCTTATTGAGGGGGTGCTGGTGAATATGTCCCTTCTTATTGAGGGGGCGCTGGTGAATATGTCCCTTCTTATTGAGGGGGCACTGGTGAATCTGTCCCTTATTGAGGGGGCGCTGGTGAATCTGTCCCTTCTTATTGAGGGGGCGCTGGTGAATCTGTCCCTTCTTATTGAGGGGGCGCTGGTGAATATGCCCCTTCTTATTGAGGGGGCGCTGGTGAATATGCCCCTTCTTATTGAGGGGGCGCTGGTGAATATGCCCCTTCTTATTGAGGGGGCGCTGGTGAATATGCCCCTTCTTATTGAGGGGGCGCTGGGGAATATGTCCCTTCTTATTGAGGGGGCGCTGGGGAATCTGTCCCTTCTTATTGAGGGGGCGCTGGTGAATCTGTCCCTTCTTATTGAGGGGGTGCTGGTGAATCTGTCCCTTCTTATTGAGGGGGTGCTGGTGAATATGTCCCTTCTTATTGAGGGGGCGCTGGTGAATCTGTCCCTTCTTATTGAGGGGGCGCTGGTGAATATGCCCCTTCTTATTGAGGGGGCGCTGGTGAATATGCCCCTTCTTATTGAGGGGGCGCTGGTGAATATGCCCCTTCTTATTGAGGGGGCGCTGGTGAATATGACCCTTCTTATTGAGGGGGCGCTGCTGAATATGCCCCTTCTTATTGAGGGGGCGCTGCTGAATATGCCCCTTCTTATTGAGGGGGCGCTGGTGAATATGCCCCTTCTTATTGAGGGGGCGCTGGTGAATATGCCCCTTCTTATTGAGGGGGCGCTGGTGAATATGCCCCTTCTTATTGAGGGGGCGCTGGTGAATATGCCCCTTCTTATTGAGGGGGCGCTGGTGAATATGCCCCTTCTTATTGAGCGGGCGCTGGTGAATTAGTCCCTTAAGCATGGGGCAACATGAATGCTCTAAATGTGTTCGTTGTAATGCACGTTGTGATAGAATTTTGATGAATCCTACGGGGAACAAAGCACGTGAGAATGGCTTCAGATTTTTGGTTGGCGTCAAACCACTGAGACGCACATCTACGGACATGATGCATTTTATAGGCAGGGGTACAGGACATCAGATTAGAGCTCATTTTTTTGACATCTGTCATCTGTGTACAGGACTGCCATTATAACTCTTGGGGACCATTACTGGACAACTGAAAGCCCCCCCATCCCTTTAAAACATTCCCACCCCTCCAAACAATCTCTCCTTCAACTCGCCCTGGATGCCCCACTCTCCGCACTTACAGGTACACAAATATTTTTTTTAGAATTTTTTTTTTTTAAAAAATACATAAACCCTTAGAACCCCCAATGCCTCTCGGTCAGCAGGTCCCCCATATCGTCTCGAGCCCCTCATCCCCCTTAGCCCAGGTCTCCATAACCTTTTATAGCTCCATTAGGCTAGGGTCAGACTGAGGCAGTGCGAACGCGCGTGCAGGCGCACTTAATCACGGCCGTGCTAGCAGCAGATGCCGGGCAATGACGGCCAATATACGAAGTACGGTCGCACAAAAGTCCGGCTGCGCAACGCAAGTGGAAAATGAACGCATTTTTTCGAGAACGTTAAACCACTAGTACTGACGTACAGAGTGCGCTGCGTCCGCTAGCGGCGTGTGTGCGTGAATTGGAGACATCAGACGCTGCTAATGTCCGGCCAACATAACGTCCAGACGCAAAAAGTGTTTTATTGATGATCCGTACAAAATCACGGATGAAACTGCGCATAGTATGACCGCTATTGCGTATTCCGTGAAAAAATACGTCCATTCTTCGAACGCACATTTTCACGGACAACGTGAAAAATGCGTTAGTCTGACCCTAGCCTAAGCCACCAGGTTCCACATAATCCCCCAGCCCCTTAGCCATAATGTCCGCATTGCCACATCAGTCCAGGTCCCCATAACCTCCCCAGCCCCCACTTAACTTCCAGATCCTTCATAACCCCCAGCCCCCTTAGCTCCAATTTCCCCGTTGCCAACCTATCCCGGGTCCCCATAACCTCCTAAACCCACCTTAACTACCTGGTACTCCATAACCCCACAGCCAAGTTGTCCCCATTGCCCCATTAGTCACCATGTCCCCATAACTCTCCTATAAGCCACCATTCTAGTAACCCCTGCCCCGTTTAGCCACAGGTCCCCAAACCGCAGAGCCCCCTGAAATCCCAGGGCCCGTGACAGCAATCAAAATTCATGCGGATCGAGTGGTGTCCACAAGTACAAAAGAATGTCCATTACAATGGACTGTGCTTGTGTGACCCCCAGCCTGGGGGGGGGGTACTGGTGTATTAGTCTCTTGGTTTTAGGTGGCAACTGGTGCGTTGGTCCTTTTGTTTTTAGAGGACACTGGTTGATTGAGGCCGGGGTCAGACGAGCGATTTGCAGAGCGGATGAAAAGTCAGTGAGAGTGGCCGTTCCTTCCACTCTGATGCCCGTCTGGCCACCTCGCTAGGGTGCAGTTAGTGTGCTCAGCACTGCAAGGCTCGATCCTCCTATGGAGGATTGCGTTCTGCAGCCCCGTCGAACGCGCATTGTAGTGCTTCGATGGGGAGGCTTTCCGAACCTGCGCAATTTGTGCTTGCGCTACAGCATGTGGTTGGCCCTGTCGAAGCGTCACAACGCTGAGATTGACGCCTGGAGGCACGTCAATACGGGTGCTCATAGTGCGCTTGTTTGACCCTGGCCTTAGCCCCTTGTTTTATAGGGGGTGCTGGTGAATTAGCCTTTTGCTCTTAGGGGGCGCTGATGGATTAGCACCTTCTTATTTGTGGGTGCTGGTGGATTAGCCCCATGTTTTTAGGGGGCATTGGTGAATCGGCCCCTTAATCTGGAGCCACATGTGTGCACTAAATGTGTTCCTTGTAACGCGCGTCGTGATGTCAGAATTTGGACTAAACCTATAGGGAGCAAGGCACGTGAGAACAGATTTGGATTTTTCGGTTGGCGTTAAAACGCAAGGATGCACGTGGAGACACCACTACAAATATTATGCATTTTAGGCTGGGGTCAGACTAGCACATTTTTAACGTGCGTTTAGGCGCACTTAATCACGGCCGCAGTAGCAGCAAATGACAGCCAATATATGAAGTACGGCCGCACAAAAGTCCGGCCGCGCAACAGCAGTGGAAAATGAACGCATTTTTTCGAGAACGCAGAACCGCTAGTACTGACGTACAGAGTGCGCTGCGGCAGCATAGCGGCTTGTTTGCGTGATTAGGAGATGTCAGACGCTGCTAATGTCCAGCCTACATAACGTCCAGACGCAAAAAGTGTTTTATTGACGATCCGTAAAAAATCACGAAAATGCGCGTCGTCTGACCGTTTTTGCGCATTTCGTGAAAAAATACGTCAATGCGTTCGACGCACTTTTTGACGGTCGCTGCCAATTATGCGTTCGTTTGACCCTAGCCTAATAGGCAGGGGTACAGGACATCAGATGAGCGCTCATTTGTCATCTGTCCCGTGTGTAAGAATCCGAGACTACAAAACGCAGCAGCTTCTTCAGCTTCCGTATTTTTATCTTAACTTCAAAATTCATGCAAATACAGTGGTGTCCGCTAGTACGTCCGTGCAAACGTATGTCCTTTGCAATGGATGTACTTTCTGTGCTTGGGTGGCACAAGATGGGGAGGTGGGGGTGAGCTGGTGAACTAGTCCCATTTGTTTTTAGGGGGATGATATTGAGATGCCTTTTATGGAGTTGACACTTTCAAACCATATCCACATGTCAAGTTGACAAACTCTTGGATCCGGGAGGCTGTCCAAGGCTCTCGGGGCAGAGGAATATTGGTTTACAGTACTGTCCCTGTGGACAGGGAGCAATATATTGGCTTAAGGGATAGTGGTGGCTAGCGTTCAGGGGCTTATTGTGCCTTTTTCACATTTGGAGTGAAAAGAACACCCTGCTGGCTATAATATGCCAGCGACCATAACAAACTTGGAGGCTGGCAATGGCACACTTTCACCTTGCAGTCAAACACTGCCAATCCCCACTGATGTATTGCCCAGGGTGTTTGCCCTTCTTCTCGCATGTCCCTATTAATAATTAACAGAGGTCACAATATTAAGGTATAAAGAGGCAGAGGTAGAAGTGCTTTTTAGGAGTTGGGAAAGGCTGACAAGGCAAAGGTTTATGTCGTTGACATTAAGAAATGAAGCCATTCTTGGAATCTGGTTCGGTAGTGACCTATTTTATAAAGTGGCCCTTTTATTGCTGAAGTAAAACAAATGTGACTTTATACAAAGGCCTGCTAAGGTGTCGTCTAATGCTTTATTCGTGATTTAACTTGAACCTGTCATGGGCAGCAGGGGATGGATATCACAATGGTTACATGTTGGTCAATGCAATGCATCATCCTTTGAGATGTCACCACTACTTATTCAGTTCCAGCACTGGTTGTCACAGTGTTTGTCCTGTTAGAGCAGTGTTTCCCCAAACCTGTCCTCAGGACCCGTTGACAGGCCAGATTTGACAGATATGTGAAGCACAGCACAGGTGATAGGATTTGCTGCTCAGTGATTGCAGAATTCAATCTGCATTTCATCAAGGTGAGTCTTAAGGCTAGGGTCAGACGAAAGCATTTTTCCCCGCGAATGTGAAAAAGTGCGTCCGAACGCATTGACGTATTTTTTCACGGAATGCACAAAAACGGTCAGATGACGCACATTTTCAGGCGTGATTTTGTATGGATCGTCAATAAAACTCTTTTTGCGTCTGGACGTTATGTAGGCTGGACATTAGTAGCGTCTGACATCTCCTAATCACGCAAACACGCCGCTATGCCGCAGCTGCGCACTCAGTACGTCAGTACTAGCGGTTCAGCGTTCTCAGAAAAATGTGTTCAAATTCCACTTGCGTTGCACGGCCGGACTTTTGTGCGGCCGTACATCGTATATTGGCTGTCATTGCCCGTCATCTGCTGCTAGTGCGGCCGTAATTATGTGCGCCAGAACGCACGTTAAAAGTGCGCTGGTCTGACCCCAGCCTAAGGCTTGGGTCAGACGCGCGAAGTTTGGACGGACTGTGCGTCCGTGCAGTATGGACGCACTTTCTGACTGACAAGGTAGTGGCCACACAGTCCGTTTTTTTCACTGACACATTTTTTGACGGATGTATCAGGGAAAATAAATTAAAATGAAAATATATTTTGTCCGTCAAAAATGCAGGACATATAAATGCAGTCCGTCTGACTACGTTCCATCACTCACAAACAAAGCTATGCGGACGTTGCAGACGTGGCGCACTCCACACGTCCGTTCTAGCAGTATTACCTTCTTGCCTAACCTGGTTCGTTTGCCACGTCCGTCATGCGTCCGCACTTCTGTGCGCACGTACTTCGTGTGTGGGGCTCCATTGGTCAGAATGCTATGCTGCAATGGACGTACAAATGTGCGGCAACACAGACGTGATAACTGCGCTCGTCTGACCCCAGCCTAAAACCTGGCCTGGTTGAGCGTGCTGAAGACAGGTTTGGGAAACCCCTGTGTTAGTCTTGTCAGAGTGGAGGGCTGCCCCATAGGACGTCTCTCTCTCTCACTCAGTGAGTGACAGCAAATCTTTGATAAGGAATTACTCGGTTTGTTTCCAAAATATTTTGTTAGCGTAAAATGCTAGTATGTACAGTATATGATTCCTTATCAAATGAGTCCATCTTATACTGAGCATGGATTTATTTGTTTATAAAGGATTTTACCAGGAAGGATACATTGAGATTTCTCTCGTTTTCAAGTATGTTCTGGGTTCAAGAACATTGAAATGTTACAGTCGTTATAGAAATACAAAGCAATACAATGCACACAAATATACAGATTAACACAGAAAATAAATATGTAAGTAATATAGTCACTTTGTTACATGTTTACAGGTGCATTCTGTATTGTGGTATATTAATAGGGAGCTCTTGAGTGACTTAAGACTGGGTGAAGATTTGATGGCGTCTGAGAGGTTATTCCATAACTGCGGTGCTCTGTAGGAAAATGAGGATCGAGCCACTTTCTTTTTGTATTGTTGTATTGCAAATAAGGCTAATGTCAGATGAACGCAGTCTGAGCGCACAGTGCGTGCACAACGGACGGACGGACGTACTGACGGAAGATACTGTAGACACCGCACAATCTGTTTTTCTTGACGGACGTAGAAAAAAAAAAGAATTATGGGAAACAAAATTGATATGGAAAATTATACGAAAAGCCATTTTGTGCGTCAAGGTGCTGGACGTTGCAAATGCGCTGTGTCTGACTTCGTGTCATCACACACACAGAATGCTATGCGGATGTGGCACACTCTGCGCGTCCGTCTAGCGGTTTTATGTTCTTGCCTAAATTGCGTCCGTTTGCCATCTGCTGGGTGCGTCCGCACTTCGGTGCGGGTCTCTATTGATCAAGATTCTATGCTATGACGGACTTTAAACTGTGCTGCGACACGGACGTGATCACTGCGTTCGTCTGCCGTGGGCCTAAGGTGCAGGTCCTGGATCGGAGGTTATAGGATGAGGGAACTGCTAGGGGAAGCAGTCTATTCAGGTAGGGTGGCAGCTTCCCAGAAAAGCTGGATATTCAAGCCCGGTCTACTGTGTCTATTCAGTAAACACCTCGCTGATGCAGGCTAGTGCAATAGAGCAGTTATAGCGGAGTTTGTACCGGTCAGTGTCCACTCGGACATTTGCATCAGTAACACACGTTTATTAGCCAACATTTTCCTTCATCATTACCCGAGCTGGTGCTGATCAGTACTTCACTGGTATGACATAGTTACACTAGTCAGTGGCGATGTTTGGTTTATAGCATAGAGCCCTATGTCCCTTGTCCGTGCCTGTTTGCACTTACATCTGCAAAGAAAACAGAAAATATTAACCCAGACGCTTCAAATGTGTGAACGTTGAAATCGTACTTCCCTCTGCTTTATACAATTATTTATACTTTCTCTAGGTGCTTTACAGGAGGGCTGTATGTACATTTTACAGAGTCCGCTGTGTGGTTCATTGTTATTGATACAAGGAATACATGGCAAACTATACCCTGTTCCAAATTATTATGCCAATGATATTTTTCTCATTTACCTAAATAATTGATGTAAACAACAGTCAGCATAATTCTCATGTTATCAACTATTAAGAGTACAATTCAAATTTTATTGAACAAACCTCCTAATGATAACAGTATTTTTTTTTAAAAGTAAAAAACTTACAATGCACTGCTCCAAATTATTACGCACAGTAAGTTTCAAAACACTTTATAGGTTGTAAAGAACTGAAAATTGTGTTTTTAGCATATTTACTGAAATCAAAAGCTATTTCAATCAAACTTTGAACAACATTTTAACTTTTTAAACATTTTAACAGGTCACGTTACAGTTTAACATAGGACCCCTTATTTGATAGCAGCTTCACAAGTCTTGCATCCATTGAACTTGTGAGTTTTTGGGCAGTTTCTGCTTGAATTTGTTTGCAAGATGTCAGAATAGCCTCCCAGAGCTGCTGTTTGGATGTAAACTGCCTCCCACCCTCATAGATCTTTTGCTTGAGGATGCTGCAAAGGTTCTCAATAGGATTGAGGTCAGGGGAGGATGGAGGCCACACCATGACTTTCTCTCCTTTTATCCCCATAGCAGCCATTGATGCAGAGGTATTCTTTGCAGCATGAGATGGTGCATTGTCATACATGAAGATGATTTTATTACGCAAAGCATAGTTCTTCCTTCTGTACCAGGGAAGGAAGTGGTCAGTCAGGAACTCCACATACTTTGCAGAGGTCCTCTTTACACCTTCGGGGACCCTAAAGGGGCCGACCAGCTCTCTTCCCATGATTCCAGCCCAAAACATGACTCCACCACCGCCTTGCTGGCGTCGCAGCCTTGTTAGAACAGGGTGGCCGTCCACCAACCATCCACTACTCCATCCATCTGGACCATCCAGGGTTGCACGGCACTCATCAGTAAACAGGACTGTTTGAAAATTAGTCTCCATGTATTTTTTTGCCCAGTGCAGCCATTTCTGCATTGGTTAGTGGTGGCCGAATGGAAGGTTTATGCCCAGTTGCAAGACTCTGGAGGACTCTACACCTTGATGTCCGTGGGACTCCAGAGGCACCAGCAGCTTCAAATATCTGTTTGCTGCTATGTAATGGTATTTTAGCAGCCGCTCTCTTGATCCTATGCATGATCTGGCAGAAATCTTCCTCAATGTGCCTTTTATCTGCACGAACCCGTCTGTGCTCTGAATCAGCCACAAATCTCTTAACTTAAGTGTGATCATCGCACTATTTTCGTGAAATGTCTAATGTTTTCATACCTCGTCCAAGGCATTGAACTATTTCACTCTTTTCGGCAGCAGAGAGATCCTTTTTCTTCCCCATATTGCTTGAAAATGGTGCTCTGCTTAATAATGTGGAACATCCTCCTTTTTAGTAGTTTTTCCTTTAATTGGGCGCACCTGGCAATCTAATTAAGTGATCAAAAGAGCCCTGAGACACAATGCCATCCATGAGTTAAACTGAAAAACAAAATATTTAATCTTTGACGCTGAAATAGAATTTGCATAATAATTTGTATTCAAAATTTTTATTGTGTCAAATTAAGACCTACAGAATAAAAAAATTGTAGTGCGGTACAGCATAAAGCTTCTATATACTATAGGTAGGAAACACATCAGATAGGCAATAGGTAGTATAAACGAAGTACCGCGTAAATGTTTCCACAACCAAAGCAGAAGAATATCCGAATTCAGCGAATATCAACCAACAAAAAAGTTTCAGTAGCCGCAGTGAGGTAATTGTGCGAAACTTGCAATCGGAATAGGACATTGCCTTAGGGCTGCAAGATGAAACAGAGTTAAGAGATCAAGGGGGGGGGAGTCATAGAGAGGGAACAGAAAGCAGGAGTAAACATAAAGATGGGGGGAACGGGAGAAGATGAGAAATGAGAGGGGAAGGGAACAAGGGAAGAGAGAAAGGGGGGGTAGAAGGGAGGGGAGTGTGAGGGGGAAGGTCACAACCACTTCCAATAGGGCTAGTATCATGCACGGGCGTCCACAGCCGCAGGAGACCCATTCCCATCTACCCAAGGCTCAGTCCAAGGCAGCACAACCATTCCCCCTCTAACCAACGATCTACGAAAGTCCCACCGTCTAATCATCTGGAGCCACAAGATCACGTTCACGATCAAGACGCAGACGTAGGGAAGTCGACGAGGTGAACTGTCGCCAATAAAACCACGTGTTTATAGAAATCCGATCGAGCCCCCTCCCGCGATGCTATACTCTCCTCTACCCGGTACATCTCATGCACCTGGGAGATCCACTCACGCAATGAGGGAACCGAAGTGCGTTTCCAATGTCTCGGCACCAGCTGGCGTGCCGGAAAACAAAAGACGAAATGCCACCGACTTCTTGAACGTAGCCGTGGGTTGGCCCGTGAGTAGCAATAAGAAGGTCTGGGGTGTAAGAGTCAGCAAGATCAGTCATCTCACGAATCACATCCCCCACCCAAGACCAAACGACTTGAAGAAGGGGGCAAGACCACCAGATGTGGAGGTATGAACCAAGTTCTTTGCCACATCTCCAGCAAGTCGGGTCTGTCGTACCCATGCATTAGTAAAGACGTAGAGGCGTGAAATACCATTGAGTCAGCAGTTTGTAGGACGTTTCGTGGTATCGTATTGCTTGCGTACCATGATGAGTCAGGAAGAGAATTGTCTTCCATGCAGAGTCCTCGATAGGCATGTTCAGTTCCGATTCCCATCTACCCATAAAGGGGGGCAGTTCTGTGTCCTTAGTTTGGAGGAGTGCATAGAGCGTAGAAATGCATAATAATTTGGAACAGGGTGTATATAGAGCTTGGCTGTATTTCATTTCCTAAAGGAGTTTCACCATACCATCACAGGGCTAGGTTTGACTGTCAGGTCCCTGTCTGTTTGTCCCATCATGATAAACCCTGGCTTTACCGCTGCACATTGTCTGGGCTCACAACAGTTACAAGTATTTATAAAGTGCCGACAAGTTCCGTAGCACTGTACAATGGGGGCAGTCTATCTTCTGTGCTGTTGACTGAGCAACACACCAAAGGAAATGATTGATGGGTCTGTGGGTGGGTGCAGTCACTATTTAAAACTCCCCCCCCCCCTTTTTTTTAAGAGGATTTAAAATTTAACTATATCACCTGGTTGGTGTGCGCTAACCCTAGTGTTGGCATGTTTTTGCGTTCGCGCAGGGTTAAATGAGTGTAGCGCCTGACAAACATTTTTTTCCTCGCCCAAAATTAATAGGCAATTAACAGGTAATTGAAAGGAATGCAGCACAGGGGTTTCCTTGGCCCCATGCAGCACAGGGGTTTCCTTGGCCCCATGCAGCACAGGGGTTTCCTTGGCCCCATGCAGCACAGGGGTTTCCTTGGCCCCATGCAGCACAGGGGTTCTCTTGGCCCCATGCACTATAGTAATGGATCTGGGCAGCAATGTTACTGCTGTTGCAGTAGACTTTATTATGATACAGTATATATGTGTCCTTTATCCACATATATCCTTATTCTAATATTTTGCCTAATTTTAAACCTTTTATGCTGGTGGTTATTCATAGTATGTAAGTGGTTGATTATTGGGGTGATTGTTTGGACCATGTTTAAAGGGACACATGGATAAGTCTTGTCCTGAAACATATATTATATTATTTATATGCTGCAGCAGGGAAATTATTGGGACTCTCCTGGCCTTCCTTTTGGATCTATTTAATGCAGTGTAATGCTTCTACATGCTGTTGGGTGGCATTTATAATGCAATGCCCATCAGCCTTAATATATGTGTGAATATAAACCTGGATAATACAGCCATCTTGGAGTTTAATTATGCAGGGGTGTGAGGGCTCTTTGCTGGATGAGTTCATACTTATACAAGGTTCTATCCTGTACACCGCATTAGCGCAGTTTCTCAGCCTGGATCTTAGCATTCCCTAGTGAGCGTTAAACAACCTTGTACACCCGCAGACACTGTGATCTGTTATTGGGTCATCAGGCGCTAAGTTCTAGAGACACTCGCTAAATTTTTTTCTTTAGCGATGGCGTTTTTAGCTCGCACCAGTTCATAGGGCCCTAGGATTTGATAGTCATTTGGCTTGCCCAGTGTATAGACTGTAAAGCTAAAGTAGCCATGACAGATTAATTTTTAAAAAAAAAATTTTTATTAACCTCCCTGACGGTTTTCCCGAGTGTGGCTCGAGGTTAACTTTTCGTACCGAAAGCGGTATCCCCGAGCCACACTCAGGCTGTATTATTACATGTCCTGCGCTCCCTCGCTGATCCCCGCAGTCTCCTCCAGCCGCTCGCAAAGTCACACTGCCTGGTTCCCTTCTCACGAGGAGTGAAACCAGGAAGTGTGACATCGCGATCGGCTGCAGTGTGACTGCGGGGACAGTGAGGGAGCGCAGGACATGTAAGTATCGACCTGACTGTGGCCCGGGGATACCGCTTTCAGTATTGAAAGTTAACCCCCGAGCCACACTCATACTGCTAGGGGGCCACAATAAATAGGACCGATTCTGACATAAAATGTCAGAATCGGACCGCCAGGGAGGTTAAAGGGTAGTTTACCAAGTGTTGGTGAACTTTGGTCTATCAAGTGATGAAACCTCTAACAAAAATTGCAGGCAAGGTTACTGCAAATTGTGTTGCAGAACCCCTGTTTAGGCCCGTGTCAGACGAACGCAGTGATCATGTTCGTGTTGCCGCACATTTTAACGTCCGTCGTAGCATAAAATTGTGGATTATTCCAGCCTTGGTGTTAGAATAATCTTAATTTTAATAAAGACAGGAGGCGAATATTTTGCATTCTCTTTTCTTTACTAAAACATCAGCAGCAAGGAAAGTTTACATAGCAACAGCAGTAACCAATCAACAACAAGAGTGTAGTAAGTCCATAGCCACGCCCTCTTTTCTTGTATGCTGAACGAGCAGGAGAGACGTGACGTAGAAATTCCAGAAATCCAAGAAGTAGGAAGAACCCGGAAACTGAAGAGGCGAAAGCCAAGACTAGGTAGGAGTCAACGAGATGGTCAGTCGCAGAACTGGAAGCCAACGGGCGTCCGAAACGATGGGAGACCAACAGGGCCGCAGAAGCAAATCAAGCTACGGAGAAAGCAGAGGATACGTGAAAGTACCATGTGATGGAGGCTTGCCAATCAACAGTTAACTAACTGACCAGTCAAAGCGAAGAATTATCAATAGTTAAATCAATTATGAGACAGTAGCCGTAGGCTAGGCCAATGAGACATGCAAACCCTACTAAGGGGAATGAAAAATAGTTAGACAATAATGGACAAAAGTCGAAGAAGTGTAGATACGTAAATTACATCCTTTATTCAAAATTTATTTATTTTTTATTATTATTATTATAATTTTTTTTATTATTTATTTATATATTATATATATATATATTATATTTTTTTTTTTAATCGAATATAGCAGTTAATCCGGTACAATGTGAGCAATCCCGGGTATGGGCGGGCGGGAAAAATATTCGCCTCCTGTCTTTATTAAAATTAAGATTATTCTAACACCAAGGCTGGAATAATCCACAATTTTATATCAAGTCAGGAGGCTTCATATTTTGCAGTTTTAAAGCTGCACCAGAGCCCCAGATGCATGAGAACGAGGGCGAAAATAAAAGGTACGAAAGGTGACCGCCCTAGAACAATCAGCAGCCGCTAGTATGTCGGACAGGGAGCCGCCGGCGACCGCAACAGAAGAAGCCACTGCACCCCGCACGGAGTGAGCGCCGAAGTGAGGAGCAACACCCGCTAGGGAGAGCAGCCAGGGGACCCCTCTAGAAAGTGTAGGCGAGGAAACAGGATTGTAAGTGGAAACATAGGAGACCAAGAGCTGGCCAACCGGAGGGGAGCGCAAAGAGCCTAAGTGGGAGAGGTAGTTCGTAACGCACCTAGCGACACATAGGGTAGAAAACCTTAGAAAAAGGGGGTTTTTGTACATCTAGTAAGCGTGAAAAACGACTCCCTTAGGAGAGAAAACCATAGCGTGCGCATCGAAGGCTCTAGCATCCAAAACACGTCTAAAGGACCCCAAACACAAAATGATGGTTAGAATACATCAAGAGCTGACGCAGGAACAGCGAGTAGTATCTGGCCAGTTACGCAGGAACTCCAAAACAAGCGCCACATCCCAAAAGTGAGTATATTATTTGGGGCCGGCGGGAGCGAGCCTAACGCCTTGAGGAGACAACACACAGAAACGCCACCCAGGGGAGCGTGAGCCACCGAGATGGTCGAGCGGAACCAGGTGATGATAGGACTTGCCGGCCGTGGAAAGGCTCGCCAACAAATTAGAGGGGCTGTAGCAGGATCAGGCACACACCAACCACACCAAATTTCCCCAGGCGTAACATTTTTGCGTGCCAGAAGTCCAGGATTCCCATAATAGGGAGCGAGCCGCAGCTGATAAGCCTGGTAGCATGCAGGGTCCCCGGAAATTGTCCAAGCCACCAGTGGAAGATTGCCCTCCAATACCACTGGATTAGGGTTGCCTTGAGGGTCCAGAAGAATGGATGGAAAAGGACGGCAGCAGCGGGCAGGAGTAGACAAGGGAGTTGTAGCGTCAGTGGCAACCAGCTCTGTGCATCCCATAGAGGCGTGAGTAGAAGTCGAAACCATCCATCTGCGGACTTCTTGAAGCGTGCACGTGAGCATCGTGAACGGGGAAACAGTGTAGGCTCCTCGATGGGGCCATGGTGGGAGGAAAGCATCCACCGCTGCCGCCTGCAGGTCCGTAAGCCAACTGAAGCCGGTCTGCATCTGGTGGGTCAAGCGGGAAGTAAACAGGTTGACCCAAAGGAGTAGAGGGCAGATGATGTGAAGCGGCTGTTCCTCTGGCGTCCATGCCCCACCCGTGGATACAGGTCCGCAAGTCGCTCCCCAACCCGACTGGCTGGCGTCCGATTCCGATACGAAGTCCGGTAGAGAGCCAAAAATGGCCCACCCATTCCAGGCTTCCATGAGGCGCAGCCACCACAGGAGTTCCACTCGAGCCTCAGGAGTGATAGGGACCAGCTGGTCGTAGGAGGGATTGAGACTGAGGCACGTGTTTTCTGACGTTGCATCGCCCGATAATGCAGTGGGCCAGGGAGAAGGGTGATGACTTGGGCTGGGCGACAAGCTGACTTGTCCATGTTGGTAATGAACCAGAGGTCTTACAGGAGAGTAAGAACTAGGGCCGTGTGATGGGAAAACAGGACCGGATCTTGACCCAGTACGAAGATATTGTCCAGGTATATGAGAGACCTGATGCCCTGTGAATATATGGAGGCCATGGCCAGTAAGAGGAGCTTCATTGAAGCACCATGGTGCGGAGCTGAGGCCGAAAGGTAGGCAGGTGAACTGTCGGTGGTGCAGGATGGATAGGAGACCCCTGAGTAGATGTGTGCTCTCCATTGTGAAGTGTCGATAGGACAAGAAGGGATTGAAGACTATCCGGTTTAAGACCGGGCGAAGGTCCCCAGACTTCTTGTGTACCAGAACACATTGTATGGGGAAAACAGACTGGAAGGGAACCTGGGAAAAGTCTATCAAGAAACCAGATACGATTCGTAGGACCCAAGAGTCGGAAGGTTGGTATAGATGTTAACCTTATGATTCGATTCTTTTAAGAAGAGGTCCCCAAAAAAACAACCCCTTGGCCGCAGGACCCAATTCTTTGGAGCACATACTTGTTAAATTAGCGTCAAAGCGAAAAAGCGCCTCATTGCGGCGTGCAGAAGAGATGCTGACATTGGCGTTACCTAAAGACAGAGGGCACGCTGTGCCCATTCACGGACCATTGCAGGGCCGAGCAGGGTAGGCATAAGGCTATCCTAAACAAAAATAAATCCAGGTAAAGTATCCATGTAATTGGGCAGACTAGATGGGCCGAAAGGTTCTTATCTGCCGACAGTTTCTATGTTTCCAGAAGGTAGTGCTTTGTCCACCGTGACGAGCGGGCCTGAAACCTCCAGCATTTGTCCTGGGCGATGCGGAAGCCCTGTTCGACTTCGACAAGGATCCCTGCCAACCTTGCCCAGAAAGGAGACGAAATCCACGTCAAACTCTGGCGTAAGAGATACCTTGTCAGGCAGCGTCGGGCAAGGGCATCCTGCCCACAGACGCGCCCTGGAAATTTTATCTAAGAGACCGCGTAGCCAGAAGAGCAGAAACTCCGCTGTGTGGTCAGGCGGGAGCCAGGCCGAAGACCTGGGGTGGGTGGTAGTGCATGGATCGAAAAAGGAGGGGGGGCTCCTCTAGCGTCGAGGAGTGGTGCCGGGGTATCCGAGGACACCAAGGAGTGAGGCGGTGTTGGAGCGGTAGAGAAAGGGCGCTAAGCTATCAGAACGGGGCTCACCCGTCGAGCTTGCAGTAGTCGGTGGATCACCGGTGGTATTGGCTCCGTCCTCCTCGGGTAGTGAGCCTGGTAAATATCCATGTCATAATCATCGTCCCCTTCTTTGGGGACAGAAGTGCGGGAGGAGTTTGTAGCAGGGCCCTTACCCTAGCCAGCGGACTCAGATTAACCCTTCCAGAGTATTTTACGAGATGGCACGGCAGCCTCAGAATGAACCGAATGGGAGCCCTCAGAAAGGGCCGGTGACTGGGCCCTAGAAAGGACCGGAGGTTCTGGCTGGGGAAGCGGGGCTTGGCTGCCAAGCTATGGGCAGTGTTTCTGAAATGGCAGCTAAAAGCCAGGCCGAAAGCTCCTCTGGATTGGTGGGGAGCTGAGGAGGATCCATGGAAAACAGAATAACGGGACTCACCTGTTGAGGTAATATATATATATTAAAATTTATAGGGATATATCAGGGCTCACCCGATGTTTAGTGTGGCCAAACAGAAAAATCCTGTACTAGCCGTCAGGAAGGTAATAATATATTCATTATAAATTAATGTGTTGTGGCTCACCCGATGCCTTTGTGGGACAGACAGATCCCGCCAGAATAATAATATACTTATATATATATATAAGCTTATCAGGGCTCACCCGATGTCTTCGTGGGACAGATATCCCGTTATGTATATAAACAAATATATTATTTATCTAAGCTTATCAGGGCTCACCTGATGCCTTCGTGGGACAGATATCCCGCCTGATAAATAATATATTTGTTTATATATATAAGCTTAGCAGGGCTCACCCGATGCCGTCGTGGGACAGATATCCCGTCAGAAAATTTTATTTTTAGATAGATATAGATATATATATATATCTATATCTATCGGGGCTCACCCGATGCCTTCATGGGACAGATCCCACCAGAAGAAATAATATTTATTTGTATATATATATATATATATATATAGTATAAGCGTATCGGGGCTTACCCGATGTTTACGTTGGGCAGACAGAAATCCCACCAAAAATAATAATTTATTTATATAAATAGAAGCGGAGGCCGTTTAACATGTAAGTGCTGACCTGCTAGTTTGCATCGGGACGCGAAGACGCGATGTCCCGAATGGCGGCAATTGCTGGTTAGAACTAAGATGGCCGCCGGAGTGCGCACGGACGAACGCCATACTATCCTGAGGAGAAAGTTTAGTCGCGCACTCGCGGGAAGGCGGCGGGCGCCGCGCAAAACACAAAGAAAGGGGGGAAAAAAACCTTAAGGAGAAAACAGAGCTGTTAAAACAAAGTAAATTACGATGGGGCGCCGCAAGTCGCGCAACGCGAGCAAAGCGCACCTGCAGGCGGGAGAGTGCCCACACAGCAGGGAGGAAACCTAGGAAAAAAAACAATCAGGTGCACAGTACATATAATAAATCTGAGTTAAAATTACATAATAAACCTAACAGTGACAAATTACACCTAAATTAAAGCCTGGCAACCAGGAGCGGTTTTGAAAACGTCTCACCTGGTCGCCAGCAGCAAGAAAAGAGGGCGTGGCTATGGACTTACTACACTCTTGTTGTTGATTGGTTACTGCTGTTGCTATGTAAACTTTCCTTGCTGCTGATGTTTTAGTAAAGAAAAGAGAATGCAAAATATGAAGCCTCCTGACTTGACCCACGCACGAAGTACGTCCGCACAGAAGTGCAGACGCCCGTGGCACCGGACGCAATTTAGGCAAGAACATCAAACTGCTAGGACGGACGCACCGAGTGCGCCACGTCCGCGTAGCTTTGTGTGTGAGTGATGGAACGTAGTCAGACAGACTGCATTTTTGACGGGTAAAATGTTTTTTCATGTCATGTATCAATTTTTTTCATTATACATATTCATTTTAATTCCCATCTACATCAGTCAAAAAAACACGGACCGTGTGGTGTCTACAGTATCATCAGTCAGAAAGTACGTCAGTTGTGCTCAGAATGCGTTCCTCTGACCTTAGCCTGAAACCTATAATGATTCACTTTAACCCCTTCACTGCTGAGCCATTTCACGTCTTAAAAAAACACATTTTTCTTTTTATTATTTTTTTTCTTTACTTTGCACATGGTCATGTTTGATATCATTGGAAAGACCCTGCTAACTGTTAAAAGTTGGGAGATAGGGGGTTCCTTTGAACCCAGATATCTGTCCTTGGGAGTCTATGAGGACGTTCCCCACACGTCCTCAGCAGTGAAAGGGTTAAGATTGTTATGCAACTGTCCCGGTGTTTTAGGGACCTCTGTGGTTTTTTTTTTTTTTTTTTTTTTTTTTAGTGTTCATGTGGTTTCTTCCAGGAGTGAGCTTTTAGTTACTCTTTCCTGTCCTTTATTATCCAGTTTACAATTCTTTGTCTAACCGCACACTGTTGCATAAAACGGCAACAATTTGTAAAAATCACTGCACCTATCACTTTGTCACTGTCTGAAGTCGCTGCTTGCATATGACTCAAGTGTATCCGTTACATTGATCTTCATTAAATGGTACTTTTGACTTGTGCTAAACTACATGTATGAGAAACCCCACTTGAACAAGGGTTTATGGGAAATGGAAGCTGATTGGTTGAGCCACTTCCTGTTTTAAGCAGAGGAGCATCAAATATGATATGTTTTTGTTTATGTGTTACTTTGTTCAATCCCAACCTGGAATCCTCTTTTTATTTTAAGGTCAGGCCTTAGTCTGTGTTTGTAGGTCAGTTATGATCAGTGTTAATTTTGTCGACTAATAATTTTCGTCAAAGACTTGGTCAACTAAATTATTTTTGTGACTAAAACTAGAATAAAACTAAACAAAAACTATGACAAAAACCCATTGAAATTTTAGTAGACTAAAATGTTAGGGAGGGGCTATTTGGGGAAGATCCAATCTCCAGAAAGAGAGAAATGATGAATTCTGAATTTTCAGATTAGATGTTACTCTAGGAGCATATATGAGTTTGGAAATTCTAGATACATTCTTAAATAATCTTAGCATACAATGAAAATCCATTATAGTTACTAAATCTCCCCTAGATTTAGTCAACTAAAACGAAAACAATTCAGATGACTAAAACTAAACTGGCAATTTAGAAGACTGTGACTAAAGCTAAATTCAAATTTCCTGTCAATACTAACATTGGTTATGATCAATCTTTCGTGCTACTTTAGAATTCTGTGAATCCATTGCACTGTTGACGCTTGTAGGTGTCCAGGATCCTAAGCCTCCATGGAAACTCCAGCCATGGTATAATAGAAGCAAAATGAGTTCACCTAGGAGGACGTATCAACTCAGAATATTTTAAAAATATCAATGTTTCAATCCCAATCATGGGATTTTTAGCCTGGTAATGCCTGACTTCCTGGCCTATTGGCTGTTGCCCAGCTCCTAAAATAAAGTTGTTTCCAAGCCTTTTCACTGGCTCCCAGTCTGATTGAATTACCAAATCCTAGTATAGACTTGCAATGATTTCTTCTTTTATTTGGTGGTTTTCAGAAACAAGATGGGGCGGCACTCCTCTGACTCTGAGGAGGACAGCAGGTCTCGCAAGAAGAAGAAGCACCGCAAGCGATCTTCCTCTAGTAGCTCATCTGACAGCAGGTCATATAGCCGAAAAAAATCAGGAAGAAATTCAAGATCTCGATCCCGGGAGGCCCATTCAAGCTCTCGTTCGTATGACAGGAGGTAGGGTGATCTAATATTTGTCTCCAGCATTAAATGATTGTCTTTCTCTAAACTTCCAATAGCCACAAGATACATATAATACAGACATATTTCTTTGCATCAAATCGTGTGCGAGTTTAAACAATCGCCGTTTAAACAAACTCTACAACCGTCATATACAAACCGTTTTAGTGCTGCGTGAACATACAAAATAGTCACATAGGAAAATCCTACATCCGATTGCAGGGATCTACAAACCTCCCAGTCAATTCAATGCAATCTGCCTAACAATGCGTGCGCTGTCAAAATAAAAGAATGGAAATTCAATAAACAGACCATTATATCCGATACTCAATCACGTTTGCCACAAAAATCCATGTGGCAGAAATTTGAAGGCTAAATAAAAGTGAAGTTGATATTGGGGATCATTTTACAAGAATGAGACATTTAGCCCTCGTAGAAGTATCTATTCATCTGTGCATTTGGCATCGGTAATCTATACATTGTACAGACATTCTGCTGGCCCTGATCAATTCTGTCCTTGTACTAGTCTTGTCCCTTGCACCTCACATGAACCGTAAATGAAATCTAAAAAGAAACACTTCACTTTAGTAGCACACTCTACCAAATACAGAGTACTCCACTTTAAAGAATTTAAAAACACTGACTTTAGGATTAAATGATGGGGATTTGGTTTCAAAAGTACGATCATAAATTGTATAATCCTGATACAATGCTAAAATATCCCAGGCCACCATCAGGGGGTGACAGCCTGTTCAGGGGCGCATAGGCTTTGGGGGGCGGCTGAACTTTGTCAAACCCTATGCAGCTTGTCTAGGTGCCATAGATGGAAGAGTCGCACCCCATGCCAACCAGGATTGGCCCAATAAGATGCCAGAAAGAGCAGACAGTGAGAGATTAGCACAGTCTTTGTCAGGTAGAGGTGCAGAGTGAATGCTCTCCAACCAGGGTACATACTTTGTCCCCTTGCTGGCTCACCAGGGATTTAGCTCACTCAATGTAAATTAAGCACAAGAGAAGATAAAAGTTTTTTTATTTTTAATTCGTTTACTAGTATTGACAGCTCAGGATGGATCGACTGGAAGGACCACACGATGTATCATGCATACTTTTAACGGTGTCTCCAAAGCTTTGTAGAGCAGTGCACACAGCGATAGGTCTACACGGCATTCAAGTGGAAAGAACATCTGTTATCAGACATTCATTCCTCCTCTCTTGTACCTCCACGTTGGACCGGCATTACCCTGCAATGCCTCATCAGGTGATGGATATTATGTAGGTCAGGGGTCAGCAGCATTGGGTTGGGTTCCTCCATAGGTTGGCCGAGGCACCGGGGAAATGTAGTTCCAAAACATCTGGAGGGTCAATGTTGCTGACCCCTGGTATAGATCAATGTGATATCTCCTCACATCTTAAATTGAGATGTCACACGCTGTAGTTACCCAGGTTCCAATGTTTGTCGCAGCTATGCTTCTGTAATAGTCCCTAAATGAAGGCCATCCCCAGTAGCACTTAAAATAAATGCATTTATACATTATTTGTATATATAGTTAGAATTCTAATTATTTGTGGTTCTGTATTCTGTATTCTTGCATGTCTATTTTCATGCACCTCCATTCCCCGAGCCGAGAGGGACATCTACATTTTCAGGGTCAGGATTAGGGATGCACCGATACTAGTATCGGTATCGGTGCCGATACTGGGTCCTGCACAAGTACCTGGTACTCGTACAGGTCCCCCGATACATCCACCGATACCGGAAGCCAGCACTGGCTTTCCGGCCAGTGTCTGGAGGGGCAGGCGCGGCTGGCAGAGTGCTCTAACGGCACTCTGCCAGGCCCCATCCGGGTGGATTACTCTGTTCAAGCGGCCGCCGGCCCGGCAAGGGTTTACTGGGCAACCGCTGGCCGCGATCTTGCGAGATCCCGGAGTTCACTTGCTGAACTCCGGGATCTCACGAGATCGCGGCCGGCAGTTCCCCAGTGAAGTGAGCGGCCGCGCTGCAACCCTTGCCGGGCCGGCGGCCACTCGAACAGAGTAATCCACCCGCATAAGGCTTGTTAGAGGAGGCTGGCCAGAGTGCTGTGGGGTATGTACGTACCCAGACACCCCCCCCCCCCGTTTATATACACAGGTCTGTGGGGGTATGTACGTGTGTGTGTGTGTGTATATACATATTCCCACAGACCTGTATATACACCCCCCCCCGAATAAATATATATATATATATACATACATACATACATACATCTGTTCTTATTGGAAAGTGGTCACATGACCGAGTAAAAGTATCGGTACCCGGTATCGGTGCGTACTTAAAAAAAAAAGTATTGGTACTTGTACTCAGTCTTAAAAAAGTGGTATCGGTGCATCCCTAGTCAGGATGACTGTAGAATATAAACCTCCGCTGAGAAAATCTGAATCCTAGCACATTGCATTTTATCGAGGTTTCACTATTTCCGTGGTACAATGTGACATTGATTGCTTATAAAAGGACCGGTCCAAGATTATGGAATATTTATGTTGGTATAAATCTGTCCCTCTGCCCGTCCCCATTTCAATTAACACAATGAGCGCGGAGCCTGCTCCGTTTGATGGAAAATGCAAATGAAAAGCAGATTAGCCGTGAAGCATGGAAATATTGGATATCTGTCTCATTCTCAACCCTAAACCCAGCTCTTATTGAATTGAAGCATTGATCGTTCTGTTCCTGTAAACCTTTGCAGACGCAAACACCGTTCCAGCAGTGGGTCTTCTTACAGTTCAAAGCGGAAGCGCAGTCGCAGCAAGTCCAGGGATCGCGGGAAGTCACGCAAGTCCCACAGATCGAGGTCCTCAAGGTATGTTGTTTTATTGTTTCTGTCAATTTTAGTTCACCTGCTCTTCTAAGCACAATATGAAAAGCATATTAAATTGGAAAATTTTCCAAAAATTCACCTGAAACACTAAAGCAGAAGATAACCAGTTTATAATCCATCCTGACTCCAACTTCCCTTTTTTTTTTTTACCAATGCCTGCTCCCTGGTTCAGATGTGAAATGCCGCAGCTTCCTCTCAAGCTGTGGTGTTACACAAGCATTCTTCCAATCCAATGGCTCGTAATACAAGCATATTCGGAGGCATTGGCTAGAGACCGGAATGAACCAGTGTTCATTCCTGATCTTGTCTTTTTTTTTCTCTTTCATGGAATCCAGATCCGTGACCAATAACCAGAGCTTTGTGTTCAGTGCCTATCCCCCTTTGTATGGAGGGCTGAATCAGCTCTCTATGACTCCCTGTAGACTGGGCAAGGGGAAGGACATTCAGATCTGATTCCAGTCAATTTGTGCCTATTATACAGATTTAAATCGGGCCTAAATGGGTCAGGTTGAGTCTAATGCATGATGGAAAATTTTGTTCCATGCATAAAAAGTAGATCAAACAAGGGCAGTGTGGACACGTACCTACAGTATACAGCTGTATTACCCTTTAGCTATGAGGCATTGCTGACTAATGGCAGTGAGTGGAAGAAGCCATCCTTCTGGATAGTCCTCTGCTAACGCATTGAACCAGATTTAAAGGGCCACTACCACTAAAACATGAAATGCTCTTATTTTGTTTGGTATTCTCTTCTATAGTTAAGGAAATATTTTATTCTATGCGTGTCACTGGGTGCATACTTTTTGTGATATATTTTATCAGAGCCCCCCCCTCCGCAGTATCATTAGTTCACTTCCTCTTCACTATGGGTCAATCTCTGACTCAAATCATTGTATTGTGCGTGATGTATTCTGCTGTACTTACAGGAGATACAGGGTCAGCAGATACATTGCTAGAGGCAGGGAATGGGTCATCGATCACTAGATTATACTGCTGGAGCTAATGTCGCAACAAACTGCTATCTATTGCCACCTTCCTCCTAGCTTAATTTTTTTCACTTGCTTTTCCACCATAGTTAATGTCCTTAGATTTAAGGACATTAAATGTAACGTGTAATTAGTGAATTGGATACTCCTATTGTCAGTTCTTTTGAGGTATGAAGAAATTATTTGGGGTTTTTGATTTGGACATATATAGAATTTACCTTCCTAGCAATATGACCAGCCCAATGTATAGGAATTGTTTCAGTTCGTTCTTCTCCGTTTTCTATCTCTCACATTGTTGTTGGCGTGCCATTAGAGCACTGATGGCAGAAAGTGGGAGGTTTGCTCTGCTTATGGCCCATCAGCATCACCACGTAGAGCTAATTGTTGGACTCTTGCATGATTGGTTTGTGGTCATCGCACAATACAGTGTGATTGAGTCTGGTATCAAAACCAGGTGAGTTGTCAATTGCGATATCTCATCAAAGAATTGTAAAGCTTGATGAAAATTCCATCTTTCGCGGAGACGTCGTAGGGAAAGGAAACTCGCTGATTGACCAAATTATTTACTACCACAAGGTGTGCCCAAACTCTTATGAATTAACTCTAGAACCCTGTAGCTGGTCATTGGACTATGCAGCCCATTTAATTAAGAGTGAGAAACAGAAAGATGTGCCTAGAGGGTGTCGGCTATACCCTCCTGACGAGGCCTATCAAGGCCAAAATGGTCCTCGGGGGTTGCTGCACCTCACGTGCAGGGATGACGTCCTTGGCATTTCAGTACTGGCCACCCTTTCTGGGTGATTGCAGTCTGATTTGCATGTGGAGCAGTTGTCTCTGTAATGGCACAATCAAGCTAAAACCTTGTGAGACCTGAGTGGGCACCCACTGTAATGCAGACCACTACTGCCATTGCTTGTTCTCAGGATCCTCACAAACCTCTCGGCTTCTCACCATTTCTTTAAGATGTGCACCCACGTATTTACTATTAATTTCAAACATGTGCCGAATTAAGATATTCAGCACAGAAAATACTTTGTAGTAACTTGCATACATGCGTGCTTGCGCAGGCTGATGGACCATTGCTGGGCATGTACTACCATCCCATGGCTGCCTACTTTGCAATCGTTGGTGAAGACAGGGTGATGTCAGCATGCAGAGTGATCTGACATCATCGGCCCCTGAATTGATATCAAAAATACAATCTACAGAGTGAAGGCTTCTAGTTAGGGAAGCCTACCACCCGATTCCGTAACAAAACATCCGACCGACCCAAAAACAGTCCTCACCTCTCCCTGCATTAGCTCATCACTGCAGTCCCCCCCCTCCTGTTTCTAATCCCTTCACCATCTAGATTGTAAATTCCCACGGGAATAGGGTCCTCATATATCTACTGGCAGGAATACTGACCGGTCTCCTGTATGTGTTGTAGAATTGTCCTGTCTTTACCCATTACACCTTATACAGCGTTGCGGAGTGTGTTGGCGCTTAATAAATAATAATAATAACCCTCATCTAAGTGACAGTTGTACCAGCCAAATGAGACTGGAGGGGTAGGGGGTTAGGGAAGGGGGGACACTTTAATAAGCTAAAGTGGTCAGGATGTGTAGAGCGTTCCTTTACTATATGCTTTGTAGATCCATGATGCAATGAGAGCGAGAAGTATCACAGTGGCTGTCTCTACAAACCAATATTATACATCCTATAACGGCAGACTCCACAGATAGACCTCTTGGGTTTTTTGCTTCTCCTATTGGCTTGTGTAAATGTGCAAATCGTCTGACTTCCACTTTGTGACGATACAGTACATGTTTATTTAAATAACCGAGGCTTTTAACGGACTCCTTTTCGGTGCCCCCGATTTAATTATTTTCCTTTATCACATCCACTCGGCCATTTGCTCTATTTATTTCTCATTTGCTTCTGGATTAATTATTTCTTCCTCTCAAGCTAGTTCAACTGTGTTTACCCAGAGATTTTGAAGTATTTTTTTTTTTTTCGACTGGCTATCACTATGAATTTAAAACTGACCTGGAGCAAAAAATGGGATGATGCAAATACGACTTAATAAGATCGCAAACTGAATCCCAGCGAAGGGAGATTTTTTTTTTTTTATACATTAAATTAGGATTTTTTTTTATTTTTAAAAACTGATTTAGTTTTGCGTTATTGAGCATTTGCTTAATAACATTTTCCCTCCTTGAGACAATAATTTGTCTGTGAAACTCCAGGTATGTCCTCTGCAGAGAAATTGAAAGCAACAGCTCCCCCGCTACAACCTCGCGGAATGATACAAAAGAGTATTTCAGGCCTGCGAAATTTAATAAATCATCCCATTTCCTAATTCGATCATATTAGATGGTGATGTGGAAGAAGCATTTCAAATCGCATCCCCTCATTAATATACATCAGTCTGGGGAATAGAATGGAATACTTTATGCAGAGATGTCACGCTTTTGGTGTCTTAGTTTACTAAGTGAAACAGGTTGATGCCATAGCGAGTGCTATTTGTCACTGTCTCGTTAAAGTGGTTTGGGTCGAGTTATGGAGTCCGGAACGACGCCGGCTGATAAATCAAAAGTAGATTGAGTGGACAGGAGGCAGTGATTGATACCGTGACAGGATATGAAGAAAGGGATCTAGATACAAGCATGTATGATATTGAACGTGAGAGAAAATGGCCCCAGAGTATGAATATTATTCAAGAAAATGAGAATATGATCGTCGCCTTCTTACATATTGATGGGTGAGTATTTGGGACTCTTTACTCCTTTTTACTGGAAATAGCAGACATAAAATAAGTGTTTGGTTGTTCTTTGTATGACAGGGAATTTAAAGGAAAATTTACCTTCATTACAATATTCTAAATAATTTTCTTATTTTATGTTTGGGCTGTGAAACCAGAAAAACTCTTGCATGAAGTTACAACCAGAGATTGTTTCTGGCTTGTAGGGGAAGGTGAGAAATGAGGGTAGATGGGATGGCAATAAGATCTTAAAGGGACACTACCACTTACATAAACTGTAACTAGATTACTTGTGCATTACAAATAAAACCCCTTTATAAAACATATGCTGTTGTGTTTTTCTTTGTTTGAAGTAATTGCATGTAAAAAGGAAAAAATTAAGTTATTTTTCCTCCCCATGAGGTAACATTTACCAAAGGTTTTTCTTTACTTCTGTTGTTTAACAGTTTAATAATGAGGTCATGGAGGTAATGTTTAGATAAGGCTGCAGCGGGGGGGGGGGGGCTTTTATTCTTTAGGCTAATCAAGATAAGAGATGGCAGCTGTATGATAGACAGGAAACGTAATAGACGTCTAATCTACTCCCTCCCTATGATGTCCTTTTAATACATCCCACACAATACAATGATTTGAGTCGGTGATAGACATATAAAACACCAAGAAAGAGCACTCCATATTATTGACCACCTTCTTCCATCATTTTCTGTGGAAAAAAAAAAAACAGTTTTAAAAATGTTCAAAAAAAACTGACTGAGGTAAACTGATGGGATTCAGTTCACAAAGTATGATCATAATTTGCTTAAGCCTGTCACAGTCGCCAATCTCACTTGATCGAATCTGCACTTACAGGATCAACTCACCCTGGAGCTCCCCGGCAGGCTCCAGGCCTTTATAGGCTGTTATGGTGGGGCATACAGAAAAAATGGCGTCTCTCCTATACTCACCAGAGCGGCTGCAACAGCCAGGAGTAACAGCCCAGTTCATGTATAAAACCTAACAAGAGAAAAAAGATGTCATCTGCGCTCGTTTCTATCAGGAGGTTTTAGTTTGTTTTAATGGCCATTGAAACATAAGCTCACTCGCCCCGCCAAGGCACCTCTTTGTAGAGTGAGTCCTAACCAATGTACCAAAAGCTGCTCTACTGAGCAGCAACATGCCCCTCCTGCTGCTTTTTCGTCAGTTCGTCATTTCTGCTGCTGTTCCTTTTTCCATGTTTTTGTTTTCAACCCCAAATGGGAAGTGTTTGGTGCGTGTAAAAATAAACCCACCATTTTGTCTGCCTCTGCTTAGCAGGAGGGGCATGTAGTTGCTCAGTAGAGCGGCTTTTGGTACATTGTTTAGGTACTCACTCTGCAAAGAGGTGCCTTGGCGGGGCGAGTGAGCTTACGTTTCAATGGCCATTAAAACAAACTAAAACCTCCTGACAGCGTTTTGTTGTACATGGAAATACATAGAAACGAGCGCAGATGACATCTTTTTTTCTCTTGTTATGGTGGGGCACCTGTGAACAGGGAGGGGTGCACACCAAATGGGAATTGTCAGTTCCCTATATATAAAATACAAAACAGCAGAAGGTTGCACTCAAGACATTAAACACAAAACACCAAGAAAGAGCACTCCATATTATTGACCACCTTCTTCCATCATTTTCTGTGGCAAAAAAAACAGTTTTAAAAATGTTAAAAAAACCTGACTGAGGTAAAATGATGGGGATCCAGTTCAGAGTATGATCATAATTTGCTTAAAGGAACACTCTAATCAAAATTCTCCCCCCCCCCGTTTTTTTACATTAAACTATCCCTATTCCCTCAATAAATAGGGATTTTTTTTATTTTATTTTATTAACTGTAATACTTACCCTAAAATCCACTTGTTTCCAACGGCGTCTTTTTTTTTTATATTCCCCTCCCTCCTCTTCCGCTCCCGTCCTTCTTGCTTTCACTTGGCTTATGGTTTACGTGAGAAGCGCGCCTCTCACGTAAGCCAGCCAATCGGCAGGCTTCATCCCGGCTCCATCTGCTGAGGATTAGTGTTGCGCGCAAGAGGATGCGCGCAACACTAATCCTCAGGCTGCCGCCAGCTACTGCGGCGAGTTGGAGACGTCATCCCGCTGAAAGCGCGATGATGTCTCCTACTCGGCAATAGTCGGCAGAAGCGGGAAATCTGAATCCCGCTCTGCTGAATGACAGCTGGGAGGGCGGAGGAAACTCCTCCGCCTCTCTCAGCTGTTTTCAGCTTTTTCAGCTGATCGGCTGAGTGGAGGGAGGGGAGACAGGCAGGGGAATACTCAGGGCATCATGACCACCTAAAAAAGCTTGGGTAGTCATGTTGCCTAGAGTATCCCTTTAAGCCTGTCACAGTCGCCAATGTACCCCAATGATAGACACATTGTATGGCCAAAGCCACAGAGTGAAGTGAAGATACAGCGGGGGGGGGGAACAGTTTACAACACAAAATATCACACAATGGATGCACCCAGCGACACATAGACAGTAAAATATTTTCTTAACTGAACATACAAGAGAAAAACAAGCACATGTAAGATATTCGCAACATAAAATAAACACAATGAGGACATTTGATATATATTTTTTTTGTGGTGCTGGCACTTTTAATGTAAACATAGCCTCAAACTTTACTTGAAAACAGAAAAGATACAGAGAAAGTTGCTTAATGAACCCAATATAAAAAAAACACTCTATGGCTTTGTAAAAGTCTCAAGTATTTAAATGGGTTAAGCAATAGTTGACTGGAAGACCAAATTTACCAGTTCATATTGCATGTCAACAAACTGAATATAAATGGCAGATATTAATCATGGTGGTGAAGTATCATTGTAGTGCTGGGTTTAATTCCCTGTCGTGGCAGTACCGATTTTTGGCCACCGGAGGGAGACAAGCGCGAACATTGGGACTACATTTCCCGGCATGCTTTGGGAGCGGACACAGGAAGTGGATGGGACACAGACACTTACATCCTGAGCCTCGTGGAGAGAGCTGGCAGAGCGCGCCAGGGAGTGAGAGGAGCAAGACGCAGAGCAGCAGAACGAGACAGTGACTAGGCCGGAGCGCAGCTGGGGCCTGACAGAGCTAAAGACCGGGTTATTCAGCCTTACCAGAGGAAGACCCAGGGATTCACAGGACTACCCGCGCTGGTATTGAGGAAGCCGGAGGACCCCGAGTTAGGAGTACCGCAGATCGATTGGACAGGGAGAGCAGGCGGTGAACTGGATATCTTGCGGCAGCTACAGAAAGCCAGACAGCGGATCCAGTAACCAGGAGAACCCCAGTCAACATCGAGCGGAGAGACGTCCTGGGTCGAGCGGAGCATGAAGTATCTGGCGGATGGGTGAGAGGCCTTCCAGGTCGTTGTGAAAATAAAGCACGCTGCTGTTTGTTTCCAAAACCCACAGGGCCCCAACTTGACTAGTCGATGATACCTCCTAAGCAATTCACTGGCCAGTTGAATATCGTACCCGGGTATCATAACACACACACACTCTGGGACATAACCTGTGCGGGACTCACTCCCCAAACACAAAAGGGGGTTAAAGATTTATTTTTATTTATTTTCCGCTGCGCGTTTCTCGAATTACGAAGCATTGTATTTCTTTTCCGCTGCGCGTTTCCCGCATTGCGAAGTACTGTAAATATATCTACGTATACCGTGTTATTCATTATATGCCATTTATTCTAGTAAACTATATAATTTATAAAATCCACGACTGTGCTGGAGTATATTTATTCCCTAGTGCGGGGAGACTGACCCGAGGTTCAATTTCAGCAGCTCCTCCAGGAGTGAGCGCTACATCAGTATCAGAAATTTATTCTGGGACATCAGAACATTTCATTTGAAAGGTCTTTTATACTGTTGTTCAATAGGAATATCTAATCCTACTTAGGCTAGGGTCAGACGAGCGCATTTTGTACTGACTGTGCGTCCGTGCAGTACGGACGTACTTACTGAAGAAAAACACGGAGGCTTCAGTACTTCTCAGGTGTCACTGGTGTATATGGTCAGGGAAAAAACCGATTGCTCGCTCAGGAATGATTAAAAAAAAAAAAGGGGGAGGGCGGAGCTAGCGATGGACATGAGCGGCCGCATGCTGAGAGAGCTCCAAAGACATCCGTGATTTATGACAGTCTATCTGAGGCCCTCTTGTCCTAGGGGTTGAGTCAGGCTGGAAGCTGCAGAGACCACTGACACACCACTCTCCTTAAGTATATCGGTGCCCCATCAACCGGGCAGATTCCGGGCCTGGCGCGGCCTTGTCGGGTCGGCCATTTTGCGGAGCCTGGGGAGTTTCCTAGGGAAAGTTGTGGTCCTGTTTCCTGCCGGCGGTGAACCCCTCCCCCGGACATGGGGAAGAAAACAGGACAGCACACGCGGAACAGGTCAGCAGATCCCCGACAGAGTGATATCAGAGATTCCCTGAGTGGCAGACGTCCTGCCTGTTCTGCGGCCTCCTCCTCCCTTCTTCCCCCGGGGTTTGACTCTTCAGAGGATGAGGACTGTAATTGGAACTTCGGGACTGGGATTGACTGGCTTGCCCCGTTACCCAGCGATTCCGGGACTGTGAGTGCTGCCGCAAAAAAGAGAGCGCAGAAGAAGCGGAAGAAAGCTCTAGAGGCAGCTACTCGCGAGACCGCAGCTGCAAACCCAGATCCCTCTCTGGACAGCTCCGAGGCTGAAACATCGCAGTCTGGGGTAGGGGGTCTGTCGACCCATTACTGACTCAGCTTCTGGCGGAGCTACGCAGCAACAGCCGACACTGGATGTCCCGCAGGAGATGTCGCCACCCGCCAGACAGGTCCCTTTACACCTAGATAGCGTTTTAATGGATGCCCCGGACGATGCGCGCCCCACAACAATGAAGGATTATAGGAGCTTTATTGCAGAAATTAGATCGCTCTGGGTATCTGAAATATCTGGCATATGGTCTGAGGTGGACGGGGTGCACTCACAGGTGACGGCAGTTCAGACGCAGGTCACGGGCTTGGCAGAGGAGCAGACGATATTGTCGGCGGAGGTTGGAGCTCTCCGGTCTCAGGTAGACATCCTGACCCGTTCCGTGGAGACACTGGAGTCTCGCCGC
The DNA here is from genome assembly GCA_009667805.1 of Leptobrachium leishanense. Classification (NCBI taxonomy): domain Eukaryota; kingdom Metazoa; phylum Chordata; class Amphibia; order Anura; family Megophryidae; genus Leptobrachium; species Leptobrachium leishanense. Next base: position 114,480,960 of record CM019066.1, read on the forward strand.
CGTCGACGTAATGTACGGATTTGGGGTATTCCGGAGTCGATTTCCTCGGAGGCCCTGCTCCCCTACACGAACCGTTTGGCTCATCAGGTACTGGGTCCCCTAGCGGGAGCGTCGGAGATGTTTGGTGCAGTACGCAGGATCCGAAAAGCTGCGGCGGCCCCTCGCGATGCCCCGAGAGATGTCATTGCAGTCGCCGTGGGTGTGGTTGCCAAATCACGACTGATGTCTGCACCGGGAGCACGGGCGCCTGTTCAATTCGACGGAGCACTGGTACTGTTATATCAGGACTTGCCCTTCCTGACACTGGTGGCGCGCCGTCGGTTCCGGGAGGTGACGGCCTTCCTGAGGCGCAAAGGGGTGCGCTACAGATGGGGCTTGGCCGGCACGCTTGTCGTTACTAATGGAGATGCGCCCTGCATCATCACAGACCCAGCTGAGGCCTGGCCTGTGCTATTGGGTGCAGGATTTGCCCCGGACGGGGAGGTTACTCACCCGGGCTGAGTACTTTATCGCACGAGCCTTCTGCGTTACCTGTTGGATGGGAAACCATCCCTTCTTGCTCCGTAGACCTTTCCTTACAGGGACTCTGAGACTTTGACATGATATTGATTTCTCCCCCCCCCCCTTACCCCCCACAAGCTGAGATTTTATGTTTTTGATGACCCCCTTTAAACTCCCCCCCCCCCACTACTCCGGGACTCTGCAGGTGTTCTTACATTCTCGAGGACTTTGCCTATAAGTTATTTGTGGACTCTAGTACTCTGAGATCTTTTGATTTTTATTTCCGGAGCTTTCAATCTGCGGATGATATTGTCCCCTCCCTTTATTTCTGTTTTTTTTTTTTTTTATGGGTTTATGTATGTATGTGTATATATGTATATATATATATATATATATATATATATATATAATAATTTTTTTTTTTACTATTATTATTTTACTGGCATATCCGGGATGTCTCTGGAGGTGCTGCAATGGCCTGGTGCCCAGTTTGGCCTCCCGAGTGCCGGGCCTGGTGCCGTTACCCCCCCCTGGCCCTCACGCACGGTTTGTCTCCGTGCGAGAACCCGCCAGGGCAGGCACAATTTTGGCCTTTGCCATCTTTTTTTTTATTTATTTATATATTTCTTCACCCTTTTATAGCTGACTTCCTTAATTATTGTTTTTCATAAGATGTGTTTATGTAGTTGACTTTGGACTTATTTTGTGATGAGACCCCCCCTTCTGGGGATGTTTTTTGCGGACTTATTATTACTCTTCGTCTTTATATGTTCTCCCTAGACGTTTATTTTCAGATGACATATATTGGCCCTGCGTGGCCATTTTTTGCTCGTATGCTTTAACTTGGTCCTGTGAGGCCATCCACTATTTGTTGTTAAGCTGACTTCTTTTCAGAATAAAAAAATTTTGAATATAAAAAAAATAAATAAAAAAAAAAGACTTTTAGAATTCTTTTATATTGTTTTATTACAATAAAAATCCTTTAAATGATTTGGATTTTTTTGAGTCATTCCTGAGCAAGCAATTGTTTTTTTCCCTGACCATATACACCAGTGACATCTGAGAAATACTGAAGCCTCAGTGTTTTTCTTCAATTTATGGTTTTCTGGAGCAGTGACCACCTCCTGGGAGTCAACTTCAGTACCAAAGCTGAGTATTATTTATCCTCCTAAACACCATTTTTTGTTCTAATTTGTCGGACGTACTTACTGACTGACAACAAGGTAGTGGCCACACAGTCCGTTTTTTTTTTTCACTGTGTTTTCTGACTGATGTAGAAAATAAAATAAATTACAATGAAAAAACATTCTGTCCGTCGAAAAATGCTGGACGTATAAATGCAGTCCATCTGACCACGCTCCATCACTCACACACAAAGCTACACGAACGTTGTGGACATGGCGCACTCCGCACGTCCATTCTAGCAGTATTACGTTCTTGCCTAACCTGCGTCCGCCATGCATCCGCACTTCCGTGCGGACGTACTACGTGTGTGGGGCTCCATTGGTCAGAATGCTATGCTGCCACGTACGTACAAATGTGCGGCAACACGGACGTGATAAATGCGCTCGTCTGACCCCAGCCTTAAAAGGGCCCCTCACAATTGAGTTGTCAGGCAGGATGCCTCTATGAGACCTGTAACAACCACTACTCATTTTGGCCTCCTAGGGCCACGTCTGATTACTGCACTGCTAAACATTTTTAGCATTACGTGATCAGAACGCTTGATGGCAAATATTGTGTTAAATGTCATAGCTATTATAATAATAGTAATAATAATCATCCTCCTCATTTATATAGCGCCAACAGTTTCCACAGCGCTTTACAATAATCAAAGGGAACAAGACAAAAATTAACAGTAGATGAAGACCAGGTGTAGAGGGCCCTGGTCATAGGAGCTTACAATCTAGTGAGCAAGGAGTCACATTGTATTCAAGAGATGGATCTTGCCGATATACAAATGGGCCACAAGATATGTACTTAACACAAATAAAACACATGTGTGATATTGGTTCATAGGTAATGTAGGCTAGCTTTTAAGTGTCGTTAATGTTACATCTGAACACATGATGGGTGTAGGGCAAGTGGGATGATTTGGTATTGATATTCCTATAGGAGAAAAGACATGCGGTGCATAAGATAGCTGATGGGTTGGTTGTGGGCCACATTGAGCATCGTATCACAGGGCCACCAGCTACGACCTTTAACACAATATTTGCCAATCAAGTGTTCTGATCACATTGTACCTGTGCCATGTGTAGAATATGTCTTAAGGCTGCGGTCACGTGAGTGTTCTTGATCAGAAGGGATGTCCGTGAGAGTGGCCGTTCCTTACACTCTGACACCTGTGTAGCCACCTCGCTAAACGCAATTAGTGCGCTCCGCGCTACAAAGCGGATTGCGGGTTGTATCCCCGTCCTACTTCGTCGTAGTTTTTTAGGCCCCAGCAAAATCCGCGCGACGTTGCACGGTGTAGCTTCTCCAATGCATTTCAATGGAGCTGTTCACATCTTGTCGCGCCACGTCGCACGACGTCGCAGAAGCATGTCGCTGGTACATGACCCTTTTTTTGCGATTTTGCGATTTGTATTGGTGGTGCTATGCAAAAATCGCACAAAACAGCGATGTTGCGCGACATTATCGCACCATGTCGCAAATATGAAAATCGCGCGATGTGAACGGGGCCTAAATGGGGAGGCTGAAAGCATGTCCATTGGTAGCATGCGCGCAACTAGTGCGCATGCTACCACCTGTGGCCCTCCCCATCAAGCCTTCACAAAGCTGCGATGGACACAGAGAAGAGTCTAAGCTGTAACTCGACTCTAGTGGCTTCACTGCAGTCCAGACTTCGGCACACTTAACTGTGGAATGCAAATCCCATTTATAACCTATACAGCAATCTTTTCATCTCTTATGCATTCTGCTGCAATATAGCGTTCATGCCCAGAGACGCGTGCTACCAGTAGTGTGATAAAGACATTATAAAATATCATCCCGTACAAACCAAACTTGAGACCTTCTACTCTGTCCTCAGTATTAGATGCTGTGATGATCTGGTGCCAAGGAACTTCTTGGTATTACTACCAAATTAGATCTACATAAAGTAGATGCATATATAAAGTGCTATATAGAATTGCATTTCACCATGTTGCCCTTTCACCATGTTGCCATCAATATTCGTTTCTTACGCAGTGAAAGCACATACTGGATGGACATGACAAGAGTGAGAGGTTAAGTAGGTGGAAAAACAAAAATATGCAAAGTCAATGAGTGAAAAGACCGCAGTGGTCTTGGTATGAGAAAGTATATCAGATTTTGGCTAAAGATTTACCCAGTTTGTTTCCCAAAAATTGGGTGCAGATAATACACGTGAAACATTAAGGAAGTTATTCACTAACCTCTGAAATTGCCACCGAATTGCACCGACTGAATTTCACCATAGGTGCAATTTTGGGGCCGCTCGTGTATACAGAAAGCTGTCAGTTGCCCTGTATCTGCATGTCCCCGCATTGCGGTGGCACCAAAATTGTCCCATTTTTGTCTGTTTACAAATCACTGAACTGCACCAAAGTTTTGGCAAAATGAGCTGAATCGAATAGGTTTCAGTGTAATATCTTAATTATTTAAAAAAAAAAAAAATATTTTTGAGATAACCCCTTTTTGTATTTTAAGACCTTTCTTTAATATTAGAGTCTGTTAAATAAGTTTAATCTTTTTAAAGGACTTTATTATGTAGACACATTTAAATTACATTTTTGTTGAATAGGGAGAATAGGAGACTTCCTTTTTTTCCTTTCAGTTAGGTGGAATTTGCTGAGGCAATTTCGTCACAATTCGGCACTTTTCAGCGACTCCAATTTTGACAAAATAAGGTGACCATTGAATAAACCAATGTTTCCCAAACCGGTCCTCGGGACCCTCAACGAGGCCAGATTTTGCAGATCAACTTGGGGGAAAAGCAGATTGAATCCTGCAGTCACTGAGCAGCAAATCATATCACCTGTGTTGTACTTTAGATACCTGGAAAACCTGGCGAGGTGGAGGGTCCTGAGGACAGGTTTGGGAAACACTGCAATAAACAGTGAATTCACTGTTTTTTGTTTTTTTTTGTTGAAATGTAATCCCCAAAATGCAAAGCAATGAAATTGGATTCTAATTTGGTGCTTTGCGAATGGATCCCGTTTTTTTTTTTTTTTTTTTTAAATAAGTAGTTTAAATGAAACCACTTGGTTTTATTAGTATTTAGTGAAAAGCTACTAATGAAAGGGATATTCTATTGAAAAATTAAAGTTCCCTTTTTTTACCGTCAAATAATTGGGCAGAAGCTGCTGACCTTGCCGAATTCTTTTTGGGGTTATTTTATTCACCCCTTCTTACTCTCTGTGCGCTGCTCCTCTTCGGCTCAGGGACCCCAAAACCTGGAAGTCCCTGAAGCTTTCTAACGCGATTTGCACTCCTATGCGCCTTGTGTTGTGTAGAAACCACAAATTGCACGCTGCTACAGGACTCCCGTACTTTACATAAGCAAGCTCCGTAGCGCCTGCACAAAGCAATTGATCGGAGCTGCGCGTATTCGCAGATCCAATCCATCGTCTGCCTCTGAGACCACTCAGTACCGCAATTGGCCTCAGTGAGGGTGACGTCGGCGCACTATCTGCGTGCGGATGTCACTAGTGAACCATCCGGTGACTGGCAGACGGGAAATTCAAAGTCGCGGCTGTTAGTGACGCTGGGTGGGGTGGAGGAAACTCTTCCACTCCACCCTATTTCACCAGATTAGGGGGTGCTCCTCACATCCTGACCACTTTAAGCATTGTATTACTTTGTATTTCTGTAACAACTGTAACATTTCAATGTTCTTGAACCCAGGACATACTTGAAAATGAGAGAAATCTCAATTTATCCTTCCTGGTAAAATACTTTATAAATACATAAGAATGTCTCTTTTAAGTGGTTTTCTTTGTATTGTGGATCATATCTGTTTATATAGTTCATGCATCCCATGTAAAATATACAACCATATTAAATGAAAAGCTTGGGTTAATGTTTTCCAAACTCCAATATATTGGGAAAGAAAAGAAGAAAACTTCCTAAATTTCCTTAAATCTTTAAAGCTAATATGTGTTATGTCATTTATCCATGATGTCCAATCTACCCAGTTTTATTAACCTCCCTCCCCTTCCCACGAGGTTTTCCTCTTTTTCGCTTTTTGCTGTAGTATAAAATACAAAATGATGGATACTTAATATTTAAAGGGATACCATACTTTTAAAACTGGAGTCGAAAGGAAACGGAGGGGTTAAACATTAACCTATCCTGACTCGCTCTAAATTCCCTCCCTCCTGGTTTAACCCATTAGCTTCCTTTAAAAACTTACCTGAACCAAATACTGTTCTCCCTCTGGTCATCTGAAGTCCAAGGCGGCTCTAGAGTTTGCGAGGCCTTAGGCGGAACGCAAAAGTGAGGCCCCAACTGATACCCATAATAAGCACAATAAAACTCCTAATAGTGTGCAGCGTCACGTGTAGGAGTTTCTCGCATGCTCCACATCAGTAAAACTCTAATGTTTGAGACTGTATCACAAGTTCCACAGCAATTAAACTCAAAAATATAACTATTACTAAAAATATATATATATGGGGGCGTGTCTGGCTGTGTGAGGGAGCAGACGTGTTTAGTTGGAGCTCTGGGTGCTTTAACAGAAGAGCAAGATTTTTACCCGGAATCCTGCTTGATTTTACCCCTATTGGGAGTCCCTGCATGGCTGGACACCAGGAGACCTGCTCTGGAGCCTGTTTTGCTTCCCCCCTCCAGGGCAAAGCTGTGATTGAAGACCTTTTCTGGCGGGTCTGTTTGGCCGGCGGCCATTTTGAGGTCTACTCGTGGCGCCTGATCCCTTGTTCCTCCTGCGGTGAGACCCGACGGGTGTCGGAAGGTTGACGGCTGTGTGGATGGTGAGGGCCTGGCTACCGGCTACGCCTTCTGCCCCATAGAAGACACGTCGGAGGAGCAGGTGTGGTGGCGTTGCTTGGAGCATCGTCCTCCCCCTCCCCCGGCTGGAAGTATGGAGGCAGTATTTGAGGCCTGTCTAGACGAGATACTGGGGGAGGAGGACCGTTTGCTCACACATGGCCTGTGGCGGCGGCTGATGGACATGTTGGGAGCTAACCGGGCAGATGCAGGGCGATTGAGGAGCTTGCCAGCCAGAAGCGGTGAGGTGGCTCCTGAACTGGTACACATTGTGCTGAAGTACCCCGAAACCCCTGCGGAGGGCCCCTCAGAGAGAGGTGCGGTGGTGGAGCGGCCCGGCGGGGCGGTTTTGCCAGTCTTGGTTCGGCACCTCCCCTTGCTGACCGTGCAGCGGCTGCACTTTGGATCTCTCACCCCGCCCTCTGTGGTGCGGTGACTCAAGGATTCCTCCTGGGAGGTTGACCATGGGAGCTATCCTGGGACGCGGCCGCGGATGGAGAGGTGGGCCCTGTCTACAGCCGAGAAGCCTGCAGGAGCTGCAATCTCTGACAGCGTAATGGTGCACTGGTAATGGTCTGGCTGCGCTCTCTACGATGCGCCTTGGCTTAATGGATCTGCCCATGCGGCTTTCCCGTCTGACACGGGCTGAAGATGGCTACATGACTTTCTTTTCTTTACCCCATGTTGCTGACGTATATTTTTTGGAAGAGTACCCCCTCTCTTATGTAGACATTTTCTCCCCCCCCCCCAGCTGTGTGTTTTTTGCATTGATCTTCGGTCTCCCCCCCCCCCCCCACGAGGACTCCTGTTTTAATTTTACCGAGGACTTCCTGCCCCCTTTTTTGGTTGATTTATAACAGAGGACTTTTACCCTCCCCTTTTACTATTTTTCTTCCTTTTCCCCGTCCCACAAGCTAAGATTTGTTGTTATTGTGACGACCTGACCCCCCCCACTAAGATCTCCTTTGCTTATGTATTTTCCGTGTTCCGCTGAGCTGTTCTTTTGGCCCTGCGTGGCCTTCTGCTGGTGTATAAGTGACCTTTATTCAAAATAGAAAACTTTATATATTAAAATTTTAATAAAAATCTAGATTACTGAAATACACTAAAGTATATTAAAATACGTCTTGAAATATACTATGGTTTAAATATCAAATCAGAAGTATATTAAATTGAAATATATAGCATATTGAATATCCGAATAAAATGTGGTAAAATAAGTAATTTATTATATCTAAATATGTTGCCCCTTCTCCTCCTCTTCCTTACCGTTGCAGCGAGGGGGGCCAAATCACCCTACTTTTCCACGTTTAGTGAGGGGGCCCTACGGTGATGTCCGGTAGTAGCGTGCTGCTGGTTTGGCACGGGGCCCGCTGAAGATGCTGGGGCACCTGCAGCTCCGCAACTAAAACTGGGGGCTCACCTTCTCTCTGTGTTCTTCGGTCACCACGGAGGGGAGGCAAGCCCGTGAGCCCTTAAGTGACCACCTTAATGGTCTGTTTGGTAGACCCCCTCTGTCTGCCGGATATGACATGCTTCCAGCTCTGCATGTCATGTGACCGCAGGGGGTGGGGGCAGGGCTCTCCAGCCAATCCAGTGGCTCTCCATGTACGAAGGCTTTGATCCCACTGGATGGGGCTGGTATCTGACTTACCCCCAAGCCCAGGAAACCTGAGCTGAGGTTCTGGGCAGGACTAGGCCCCTATATAAATGGGAGTAAACCGGGCACAGCAATTTGGTATCCACAGAATGAATATTAAGAAGTGAAATAAAAGGTTTAAAGAAAATTAGAGCTGCGCCATGCATCTCTTCATTATAGCATTAGAAGTTCAAATTCAACTGTCCAGGTTAGGAAACACATGTCCTCATCTTGTTCTAATTAGATCCGATCTCCCAGTTGATTTGGACAGTTTAGGCAAATGTAACTCCGGGTATTTTTTCATAGTCGTGATATAGAAATCTAAACACAAGCAATTTGCAAGGAAAACATATGCAAAGTTGGAGTTGTAGTCAATCTGATTTCTCCATTTAGACTTTGCTTAGATAAACATGATACATACCACCCGTTGTAGTGTTTTTTTTTTTTTTTCTCTCCCATTTCACACTCCTCTGTAGAATACTTATTAAAATATTACTAAATATACTGCTGAGCATGCCTGCAATAGACTTCCTTAATTTTATAGAATTTGTGAATCCTGTGGAATGCTATATTGTAATCTAGCATATAGAGTTGCAAGAAAAAGTATGTGAACCCTTTGGGATTACGTGAATGTTTAAATGTTCTGTTCAATAAACACATGAAAACATATAATGTTTGTGTTGTATTATTTTAAGCAGACTGTGTTTTTCAAATTGTTGTGATTTAGATGAAGATCAGAGCACATTTTATGACCAATTCATGCAAAACTCCACGTAATCCCAAAGGGTTCACATACTTTGTCTTGCAACTGTATGTAAATCTTTTGTTCTATGTTGTGCTTAAATGCATTGTTCTCAAAGAAAGAGTAATGCTTGTTGGTAGGCATCATGGAGAAGCAATTCACCTTAACGCTTGACTTGTAATAGCCATAGCGTCAGACTTTTTCTACATTACACTTTCAGAATCCTCAATTTTTTGCTTTGATCACGTTTCATGCTGATTTTAGATCTTTGGTCCTATTCCATGGTTGCTGCTAAGCACATCTCTAGAGCGCTCTGCTTACATTTTTTTGAGTCTTCTTCCATTAGGGATGCAAGCAGAGCTCGACATTACGACTGCTTACTGTACATTAATGTCTCCTAGATTTTATATGGGAGGGGAGAGGTTAATGTGCATCTACAAGAAGAACGAGATATTCCAACATGCTTACCCTTCACCTGAGCCTGATGTTATTCAGGTTTAGATAATGTCTTCTAAACCCTAGTCTTAAGTGATTGTGCAGAAATGCAATCACTTAACACCTTAAGCTATCCGTACAAAAAAAAAAAAAATGCTCAGATCCCTTTGTGGAGAGAGCAACCCGATATTTTGTCTCTCCGTGGGCATCTATAAATTGGGAGCAAATAGTTCCCAGTGTTCCTCCAAATCCTTCTGCTGTCCCGGCTGGACATCACTCGCGTCTAACTACTGTGGCGTTATGTGACCGATTTGTTATCATTTAACACCTAAAAAGTTTTGACTCCTCAAGCTACTAACAGAGCGACTCGGTCAGAATACAGGTGTTAAAGTGAGACTCGCAATCTGTGCTTCCCAAGCCTCTCCTCAGGACCTGCTGATAGGTCAGGTTTGCCAGATATGTGAAGCACAGCACAGGTGATCTGATTTGCTGCTCAGTGATTGCAGGATTCAGTCTGCATTTCCCCAAGGTGATCCTGAAAACCTGGCCTGGTTGAATGTCAAGAGGACAGGTTTAGGAACCACTGCTCTAAAGGAAATCGGCTGGTGCACAATTTTTCCTTTAGGATCTGTCTTTTAATGACAACCATGGGATAGGCCCTTATTTTTTGGGGGTTTTTTTTGGGTGCAGTGGACACTCTGCATTGCTGGGAAGGTGAAAGAACCTGCATATTGAAAAGCGGAAAATTATTTAAAGGAACACTGTAATCAAAAATCCCCCTCCCCCCCCGTTTTTTTACATTAAACTATCCCTATTCCCTCAATAAATAGGGATTTTTTTTTTTTATTAACTGTAATACTTACCCTAAAATCCACTTGTTTCCAACGGCGTCTTTTTTTTTTTCTTTGTATTTTTTATACTCCCCTCCATCCTCTAACGCTCCCATCCTTCTTGATTTCACTTGGCTTATGGTTTACGTGAGAAGTGCAGATGCTTGCCTCTCACGTAAGCCAGCCAATCGGCAGGCTTCCTCCCGGCTCCATCTGCTGAGGATTAGTGTTGCGCGCAAGAGGATGCGCGCAACACTAATCCGAGCTGCTGCCGCCAGCTACTGCGGAGAGTTGGAGACGTCATCGCGCTGAAAGCGCAATGACGTCTCCTACTCGGCAATAGTCGGCAGAAGCGGGAAATATGATTCCCGCTCTGCTGACTGACAGCTGGGAAGGTGGAGGAAACTCCTCCGCGTCTCTCAGCTGTTTTCAGCTTTTTCAGCTGATCGGCTGAGCGGAGGGAGGGGAGACAGGCAGGGGAATACTCAGGGCATCATGACCACCTAAAAAAGCTTAGGTGGTCATGTTGCCTAGAGTATCCCTTTAAATTCTGGTTGCAGGGTCACTAATCTATTTGGTTTTGTGTTTAAGGGTGTGATGCATTGTTTATATATAAAGTGTTTTGTTGTTTTTTTTTACGAGATTCATTGTCTTGTCCACTCGGTGCTGTTAGACCATTTAACTGATGCGTTCTCATTTTGTGCGGTCTTCCCTGGCCTCTCTAGGTGAATGACCTTACAAAATTGGTATTGTGGAGCAAGCATGTAAGTTGGGGTACGTGACTAGGAGTTGTCAAGGCCATCTTTTGGTACATAATTCAGGAAAATTACATGTCCAAGCAGTGACAGGTCCAATCTAGCTTTTCTGTTCTCACGGTATTTACTCCTCCAAAAATGGAAGCTAGGCATGCATTCCAGTCGTCTTCTTTGTTTTTTACTCCTTTTTAAAGATCATTCTCACTGTTCAAGAAACCGTGCTGCTATCTGTTGCTGTGGGCTAGAAAATTGTGATGAGGTTCCAAGATGGCAGCTTTCACATCAAAGAAACTGACAAATGCATCATATGTGTCCTATTAAAGCTAATTTTATAACTAGCCTGTATGTTATACATTGCACTTTAATAATGTTCTGGGCTCTTTAAAACCCTTTTAATGCAGATATTTAATGAATCAGTCAAGGAAACTAATGTCCACATGTCAAGCACCCCCACTGTCTTGTCCCTGCAGTTTTGTGTTTTATTGCATTTCTACAGCTCCTTTTCTAATGTCCTTGTTAGTCTGCTGTATGCCTGTAGCAGACAGGAGCTCTTTAGACCAAGGCGTTCTAGCCTTGATGCTTCGGCTTTCACTAATGGTTTATTCTCTTCCAGTTTATGAAACGTTGTGTAAAAATAATCTATCTATTATTGATGCTTCCTCAGTAGAAATAAATCGAATATGGTTGCCAGACAAAAAGTAACAGCCCGAGGTTCTGAGAGGAATAAAACGTAGCTGTGAGGTGTTTTTTTTTTCTTTACACTATGTTTGCCCAGATTATTCTCTACTTTTGTTTCTTATGTGTTTGCGATTTAGCACCTAAGTGTTAAGTTTTAACATGTGTAAAGCATGTGGTTTTAAGAAACTTCCCTGGGTCAGTCATGAATGGCGTCACGCTATTTGTGTAACCTTTTCACCGCATTGGTGGCACGCTGCAGCCATTTCTCATGTACGTTCCCTTTCCCTGGGCTGGGATGTGAGTGAAAAATAGACCGACTTTGAGTGTCGTACTTAGAAATAATTGGCCGTGGAGAGTATAATATTGTCCTCAATACACACAAGAGCTGTAAACCAGGATTTAACATGCCATGAATACAAACCCCAGAGAGAGCCGAGCGGCCTGTCTAACTTGTTCATACAAAGTGAGTGTGATTCGGCTGCTCTAACTCTTACTAGAAGAGGAAATACGCATGTTTCTATTCTATAAGCTGAAAGCCATGGATTCTGGAAGATAATAATTCAGTGAATTTATTCTAGGTCATATGTTTTTCGTCTTTCTCTAGACGAATCGTGGCCAGTCCTTGTCCTCTCTCCAGTAAACTAAGTCACCATAGTAAAGTCACATTACGAAGTGATTAAATCCTAATCGATATTTGGGTTTCAAAGTTAACATTGGACATAGCCTAACCAATTATAATACCAAATGGTGATATTTTAGTTACGTCAGTGCGAACATCTTGTTTTTTTGTTTTATGACATTCACAAATTTCTTTAACTAGATTATGCTTACTATAGAGCCTGACAGAAACCGGTGTTTAACTGCTAAATATTTGTGTTCTTTATCTGGAGTGTATATTTTTTGTATTCTTTATCTGGCTTTTTATATTTTGTGTTTTTATTCTACTGCAATCTATCTATAAAAACTTTGACTCTCACAAGTTTGAGGAGCATTTGTTAACATGACATGGTGCAGAAGCGGTAACATCACTGCTCCTATAACCGTGGAGACCACGGAGACACCGGTTCAAATCCTGGCAAGAGCACCTTTCCAGTAAGTGTCCTTGGGCAAGACACCTAACGGTACATACTTGCCACCCAGGACATACTTGAAAACGAGAGTAATCTCAATGTATCCTTCCTGGTAAAATAGTTCCTGGTAAAATACTAGTTGATGGCTTCCTGCGACACAAATTAAAGACTCTGACCGCTCAGTCTAGACCAGGGCTCAAAATTGCAAGTCCCAGGCTACTAACCAGGCCATACGAGTTACTCGCCACCAGTTGCTCCACCTAACCTGTACCCACCCCTTAGCTCTGCCCCTAAACACACTCCATTAAATTATCTTTTGAAATTACACTGTTTAAGGTTTTATTTAGAATAAAGTTACAAAAATAACATACCCAGATATATGTATACCCAGTCATCAGACCCCAGTGTGAGCAGAGCGAGAAGGCAGGGAAGCTCCTCTCCACCACCATCTGCCAGTGACCGAGATGAGCTGGGTCAGGTTAGTGCAGCCTGGGGAAGGGGGGGGGCTGCACGGTGGCACTGCCGTAACACACAGCACAAAATAATTTATTGTGCTGCCTGCGTGTGTATTTCCACTCGCCCTCACTTAATTTCCACTCGCCAAATCTGAGTATGCGAGTGGAAATTTTGAGCCCTGGTCTAGAGTATCCCTTTATATGGTCTAGTATTTGCAAAATAACCTAACACCACAAAACAATTACTATCCTCTGTGCTACAAAGTAAGGGACCAGGATAACAAATAGTTCTCCAGTGGTCTCTCACTGGTACTGCAAAATATTTTGCAAAGGACAATGGAGTACTATATATTCTTTATTGACATCTTGAAAAATTTTTCCCCCTATGTGCTTAGCCAGCGACAGCAAGCCAGTAAAAATAAATACAATTTGTTTTAATAGACTGCCTCAATTAGTTGTAAATTATCTGGATTAAGTGTATGTATGGTTCTAAATGCAAACACTGAAGAATGAGCCTTCCGTGATCATTTGTGCTTTTAAAAAAAAAAAAAAAACGGATGATCTGGTACAATTTACATGGAAAAAAAGATGAATCGTATAGTTGAAGGTATGTAGAAGAGGATAAAAGTCTAGTTGACTGCCTCAATGAATATTTTTGTTCAGTCTTTACGGAAGGAAAGGGACCTCAGGAGAAAACACTAAGGCTAGAGTCAGATGAGCGCATTCTGTGCGTCCGTGCACAACGGACGTACTTTCTGACTGATGACAAGGTAGTGGCCACACGGTGACTGACTGTTTTTTTTGACTGATGTAGATGGGAAATAAAATTAATATGAAAAACCATTTTGTCCATCAAAAATGCAGTCCGTCTGACTACGTTCCATCACTCACACACAAAGCTATGCGGACGTTGTGGACGCAGCGCACTCTGTGCGTCCATTCTAGCGGATTTACGTTCTCGCCTGCCTTGCGTCCGTTTGCTGTGTCCGCAGTTCGGTGCGGACGTGCTTTGTGTGTGTGTGGCTCCAATGGTCATAATTAGGGATGCACCGATACCACTTTTTTAAGACCGAGTACCGATACTTTTTAAAATTACTCACCGATACCGAGTACCGATACTTTTCTTTAATGTCATGTGACGCTTTCCAATAAGAACAGACCAAATAAAAATGCCCCCAGCTCACATGTATATCCCCCCGAAAATATATATGTATATCCCCCCGAAAATATATATATATATATATCGCGCCCCAGCTCGCACATGGATATTCCCCTAGCACGCACATGGATATTTGCCCCCCAGCTCATGGGTATGCCCCCACTGCTCAATGCAGTAACCCTGAGCCACACTCTGACTGGATACATACCTGTACCTGGCCTCCCGCAATCGCATTCTCCTCCGGCCGATCACAGCGTCCTGCTTCCCTTCTCGTGAGAATGGAACCGGGAAGCAGCACGCTGCGATCGGCCAGAGCTGACTGCAGGGGACAGCGATGGAGCGCAGGGACAGGTATGTATCCAGCCCGAGTGTGGCTCGGGGTTACTGCTTTCAGCAATGAATTTAACCCCGAGCCACACTTGTGAATACCGCTAGGGGGAAATGAAAAAAATGCACAGATTCTGACATATAAAATGTCAGAATCGGACCGCCAGGGAGGTTAATGATCTTAACATGTATAGCTTGAAAGAAAGTCTAGAACGGGGGAGATATGATAGAAACATTTAAATACGTAAAGGGAATCAACAAGGTAGAGGGAGTATATTTAGGAGGAAACAAAGTAGCAAAACAAGAGGACATACAGGGTTATTCATAGAGAGGTGAAAAGTCTCCGAAATGTAACCGAACGCTGAATTTCACGGGTCATTCGACTATGACGAATTGGCTGCTCTCTGAAAATTGTTACGAATTGCCTGCACATACGGTGCCTGTTCGAGGGCAGTGAAATCCCCATAGAGAAGCAATACTTCGTCTATTCAGAGAGCACAAAACAGCAGGGAAAAGTTGCCGAAGTGCCCTGCCATTCGCTTTTATTCGACAGGTTTATTCAGGAGAATCCCATAGGCTTCAATGTTAAAAATATTCCCGTCTTAATCCAATCTCTAATAAACTGTTCATTATTTTATTCTGCAGTAAAAAGTTTATTTACTTTTAGATTTTGTTTTTAGGATCTTTTAGGCTTTTTTTTTGGAATTTATTTTGCAAACTTTTTTCTTTTTTCTGTAACAGCCCTTTTTATTATCATTCATCGGACCTTCTATATAAATTCCAGACATTTTCGTTCTGTAGTTTCTTTGCAAACAGCGTTTCACTTTTCAAGCATACTGTTTTTTTTTTTTTCACTCCATTCGTCTGCGGTGTCGGATTTTTCCGGCGGCTGCTCGGGTTTCTCTGGCGTGTTCGGCGGGGTTCGTCCAGATGTTTTTGTAGGTTTCAGTGTGCATTCGCCGGGTTTGTGGTGGCTTTTCCCTGCACTACGATGGCCCTGTGGTGCTTGCTGAATACACCGCAGGGTCGCCGAAATGGGATCGCCGAATTGAAGAGAACGAAAAGTCACCGAACGTGCGGTGACTTTTCGATTCTCTTTGAATAACCCTGATAGTCTTAGGCCGGGTGCACACGAGAGCACTTAGTGCGCCCGTGCGCACGTACTTACCGGCACCCGTCGCAGCCATGTGATGCTGTGATGGGGCCGGTCACATGCTTGTGCGCCTAGAGATCCTCCCCTTTGATACGCTAGGATGCGCGTCAACTGGGCTGCAAGACCAAGTCGGTCGTCCAACTACGGACCCAGTGGACGGCCAGCCTAAGCTCACCTACAGAAGTTTTATTTTTCTTTTTAATTCACAAATTTTCACGCTCTCTGTGCCTATTCCTGGGCAGCTGCCGATGAAGGGTTTTTAATTTGTATTCCCCATGTTTTTGTTTCACAAGCAGCATTGTGTTAGAAAGGCACATAGCTCTGAGATTTAAGGTTCGAGCCACTTTCTTTTTTTATTGTAAGTAAGGTGCTGGTCCTGGATCGGAGGTTATAGGATGAGGGAACTGCTAGGGGAAGCAGCCTATTCAGGTAGGGTGGCAGCTTCCCAGAAAAGCTCTTCAACACCAGGTTGGAAAGGTGAAGGGTGCGTCTAGATTCCAGCGACGGCCAGTTTAGCTCTTTTAACATGTCACGATGGTGGGTCATGTAGTTACATTGTAGCGCAAAGCGGCAGAATGAGTTATACAATGTAGTAAGTTTATGAAGGTGTGTTTGCGGGCAGCTGCATACACTACGTCTCTGTATTCAATAGTTGGCATAAGCATTTGTTGTACAATTTGCTTTCTTACTGCTCGGCTCAGGCAGGATTTGTTTCTGTGCAGGGCACCTAGTTTAGATAAGTTTTTCGATGTGGGGGCCAAAGGATAGATTTGGATCTAACCACATACCTAGATATTTGAGAGAAGTGACTGGTCAGCGTGTCATTTGATCTTGTCCTGAGACCTAGATCGGGATTTTGCAATTTGTGTAGTTTAGGTGCTGTTCCAAAGAGCATCGTTACAGTTTTGTCAGTATTTAAAAAAGTTTGTTATCTGCGATTCACTTTTCTACCTCTGCGAATTGTTCTTGCAGCACGGCCTCCAGCTGCGGGAGATCTGGTTTGCTGGTATAGATTACAGTGTCGTCTGCGTACATGTGTACAGTTGAGGCTTTGCAGATGTTGGGCAGATCATTTATGAATATCGTGAATAGCAGGGAGCCGAGTATCGAGCCTTGGGGTACACCGCATGTGACGGGGGAGGGAGGAGCTGCCAGAAATGGACACATATTGCCATCGGTCGGATACATATGATTGAAACCAGGTCACCAATACCAGAACCAGAGTTTTACGTCTTTGTAATAGGATGCCATGGTCTACTGTATCAAAGGCTTTGGCAAAATCACAGAAGATGCTCCAGTTAGGTCTCCTTGTTCCATGCCAGCTTGGATCTCATTGCAGACTTTTAACCCCTTAAAGACCAATGACGGAACTGCTCTGTCATAAATGCATTGACTTTAAAGACCCTTGGTCCTTAAGGAGTTAAAAGGGCGGTTGAATTTGAGTGATTTGGACGAAAGCCGGATTGATCCGTGGTTAAATAGTTTGAACATTGATAATAATCACGTAATTGCGTGTACACATTTTTCCAAAATGTTTGACATTACAGGGAGCAATGATACGGGACGGTAGTTGGATACCAAAGTACTGTCACCACTTTTATGGATAGGTACCACTCTCGCAGTCTTCCAGAGTCTGGGTATGTATCCAGTCGCCAGTGATTCATTGATTAGGGTTGCGACAGGATTTGCAATTGCAGGCGCACTGATTTTCAGCACAATATGTATGTGCTATGCAAATATTTTTTGTAGGCATTAGACTGGTGTGACTAGCTATTTTTCTATAGGTCAATGTGATATACTAATTTTTGAAGTAGTGTAGCTTAATATCAACTTTTTTTTTTCCTTTCCGTTTTCCCCTCTGATTTGCTTTCACCATTAAGCTAATTTGCGCCAGAAGTGTAGACCGAATACAGTAAATTTATTCATCAGGGATAAAAAAAAAAGAGTTTCCTCTTAAAGCTCTAAGCTTTCGTGTTATGAGGGAAAAGATTTTCCTATTTTCCTTATATACTCCTCTTGAAGTTCTTCCAAATTAGATTTTAAATGCCAATTAGGAGGTTGAATATAATAAAATAAAAGCAAATACAACCAAAATGGCCTCACCTTATGGCTAGTTAGGCTTTTGAGAGAACAGCGGAACCTTTGCTCTTAGCGTGGCTTTGAGAAAGATATCTAGCTTAATGAACACATTAATTAGAAATATAACTATTTATAAGATGATAATTAGAGACGAAGCGCGGTAAACTGGGCTTTTCCTGCAATTAATGGAGGATTAATTACTGGAGGTAATGAAGTGGATTTTTAAATACATTAAGGTGAAGTACAGAGATGTGCTAGGCTTTGTGATAGTTGCATAATTATTTCGGGCCGTTTGAGCATAACTTGTAGAAGATTGCTAATAAGCATCATTGCATCATTATGTATGCACTTAAAAAGACTTACCACCAAAATGAATCCCTAATTATCTCTAATTGGCAGGACTCTGTGTAGTCATTGAGCTGTTTGTAGCCATTTTAAGGTTCATTTATCTATCCTTAGGGCCATGTGATAGATGGAGGGGGGGGATCATACTACACACAGGCCTTGACTGGTGCAGTTAATCAATGGTAGGCTTTGGTTGGAGAGGTATTTACTCCTTCACAGGTCAGAGGAACTCACAAGTAAAGGTTTTTATTTGACGGCATCCATAATCCGTTAGTAAAATACTTCTCTGTGATTGAATTTTCCAGTTGGACAACTCCTGTTGTTTGCTAACCCATTTATGTTCCATTGTTGCCTCCACTGCATCTAACGTTTTCAGCTTTTTGGCCATCCTTTGTCAACCCGATTGGTTGCCTGGCTGCCTCTTTCAATGTGTCCATCCATGCTTTCACTACATTTTTCTCCTCGTTCAGTGACTTAAACAGTTCCATGCATTTCAACACAATCGTTCAAATTACTGTTGACTGATTATCCAGTGAAAGTTTCTTTCTTGGGACAACATTTAGGGCTTTTAAGGACATCTCGAAGGAATTGGTCATCAGTCAAAGGAGGAGCCGAATTTAATTCTTTGTGTGTATAAATGTATTTAGTAGCTGACGGCGTTTCGCATTCAGAGATGTGTAACCTTTATTTTCACAAGCTGATAGATTTTATTTATTTATTTTTTTACTTTTTTTCCATTCTAGTTCTTCATGGGTTCAGATTCCTGATGATTCCTTTTGCTTTTTTGGAAACTGACTTTAAGTAATTTATTGACGACTCGGTGTGATTGGTGTCTAGGTTCCCCCCCCCTTCCTATATCAGATTTATTATTATTATCCCATTAGAAAGGAGTCTGTGAAACTAGCTCAATGGGTACCTTGTCCATTTAAAAGTAATCAAAGCCATCTGTGCTCTGTTGTTAAGGTGTATAAGCCATTCATTCAACTTAAGAAAACAGTGGTGAAGCAAATTGTAGTCCAATAAAATGAAGGTCAACTTTTTTTCATTATGAAAAATGTGTTTTTGATAAATTCTTTTTATGTTTAAATATGATGCTTAAATTGCAGGACCTCAAAGTTTTTTTGTTTTTTTTTTAAAAATCCTGATTTCTTTAATTTCAGAAAGTACTTTTTAATTTTTTTGTGTTTTTATTTTGCAAGCGGTGGCGTAGCAGACATTTTCTTAACAAGTTGGTGATAACATTGACCTAGCTTGCTCTGATTTAAGCAGCCAAACCAATTAAATACAACGTTTCTAAAGTGAATTTTTCCGACTTGGAACGTGCAGGATTTATCTTGTGTCTTACTTCAGGGTGGTAACCGCTCCGAGCTTCCTCCCCCTCTTTACTGTATGTGAGTTGTATTTGAATGATTCTTCCCTTGTTGAGTGTATTGGAAAAATTGCACTAATTCATCAATGTACAGCACTAGTGTTCCACACAAAATTGACATCTTTTTATATGAATCACTTTATAATAAGACTTTTAGATTCAATCAAAAGTAAACTGTATAGGGTAGAATGTAAAAAAAAATCATGCGCAATTCACTTGCTGTTAACTTACATTTCATAAGCCAGGAATCGGAAAGTAATCATCTCTGTTTGTTTGTATGATTACCTCAACATTGGTTTCTGTCTCCTGAAACATGAAGAGTAGGAATCCATTGGCTGTCAAGTACCATTGACATTGGTTTTGGAGGAGGACAGTTACTAGTTCTTTGGCACTGCACTTGGAAACCTCATTTTGTGGACTCTGTAACCACTTATAACCATATATACTCTACAAACAGGTGATATATTTATTTACCTTGAACAAAGACTTTTTTCTTTTTTTTCTGGCCCTGGTTACCAATTTTGCTGATGTCTCCGACACCCCACCAACGGTTTGCTACCATTGTTGTACGTGGCTGTCAACCCTTGTCTTGAGAACTGTGGGCCATTTACTAATGGCATCTAAAACCAAGCTACGGGAAATCCTTTATCTGGTGGGCCCACACCATCCTACTTTGATCTGTAAGAACCATGCTTTGGTGAGATGACCTCTCCTATGGTGTGCGGACTCGGCTTATCTTCTCCTGACTTTGTCACTTGTGAAGATTTCTTTTAGATCCCTGGTATCCCTCCTTTTGCTGTCCTATTACTCTGCCCTACTGGTGGTTTTTTCCTTTGCTGATGAGGCAATAACTGTGGTGATGTTCAAAGGTCAAGTAGACAGCCTTATATAGAAGCGCTGCTATAACAGACCCCCCTCCCCGATATGCAGCCAAGATTATTCCATGAAATATACAATTTGTTCGACATGTAGTCAATGTTTAGTTTGCTGTACAAAAATTTAGACTATCCACCCCTTCAGCCATCTACCTATCTTGCTCAAATGCTCAAGACTGCAAAATCAACGTGGGGTTTCCAGGACTGGATAGTTTAACATTAAAACTTTGTCGCACCTTTTCAGAGGTCCTGCCCCTTATGCCGATCAGTTGATTATTCTTCTGTTGTATCCCAAGGAATTGTTACGTGCTGTTGTAGATTAATTCTGTGACGTTGTACTGTAACAAATCTTAGACTAAACTTAGAAATGTTTGAGATCCTGAGTGTTTCAGTATACTGGTAGTTAGTAGGTATGTTGTGTTGGTCATTGCCCTTCATTCGTTGTAATGGTAATACTGAAGTACCTGTGGAAAGTGACTGGCCACCGATCTTTCCTGTATTCATACTCTGAACTTTGAGCCATTGTTCCTGCCTACAGATTTGGCAGCAATTACACAACAACTCCTGGCTAGGAAAAGTCAGGATTCTGAACATGAATATCTTCCTCCAGGTTACTCTACCTTTTCCAAACCCTTCCCATCACCATAATAAAGGATTTCTACCAATGCAGATCTTTTGGTAAGCTTTTATATTGATTGGAGCACCCCCTAGGTCTGTTACTCCACTTTGCATCTTCTAAAGAGCTCTGTTCGCTTGGCTTTATCAGATTTATTCTGATATGGCTCAAGTATGCAACATGATAATAATTTTGGGACCATGTTTTTTTGGTTCTGGAAAGTGACTTGATATGGATCAAGACTCCTCCTCTTCGCCACTCTGTGGACACTCCTGTCGTAGGTGCACTATGTCGCCAGAGTGTATCTTGCTCCTAACCTTGGGAGCCACACTCTATATGTGTAAATTACTTTTGTACCCGCTAAAACCAGACTTCATTAAAGTGGGTGGGGCTTATACAATTCAATTGTCCTACAAGTATAATTTATGGGCATATTGAGCTTTCAGCTCAAGTGTTTTTTTTTTTTTTTTTTTTTCTTGATCAATTCATCAGATAAATTTTCTTTCCTTAAAAGGAATATTATGTAAAAAAATTACCCCTGCCTCACCCCTCCTGTTACTCATAAGCAATTTGTATACTGTATATATTACGCAAATTGTGTACTTTTCGTACACAAGGTACATGAGCGCCAGGTCAGAGTGATGAATTGATGCATACGCAGCTTATGCCCATGTCTGGTTTTTCCCCAAATGAATGCTGCTACGAGCTCTCAGACCTGATGTCAGCACGAGGCAGGGTGAGAAGGGGGGCACTCCACACAGCCTGACCACTTTAATAAGTTACTATAATTTCATGAACAAACTGAGCAGGAGGAGGGTCTGGAGGTGGAAAGACGTGACCTTGGGCAAGGGACCTGACCCGAGTATGAGAGGGAGTGGGTTTTTGCAAAGAAACAGACCGAGTGTGATAGGAAGATTGTGGGAAGGGACCGGACCAAAGAGGGGTGGCAGGCAGGTTGGGGTGGTGGCACAGGACTCCAGTAGATATAAAACACCAGCAATATAGAGCCCATACCAAGTGAGCGTATCCCAGGGTTTGTGTTACAGCGTTGCTAGAGTTGTAAACTGATAAAAAAAACTGGTTACTGGTGATTTGAAATAACCCTAGAACTAAATCATGCCAAGTAAGGCTGCGATCACACAAGCACAGAGGGAACGTCCTGTGAGAACAGGCATTGTGAGAACGGGCAACGACCGTGTGGCCAACCCGCTTAGCGCATGTTGGTGCGCTCTGCTCTACAAAGCATGAGCCTCCTATGGAGGATCGCACTTTGTAGGCCTGTCAAGTGGCCGTCGTTTTTTATAGGAGAGCATTTCAGCATGTCCGGTGTACCGTGCGATACTATTACACACGTTACACTGTGTGGCCCTCCCTGTCTAGCCATCGGAAAGTGGCGATGGACGCAGGGAGGAGGGGTCACACGGAAGCACTCAGTGCACTTGTGTGACCTCAGCCTAAAGTTGTAGCAAGTCTTCTCCAATCAGCTCCGATGCCAAGTCAGAGGTTATAATGTTTAACTTAGTCTGACTTCAAACAGTGTGTGTGTGTATATGCAAAATCGATCAACTGGCAACCGATTAATCGATAATGAAAGTAGTTGTCAACTATTCTCATTATAGGTTAGTTGATTAATCTATACTTGTTTCAGCCCTAATCTTGTGCAAAAAACAGTTTGCATTACACTCGTGTGAATGTCTTTTTATTTATTTTTTTCCTTTTTCCCCACCTGTAAATTCAAAGCCAGATCTCAAAAATACAGAAAGTATGAAGTGTAATTTCAGTGTGATAACTCAACTCGGAACCAGCTTTGAGTGCCTCATCACACTGGTCCGAGGGTGCCTTGCTCTGGAGACCAGTCGTGAAGGAGGTCAAGATTCAAAAGCTATGATGATGTGCAACCACAATGGTACTGCAGTTTTTAAAGGCAATCAGTCCTGTCCTTTAATGTGAGGTATGATCTATTGGAGGCCCTCTTGCATAATTTATTGCTTAAGAACGTGACGACAAATAGCGATAGCTGGCCTTGCCCTGCCTACGTTTCTTATTAGTCTTATGTCTTTCTGTGCATCCTTCCTGGTAAAATACATTATGAATAAATCCATCCATTTATATTCTTTTCTTAAATGCTCAACTCTTCTGTCCAATCCTCCCCGATGCCCGTATTGAAAAAGATTTGTCTGGTGGCCTCTGAGAGAGTAATCCATGAATTAATGATGCAGACAAAGAGATTATACGCATCATTAAATCCTCCTCATGCCGATGATACATGACACAACTGGCTCTCTGTTTAGCGACACGTGTTACCTGTTGTCTTTGTTATTACAAACATGAATGCTGTCTGCGATAAGGCTGTCAGACCACTTCAGGTTAGCTCTTATCTGATGACACCAGCGCCTTCGACTGAGCAGTCACACAATTGCAATTGTCCGATTACGATGATGTAATGGAATCTGCTGCCCCTATTAATCAGTTAGTTGTTTTTTTTTTTTGTTCTAACCAATATTATATATATATTCCAAAGTGGAATTTGTTCTGGAGCAAAAATTTTGCTTCTTGATTTCTACACATTTAACTAGTCTTTTCACAATGGCTCGATAGCTTCCATTTATAGTTCTATTTTACACATTCGCTACAGAACCTGACAAATTGCATTCTCTTAAAACAAGCCATAACGTATTTTTATACTAGCGATCCAGGAATGTATAAATTTTCTTTTACTACTATTATAAACCAACTATCTTTTGCCCTGCAGTTTAATAAATTTGGCGAAAATGCCGAATGACACTGACCTCATTTCCTTTATAACAATGAAAATTAATAGTTTCACTTTTTTTTTTATGAGGACTGATAGTCCAGATGTAGTGTACATTTAATTAAGTGTAGTTTCCTCTTGGTTATGGTACGTGTATCTGCTTTGTGTCGCAAATTCTTTCTAGTTTTACAGTTTTCCACATGTTTTCCTTCATCATTTATGATTTTTTTTTTTCTCTTACCCTTTTTTTTTTCTTTCCTTCTTTCAAAGAACAGCTATGAGGATTTAAATCACTTTAGCATGCAGCAAAACAGTACCCATTCAAACAATAAACGCCATTTTAAAAAGCCTTTAGATCTTCTGTCACTTCATAAATAAAAATGTATAAAACATTATGCAGTTGTAGTGCCCACCTGCTAATTAAATGCAGATTTTCTCAAACTTATTTTATAATCTGCCTTTTCTGTTTCAACTCTGTCTGTGCAGAGAATACATATGGCTCTTGTGAAATTAATTAAGCTTATGGAGCAGCTGTTAAATTTAGTGCAACAAATTTTACACAATATTTTACATTTTAATTGATTAACTGTGAAGAAATTAGCAAATTAACACGTATCGAGCGGTAAGTAAATGAGCTTTTCAATGTGTATGTGTGTGTGTCTGTTTTTTTTCCCCTGTCTTAACGTCCTTTTTTTATTTTATTTTAACACCATCCTCAAAAAAAAAAAGGATTTTTTTTTTCCCCCCTCTTCCTTCAACCTAGCTAGGTGTCGCTTGAATAAAGACATTGCTTTGGGTTGTCACACAAGAAAAAGTACAGGAGAAACTCCATTATCTGGAGGGAGGCTTGGGAAGGGAGAAAACCAAGCATCTGTGTGTTCTGTGAATCGGACGCAAGAAGCAGATTGGAACGTAATGGCTTTTTCACAGAATTTTTGTAACATATGGGCCTATCTGGATCTGAGGGGCCTTTGAAGGTCTTTCAACTTGGCTAATTGACTTAACCTTTGCCATTGTGGTGGGTCTTTTTTTTTTTTTTTTTTTTTTTTAGGCAGCCCATTTCCAAATTAATACGTTCATCATTTTTATTTGTGTGGGTGTCATAAATATATATATGTGTGTGTGTGTGTATATGTATATATATATATATATTTGATTGAATAATCTCCAATTTTTTATTTTTTTTTCAATTTGTTTTATAGCATTTAAAAAGGAAAGCTTTATATTGCTGCCAAACAAGCTGATGTCCGTTTCAATTAACTTTTACTAGTGTATAAGGCTGCGGTCACATGAGCGCACTAAGTGCGTCCGTGTGAGCGCAATTCCCAGCGTCCATCGCAGCATTGTGATGGATACATGGGGTAGTGCATGCACGCATTACCACCAGATGTTAAAAAGCCTTCCCCGTCAAAAAGCTGCAAAGGACGCAGCCAGGGCTAAAAAGCGTGATCCTCCACAGGAGGATCGGCTTTGTAACGCTGAGCGCATTATAAGGACACTCTAGGCAAAAATTCCCCCCCCTTTTTTTTTTTTTTTTTACATTAAAATATACCTATTCCCTACCTAGTTATTGAGTATTTTTTTTTTTTTTTTTACTGTAATACTTGCCCTAAAAACCACTTGTTTCCAACGGCGTCTTTTTTTTATTTTTATTTATACTCCCATACCTCCTCTTCCGC
The DNA here is from genome assembly GCA_009667805.1 of Leptobrachium leishanense. Classification (NCBI taxonomy): domain Eukaryota; kingdom Metazoa; phylum Chordata; class Amphibia; order Anura; family Megophryidae; genus Leptobrachium; species Leptobrachium leishanense. The sequence goes on from CM019066.1 coordinate 114,506,389, forward strand.
TTCTGAAAATCTGTAACTTGGCTAATGGTTTACGTGAGAAGTGCGCATGCGCGCCTCGCACGTAAACCAGCCAATCAGCAGGCTTCCTCCCGGCTCCATCTTCTTTGATTAGTGTTGCGCGCAAGAGGATGCGCGCAACACTAACCCTCAGCCGCTGCCGCCAGCTACTGCGGCGAGTTGGAGACGTCATCGAGCTGAAAGCGCAATGATGTCTCCTACTCGGCAATAGTCAGCAGAAACTGGAAATATGAATCCCGCTCTGCTGACTGACAGCTGGGAGGGCGGAGTAAAGTCCTCCGCCTCTCTCAGCTGTTTTAGCCGATCGGCTGAGCGGAGGGAGGGGGAAAGGCAAGAGCATACTCAGGGCATCATGACCACCTAAAAAAAGCTTAGATGGTCATGTTGCCTAGAGTATCCCTTTAACTGCACTCAGTGAGGTGGCCACACGGGCGTCAGAGTGGAAAGAACGTCCACTCTCCTGGACGTTCCTTCCACTCTGAAAAACACTTGTGTGACTGCAGCCTAAGAAGTAGATTTTTCTAGCGCATTCGTGATAGAGCTCTAGTAAAATTTCCAATAAGGCAAACGTAGATTGACATAAGAGGGGTAGCATGCTCTGCTCCACTGAATCTCAAGCACTGAAAACCAATGGTAATTTTTGTATATATCCTCACACTTGAAATATTCGATGTGGGTTCCTTCTATGATGGCCTGTCCTTGGAATGGCAAGATAAGAATTGTAGCTTTAATAAACAAAAAGAAAGGAACACAATTTGCTTTGTTTAAAGATGAAGGATGGAAGAACAAAAGCCCAATATACCTAAATACTAACTTTCTGACAGTGTATTGAATGTATTGAGTAGTATGGAGAAAGAAAATGTTGTTATCTATATAAAGTTTATATAATATTTACCATGAACATGGTGGCACTTCTTGCCAGCAAGAACATTATTTGATCCTTGCAATAGTAAGGCAATTTGTGATGGTTTACTTTAATGTAAAAGCTGCATGCACTTAGAGGTGCCCACCTTGAGAGGTTGCCTTGACATGACAGGTGGGCATAAATACTTTAATGGCCATTCAGGTTAAACTGAAAGCCTTTGTTACCAATATAACATGATAAAACAAAGTGCAAATGATCCCCACCCCCCTGTTATGGTATCTTTTATGCATGCAGGGGGGCAATAAAGTTGAAAACAGATTTTTATGTGTATTTAATGGATTTGTGATATTGTTTCAGCAGTGACCAACCCTGTCCATTACCAATTTCCTCATCTCTGGTTAATTACCGGTGTTGCAACGTCAGAATTTGACAAAGGTAATATCCAAGGATTTACAGAAGCTTCACAGTGAAGCTTGTCCTGATGCTCTTCAGATTTTACTTTTGGGAAACGTTGGCGTTGCAACACTTGCGAACATTGGCACTTACTAAATAACCCCCATAGTTTTGTAATGTTGGTTGTTTTTCTTTTCCGTTGTTGGGGGGTGGGGGGTGTCTGTTCTCATGTACTGACAAAACATTTTCCTTTTACAGTTTGCTATATATATATATATTTTATCTGTTTTATAAAGCAAACTTTATTTTCTGAATAAGCTGTAATTCTAAATAAGGCATCATACTTTGATGCACTGGGAACCAAGTACAGGGTGTAACAAAATGACTTTCAATGTGCAATAATTTATTAAAATTTTTTCAGAAACAAAACTACGGTAAAGACCGCTTAAAAAATTTCAGAATTTTTAAATCTCTATTTGCCACTGTTGGCCTTTACTTGCGCTCTGTGATATGAATTTTACATGCAGGGTTATCCAAAGAGATTCGAAAAGTCACCGCACGTTCGGTGACTTTTCGTTCTCTTCAATTCGGTTCCTTTTGCCGATTGCATTTCGGTGACCCTGCGGTGTATTCAGCAAGCACCACAGGGTCCCCGAATTGCAGGGAAAAGCTGCCGAAAACCTGACGAAAACTAACCGAATGCACTATGAAAACAAGCAAAAACATCTGGATTAACCTTCGAAGAGGAGCCGAACAGGAGCCGAAAAGGAGCCGAATCACACAGAGCCGAAGCAGCTGTGACGTAGAGGAGGCAGTGAATAAATTAGAAAAACCATTTGTATGAATCTGGGAAAAAGAAACGCTGTTTGCAAAGAAACTACTGAGCGAAAATGTCTGAAATTTTCACAGGAGGTCCAGGGAATGATAATAAAGAGGGCTGTTACAAAAAAAATAAGCAAACTGAAAAAAAAATCAAAAAAAAATCGGACTTTTATTTTTTTTTTTAAAATTCAGAAAAATGCTTAAAGTATCCTAAAAAATCTATAAATAAAGAGACTTTTTGCTGCAGAATTTTATAATGAACGGTTTATTAGATATTGAATTAAAACGGGAATATTTTTAACATTGAAGTCTATGGGATTCTCCTGAATAAATTTGCCGAATTAAACCACCGAATGGCAGGGCATTAGGGGAACCTTTCACTGCTGGTTTGTGTTCTCTGAATAGCCGAAGCAGTGCTTTTTGATGGGGATTTCACTGCCCTCGAACAGGGACCGAACAGGCACCGTATGTGCAGGCAATTCGACAGGATTTGGCGAATTGCCTGCTCTCTGGATAGCCGAATGGCCAGGAAAGGTAACCGAACCCTGATTTTCAGCGTTCGGTTACCTTTCTCAAGCAATTCGAATCTCTTTGGATAACCCTGATGGTTTCCCTAAAAAGGAGTGTTCTAGTCTAATTTTGATTAAGTCAGCATGTTAAAACAGCTAATTTATGTACATTATTTATTTCATCGACTGTCTATTGTTTATTTTTTTTTTATTTTCAAAGTTTTTATTTTGAATAAGAGTCAGCTTAAAAACATACAAAGCATGGAATGGCCTCGCAGGGCCATGAAATGTCATCAGAGAAACACATCAGTATAAAACAATGAAGTCATCTGAGGAAAATCACATCGACTGTCTATTTTACTTATATTTAAAAAACAAAAAAAACGACAGTCCGTAGAATGACGACCATGTTGGTTAACATGGGGAATCCAAAGAGTTAATTAGCGTTAGGATTACAAAGTGCTAACGCTAATTACGCCCGCTGAGGTTAACTGATAAGTTAACCACAGCTTGGAGCTGGTGCTGACTGATTCCGCTTCTGATAAAGAAAAATCACATACTCTCCTCTCATCCTGCAGTGAGAATGGCTGTTCGATCCGCTTCTTCTTGCCGCCGAGAGCAGAGGGAGTCTGCCAGTCCCCCATTCTCCCTCTTTGTGATCAATCCGCCGAACTGTCGGATCTTGCGAGAGGCGAGATCCTGCAGGTCGTGTGACCGGCAGTGGAAGCCTCAATGGAGTCCTATGGACTCCATGGACGGGATGCTGGTGATGGCGCAAAGCGCTGCCTCGAGCATCACGAGGCTTAGTGTCGTGTTACGGGGCAGGCTGCTGGATTAGCGCCTGCCCCGTAAAATCACGCTAAGGCTAGGGTCAGACGAACGCATTTTCGCGTTGTCTGTGAAAAAGTGCGTTCGAACGAATGGACACATTTTTTCACTGAGTACGCAATAGCGGTCATACGATGCGCATTTGCATCCGTGATTTTGTACGGATCATCAATAAAACCCTTTGTGCATCTGGACGTTATGTTAGCCGGACATTAGCAGTGTCTGACATCTCCAAATCACGCACACACACCGCTAGCGGACGCAGCGCACTCTGTACAACCGTACTAGAGGTTTTACGTTCTCGACAAAATGCGTTCGTTTTCCACTTGCGTTGCGCAGCCGGACTTTTGTGCGACCGTACTTCGTATATTGGCTGTCATTGCCCGGCATTTGCTGCTACTACGGCCGTGATTAAGTGCGGCTGCACGCGCATTCGCACTGCCTCAGTCTGACCCTAGCCTAAAACGGGGACGTAAGGAGACACCTGCAGGCTCAGGTTTTTCTCCTTTGTGTCCCCGTTTTGGCGTGAGGAATGTAATAGGGCCCTATGTGTTTAGGTCAGAAGAGAATTTAGTCTCTTGGCACAACTGTAAAACAACTGATCTCATACTATAGACGTCTAAATCGGCTTAATAACTCTAAAATCTTCTTCATTAATCCAATATGTGAACATAGCACAACATAAGGGGCAGTATTACAAAGTGCATGCTAGAACGGGGAAGCTAAGGTGGAAAAACTGCACCTGCAGGTTTCCCCTTAGCGTTACCGTTTTTGCACCATGTTATGGGGCAGTTGCTGATTCAACAGTCTGCCCCGTAATGCAGCGCTAACGTGCCTTTGTGCGTATTCCCTACTAGAGTCCATAGGACTCCATGGAGGCTTGTGCTGCCGGGTCACATGACCTGCAGGATCACGCTCTTGCGAGATTCTGCAGGTCCGCGGAGGGAGACTGGGGACTTTTTCCCCCCAGTCTCACTCTGCTCCCGGCGGCAAGAAGTGGTGGATCAGGCTGCCATTCTTGCCGTGGGATGAGAGGGGAGTATCTGATTTTTGGGGGAATTTTAAGCTGGTGGTGACTCCCCAGAAGTGGAATCGGTTAGCACCAGCTTCTAGCTGTGATTAACTTTTCAGTTAATAGCAGCAGGGTGTAATTTGAGTCCGTATTAGAGATGCTAATTACTCTTTGCACTCCTCATGTTAAGCATAGGGAGTGCAAAGTACAGTAAACTCGTGGAAGCGAGCGCAGTCTCCGATGCGCTACTGTTTTCAGCCAGTTAGCGTTTGGATTGTAATATGGGGGTCCTGCATTAGGGCCACTTAACCTAGCACTACCGCTGACTGAGACAACTTCCCTTCATAAAACATTGGTTTTGATATGTCTATTGGGTTCAAATAACTGTTATTGAAGTGACTGGAATGGATGGCTATATCACTTTTATATGAAATGAATAGATATTTTTTTCTTTTTCACTTTAACAGGTCTCGGTCAAGACATCGCCAGCGCTCTCGAAGCAGTGAGCGATCAAGCCGAAGGAAGTCTAGGAGCCGATCTCGTGATAGGGATCGTGGTAAAGTTAGAGCGAAGGCAAAGACCAGAGATAAAGACAGAGGGAAAGTAAAGGAACAAAGTACCAGTCATGGGTTGGTATTATAACGTGCAATTAATTCTGATTTCCCAGATGGGTGGCATGTGCCATTTTGACACTGAGCACTTCAATACTTTTCCAAATGAACTCAAAGTCGTAAAAACAAAACCCTACCTTCTTGCCACTCACACATGAGTTTGAATTTTTTTTTAAAATTAAAAACCGTGTTCCTAAATTATGTGAAATAGAATGAGAAATCTCTCCTATAAATGGTTGAAAAACCCTCTTTGAAATAAGGGGTCTTGCAATATATTTTTAATTTCGTGGATGTGATATGCCACCCCTTATACTCTCAAGAATCCATAATACATCAAATGCATTATGTTGTTACCTGGGAGTGGGACAGATGCAGGATAAATGTTTCAAATAAGGGATATTATAGGGAGTGGTCGAGGGGTACAATCCCCTTTGAGTTTACGTGTGCCACTACTATGTGATCATACATACTCGGGTCTATTCAAAGACAGGTGAAACTCAGGAGAATGACTGGAGAAGTGAAAATTCTGGGTCAAAATAACCAAACCAGAAGAATTCTCTGATTTATCTCACTTTCCAAATCGGCTATTTGGTCTAGAGGACCGTGGTTGGAAACCACTGATCAAGTACCCCTCACAGGCCAAACTGAATCCTGTAATCACTGAGTAGCAAATCATATCACCTGTGCTGTGTTGCAGATATTTGGCAAAGCTGGCCTGTTAGGGGTACTTGAGGACCGTGGTTGGGAACCACTGGTCTAGATTGTTCCCTTCTCCTGCCAGTTCTCCTGGTTTTCACTTTTCTTTGAATAGACCTGGCTGTATATTTCAAGGTAAGTTCCTAGGTTTTCAGTTTTATAACTTTCTGAAGTGAATCAAAGCTAATTGTTGAACATGAAGAAAAAAAATACACAAAAAAAACTACACTCTTAGGCTGGGGTCAGACGAGCGTAGTGTTCACGTCCGTGATTGCGCCTAAAAGTACATCCGTGATAGCATGACAGAAAGCCCATTGGAGCCTGACACATGAAGTACGTCCGCACTGAACTGCGGATGCACAACGGCTGCGGCCCACGGACGCAAGGCAGGCAAGAACGTACAACTCCTAGAACGGCCGCACAAAGTGCGCTGCGTCCGCAACGTCCGCATAGTTTTGTGTGAGTGATGGAACGTGGTCAGACGGACTGCATTTATACGTCCAGCATTTTTCACGGACAAAATGGTTTTGATTTTTAATTTATTTTCTCTCCTACATCCGTCAAAATATACATCAGTAAATAAACGGACTGTGTGGCCACTACTGCGTCTTCCATACTGACGTACGTCCGTGTGCAAGGACGTACAGTCCGTAGAAATCACGCTCGTCTGACCCTAGCCTTAAGGCCGGGATCAGACGAGCGTTTTTGAGAGTAGAAGGAACGTCCATGAGAGTGGACGTTCCTTCCACTCTGACGCCCGTCTGGCCACCTCTCAGCGCTGCAAGACTCAATTACCTCTATGGAGGATCACGCTTTGCAGCCCCGTTAATGCAAGTTTAGCATTTTGACAGGGGGGACTTGGTGCACAGATGCTTGTAGCGCGTGCAATTCGCGTGTGCGCTACAGCATGTGACCGGCCCCATAGAAGCGTCACAACGCTGCGACGTAGGCCAGGAGGCACGTCCGTACGGATGCACCTAGTGCGCTCATCTAACCTCAGCCTAAAAGTCTACATTCCTTGTTGGATGTATAAATACTATTCAGCCTTGTTGAATGCATATTTTAGCAGAAATTCTCTATGTTCAGGTTTCAGTCCTTATTCTTGTGTAGAAATTATGCCGTGAAAAGTGATAAACGTTAAACGTTCCTGTATTAACTCCGCAGTTGTAACAGCAGACTGTGAATGTGTGTTTTGAATTTTTATTGTAATTGCTAGAATTTTATTTTTAAGAATTTTTTTTAAACCTGTTCTATGAAAAATCATGTTCTATAGCAGCTGTCCGCAAGGGATTCATATGATGGTTCTAAAAACACCTTTTCATATATGTCTTGGACACTCTTTTCCCTTTTCAGAAATTTGTTTTGCCAATTCTACCCATCCGAAAGATAAATGGTGATGATATTCTTTAGCCCTTTAGGTCCTTACATTTCTTGACAGGTCTCCTCTTATGTCAGTGATTGGTGATGATCTCCGGTAACGCAGTCTTCAGCAGTCGAATCTGTCAAACAGCCAAACATTTGAAACCTTCTGATGAAGTATACATGTTTTATTCCAACCATTTTCTAGGAAAATAGTGTGATCTCTTCTCTCTTTGCGCGTGTTTGAATTTTGATTTAGACCCGAGTTGAGAAGTTGTATCACGGTAATGTGAATGTTATTCACTTTAAACATAGAGATATTAGCAATTTGGTGTGATGGGTGTAGGTCATTTCTGAATGTGGCTATAAAATAGCGTGATCTCATCAAATAGAATGAAGACTATCTCCATTGCCGGGTCGGGTGTTACTGCTAGATTTTGCCCACTTGATCACCATTGTGATGGTAACTGCTCCAAAAAAAATAATCTTCCTCATATAATTTTGGGAGAATTTTTACCCCAACCCACCTTATGTTATTGAAATTGGGTAAACCTCTGGCCCTCATCAATTTTATCTTTATCATTGAATCTGTATCCAGCTGAATTGGTGCAATGAATGAGTTACTACCTACTTATCTCAGTTCTGGCATCAAACTGAGCAGGAAGAGTCTCCCAGGACGCGGTTGTGTACATCGCACAGATAGTAGTTTTTGTATGCCAAGCGCTGCCTTCTACAAGTGGTTAAGATCTCAGCATTTAGTTGCCATTGATTTAGTTTTTTTCCCTTGTGTCATCTTTGTCATGAGCTGGATAACAGGTATGTTTTATTATTTTTTTTGCCCCCCTCCACCTTCTTTCAAAGTTGTATTTTTCTCCTATGGGAAACCTAGATGTTGGCATCATCACGAGGTGACATAACCTTTCATTTACTGAGAATCTGTGACCAACTTTTTTTTCTTGATTCACAGCGAGCAACCACGATTTAAGCATTGCTTTTACAATGAAAACTATAGTATCACGGCCTATTGCTCCACTTGCTCTAACCAACTACTCTCTTATTTCAAGTCCAGTGGGTGGTATATTCAGATTTGCGACCTGTGAAACTATTTACTATGTTTCTATTTCCATGATTTATCCAGCAGCCTTTAGGGTAGTGCAGCCCCTGCTTTCTGCTCATCTTCACCTTTGTTCACAGCAGGTGTTGGGACATTTCTGCTGTTCTTTTTATAGGGAGGGAAAATATTGATGTCAGGTTACCGAGTAAAGAGACAGGATGACAAAGGGGTCATCTGTAAAACCCAAAGGTGCCTCCCTTTAAATATTCAGCATCTCATATCCATATAGATCAACATCTTCATTATTCCAAGCATCTAGGAAACAAAAAAGAAAGCCACAATTGCATAGTGTGTCTGGGCACAAACAATAAACTGAGGTCCCTGTGTGAAACCTCACTCACTTGGTGGGGAGCCAAACATATCAGGCTCAAACTGTACAAATATATAATTATGCAATGCCTTTTGGACATTGTTATATACGGACCCCATTGGTAACAGATCCAGATGGGGTCTGCAGTTCTCAATTGAACCTTTTATTCCACAAGGTTCATATAACAAATAGAAGCAAAATAAAACAAAGCACAATCTGTTTCAACTGTCTTCTTCCTGGTGGTTTTATTAAACGGTAATATTTGAAAAAGGAGTCGTTTTGCACATGGCCCAATTTTGCACTAATTTATTTATATTATTTATAAAGGATTTTACCAGGAAGGATACATTGAGATTTCCCTCATTTTAAAGTATGTCCTGGGTTCAAGAACATTGAATTGTTACAGTTGTTGCATTTTATTACTTTGTATTTCTGGAAGATATTAACCCCCCCCCCCACAAATATACAGATTAATAGAAAGTAAATCTGTAAGGAATATATTCAGTATATTACATGTTTACAGGTACATTCCGTATTGAGGTATGTTATCCCCCCCTGACAGTGTTCCCGAGTGTGTCTCGGGGTTAAATTTCAACGCTGAGAGCGGTAAGCCCGAGCCACACTCGGGCTGCATACATCACCTCTCCCTGCGCTCCCTCGCTGTCTCCTCCGGCGATCGTGGCGTTTTTCTTCCTGGATTCCTTCTCGCGAGGAGGGAACCAGGAAGTATGAGGTCACGATCGCCAGAGGAGGCTGAGGGGGACAGCGAGGGAGCGCAGGGACAGGTGATGTATCCAGCGGCATTCCGAGTGTTGCTCTGGGGTTTACCGCTTCCAACATAGGAATTTAACCCCGAGCCAGATTCGGGAATACCGCTAGGGGGTGAAAAAAATGTTTTTATACGGTTTTGGACTAGGAAATTGTAAAAAATCTGTTCCGCCTGGGAGGTTAATAGAGATCTCTTAAATGACTTTAGACTGGGGGAAGATTTGATGGCGTCTGGGAGGTTATTCCATATTTGTGGTGCTCTGTAGGAAAATGAGGATCGAGCCACTGTGTTTTTGTATTGTGGTATTGCAAGTAAGGTGCTGGTCCTGGATCGGAGGTTATAGGATGAGGGAACTGCTAGGGGAAGCAGTCTATTCAGGTAGGGTGGTAACTTCACAGAAAATCTCTTAAACACAAGGTTGGAAAGGTGAAGGGTGCGTCTGGATTCTAGCGACGGCCAGTTTAGCTCTTTTAACATGTCACAACGGTGGGTCATGTAGTTACATTGTAGCACAACAGCGACAGAATGAGTTATACAATGTAGTAAGTTTCTGAAGGTGCGTCTGCGAGGCAGCTGCATACACTACATCTCTGTATTCAATAGCCGGCATAACACTTTATTAAAATAACACATGGGAAACCTATATATATTGGCTCTTTATGTCTTATGACTATTCACTAGTTATAAATTCATGTGTCTTACATTTGATGAATATAATGTGTCTATTCCAACTCCAGTTTGGATCCTGATCTTTTGGATATATAGGTGTAAGACAATTTCTCATGGTTTAATGGTTAGCCCTGTTAAATTAAAATTCTATTATAATTACCCTATATGGAATGCCATAAACCTTTTTCCTAGTTTCTTATTATATATCAAAATTGAAGTAAGATGCGGTGCTATGCTGCGCCACGCTGTGCTACGCCATGGCGAGAGACACCAAAATCAGCCACACGCAATGTAGCTTCAGGTCATGTCTCGGTATCTTTTGTTAGACTGTTTTATTCGATTTGAAAGAACTTCTAGCCAATCAGCATACAGGTACATTTCCACGTCAAAGTTTAACCAACACGGTTTGACAAGCACTTATTACCTTATATGGTTTACAAAAAATCTTTTTCCGATCTTCCCGCTTCTGCGCTCATTTTCCTGCACTGCACATAACAGGAAATCGGCCACATCCCATTATCCTACAGAAGGAACAACTGTCTATGCAGAATTTAAAGAAACAAAATGGAAGGGGGGGGGATTTCACACTAATGCATATTGAAATATGGCACGTATTTCAATTACAGGACATACAGAAAATTAAAACTACCTATCATATTAAAATACCTTTCAATCCCAAACACCTTTTTAGATTATGGGTAGTGGTAGTGAATGCCAGTCCATGAAATGTTCTCTTAATTCCCACGTGGTGATATATATTTTCACAAACAAACTCGGGGTGTCGGACTCGGAGTCTGACAGCAGAAGCTTGCCTTTTTTTATTTGGAGCTTGTCATATTTTTTTCCCTCTTGCATCCTCTTTATGCAGCAGGAAGTCATTTATGCTAATTCCCTGTTATTTGCATATAGGTTATAGAGATCTGTGGTGCAAAGCATTCTCAGAACTCCTTTTAAGTGTCTGCCTAGATCAAAGCAGGTCTGTGTGATAGCTGTTGTCTGACACCAAGCTGCGCGATGTTGTTTTCATTAAACATTTATCATACTTCCAATGCGACAGCAGGCAACTTTGTGCTTGGGTAACATGTTTTCATGCAAAATTTATTGAAAAAGACGAGACGTTGTAAAGAGATCTTGTTGCCTTTCACCAGTGGCGAAGGGTAAATGTTTGATTGGTGGGAAATGAACGTATACTTCTGATACCAGCACTGCATCAAACACTGATACCTTGTTTATTTAAAGGTGGTTCTAATGTGCAAACTTAGAAATTCAGATTTCCATTTGTGTGTGTGTGTGCGCGCGCGCGTATTTAAATCAAAAAAACTTTAATTTTGTAAATGATAAACAAAAATGGGTTGTAGAGTACAAGGCTTGACATTCACTTTTACTTCTAGATTAAAGTGGTTCATATTGATGGTGGCTTTAACAGGTCAGATAAGTCTGCTTCGTCTCTTACACTTGACGGATATCTGAGTTGGGTTGGGTTGTTTTGGTTGTACCGCCAATTGGGGAAAACTTGATTTAGTACAGGATGTTTACAATCCTTCCAGTGATGAACTTTTCTTAGTTGGGAAGTTGGCAACATTCTTTATTCAAATACTTAGTACCCGTCGTAAGTCATGCACTTTGTTGGTGATATTGGGAATGCGGATATGGGGGTTCAAGAGCAGAAAAGTCCAAGCCATCTCGGTAAAAGCGTGATCCAATATGAAGTCAGATTCTAGGCAAGTGGTCAGGACACACGGCAAGAAGCCAAATCAGAGGCATCGGCATTAGGGGGTCTGCCAACAGATTGTCAAAATACGATTCAAGAAACACTTATTGTATATGCTTTCCGAGAGCATACAGCTATAAGGAATTTACTGGGATGAGGAGGAGTAAGGGACTATTGTCATGGGGGAGACCAATACCGACACTGAAAAATGCTCAAGGTCTGCAACTATAAAGTTCCAGGATATATGGCTCTACTTTAGAGCTGGGAACAAATTTGTTGTCATTCAGCACGAAAGGAAATGATCTGATGTAGGCACAACCTTTGCTAGTTTTAGAAGGCTCTGCAAATCCCAAAGTGAATGGGTCTTGGTATACTTTGCGACCCATGGGGAGAGCTTCACTTTATCTGTGGTTTTTATTTTATTTATATTTAAATCAATTTTAACATACAGAATATACCATTCCTATGTAAACGGACGTGAATTGGTCTGCCTCTCTGCTTTTCACAGTGGTTTAAAGGCACTGGGACACACTACACAGAAATGCTTTAGTGTGAGTCTCTGGATTGGTTGAGAAATCTTACCCATTTCCTGGCCATCATCGTGTACGAAAATCCGTGCCTATACGTTAATGTTAAAAGATCGCTTTTGATTTATGTTAAATCTGCCCCCCCCCCTCATTATTCCTATAATTTATTTAAAAATAAGTGTCAGCTCTGTAGCGCACCTCCAGCAGACAGCGGCAGTAACACATTCCCCATACCATTGTATATTATTCCTGAATTAAGTCCTTTCGTTCTACTCCTGTGCTTTAACAGGAGAAATCCTTAGATCTATAAAAGCCCACCTCCTGTACTTTGTCTGTATGGAGCTTTCTTTTTATATCTCCCCATGCCTCATCTGTTGTCCAAGCTATACTTATTAAGGCCATTAATCTTCCCCAAGGAACTCTATTGAGGATTAACACAGCCTTGATCTGCACAGGAGCTGGGACTGTGAGCACTACACCTTTCATTAATTAATATTAAAGAGAATTCTGATCATTATGTAACTTTTAAAAAATAATTAAAAATCACTTCAAATACTGTAATGCAAATATTACTTTTAATTATTGTAAAGTTTGCCTGGTCTTGACAGGGGTCTTCTTGAACTACTCTATATATATATTTTAGTGTCATGTCCCCTGCATGTTTCTTTATTTCTGTTTAGGCACGGAGTGCTTTAAAACCCGTTCAGAATGGGTCCGCTGCAGTAATCTGCTAAATTCAACCAATGTGTATTTATAACAATAGCCCGAAGCCATGTCTGTGTTGTTGCCTGCCAAATTGTTTCTTGACAGTCAGTTTAAGATCTGGCAGCTGGATAAAGGTGGTAAATGCCAAACTGCGGGGATGGATTTTGACAGATCAGTAATGGTGGACCAATAACTATCAAATTGAAGAATGTATTTGCTAATGAGTCACACGCAGCTGACATCCTATGAATTACTTTGACCAATTCTGGAGGGAACCTATGGATCAGGAAGGGTTTTTTTTATTTGGCGCGGTGTTAATAATATCATATGGGGCTGTGTTTTTAGGGAAAAAAACTGTACAGAATTAAATAACTTGTGATGGAGTCTCTGGGTGCAGCTTGATGCACTATTGGCATGGATGAGATTTATGCTTTTTCTGCTGTGGCTTAAAACAATACAGAAGAGCATAACTTGTAGAGATTCAACGAGTATAGTATACATTGTTTTGTGCATGGTAATAGAGCTATAGCGATCAGTGTCAGAGAGGCTGACGATTGATCGGTTCTTTGTAGGCGCTATGGAACTTGCGTACGTAAAATGCACAAGTTCTGTTGTGCTACGCAGTTTGTGGCTCCTACACTGCAATTGTCAGCAGCCACTGCCCAATTATTTTAATCCAAAAAAGAAACTATTTTTTTTAATAGTGTCTCTTTTAAAGCGACCCTTGTATGCTCAGGTGCACTTTCTTGGCAATGTCTCACCAGGTGATGGATATCGCTTTGGTCATAAAGGGCAATGTAATACCTCATTCCTTGAAGTGCAGTTTGGAATCATTTTGATGCCGGGATGAGCTCTGCCATGTTTCAACCTCTGTGCTGCGCAAACTAAGCGTGACTGGCACTCAGTGGTGACGTCGGTGCAATGACTCATCACACTTTCAGGCATTGCATTCAATAGTTTGCCCTGACCGAGTGGAGGGTGTCCTGTACAGAATATAGTGTATAGAATCTTGACCTTCCTTCAACGAAGGGCAAGAACATTTCAAAACAGTCAATTATAGTCAGCCAATGAATTGAAGAAATCAAGGAGGAAAGGCCCTCCCAACCCCCTCCCCCCCCAAAAAAACCCCCCAACAAAACCAGTGGAGGTTGTAACAGAGCTCTCGCACCCCCTATGGGGTATTTCTGCTATTTAGCCTCCCTATGTGACTCTTAGACGTCCCCAATAAGCGAATACAACTTTCCCCAAACAGCAGATGTACCTCGAGGCTGGTCTGAAGCAGGAATGACTTTTGCTGCATTTCCAAGCAGGTAGAATTACGACTTTGACTTGGATAACAAACCTCCTATTTACCCCAGGGAAGGGAGAGAAGAACTATAGCTGGGAATTCCCAATCCCGGCTCAGGTGACCTGTGGACACTATAATTTTGTGCAATTGTTGCATTGTGAGTAGAGGTCACAAACACTTGCCAGACACAGATATCTATCGTCCCGCTGCATCATAGCTCCTAGAAATATAATGCGACCCCCGTTCCATCCATTATAGAGGTCTTGGCCTGATGGGCTAAAATAGGATATGAGGCCACATTTGCATTCCACAAACACTGGCCGAGAGATGAGTCCTTGTATTGGGTAGCCACCATTCTTTTATCACACAAACCTGACTCCAGACAGTTGATATAGAGTGTCAGTACAGAATTTAAGATTAGATTTAGTAATCACACATGCATAAAACAGCATAATTAACTGTGAGCCTACATGCCATATCAATTTAAGTTCCTTCTATCCATATCTCAAACACTCCCTAATGGTGTATGCCATGTACATTTCGGAAGAGTCATTTTTAATATTTAAATCAACGCTTCATGGTCATCCTTCATATTGGGCAATTGTTCCAAAATAGTTTGTTGCATATTTTTTTCTCCTACCGAACAGTATTGAAGCGACATGATAGTAACTATATGCTGTGCTCTATTACCCATTGGACTGCCATTTTTGAATTGAGCAGGCACAGGAGGAGCGCATTTTAACAGTACAGTGGCTGTTAATCTGTGTCTGTCCAATAAACCTCATTGTGAAAATGCCTATTTTTGGTTTATTTTTCATATGCCGTCTGGGAACCACTTTCAAATTAAATGGATGTATTATTGATGGTAAAAAACACGTTTGAGACTACGGAGAATGGGCAGTGGAATAAGTGGCCTGCCCTTCGGTGTGTCCCTGCTCAGGTCTCATTAGGATTTAGTGCAATAATACATCTAGGTCACTACTAATATGTTGCAATTTGTTACACTATAGTTTTTGTATAGTGCACTTGACAGATCATTAATGGTTTTCAGCACTCGTTGTATAAGTAAACAAAGTACTATAAACCTATGCAAAATTTGCAAGCCGCACAAAGTTTTCTGTATAACACCACATTTCCTTTTTACTTCACAGCTAGATCTCTGGATTGAAAAGCTCCAGTTTGACAGATTGAGTTAATCTCTAAATTTGCATCCACTAAATTGGAAACATGTTTAATTTGATAACTGCAGAGCTTTTACTTCTAGGCCGAGTTGCACAATGTAAATCCCACATCTAATGCCGTCTCGATTCATTAATTATGGCTGTCTGCGAGGTGTTTAAGTTGAGTGTAGCATATCTGTCACTGGCCTCTCTCCATGGTTAAATAAATGAAATAAAACCACATTGTGTTGTGGTGGTGCTAGGGGAGATTGATCACCCCACCACCTAACTCACAGGAAAATAAAGAACTCCTGCTATTGGTTTTTGTACCTTTGTTCAATGAAATATCCCTGTGATGTTTCACCATGTTTTCTTTACGTGTTTAGGTTTTTTGTTCTAACAATGAGCCTAGTGAGGACAAGTCATCCTCTAACCCATGCGTCTTGAATCGACTGAGCTGCCATTGTCTGGAAAGGACCCTTCTAATCTGAGCATGTGGAATCCAAAGTGAACGATACGGAGCTGTGAAAATCCAGTTAGTGGGAGCTGTAATCTCTTTACCGGTTTTAAGTAGTTAGAGGGGCATTCAAACGCCCCGCAGATACTGCGCCGCAGAGATACAGTAATCACCAAACTACGAACATGGTGTTCTGCTATCGCAGAGCCGGAGCGGGAGAGCCTGTAATAATTGAGTGGCTAAACAGATAATCACATTGACTCTGGCATCGCTTGCACCATTTCATGTGTTAATTATGTTTTACAGGAGTTATTTATTTACAGGCAATCAGGGCTGTGTTTTGTAAGGTGTCATAAACATGGGGGTGTCCCTGCTCAGTACGTTGTAACGCAGGATTGCCTTTCTCCAGGAAGAAATCCAGTCTGAAAAAGTTACCATTAACAGTCTTGGCTCAAACAGCGATGAAGCTTAATTGGTTGAAGAGGAAAGATCCTTTTCACCCACCCTCGCCTCAGTTATAATTTTTATTAAGGCACAGAGGGTCATGAATTAGCATGTTGTTATGCTATACGGTATGTATATTAAATGTTATATCTTTCTATTCTACAGGCAGATTTACTTTGCAATACAATGCCTGGTATTGAAACCATCTGGTATTACATGAAGCTTTTTAATGTTGTTGTAAAAGGAAGGCTTAAAAACCCAGTGTTTGGTTGTGCGATTGGCGAAGTCTATAAAATGTTAGAAGACTTGTAAACTCCACGTTTACCTAGATCGGTTATCACTTGCTTGTGTTTTATTGGGATTCAGTTCTCCTTTTGTTTCTTGTTCTTTACAATTTCCTTTTTGTTGAGCATCTTGGAGAGTGAAGTCCTTCCACGAGTATAGTTTATACCTCTGTCAGCGGAGGAAGAAACTACTCCCATTATATGGCTTGGCTATGGCTTTGTGGGGTCCAGAGGATGCCAAGATCATGGTGTTCTATAGCATTTTCTTGTCTCCCATAAAAGACTTTTCACACTGTACTATTGTGTCACTCAATTTGCCTCAGACACTTCTCAAAGGGCAGCTTCGATCCTGTGGAATGACCTACCTCACAGTATCAGACTCTCCCCTAATCTTCAGGCCTTCAAGAAATCCCTTAATAACGTTTTCAGATTAGCGTATAGCATCAGTGATGCCAACCTATCCCTCTCCTCCCCTACCCCTACATCATGGGGCCTCTTCGTTGTCCCCACCATTTCTGTAACACCAGTGATCCTGACTAGTTCTAAAACTCCTCTTGCCTTCATCTACCCCAACTCGAGACTGTAATCTCATCCGAGCAGGACCCTCTACACCTCTTGCTTCTCTTCCTATGTTAGTCTTAATATTGTCTTATTCCCGGTGGTTATTGTAAAGCGCTGTGGAAACTGTTGTCACTATGTAAACCATAATAATAATTGACTTTTACAGTTGTGTTCAAAATTATTCAACCCCCCCACTGAAATTGAGTGTTTTGGCCAGTTTGACATTGATTTTGATCATTCAGTCATCTTGCTTACAATTAAGGCTGGGGTCAGACCAGCGCACTTTTAACGTGCGTTCTGGCGCACATAATTACGGCCGCACTAGCAGCAAATGACGGGCAATGACGGCCAATATACGAAGTACGGTCGCACGAAAGTCCGGCCGCGCAACGCAAGTGGAAAACGAACGCATTTTTTCGAACGCCGAACCGCTAGTACAGAGTGAGCAGCTGCGGCATAGCGGCGTGTTTGCGTGATTAGGAGACTTCAGACGCTGCTAATGTCCGGCCAACATAACGTCCAGACGCAAGAAGTGTTTTATTGATGATCCGTAAAAAATCACGCACGAAAATGCGCATCGTATGACCGTTTTCGCGAATTCCGTGAAAAAATACGTCAATTCGTTCGGACGCACTTTTTTACGTTCGCGTGTAAAAATGCTTTCGTTTGACCCTAGCCTAAATCAAAGAGGCACGTGTAGGTCAGACAAATATAACATAACATTTATAATGAAATAACCACAAATGTCTTTTCTGTGCTCACATCATTATCAGTTTTATTCAACCCCCAAGTGACATTCAATCTTAGTACTTAGTACAACATACTTTTACATTTCTAACAGCTTTTAAACGTGAAGCATAGCTTGACACAAGTGTCTTGCAGCGATCTACGGGTATCTTCGCCCATTCGTCATGGGCAAAAACCTCCAGTTCAGTCACATTCTTAGGCTTGCGCACTGCAACTGCTTTCTTTAAGTCCCACCAGAGGTTCTCAATCGGATTTAAGTCTGGTGACTGCGATGGCCACTCCAAAATGTTCCAGCCTTTAATCTGCAACCATGCTCTAGTGGACTTGGAGGTATGCTTGGGATCATTGTCCTGTTGAAGGGTCCAACGTCTCCCAAGCCTCAGGTTGGTGACGGACTGCATCACATTGTCATCCAATATCTCCTGGTACTGAAGAGAATTCATGGTAACTTGCACACGCTGAAGCTTCCCTGTACCTGCAGAAGCAAAACAGCCCCAAAGCATGATTGACCCCCCGCCATGCTTCACAGTAGGCAAGGTGTTCTTTTCTTCATAGGCCTTGTTCTTCCTCCTCCAAACATAGCGTTGATCCATGGGCCCAAACAGTTCTAATTTTGTTTCATCAGTCCACAGAACACTATCCCAAAACTTCTGTGGTTTGTCCACATGACTTTTGGCATACTGCAGTCGACTCTTCTTATTCTTTGGAGACAGCAAGGGGGTGCGCCTGGGAGTTCTGGCATGGAGGCCTTCATTACGCAGTGTGCACCGTATTGTCTGAGCTGAAACTTCAGTACCCACATCTGACAAATCTTTTCTCAGTTCCTCAGCAGTCACACGGGGACTTTTCTCCACTCTACGCTTCAGGTAGCGCACAGCAGTCGAAGTCAGCATCTTCTTTCTGCCACGACCAGGTAGCGTTTCAACAGTGCCCTTTGCCTTGAATTTGCGAATGATGCTTCCTATGGTCTCTCTTGGTATGTATAACATCTTTGCAATCTTCTTCTAGCCATTGCCCTTCCTGTGAAGAGTAATCACCTCTTCTCTTGTCTTCCTGGACCATTCTCTTGACTTCACCATGTTTGTAACCACACCAGTAAATGTCTAGAAGGAGCTGAGTATCACAGTCATTTTAAAGCTGCCTAATTGGTGCTTATTATGCTTTATTGCTGCTCCGTGACATCCACAGGTGTTTTCAATACCTGATTGAAAACACTTGAATGAACCTCTGTTCTTCAGAGTGGTAGTCTTTAAGGGGTTGAATAATTGTGTCAATGAAGAATTCACAAAAGAAACATTTACTACTGTATTACAAAACCAATTGATGTCATTTTAGTTGCATATGGTTCTTTAAAAAGTCCTTGTAGGATTTCATTCTGAATACAATTACAAATGTACACTAAATTCCCTAAAACCCTTTACAGCATTGGGGGTTGAATAATTTTGAACACAACTGTAGATGCAACAAAGGAAAATGTCACGTTTAATGGAGAGCATGTCGTACTATTTTGATTCTGTGAATCAGAATATTGCGCCCTGACCTTTTTTGAGACAAATGATTCACAACAGCGTGTAGCTTCCATGTTGCTGATGGGAAGAGGATTGGAAGAGCAGAGATCGATCATAGAGAGAGTAACAGCATTCAGAAAATGTTAATAACTGATTTGTTGAGTAGTCCTTTCAGGTTTCCTAAAAAAAAAACATGTTCTACTTTATAGTTAAATGTTGACTTCCTGCATATAGTCAGATTACGCAGACCTATTTGTTAATATTACGTTTTTCTGGTAGACAATGGGACAACGACGCAAAGAGGGTCTAACTCGGGTATACAAGGAAGTCTGTTGAGATTAAAAAACAAAGTCGGAAGTGAGCGTGCTTCATGAACAGCCCAAGTCCACTATTTGTTATCTGGATTCTGTTAAGAATCCACACAAATGCCTCTGTGTTTCTTCACCAAGGACACACACTGGAATACGTCAAAAAAGTGGAGACGATATGAATGCCAATTGTTTACAGATAGTCTTCTCTATCTTGCCGGACGACCTGCAATCTGCGGAGGCTGAATTAAGTAGCATATAGCTTTTGTCGTCCCCTTATCCGAGCTGTGCACTTGTAAGGAAATGTTGGGATAATCGCCTAAATCTAATTAGGGGTTAAAAGAGGCCATGACTGTGATGTGGCAGCGAGACACCTTACTGTATCAATCCGGTTTGCATTAGAAAAATAAGGTTGTCATATTGATTATTCAGATGAGGTCCCATTAGCTTTGGCTGAGCGGCTTGTATCACAGCTGAATCAGCTGAAGTCTCGGCTTTCTCAAGGAAAAGAAAAAGTGCCCAGGGCTAATATTTTTTTTTTTTTTTTGCACCATTAAGAGTTTAAACCTTAAACCCTTCCCACACAGTTTTTAGTGATTTAAAAGCTTGCACTGGCCACCACAGGCTGGAAAGTTGCCTTCAATGCTGGTAATTTTCAATATAGGCTTGTAAAATATTCTGTGGGAAAATTAAAATTCTGTTCAGTAATAAATCATTAGATTGAGGCTTTGTGCACACGTGCAGCTGTTAGACAAGGTTCCCTTGTATCTTGTCCTAACCATTTCCATCTTTTCACTTATGTATTCTTCATCTTAGAATTTTGTGCCATCAAAATAGCACAAACTGCAGTATGCGCGCAGGTGGATCAATCCACTAATATAAAGAAATGTAAATCTTGTAGAGGTGGCGTGCCACCCATTATGCCAGCCATTCATGAGAAAGTCTGCAGTATGCCATTTGCCGGTAGGGACAGAAAAGGAAAAGTACTGTAGAAAAAATAGGGCAAGAACTCTGAGCTGTTGGAACATTCACAGTAAAAACCGGCAAGGTAATAAATCCGAAAGGGAGTGATGGAATACAATATGGAACAAGAAGGAAAAAGGAAAGAAAAATGTGATCCTTGTCAATTTAATAAAAGCCAAAAGAACAATAATATGCTAGGACAGATATGTGACGTAGCAATAATCTTTGTTGCTACTGGAAGAGGAGATTTTGTGAAGAAAAAACAACATAGGAAATAATTCAAAAAGATGAGGCTGGTGTGTGATAACGTGGGGAGGTCCAAGAGTAAGGTTAAAATTGCATAATGATGGTAACCCAAATGTTTGTTTCAGCATTTCTCAACATAATTGACGCTACTCTCCACGCACCCCCCCCCAAGTGTAGCATTGCACCCGTGTTTCAAAACACCCCTGAAAAATATTTTTTTTGCCAACTGCTCTTGGACAGCCTGAATGACATCTTTGCACCTCTGGTAGTTGTTACCTCTTATGGGTTTCTTGATTTTGGGGAAAATCCTTCACCTTGGCCACTGTAGTGTCATCTGTGGACATGAAGGGATGCCCCTCTTCTGGGTCATCAGATGTCAGAATGTCCAGAATTGAATCTGCTAAACCACTTGTGGACTTTTTGAAGACTTGGGATTTCGACCCCGATTTGGTTTTGAGGTCCTCCAAAGCATTGTTTCGCAGAGAAACCACAATTAAATTGGTAGAACATGATGGTCCAGTTTTGCTCTTTTGAGAATGTCAAAGCTACTCGCCGACCAATGTCACTTTAAGAGCCATCTTGCTTCTCCATAATGCACTGTGGGGGATATATATATAATTTTTTCCCACAGTATTGTGCTTTGAGAGAGGGTTTTTTTATTAGGTTCACTATTTCATTTATTTTGAACCTTCTCTTGTACATAGACTCTTGTACACAAGCTTTCCATCGTATCCCTTCCAGTAGGCTGGAGCTAGGTTTTGCTGGTAGGTACAATAACACGTAATAAAACCTGGTATAAATAAATATTTTTAAGCCTCAGTACTACGAATTACTCATTTATTTTTAATATTGCTTTTGAACAAAACTGGTTACATTAAAAAAAGAAAAAGGACCTTGTTTTTGAGGTTTTAAGTTAGGTCTGGTGAGTAAATTAGGTTAGGCTGGTGACTCATTTTCATACTGATTAGCATACAATTGGAATCAATTGGGTGGTATTTGCTTCAGGTTTAGCTTGTCCACTCCTTGCTGGGGGAGGTGTACTTAGGTGAATATATAAAGGTTGGGGATATTAGCTTGGTCTAATTGAGCTTGGGAAGCCTTCTAAGTGAAGTCTTCAAAGTGAGCACTTACAGGAGATCTTCTGGAGGTAGTCTAAGGTTAGACAGGAGGTAAAAAACCTACAAAAAGGTAAGATTTGCTGGTTTTAAATCCATTCTTTTATAATGACAGGCTTGGTCCAGTGTAAGAGCTGTCATGCATTTGTTTTTAGATCCAATTTTTGGAGGTTTGGAGTGTGCCTGATATGTAGGCAGCTCTCTTTATTGCAGCAGGAAATTGCCTGTTTTGAAGTCTGAGATTTGTAAATTATCTAGAGAAACTCAGGCTATGACTGTTACTAAGCCACTGCCACAGAGGCCTCCTAGGAGCGGCAGATGGACTACTGTAGGATCTGGTAGACTTAGAGTTGTGGATAGAAGGCATGTCCCACAATCTGTGGCTCTTCTTAATTCTTTTGAGGCACTTTCAGAGTGTAGTGGTAAGATGGATGTAGGATCAGACACCATAGTTGAGGAACCACCATCCACTATGCCTAAGGTATGCAGCACTGCAACCAAGTACAAAAATGAAAAGGTGGGACTTGATAAAAGGCAATTGTTGATGGGTGATTCTATCATAAGAGGTGTTGAGCTGGAGAGTAGTGGTTTGGTGAGATGTCTTCCTGGGGCTACTGCTCATAGATACAAGAGACGTATTCTCAATATTGTCAAACAAGCAAAGCAACAAGGGGAAGTGGACGTTCTAGTCTATCTAGGGACAAATGACTTGGCTAGCAATGAGGTTTCTGAGATTAAGGAAGATTTTTGTGTTCTTGGAGGTGAAATACAGCAGATTGCGTCCACTGTGTCATTCTCTGAAGTTTTGCCTGTGCATAACATTCAAGATAGGCAGATGCGCAATAGGGAATTCAATTTGTGGCTTCGGGAATGGTGTCGGGAGCAAGGATTTGGCTTTGTGTCCCATGATAGCTCTAATTGGAGCAGAAAGGAACTGTATAAAAAAGATGGTTTGCATCTTACTCATAGGGGAACATATGTTCTCAGTGAGAAGTTCAAAGGTTTCGCAAAGAAATATTTAAACTAGGAGGGGGGGACAAAACGGTAAAAGACAATCTGCCCGATTGTCCCCCAAAACTAAATCGGAGGGTGCAAGCAACATGCGAGGTAAAAAATGACAAGCTCAGAGTCGTGTCTACAAATGCTCGCAGTTTAGTCAATAAAATCAATGAACTGGAGGCAATGATGGCAGCTGAAAAAGTAGATTTAGTGGCGGTTACTGAGACATGGTTCAGTGAGAAAAATAACTGGGACATAACAATACCGGGGTACTCTTTATATAGAAAAGACAGAGAAGGTAGGAAAGGAGGAGGAGTGGCCCTGTATGTGAAAAACAACATAAAAACGAACCAAATAAAAGTGAGCGAGGTGAACATAGAGTCAGTTTGGGTTACGCTAACATTTGGCAATCATACAGTAGCTCGTGTAGGTGTGATCTATAGACCCCCTGGACAAGCAGAAGAACTAGATAATCTGCTGGTTGAGGAAATAGCCAAAATGGCAATGAAGGGGGAGGTTATTATCATGGGGGACTTTAATCTTCCTGATGTGAACTGGAAAACCAAAACAGCTGGGTGCACCAGGAGTATTGCACAATATTCTAAACTCCCTACTGGGATTATCTCTAACACAAGTAGTTGAGGAGCCGACCCGTAAAGAGGCCATATTGGATTTAATACTCACAAATGGAGGTTTGGTATCGGACGTTGTTGTAGGTGAAAATTTGGGATCTAGTGATCACCAGTCAGTATGGTTTAATATAACAACAGGGATGGAGCCGCACCACACAAGAACGAAAGTTTTAGACTTTAAAAAAAACGATTTTTCTAAAATGAGATTTTGTGTGAAGGAGTCATTATCAGACTGGAGGAGTTTAAAGGGAGTCCAGGAGAAATGGGATTATTTAAAGGAAGCATTATTGAAGGCCACAGGAAATTGCATTCAGCTTGTTAGCAAAAACAAAAAAGGGAAGAAACCACTGTGGTACTCTGCAGAAGTGGCCAAAATAGTGAAGAACAAAAAGATAGCATTCAATAATTATAAAAAAACTCAAAGTGAAGAAGATAGGCAAACCTATAAAATTAGGCAGAAAGAGGCAAAGCAATTTATAAGAGCTTCCAAAGCACACGCAGAAGAGAAAATAGCTCAGTCAGTAAAAAAAGGGGACAAAACATTTTTTAGATACATAAACGAGAAAAGAAAAGTAAAACAAGGATTAGTTAGATTAAAAACAAAGGAAGGAAGGTATGTAGAAGAGGATAAAAGTCTCGCTGACTGCCTCAATGAATATTTTTGTTCAGTCTTTACAGAAGAAAAGGAAGGAAAGGGACCTCAGTTAGGACAGACCACTAAAGAGACATTTACATATCAGTTTACAGAGGAGGAGGTTCTACAGCAGCTGTCTAAAGTAAAGACAAATAAGTCAATGGGGCCTGATGGGATCCACCCTAAATTATTAAAAGAGCTCAGTGATGTAATAGCAAAACCATTAACAGATTTATTTAACCAATCCTTGTTAACGGGAGTCGTCCCAGAAGACTGTAAATTAGCAAATGTTGTGCCCATTTACAAGAAGGGTAGTAGGGAGGAATCGGAACTACAGGCCAGTTAGTCTTACGTCAGTAGTGGGGAAATTAATGGAAACCATGTTAAAGGAAAGGATTGTTGAACATCTAAAAACACATAGATTACAGGATCAGAAACAACATGGGTTTACCTCAGGGAGATCATGCCAAACTAATCTTATTAATTTTTTTGATTGGGTAACAAAAATAATAGACACAGGTGGTGCAGTAGACATTGCTTATTTAGATTTCAGT
Source organism: Leptobrachium leishanense (assembly GCA_009667805.1). Classification (NCBI taxonomy): domain Eukaryota; kingdom Metazoa; phylum Chordata; class Amphibia; order Anura; family Megophryidae; genus Leptobrachium; species Leptobrachium leishanense. The sequence goes on from CM019066.1 coordinate 114,531,207, forward strand.
AAGGCTTTTGATACTGTTCCGCATAGAAGGCTTATCAATAAATTGCAATCTTTGAGCTTGGATTCCAATATTGTTGACTGGATTAGGCAGTGGCTGAGTGACAGACAACAGAGGGTTGTGGTAAATGGAGTTTATTCGGCGCAAGGTCTTGTTACCAGTGGGGTACCTCAGGGGTCAGTACTTGGACCCATTCTCTTTAATATTTTTATTAGTGATATTGCAGAAGGTATTAATGGAAAAGTATGTCTTTTTGCTGATGACACAAAGATTTGCAACAGGGTTGACGTTCCTGGAGGGATCAGCCAAATGACAAATGATTTAGGTAAACTAAAACAATGGTCGGAGCTGTGGCAATTGAGTTTTAATGTGGATAAGTGCAAGATAATGCACCTGGGACGTAAAAACCCAAGGGCTGAATATAGAATATTTGATACAGTCCTAACCTCAACATCTGAGGAAAGGGATTTAGGGGTCGTTATTTCAGAGGATCTAAGGGTAAGTAGTCAATGTAATAGAGCAGTAGGAAATGCTAGCAGAATGCTTGGTTGTGTAGGGAGAGGTATTAGCAGTAGGAAATGGGAAGTGCTCATGCCACTGACCAGAGCACTGGTGAGACCTCACTTGGAGTACTGTGTGCAGTACTGGAGACCGTATCTCCAGAAGGATATAGACATCTTAGAGAGAGTTCAGAGAAGGGCTACTAAAATGGTGTATGGCTTGAAGGAGAAAAGTTACCAGGAAAGGCTTAATGATCTTAACATGTACAGCTTGGAAAAAAGACGAGACAGAGGAGATATGATAGAAACATTTAAATACGTAAAGGGAATCCACAAGGTAGAGGAAGGGAGTATATTTAAAAAGGAAACAAAATAGCAAAACAAGAGGACATAGTCTTAGATTAGAGGGGCAAAGGTTTAAAAGTAACATCAGGAAGCATTATTTTACTGAGAGGGTGGTGGATACATGGAACAGTCTTCCAGTAGAAGTGGTAGAGGCCAAAACAGTAATTGAATTTAAGCAAGCATGGGATAGGCATAAGGCTATCCTAAACAAAATATAAATCCAGGTAAAGTATCCATGTAATTGGGCAGACTAGATGGGCCGAAAGGTTCTTATCTGCCGACATTTTTCTATGTTTCTATGCTTCTAATCCAGACAGCCAAACATTTGCCTCTAGAAAGTTGAAAAAGGAAAAAAGTCTGTATTTATGTCCCATTGTAAACAATCAGGTATGCAGGAGATATTACATTTGTATTGGATTTCTACGCGGTGTATAAATTGTTTTTACCATGCAGTCATTCTCGTGATAAATATTCTCTCCCAGCACTGGCTCTTTGACTTAAAGCAGGCGCGTTGCACAGTTGATGCTAAAAGACATTTTCATCTATTTTTGGCTGGTTTAGCGTGTGACTAATTTGCTCCATGTTACCCAAGTTATGTCCGCTTTCTGAATTGGAAATAATAATAAAAAAAATATATATATATATATATATGTAAAAGCAATAGGCTGCTTCCCGTCCTTTTGATGCTGTTGTTTATCACAAGGTTTCAGCGCATAATGCTTCAATCTAAACTTTGCAGTTTAAAGAGTCCCACTTTCTTGTTTAGGTTGTCCATTTAGGATAATGGACACATTTAAGATCTTGATGTCAACCATGATCTGCATTTTTTTATTTTAATATTTTATGGTGTGTGGGCCACCTTGCAGCTTGCTTGGTGTTGGGCTAATGAGCGTTCCATTTATTACTTAGCATTAACCATTATTCCTTTCTTACCCCGCCTTGCTATTTAACTCTATAGTTTATGTTTTTAAAACTTGCCTGAGCCAGCACAGAGCTGGCTCTCAGATCCTGTGGACATGACACGTTGCTGGCTTCCTCCAAGCCGCAGCAGGTCACATGACCACAGGACGGCTGGACACTGCAGGGAGCATCTAGCAAATCCAATGGGTTTCGATGCGAGTGCATGAAGAGATCTTACAGGGACTTAAATTCCAAATCGGTTCTGGCTTCCGGTCCCAATCCCTTCTTGTTCTGAGCTTGAGAGAGGAACGAAGCCGCTGCACTGGGAGAGCTGAATCAGCTCTGAGTCACAGTTGCAGGAGAGGGGTGAGGACACTCTGGACACCCTTTTCTCTGTTTACATTATGGTCACATTCACAGAACAGGGATCTCAAACTCTGGTCCCTCAGTTGATTGCTTACAATTCCTTAAATTTTTGAATGCAATATATGGCCAGAGAATCATGGGAGGTGTCTTTCAGATACATATGGTTGGCCCGAGTTTGAGATCCCTGGCTTAGATTGTCCCTTTTATACTTGTGCTTTGATCATCATGTAGTTAAATACTCTGTCACTTTGCAGAAATATGACCAGAATAACATTCGACTTGTGCAATGGTGAGCAGAGCACAACTTAGGCCGGGTGCACACTAGGCGTTTTTTCTGCGCACTAACGTGCGTTATGACGCTCTTTATGACGTGCGTTGTAGCATATAATTTCGCGGATAGAGAACACACCTTGTATGCGCGCAACGCATAACGTGTGCTGAAGACATCCGTCATGGAAACACCAAGGCTGTTGGGCTAGGATTGACGCGACGTTGGACGCGTGCTGAACGTCAAATGCCCAGCTTTTTTTTTCTTAATTCAACTCAAATTCAGTTTTCACGACGTGCGTCAAAATTAACGCATCGTCTGGCGTCTACCATCTCTTCCGTCATAAAGTGCGTCCTTTTTAACGCACGCTAGTGCGCAGAAGAAAACGCCTAGTGTGCACCCGGCCTTAGTGTTTGTTTTTTTCTCTATTCTTATGGGTGTTTAAGACAGGCACTCCCATTTCTGATTTTAACCCCTTAACGCCGCGGGACGTACAGTTACGTCCTGCATTAGGCGGGCTTTAACGCTGCAGGATGTAACTGTACGTCCCCGGCGTCTGCAGCCCCCCGGCGGCAGATACTCACCTGCTCCAGCAGCTCCCGCGCTGCTTTGACTCCCACGGAGTCAGGCCGGCACTTTTGGTGCCTCCCGACGCACTGACGTCATCGCGCCGGACGCGATGACGTCCGTTTCAGGCGTCCCCTCCCAGCCGGAGCAGGGGAAGCGCCTGGAGTGGAGGGGGGGATCCTTTGGATCCCTCTAATGCCAGGCATCCCTGGAAAGGGCACAGCCTGGCCTTTCCAGGGATGTATGGCATTAACCCCTTGATGGCAAGGCTGTGACCCAGCACCAATCGGTGCCAGGTCACAGCCTTTTTCCGTTGGGGGCCGCCATCTTGGATGGCAGCCCCTCCTCCGGGACTCCCCACATCATCGGGCATGGCCCGATGACGTCAGTTAACCAGGGAACCCCTAGCTGCCAAGGGATTTCCTAAGGAAATCCCATGGTGGAGATAGGGGGTTCTTTGAACCCCTTTATCTCATGATCGGTGACAGCTAGGGGGTCATGTAGGGTATCATTTGAAAGGCCTGATCATGGCCTTTCGAATGATATCAAACATGACTATATTACTTGTAAAATAAAAGTGAAAAAAAATAAAAATAAAATAATAAAAATAATAATTAAAAATAAAAACGTGCTTTTTTAATTTTTTTTAATGCAGCACTATTGTTCACATTTCAATTATAATGTGAACAATGATGCTTCACTAATGATCTTTTTTTTGGGGGGGTTTAGCTAAAATCACGTAATTTCTCCCAAAAAAAAAGTTAAATTTTTTTTAACAAGTCTACCCCATAGAATATATCCGCAAAGTCTCGGGTAATAAAATGCAAAAAAAAAAAACACTTTACACACTGTGGATGATTGAAATTTTATTGAAAATTAACATTTTTTCAACAATTTTGTTATAGCATTTTCGCAGGGCATGACGTATACATATAATAATATATTATTAATCTGTCAAGTCTGCCGGAAAGAACGATATATAATTTGTCTGGGTGGTACAATAATACGTGACTTAAAACCGCGTTTAAAACCGTCAAAATGAGCTCAGCAAACTTCTACTTCGAAACAGGGCCGAACTTCTAAAATTACTCCCGTCCTTAAGGGGTTAAATGCGATGCTCTGCGACATAAGGCATGTTGTTGTTTCTGTGTCTTTTCTGTAATAAAGAGGCGTTGGTATTATTCTGTGATCAATAACATCTGATACTATATGTTTGTGCGTTGTTATGGGTTAAGTCCATGTGAAATGTTTCCTTGGGTATTTTTCCCGTACCACAACAGACCTTGGGCCTCAAGGAGTAGGAAGAGAATGGACACAGATGTATCCAAATATCTAATTTTGCCTAAAAGCAAGTGCCGGCAGATAAAATGCCCATAAAGGGATTTCTTCCTTAAGCCCCGTGGATTCTCCTTTTTTCTTTTTTTGGCAACTTTTTTTTGTGCAAGTACGAAATGAAAAGCATTCATCCATTGCCCTAAAGAGCAGCCCTGTTGAATGGAATAACAGAGTAATGTAGCATTGAAAACAGAATTGAAAGTGATTATCTTGTTAACTCTTGACAGTTACCTCCCGATTGAAAAAGAAGTGGCAGGCTTGATTTGCAAATGAATTAGAGCGTTTTCATTTGGTGCCAGGATCATCTTTTTATATTCTGAAATGACAGATGCTATGTTCCCTGCTTTTGTCCCTTCTTAGTCTAAAACTCGCAAATATAAAACAAAAGATAATGGTAGTCATTTTATTTGCATCTTTTCTCCAGGAGTTTACGCATTGTGTGCAAGTTTTTAATATCCAAGATTCAAGAAAAAGGGTAAGAAATGATTGTGGATTCTATTGTATAAAATAATAATGTTTTGCCAAGAAGGATACTCAGAGACCACCATCTCTTTTTTTTCAATGAGCCCTGTGGCGTAAACATTTAATATCACCCAATATAATGGCATTGCTTTGTGTGCCCGCAGATGAGCAAAATTCAGAGCTGACCGTGGTGGGAAATGCGTAAAACTAAGGTTTGAGCAAGTTGTCCGTTTGAAACTTTGTTTATGAATAATTGTATGTTTTGCCTGATGAGTTTTTGGATTTAAAGTTATCGTTCGGTGTTTAAGGGAAAAAATATAACATTCCTTAAAGGATCCGAATGGGACCGGGAACCGATCTCAGACGTTTTCTGGGGTCGGGTATCAACTTTTTCAAGCCAGAGTCTTTGGTCTGTGGGTCATTGATGTCTCCATCCACTCAGCTGGAGTCCCGCAGTCTCAGCAGTGATTACTGTGTCTGCCCTGCCTGTTAATTTGCACGGTGTCTTCCCTGCTTGCTTGGTGACCCTCAAGCAGGAATGCAAGACTCTGCGTGCGAATACCAAGGTTTCGCGTAAACCACTGAGCCACGGTCAGGCTGTGGGTTGTGCAGATCCGGATCTGGACTCGGGTTTGGCTGATCCTGAATACCACACGACTCAGATCGGTGACTTGAAAAATGCGATAGGGCAACATTCCATTCCACTATGCCTCGTATGTATCACTGATCATCGAGATCAGTGATTTCCCCCCCCCCCATTGGATGTTGGTACTTTACCTCTGTACATAACTCAGCTATTTGGACATTTTCCATCTTGCGCTGATCCTGTCTGCTTGCCCTCCTCCCAACTGATTGGAATTCACCACTCCAAGCATGGCATTAGGTGCTAGTCACTAACTACCGTAATCTTATTTAAGTTCCGTAGCACTGTACAATGGGAGAGACAGAATAACCAATATACATACAAGATAAACACACAGAACAGTAGGAGAGAGGCCCAGGCTCAAGAGCTTACAATCTGAGAGGACCTGATGGAGACCATGGAAAACTGTGGTGCCGGGATGTCTGGGTGGGCTGGGATGTTAACTGTTGTTATCTGATTCTGTACCAAATAAAAAGAGGCTGAAATGGCCAGAGTCTGCTTAACCCAATATGACAAGTGTCGTCTGCTTTATTGGGAGAAATTCAGAACTGACATTGATTCAGCGCGGCTTGCTGAGGGGAGAATTCAGGGACTAGCGGAGAAAAAGGAGTCATGAGGGCCAAGGGGAAAATATTTGACCTGGGCTCTTGTAACAGATTTCAATGAAGATCCAATTTTTTTTAACTCACAGAAGTATATTCCACACTCTTGTAAACAACAGTGTAGCAAATGTAAATGAAGAATAGCTGCACTTGAGCCTTTCTACGGAAGAAAAATGGTGTCGTCGTCATTTATGGTTATTTGCAGCAACTGTGTATGGCTTTGCTGCATTTTTCTTCCAGTTCACTGTACTTTCAACAACCGTGATTTTTCACTTTGATCGCAACGAAAGTGAATTTTTGGGCAAACAACGGTGATTTAGTGAATAATAGCAAGGGTCAGCAACCTTGGCCCTCTAATGTTTTTGAACAAAATTTTCAATGAGACTGAGATAATCGGAGTTCTCAAAGCATGGTAGGAGTTGTAGCTTCAAAACATCGGGTTGCTGACCCCTGGCCTTTAGGCTTCATTGCTTACACTAATGATCCAGCAGGGGGAGTACTTTCAATCTTTGTAGGGGATTCTCCTCCCCGATGTAGGTCCAGCCTCAACATCGAAGCTTTGTTTCATGGTTGACATTTCCACAGTGCTCTGATGGATTTTTCTTTTTTCAGGAAAGGTGGGAGCTTTTCATTTACACATTTTCTAGAAATTTAGCCAACAAAAGTATTTTGTATTTTCAGATCTATCAAAAAAAGCTGAAGTGTGCATAACTGGTTAATTTCGTTGGAACATAGGCTGGTTTTAAAGGAACCACTTGATATGTGTTTAATATGTCTAAGTTGTGTCTTTTTTAGTAGGGAAGTATGCAAAGGGAAAACCTATCCATGAAACATCTTACAGTAAATGGAAATCTATTCTTGAGTAGGGTCTACCAGTACAAAGGTATAGTGCATCAGGAAAAAGTTGTGCCAAAAATTATAAACCAGGAAAAAAAATACTTTATATTCCAAATATCCTAGAAAAATTGACATTCCATTCTTACAAACCCAGATTCGAATGGTCGTGTACATAGAAGATGAGCACAAACACAAAGGGAAATAATTGCGCAGAATCTTTTATAACTTGTGCAATTGTAAATCAAATGACCTCCCCTCCTTTGGAAACGCACTTTTTCTTGAGCCTTCATTTTTGAGGCTCTTTTTATTATACAGGAGACCAGTAGGGGTGGTCTCTCCCTTCTTTGTCCGTTATTGTCCACTCCAGCCACACATGCAAAAAAAGACAATATATAGGGCAAGGCATCTTTTTGGAACAAATGGGAAAAAAAGGATAAACCCCCCCCCCACTTTTAAGTTTTGGAATATACTAGCCGCTAACTGATGCAGCAAAACGCATTTTAGGGTGCTAAAATATTTGTATAGGTTTTAATATTTTATATATTGTTATACTATTAATATTTTCTGGACGTGTGTGTATTATCTCTATATCTATATATATTTCTTTTGCTGGTTTCTGTTGCCACTAATACGGAGGATACAGCCACTCTCAGACTAAAAGAAAACACCCATCCCCAGGATATCTTCAAGAGGTGGTGGAGCACTACCTTAACTGCTGCAGGTGCTAGATAAAGGTGCTAGAGAAAGCCAAAACGGGGACCAACTCAATTTTCCTTTTTTTGGAACAAATGTTAAAAAAAAAAAAAACACCTTGCCCTATTATATATTGTATGCTTTTTTGCATGTGTGGTTGGAGTGGACAATAACGGATAAACAGGTGAGAGACCACCCCTACTGGTCTCCTGTATAATAATAAGAGCCTCAAAAATCCAGGCTCATGAAAAAGTGAGATTTCATAAGTTACAAAGATTCTGTACAATTTGTGTTTGCGCTCCTCTATGTACCCGACCATTCGAATCTGTAGTTGTAAGAACGGACTGTAAATTTTCCTAAGGAATAGAAGTATTTTCTGTTTTTATAATTTGGCACATTGTAATATCGGTGCGCTGGAATTTTCCTTTCGAGTTTGCATGGATTATATTTTTGATGGTGCACAAAACTCCAAAAAAACTACTTGCTCAATAGAAGCTGCACCAGGTGAAATTGAAGTATCACATTAGTATTATTTATTGAGCGCTGGATGTACACCTTTTACTGTTTATATCCAGGGAAAAAGTGTAGGACTAGGGGCAGTGGCCTAGAGACAGAAATAGGAAGTGCATTAGATGTTGCCTGACGCCCCAGACACAATTTGGCATCTGTAAGACCTGCCCCCATGCAAAATACTGGTGGATATTTTGCATAAGGCGTGCATTCACCACCAGAATGCCTGAATCACAGCATGATGAGGCAGGCCACATTTTTGTGTCTCTACTTTATTAAAACGTTTATGACGGATTTTGTAATTAAATGTTTTTTCAGGGGTTGCTATATAATTACACATAAGACTTGTAATTGTATTACAGAGTGTGATAATAGCTATTGTTTGTTTTGATTTTTTCCCCCTCATGTGTTTGTTACCTAATTGTTTGCTGGTTATCCTTTTGCTCTGTATAACACAGGGTGGGGAATTTGTGCATTACCTTGAGGAAGGCTGAGTGTTCACCCTAAATGTTGCTGCTGTAAATATGTACTTGGTCCGTGCTTGCTTTTTAGTCTTCATAGAGTTGGGTTCCATGGACCCCCAATTTCTGCTGACGCTCTGAATAACCATTGCATTGAGCCTGAGTGCCGTCATCCCCTTACTGCTTCTCACCACTTTATAAAAGTCATACATAGGCCGAAAAAAAGACGTGCGTGCACCAAGTTCAGCCTTTCGCGCATCATCTACTGCTGTTGATCCGTAAGAAAGTCCTGTTTCTTTCCATAGGTTTTCCACTTACTGCCTATGAGAAAAATGGTGGTGATTATTATGACTGCTCCATCGTAATGTTTCTTTCCACCTACTCCTTTTTATTCTGTTTTGCCGTCTCTTTTAGCTCGACTTTTCATAATGGAAGAAATTTTTATTCCTGGTTTTGATGTTCTTTCACGTTTGAAGTAGAGTACAAGGCTTATTGCCACCACACTGCCTTGAGACCATTCCAGATTGATATGAGAAAGTAGAACCACTGATTGTGTGCCTGTGCTTCACCGCAGCGTTATGGGAACTCATGATGTTTCCGCAACAAAAGCAAACAGGCATCACACCATTCCCTCAACACCTCGTAATGACATTTTAAAAAATTTCCCTTTCATCTCTCTCCCCAAACTGAATACCCATTCTTAACCTGTTGGGTTGCAGTGCGTTTATGAAATTATATGCATCTTATATTGTTTTAAGTACTAAACTTCTTAAAGACCATTAATTGCAAAAATTCTGTTGTAACAATGTAGCCCTTTAAAGGCCACCATGTATCACGATAAGATATTCCTCTTTAAAGATATGTGCTCTTTTTAAAGACCTGTTGGAAGTATATATATCTAGGAGTTCATTGAATACATTTTTTGATCAGGTTGTGAAGACAACTTGTATCATTAGTCCTTAACCCTTTCACTGCTGAGGACGTGTGGGGAATGTCCTTGACTCCTAAAGAAAGATAGTGGTTACTTTGAACCCCGATATCTCCCGACTGTTTTCAGCTAGCAGGATCATGTTGTTTGGTATCATTAGAAAGGCCAGAGCATGGCCTGTCCAATGATACCAAACATGACCATGTTTAAAGTAAAGATTTTTTTTTTTTTTTAAAAAAGGAAAAATTTGTTTAAGACGTGAAATGGCTCAGCAGTGAAGGGGTTAAAGAGCTAAAAATACCAGAATCAAATATTACATTACGAACGTATAAATTATTGATCAGAATTGGCACATAGCTAGATGCAACTACTACAAACTATGGCGTTTTTACAAAAGTGAAACACAAACCGCAGCAGCAGGAGGAGTTTCAATAAAGAAGCTTCTCCTGACGTCATTTGAATTTCTCTTTTTGAAATGCCAAAGTTTGTTGCAGTTCCAGCGACGTGAATTTTCGCCCATGTTTGCCATTCAGCAAACCTCGACACTTGGCGAATAAAACCCTATCAATGTTTGTTAGCCACCTAATATAATATATTTAATTTCTATCTTCTCCAGTTTGATCCCTGCACTATTGCTATAACAGAATTCCAGTACTGAACTTTATGCCGTGGTGACATTCTCAGGCTGGTTGCAAACAAACTGAAAACTAACGGAACAGACTGCTTTTAGTAGATCTTAGAAGCAGAAAATAGCACAGAGAGATCAACAGAGGGATATATATAACGTCGAAGTACTGTCTTCCTTCAAACCTTGCTAGCATCACATGGTTACTTTTTATATTTTACTTTGAATGTTCGGGTTCCATTCAACCTTTATAGAATGTGGTTTTGCCAATATAAGTTGGAGTGTCTGCTAGATTTGAGTAAAAGCTTTACAATGTTCTAATATACATTATATAGGTGTGTGACATTAAGCGTTGTGTAGTTTTTATATTTTATGAAATAAAAGTTATGTTTTAGATATTGGAGGAAAAGTGTCCACTAGTTAGGCTTCTTTGGAGCTGGTCTTGTTGGTTACAGATTACGGATTCAAGCTTATTTAGTGGACATTTGTAACCGAGGTCCCTGTCGACTATTCCTAGGGTTATGTAAAGTGTGTTTCCCCATTACACAGCATACTTTCAAGTTGTGGAACACGAACAGCCATTGGGAAAGTGCATAAAGTCATTGGTGTGATGGTTTCTCGGCACGTGTTTCCTGTGAGTCCTGATGGCGTGTCAGAATAAGTGCGGCCTCGATGATGGCTCTCATTCTTTTATATCCTAAGCCGATGTTTTTGTCTTCCTGTTTTTGTTTGTTATTGTTGTGATCATGGCTATCAGACTTCATAATCTTAAGGAAGAGAAATGTATCCACGGCATTGTGTCGCTTGTTCAGGGTCTAAGTGGTTTTCATTTCTTTGCATGTAAATCCAGCAAGTACCAATTATCTCCATTATACTGGCAGCTGCCATGGCAGTTTCATTGTATTTCTGAAACCTACCTGCTCATCCAAACCCCATGCTTTTTCATAAACGCCTTATTTTTCTGCACGTGGACAGTCACATTATACAAACGGACTCTGTATTTACAGTGATTTGAATTTTAAGTCTGTTGACTTGTCAAATTATTAATTAAAAAAAACTGCAACTTTTGTGAATTTTTTTTATTTTAAAAAAGGGAGAACTGGCAAAACTATAATTTCATAAACGGTTATTTTTAACAGAACCATCCTTTGGCTCCTCTGTAGAATCAATAAAACTGCAGGTCTTACATTTATGAATAATCTCAAGGCGATGTTGCACAAACATTTTCATAATCTTTGTAACATTCGGGTACCTTGGAATGAATGTGGTGAATCGTGCTCCTTTTTTTTTCTCTTCATACAACTTGACGATTGTAACTGAAGTGTGACTGATTTAATAAAGTTTTTATAATGCTTCCTACTTATATAACTCTGTCCCTCGTAGCATTTTTGACTCTCCCAGTGCCTCCAATCTTTCAAGAAGTCTCTACAAATGCATTGCTTCAGGGAGGCCTATCGGCTCCCTCTATAATCCCCCCCCCATTGCACCTCTCGTGATATGTCTTCCACACAGCCCCCATGCATCCCATTACATCCCATACTCAGCAATTTACCCTCACCTCTGTGTATCATCCCACTCCTCTTTTTCAGCTCACTGTACCATGGTCCTCTCTGTCGATCGTTCTCAATACGTCTACAATATTTTCTAATTTAAAAACAGAAAGATGTCCTTGTGGCGCATAGATTTGGTTGAAATCGCCAGGATATAGGGTTGGGCTTCTAAGAAAAGGTGATCTGTCAATATATTGACTGTAAATCACAACAACACCTAAAAAGTGTTAATATAACATAAAAAAATAGTCATCAAAAATGTATATATAATTGTATTTTTAAGTTCTAGTAACACTTTTTGGGTGTTGTTGTGCTTTATTTTCAATATATTGACAGATCACCTTTTCTTAGAAGCCTAACCCTATATCCTGGTGATTTAACCAAATATGCACCACAAGGACATCTTTCTGGTTTTATATATATTTAGACACATTTTTTTGGGTTGAGTTTGTGTATATCCTTTGCGGCAGCACTAAGTGTATAGACCCAAATTCCCATCTATCCCAGCACCTCCACAACACATGTTCGTTCTTTATATTGTATTTTCTAATTTGTTTATTCCTATCCATTGTACAGCGATGTGCATTATGTTGGTGCTTCATAAAAGTGGTAAGGGGCAGTCCCTTGGGATTATTCCTGTGTAGAAGAAACACATCAGAATCAAAAAATGTGAGCAGTGGAACATTAAGGCCGGTGTCAGACTAACGTACTAGGTGTGCCCGTACTGCGTGCATGCCGGCGTCCGTTGCAGCGTTGTGACGCTGCAACGGGGCCGGCGCGCGCTACTAGCGTCCGTGCACAAAGCCTCCCCGTCAAAACGCTAGACACGCGATCCATGGGAGGATTGAGCTTTGCAGCGCTGAGCGTACTGACTGCGCTCAGCCAGGTGCCCGGACGGTCGTCGAGTGGAAGTGGAAGCGTCCACTCACGGATGTTCCTTCCACTCTGAAGTGCGCTCGTCTGACCCTGGCCTTACTGTAATCATGTTTTACATGGTTTATAACCAGATGATAAAGTATTTTACTAGCAACAATACAAACCAGTCATTTTAGGATTATAATGTATTTTCCTTGGAAAATTAATTTTTTCCAAACTTGCAAATGTTCCAAGGAATCTCCTAGGCTAGAGTTTACAAAATTGGCCTTTGCCCGATGTAACAATGACAAAGATTTTTTTGGTAACATTTGTCAAGGATATAATTTTAACTCTTGACATTCCAGCAGCTTGGTTTTATCAACTTTATCATTTATTAGCTCTTTTTTACCTCACAAACTGAGGGGCCAGTTGGGGTATTTCCTTCCGCAAAACCTGATGTTCCTTGTATTTTCCTGCCTGTGCTACCGCAGCTACAAATTGGATGAACAACCCATGTCAGTTTTTTCAATATTATTATATTAAACCAAGTGGATTTTGATTGATGCTTTGCATTAGTCGAATATTAGGTTATCAATCACAGCCACTATATTAATTATTTAATATTGCAGTCTAATTCAAAAATCGATGCGCTGTATGAGCGGAAGGGAAACTCTTCGTTCCCAGAAGACACAAGACAGGGAATGATTAAAAAAAAAACAGCGAGAGAGACCTGCTGTACTCCTATGTGTTTGTTCGATACAAATCTTTATTCATTTGCCAATAATGTCTCCCATTTTCCACTTCAGGACCATGTTATCAGTTTCCAGGCCTGTAATTGAATTAGGGCTGCTTTCAGCAGGGAGGGAAACTTGCACAAATATTGATAAAGTCATGACAGGGACGGCACAGGACACAGACCACTAAATAACATCCAGCCTGGGAGGCCAGGAGTGATCTGCTGCTGATAGAAAACCTTTCCTATTTTCTAGTAAATTAGCTTCATTACAGAGGTTACGCTTAAAGTTGTGTCTCTCTAAATACACAGGACTTAATTTCTGTCTGTGTAATTGATGCCTCTGCTGCCTTTATAGTGCTTCTGGCCATACTGGCTGCTTGGTTGCTTCTTAACTGTATATATGAGAAGAAGAATTAATGGACGGGACACCTCCACAAAATGTGTAACTAAATTCTTTTACAGGTATTAATATGTCTGACTTTAAAACAGCCGTTTGGGTTCTTGTACTAGAAATCAGGACAGTAAATTATTATCCTTTATTTAGATAGCGCCTCATATTCCATAGTGCTACAAGATCAGTGTACAAGGAGTTGATACATTGTAATACCACACATGGATGATATGACCTGATTCAGGGAGACCCAGTTCCCAGGGGAACTTACAATCTGAGATGTACTAGTATTTTGTGAGGTAGGCGCATCCATATCGTTGTCTTGCCCAAGGACACTCACTAGTGGCGTCTTCTGAGTGGGGCGGAGTAGTCTTTCCATGATTGCAGCAACCTGGTGGTTGGGTTGAACCAGCTTCTCGTAAAGTCGAGAGTTGCTTCTCCACAGTTGTATTGGAGGGATGTGCTGAGGGGGATTTGACTTGCTTCTCCACAATTGAAGGGTAGAGACATTACCACTGGGCTCCACAGCTGATCGTGTGGTAGGCAAGTACAGTGGCAAGAAAAAGTATGTGAACCCTTTGGGATTACGTGGAGTTTTGCATGAATTGGTCATAAAATGTGCTCTGATCTTCATCGAAGTCACAACAATTTGAAAAACACAGTCTGCTTAAAATAATACAACACAAACATTATATGTTTTCATGTGTTTATTGAACAGAACATGTAAACATTCACAGTGCAGGGTGGAAAATGTGAACCTTTGGACTTAATAACTGGCTGACCCTCCTTTGGCAGCAATAACCTCAACCAAACATTTCCTGTAGTTGCAGATCAGACCTGCACAACGATCTGGAGTAATTTTGGACCACTCCTCTTCACAAAACTGTTTCAGTGTAGCAATATTCTTGGGATGTCTGGTGTGAGTTGCTCTCTTAAGGTCATGCCACAGCATTTCAATCGAGTTGCAGTCAGGACTCTGACTGGGCCACTCCAGAAGGCGTATTTTGTTTTGTTTTGTTGAAACCATTCTTTTGTTGAATTACTTGTATGCTTTGGGTCATTGTCCTGTTGCATCACACATCCTCTGCGGAGCTTCAGTTGGCAGACAGATGGTCTTACGTTTTCCTGCAAAATGTCTTGATAAACTCTGGAATTAATTTTTCCATCAATGACAACAATCCGTCCAGGCCCTGAGGCAGCAAAGCAGCCCCAAACCATGATGCTCCCTCCGCCATGTTTTACAGTGGGGATGAGGTTTTGATGTTGGTGTGCTGTGCCTTTTTTCTCCACACAGTGTTGTGTGTTTTTTCCAAACAACTCAATTTTGGTTTCATCTGTCCACAGAATATTTTGCCAGTAGTGCTGTGGAACATCCAGGTGCTCTTTTGCAAACTTCAAACGTGCTGCAATATTCTTTTTGGACAGCAATGGCTTCCTCCGTGGTGTCCTCCCATGTACTCCATTCTTGTTTAATGTTTTCCTTATTGTAGATGTGTCAACAAAAATGTTAGCATGTGCCAGAGATTTCTGTAAGTCTTTAGCTGACACTCTAGGATTCTTCTTTACCTCATTAAGCATTCTGTGCTGTGCTCTTGCAGTCATCTTTACAGGACGACCACGCCTAGGGAGAGTAGCAACAGTGCTGAACTTTCTCCATTTGTAGACAGTCTGTCTTACTGTGGACACATGAACATCAAGGCTTTTGGAGATACTTTTGTAACCCTTTCCAGCTTCATTCAAGTCAACAATTCTTGATCGTAGGTCTTCTGAGAGCTCTTTTCTGCGAAGCATGGTTCACATCAGGCAGTGCTTCTTGAAACCAGTAAACCCAAAAAGGTGTGTGTTTTTAAAGGGCAGGACAGCTTTCAGCAACACATCCAATAATATCACACCAATTGGACTCAAGGTTGGCTCACTCCTGGCTCCAATTAGCTCTTGGAGAAGTCATTAGGCTAGGGGTTCACATACTTTTTCCACCCTGCACTGTGAATGTTTACATGTTCTGTTCAATAAACACATGAAAACATATGTTTGTGTTGTATTATTTTAAGCAGACACTGTTTTTCAAATTGTTGTGACTTAGATGAAGATCAGAGCACATTTTATGACTAATTCATGCAAAACTCCACGTAATCCCAAAGGGTTCACATACTTTTTCTTGCCACTGTATGTACCGTTAGGTGTCTTGCCCAAGGACACTTACTGGAGAGCAAAGCAGCCCCAAACCATGATGCTCCCTCTGCCATGTTTTACAGTGGGGATGAGGTTTTGATGTTGGTGTGCTGTGCCTTTTTTCTCCACACAGTGTTGTGTGTTTTTTCCAAACAACTCAATTTTGGTTTCATCTGTCCACTGGCTGGGGTTCGATCCTGGGTCTCCAGTGTTATAGAGCAGTGATGTTACCTCTATTCCATCCAGCTAGTTACCTTTTAGTGCAGGGAGGTCATTAGTCAAACCTGTCCCCACAATGTTGATGGCTCATAGTTTACAGAATACTTTAAACGCAGTAGATGGCTGGAGAATCATGGGAGCTGTAGTTCTGCAAGGTCTGTAGTACTGGAGTTTGATGTCTTTACTCTAGTGTTAATGCAAAGGGATATGTTGTATGCTTGGAGTGTGACTTATTATAACATATACAATGAGCAATACCATTACTCCCCTTCTTATTTCCCGCTTTGGGAGCAAGTGTAGTGTTTCATACATAGTTGTATTTATAAAACACCATCCTCCACAACACAAATGAAAATTTTCTGTTATTTTTCCGTTCTGGTTAAAATTGCATATTTTCTCAGAAAAATACAGGAACAGGTTCCCATTTCAATTTTTTTAAAAAAAATTTTTAACAGGACTACCCAATAGAAAGTATAATCACGAAGGTTTGGATAGTAACCTTTAGAAAATTATTTTTTTTTTACAAGCTGTAAATGATTGAAATCTGAATGTAAATTTACATTTTTAAAAATAAAATAAAAATTGTTACACCATTCTGAGCTGACAGGACGTGATGTATACACATAGGGCAGTATTACAAAGTTGGTGCTAACTTAACCAGAGCTGTTGTTATCTTAACAGCTCCATGGGCTATAATGGCTCTGGGAAGTTTACAACAGCTCTGGTTAAGTTGGCACCAACATTGTAATATGGCCCATAGAATTTATATATTTTGAATCTGCAGAGGCTGCTGCATCTGGATCTATAATTTTGTCTGGGTCCTATAATAAAACATGACTTCAAATTGCATTTAAACATGATGAGCGCAAAATTCAAAATCGGGCCAGCACACAGAGGTGAAATTACTCAGCAGTGATGGACTGCGCTCGTGGTGCAGCTTACTACTTTGAAGAGGTGCAGCCGCGATTGATAAGAGAAAATCGGTGCGGAGGGCAAGGGTAAGAGCAGAGAGGAGTGCACTTTAAGTGGGGGGCCGTGTTGCTGCACTCTGGGTTGTACTTGCCCCCTAGGCCAAAGGTTGCCAGTCAGCCCCTGGTAATGGCACATTGGGAGGTGTGAAGGGGACAGAGGCACACCCATCGCTTCCTCTCCATGCCCATGAAGGCCTTCATCTATTACTGGCTGTCAGAATCCCGAAGAAGTACGGATTCTGGCTCTATCCCGCACAAACAATAAGTGGAGCTATTTTACTACTTATTTTGGATTTTCAGTGGAACACACAGACCCACACACTGTATGACCATGCAGAAGAGCCTCCTCCGTTCCACACACACATTTTGGTTTAACAAAGGGTGGAACGTCCCTCCAATCTTGGCAGAGGAGAAAGGCAGAGATCCAGAACTGGCTTCCACCAATTCCTGGGGGAGGTGGCAGACAGATCAGGTCTAACACAGCTCTTGGTCTAGATGGGGAGACATTAAGGACAATTAAACAATACATTATACATTAGGGAAACAGCACAGCACAGCATATGCAACATGACACTCTACTTAGATTGTAAGCTCACGGGATGTCAGGCTGAGCACTTGGTTAAATTGCTGTATCTCCTAGACAATCTATCCTACGGGCAGGGTTGTCTTTTCCTTATTTATCATGTACGCCTCATTTTTGTGCTCCCCATTGTACAGCGCTGCAGAATTTGTTAGCGCTTTATAAAAACTTGTAACTAACTTCACATCAGGCAACAATACAACACATCTCCCAAGGTACAACATGAACATCAGGGAATAGGACACAGAGAACACGGACACCCTGTTTAAACCTGCAGTCCCAGACCTCCTAAAAGTAAAACCAGGTCCAGGTGCCCAGAATATTACTACTGTCAAATCAGCCATATTGTGACACACCTATGATAATTTCTCCATCCTGCAACACGTTTTTCAGGCGATTGTGAATGTGTTTGTTCATATATCTATATGTATGTAAACATATATTTTAAAGGAGCATATAGTCAGTGCTGTGTATTAAAAGAAATTCTGTAGTTTCGTAGAAATTCAAATCTGTAGATAGACGCATGTGTAGATGTACTATGTATGTTTGATTGTACCTTCAGCCAGGTCATCTTTGCAGCATATTCCGTTCTGTGGCTTTGGTTTTTTTTTTATCCCAAGGTGGATTTGTTTCTGGGAGGGCATAAATAAGGATCCCACCAGTTTACCTCATGACTGAAAAGCAGCGTGACCATATGTGGATTGCTACAAAGCAGCCTGTGGTTTCATTGGTTAGGACTCACATTCACTAGAGGTGCCTTGATGTTCGGCAGGTGAGCTTACACTACATTGGCCATTGCAGTAAACCAAAGCCTCTAATTGTGTTTTTTTTCACGCGGTATTACAGGAATAAGCGCAGCTGACACCTTTTTTTTTCTTGTTAGATTTTATACATGTTGCTGGGCTGGATACATTTGATGGTTGCAGCCGCCCCAGTGGGGAATAGGCGCGACCCCGCTCTTCCTGTTCTGTGTATTCATATTGACCGTTGTAAGATCCGAAACAAAACTGATAACACCTAGTAATGATTATAAGGATGATAAAGCTATTCATAGGGAATTGAGAGAGTTGACAATCTATTCTTTATTAACTTCTGATTGTTACATGTTCTGCGTGCATGCACGTACCTCTTTCTATCTAGATTTCTCACAAGCTTGACGTACACATACGTACATCAACACACGTATATACTGTAAATTCCATCCACAGGCAGCATTGTGTGTGTGTATATATAAATATGTAATTTGTGTGTGACAGGCTGGCCAACAATGTTTTTTCTTGTTATAATCCAAATAAAAAGTGCCTTGAAGTGTGAGAACATTTTGGGTTGATTTACTACGCTCTTATGAAAATAAACAATTTAAAACATTAGACAGAATTTCCATTACAGACGCTGTTTCTAATCTGTCTCTGAACATGCTAAACAGGGATATGTTCTTTACAAGTTGACTATTCATCTATCGGAGACTGGAGCACAGCAACACGTTATCTGTGCCAACCAATAGTTGATGTTGACATTATCCTTCTCATTCACACTTATATACTGTATTAATGACTTGAGGTAAGTTGATGTATAAAATGTTGAAATAATTCTCCAGGACCACCAAGGAGCCACAATTAAGGGTTTTACCCAGTTATGTTCCAGCCAGGATATTTAAAGAGACCAGTAGCACTCGCTGTCTTTTCAGACTATTGTGAGCATCACAGATCTAGTGTGCACTCTTTTTTTATAGGTTGCGTCTCACTTCTAGAGATTCATTTGTTTTTGATTGATGTCTTAACCATTCTAATGTCATATATGCAATCTTAATTGTAGAGTAACATGTTGAGATTACTATGTACATCATCAGTTCATGGGGTGGGACAAAAATGGCTGGCTATTCCAGTAGCCATTTTAAAGAGACACTTTAATTACCCTGACCAAGTTAATTTATAAGGTCATGTTGGCAGGAGTATGTCCTGACTGCTGTGACAGCACTTCAAAGCGTAGGTCACGCTCCTTTTTGGAGGGCTGTCCATCCACTTGCCATTGCTGCTGATGTAATTTCAGGGCGTCCGCATTATAAATCTGGTCGACCATGTAATGCCTACCTGTTCTAAAGCATTGAGACTGAGGCATTTGAGTGGCACATGGGTGCTAGACACATATATATGCTCTAATCGTCCTGGGGCCATCTAGACCTTTGTGTCTGGAAATGGATGATTACGAGAGCAACGTGGTACAACTCTTTAAGTGAGGAGAAACAAGGGTTATTGGAGTACTAAGAACAGGCAAAATAGCTTTAGTGGCCTGTCCTGCAGTGACTCCCCTAAGGTTTTAGCTCAATGGTGCCATTACAGAGAAGGCTTTATCATATGCAAATCAGACTATTAACCAGAAAGGACGACCAGAACTGAAATGCAAAGGAAGTCAATCTGCGAGATATACTACAACCTCCGATGATCTTTTTGGCCTAACTCCAAGCAAAAACAAAAACTACCTGGAATTGGTTAACGATTTTTTAATTTTGCCCTAGTGCAGCCATTTAAGCTTGATATTGCCAGAAAATTCTGTAAAGGGGAGCTCAAAAGCCATAAAATTTAGCCTAGTGTGGTGGATATATACTTGGGGATATTCCATCGAATTGGCACCATTTGAAGCCTAAGTATGTGGTGATGTCTGCCAGTAAAGAGGGCTACCTTTTTAGCCGGTTTCTACAGGACTGCCGTTTTGATACTGTGTGCGGGGTCTGAGATAGGGGACCACTTTGACCCATATCCATTGATTGATGATATGCTGTTTGGAGTCTCCACCTATTACACTGCATTTACCAATAGATTCCATTTTATTTATTTTTTTTGGAAAGTTTTTGACTGCATCCACATTTTACCATCAGCTTGGAACTACTTTTCTATTCTAACCATCAACCTGCATTTTTTCCTTTTTTAGTTCTAATGTATTAATACATCCTATTCTTGCTTGTGTTTACGTTCTTCCAGCAGTATTCAATGCCTGTCCTCAGAGATAGATTAGTTCCTGTAATTGTTCTCCACTCTCAACCCCAAGTTGTCAGTCTTGATCAGACGTGTTGATTAGCTGAGCCAGCTATTACAAAAAGGATAACCTAAATGTCAATATTTAAACATTTAGGAAACAAAATTGACAAAAGTTACTTAAATTGTGTCAGACAAGTATGTTGCAATTATTTAGTGTTTTCTTCATTTTATTACAGGGCCTCCATAAACCTCAAAGCTGGATTAGAACATCTGGTAAGTCCTGCCTCTCTCTTGAATACATGCATCATCTTTGATATCTGCATTCCTAATGAACACTTTTCAGGAAGCGCTGAATGCCTTGAATTGATAAAGTAAAGCTTTTCCCAGTAGGTTAGCTTACCATTATTATGTGAATGCACTCACACTTTCATTTATTCTATCCTCTCAAGGGAATGTCATGGTTTTTATTTTTTTTAAATAAGACACAATCCTTGGACTGATGATTGTTTTAATTATCTATAAATTAAAATAAATCGTTTGGCTGTACATTCTTGGCATGTTAGGATATGACAAGAACAAAAAATGTGTTAAAGCCCAATATTGCATGCGTAGATGTGGCACATTCAGGTTAGTTCAAGTTTTCGGTAAAGTGAGAATGGACTTTGTGCATCTAATAATATATATATTTTTTATTCAAACAAGAAGTATACAGGGAGAGTTGTGCATCTAATATTTTTTTTTTACAATGGATCGGTCCAGGTTATCTCCATCTCTATCACTAATCTTGTGAATGTGTAGGGCAGATTTTTAGATGGTTTGTTCTGCATTCCCCTTTTCTAAAATCTCATTTTCATTGATTAGAAATATGTCCCTAAAATGTTTCTCTCTCCTTTTAAGTTCATCTTAATGTGTGTGACCTGTCCAGCTCTTTATTAGATTTTCATAAATAATTAAATTTCTATGGGTAGGTTTCATGTAGTTCAGGGGTCAACCTAGCCCCCCCTCATATGTTTTTAACTACATCTCCCTTTATGCTTCGCCATCCATTATGTTGGCATAGCTTCATGGGAATTGTAGGTTTGAAACATCTGAAGGGCCAAGGCTGCTGATCCCTGATGCAGCTAAACAATCTTAATAGGGTAAAATATTGATTTTCTTACTGGAAATTTATTTATTTATAAAGTATTTTACCAGGAAGGATACATTTGAGATTTCTCTCGTTTTCAAGTATGTCCTGGGTTCAAGAACATTAAAATGTTAGTTGTTACAGAAATACAAAGTAATAAAATGCAAGATATTAAAAAAAACCCCACAAATATACAGATTAACAGAAAATAAATATGTAGGAAATATAGTCACTATGTTACATGTTTACAGGTGCATTCTGTATTGAGGTATGTTAGTAAGGAGCTCTTGAGTGACTTTAGACTGGGGGAAGATTTGATGGCGTCTGGGAGGTTATTCCATAATTGTGGTGCTCTGTAGGAAAATGAGGATCGAGCCACTTTCTTTTTGTATTGAGGTATTGCAAGTAAGGTGCAGGTCCTGGATCGGAGGTTATAGGATGAGGGAACTGCTGGGGGAAGCAGTCTATACAGGTAGGGTGGCAGCTTCCCAAAAAAGCTCTTAAACACCAGGTTGGAGAGGTGAAGGGTGCGTTTAGTTTCCAGCGAGGGCCAGTTTAGCTCTTTTAACATGTCACAATGGTGGGTCATGTAGTTACATTGTAGCGCAAAGCGGCAGCATGAGTTATACAATGTGGTGAGTTTCTGAAGGTGTGTTTGCGGGGCAAACCTGAAGATCTGTACTACAGGCTGATCATCCCTCCCCAACCAAAAGCTAGGGGCTCGGAGCCTGGGGAAAGAATTGTTGGCATGGTCTGAGAACCTAAACAACTGGGCTCCAAACTTCATTCCTTATATAACAACCAGGGCAAACTTAAAGGGACACTACCACCAAAAACAAAATGTTCTTGTTTATGTTGCTTATCTCTTACATGTGCTTTGGTTTTCTCTTGTATATTTTGCTCTATATGTGTAACTGGATTAGGGCTGCAACTAACGATTATTCTCATAATCGTTTAGTTGGCCGATTTATTATTTCGATTAATCGATTCATCGGATCAAAAAATATATATAATTTTTTTTCCTTTTTAAAAGGAAATTTATGTAAAAAAAATATAACCACAACCCCTCTTCCTTTTTTCATAAGCAATTTGCGTAGTGTACGTAACTTTCGTATGCAAATTGCATACTTTTCACACAAGGTACGCGAGTGCTTGGTCAGAGGGATGAGTTGATGCTGCACGTGCAGCTTAAGCCCATGTTGGCTTTCTCAAATGAACGCGGCTACAAGCACTTGGTCATAGATGATGATGTCAGCATGAAATCAGGGTTAATAAGCTAAAGTAGTCAGGGTGCGTAGTGTCCCTTTTTAATAATTTCGTGAAATTATTCAGACTTCATTCACTCACTATTCAAGCACTTCAGACTGGGTTTTTTGCATTCTTTTGGATCAACAGCAGTAGGTGATGTGTGAAAGGCTGAACTCGATGGACTCGCGGCTTTTTTCAGCCTACATAACTATGTGAACAAACAAGTGGGAGGAGGGACTGGAGGTGGAAGGGAGTGACTTTGCTCAAGTGACTTGGCCTGAGTCTGAGAGAGAGTGGGTATGGACAAAAGACCAGATCTGAGTGTGGGAGTTTGGGGAAAGTGACCAAACCAAAGTGAGGGAATGGCAGTTCCTCACCAAAGAGTGGCACAGGACTCTAGCTTCAAGTAAGGATAAAACTCAGGCATACAGCTCCTTCACCCAGTGGCAGTATCATATTGTTTGTGTTATAGTTCTGCTACTGTTATAAACGGAATAAAAACAAACTGGTTGTGTCTGACATAACCCTAGAACTAAATCATACCTAGTAAAGCAGCGGCGCGTCTTCTCCAATCAGGTCCGAAGCTGAGGTTATTTACGTTTAACTCAGTCTGACTCTAAACAGTGTGTGCTGTACACAAGACGATAAATCAACATCGATTAATCGATGATTAAAATAGTTGACAATTCATTTAATCATCGATTAGTTGTTTCCGCCCTACACTGGATGCATCTATTTTGTGATGTTTTGTGTTGTAAACTGCCCCCAAAGTACCTTTACCTCACTTTCTTCTAAATGTGTGGCATTAAGCATAGAATGGAGTCAATGGGACAGTCACCGACTCACATCGTTGTATTGTTTGGGTCGGGATTTATTCAAAGGACTCTATATTTACTCTATGTGTCACTGGGTGAAACCATTTTTTTACATAGGCTGAAAAAAGACATGCGTCCATCGGGTTCAGCCTCTCACACATCACCTACTGCTGTTGATCCAAAAGAAGACAAACTCAGTCTGACGTGCTCGCCAGTATGCAACACATTGGGAAAAAAACTCCTTCTTGACCCTAGAATGGCGTCAGATTTCTCCTTGGATCGAGAAGCTTATACCCACATATTAAATATTATAACCCTTAATATTCTGTGTCTGCAGGATCTTTTGTGTTGTAAATTGCCCCCTCAGTATCTTTACTTCACTTCCTCTTCACTCTTTGGCATTGGCCATAATATGGAGTCTATGGGTCAATCAGCGACTCAAATCATTGGGATACATTCAAAGGACGTCACCAGGGGGTAGATTAGAAGTCTTTTAAGCTCCCTGTCCCATCTCGTAACTCAGGTAGCCTGGGCAGCAAAATGGCCCCTGCAGTCTTCTCTAAACATTCACACCTCTACTCCACTGACTGTTAAATACTATAGAAGCTAAACCACAGCTGTAATGTAAAATGTTTGCACAGATTTTGATAAATGTTGCATCATCAGAACATTCCACAAAATGGAAACAGAAGATAAAAACCTAACTTTGTTTTTCCTTTTTACATGCATTTACTTCAAAGAAAAAAAAAAACAGTAGCCTTTTATAAAGTGGTTTTATTTGTAATGCAGACGTAATCTAGTTACAGCTTATGTAAGTGCTAGTGTCCCTTTTTAATGTTTTCAATGTAGTAGAAAACACCCACTGTGCTCTAGAGCTTTATCTCTGCATTCGTTTTGTCATCTTGATGAGTAGCGATTCTAGTCGACAACGTTTCCTGACGTTTCCTTTTACAATCAAGAAAGCCATAGTGGAAGAAGTGCTATGACATGGTATGTAATGGCATCAGAGTGTCTAGCTGCCACCGGGCCCTCTTGGCATCAAGTGACATTACAACAGCCACAAAGAACTCACTACTGTACAGGGATAAGATTCAGGGGCTCATAAGTATTGAAAATCCATGTACAGTACTATACATTTTTTCTTCCATCACTTTTCAAAAGGTTTAGAATAATCTGATGTATTTGGTGACACTGTCGTGTATAGGCTTGGACTTTGAAGCACCGTCTGCTGTTTGAGTATGTGGAAAGAAAAAAACCCATACTTATTACATTTGCAGAGAGATGGATGCTCAGTTCTGTGTATATATGTATGTGAGGAATGTATTTCCAGCTTTATGTGATAACTCAAGTCTGAAAATCAGTTGTGCCCTTTTTAAAATGTTTACTAATTATCCCTTTATAAACAAGTTGCCATCCGTTATGTAAATATTTATTTCCCAAAATACCTCTGTTCATACCAGCACAATTAGTGACATAAGATGCATCGCAAATCAGTGCGTTCTAATCTTTGGCTAGGGTGCTTGGATTCCGTTGTTGATTTGCATGTAGTTTATATGAAGACTTAAACCCCCCCCCCGGCACACGCACATCTTGCCATCTGATGTAATGGTGAGAAAGCTGTGATCTCTACTTCCAACCAATGTTCTGGGCATGTAGTCTATGGAGAAGAATACATGTTTCTAAAGGTGATACATCTTGTCAGAATTTGGGACGCACATGGCGGCATTTCAAGGAGTGTGTCCTGTCTAGGTGAAGAAGCCTCTGTTATTTCTAAGACCATTAGGGAATAGTTTATACATTTTATTGTAAAAACCCCACAGTGAGTCGCGCTGGTTAAAGTGCACCGGTCTTGCCCTAGGCCATAGGAGTTGAACACGTTTGACGGGGAATCATTTCCCAAGTATGTGGTCACATTTTTTGCTGACCTGTATTTGAGAATTTCAGGGAATTCTCTATAAAAGATTCGCTGTGACATCCGCTCCCATTCCAACTAGGTGAATGAGCACTGTGAGTGGAGGGGGGCAGCCCTCTGCTCACTCAGCGTCAAAGTTGACACACTGACAAAGGGAGTACTTGGAGCCAATCATGCCGCACACCCTCAGTAAGCTCCACCCACAGAGACTGAAAAATTTGCACTGGATTGGGATAAATACAACCTTTGGTATCTCCTCAAGATGACATATGCCGTTGATCTTTTTATGACCTATGCAATATCCACTCCGTGGTTGCAGCTAAATTGCATGTAGTTGGTATAAGTACACTTTAAGGTGCACGAAGTGTCATAATAATTGACTTGACAGACTGTGCAATTTGTTTTATTACTACCAGAGGAGCCTGTAGTACAGGAGCAGGTAACAAGCTTCAAGAATATTTTTTTTCTTTATCTGGAATTCCATTTTGCTATGGTGTTTAAAAGAACAAAAAAACAATACAGGCACGGTTATTCAAAGAGAATCGAAAAGTCACCGCACGTTCTGTGACTTTTCGTTCTCTTCAATTTGGTATGATTTGGCGATCCTATTTCGGCGACCCTGCGGTGTATTCAGCAAGCACCACAGGGCCGTCGTAGTGCCGGGAAAACCCGCCGAACACACACCGCAAAACTCAGGCGAATGCACACCGAAACCTGCAAAACCATCTGGATTAACCCCGCCGGAGAATCCCGAGTAGGAGCCGATCACAGCCCAGAGCAGCCGCCGGAAAAACCCGACTCCGCAGACGAATGGAGTGGGAAAAAAAAAACGTACGCTTGAAAGTTTGAAAAGTGAAACGCTGTTTGCAAACATACTACTGAGCGAAAATGTCTGAAATTTACATATGAGGTCCAATGAATGATAATAAAGAGGGCTGTTACAGAAAAAAGAAAAAACCTTTAAAAAAAAAAAAAAAAGGAAAAATGCTTAAAATATCCTAAAAAAATCTATAAATAGACTTTTTACTGCAGAATATTATAATAAACAGTTTATTAGATACTGAATTAAAACGGGAATATTTTTAACATTGAAGCCTATGGGATTCGCCCGAATAAACCTGTCGAATGAAGCCACCGAATGGCAGGGCATTTCGGCAACGTTTCACTGCTGTTTTTTCTCTCTGAATAGACGAAGCTATGGGGATTTCACTGCCCTTGAACAGGCACCGTATGTGCAGGCAATTCTCTGAATAGCCAAATAGCCAAGAAAGGTAACCGTACGCTGAATTTCAGCATTCGGTTACCTTTCGGCAGCCATTCGGATCTCTTTGAATAACTCTGAGGGTTTGGTTGTGAAAGCATAAAAACAGACAATCGAGAACTGAATCTTTTAGATTTTTTTCTCTTTAGAAAAAAGTGGTGGGGGGATCTGAAATAGACAGATTCTTTTTTTTGATATATATATATAAGGGGGACCAGGCACTCAGCTCCTTAATACTGTAGTGTGGGTCAGAAATCCCACAGCCAAGGTTATGCCTGGGTGCAATTCTCCCTCAGGAGTAAATATAGAAAGGTAAGCAATGGTGGGAGGCACTCCAGGACTTAGAATAGAATAAAGTTTGTTATTTTACGAAGACCTGGAGTGCCTCCCACCATTGCCTACATATATATATATTATATAATAAAAAAAGAAACTGGGCAGAAGAACAGAGATTTTTTTGTTAAAATGTATATTTTAAACCTGCTCTTGTACTAATTAATTATTATGATAAACTCTCTTGTGTGATTTAATAAAACTATAAAGAGAAGCCGCCCCCCTCCTAGTCCCTACCACCAGCAAAACCCCAGTTGTGGAATGTGTGTCCAATATCATTTGGCTTAAAAGTATTAAACTTTAAACAAACGTAAACTGATCCGCGCATCTGGATCTCGACGCCAATGTCTTAATGTTTTAGCAGACTTACTATGAGTTCAAGGAAGTGTTGTTTCTCTGTTTATTGTAGCTGGAGTTGTGTTTATTGTTTTTTACAGTTTAGACGTACGTGTCAAACACAATGAGAGTTTGATGAAATCAACTTCCTACTTTAGTAAAGTTGGAGGGAATTGTAGAAAAGGGTATTTCTTCCCCTAAAGCTTTACCATTTCATGGCCCGGTGAGGAGTAGAGGTCAGGCTGATAAGAGAGCAGAGTTTTATTTTTAAACCTCACTTTTGCAATAAATAAAAAGGAACATATCTTTGACACCATCAATTTGCTTTGTTGAAAGGTACGTGACCTCTAAACATTTCTTTTCTGAGAGCGTATGTAGTAGTTCCTTTTGTGCTTTGGCCACGATGTCCATCTATGATGCGGGAAACCCAGATTAAGGGACTCCATTAATTTGAATGCTACGATCTCCGATTACCAGTACTTGGTCAGTATGAAAACTATTCTACAGTTTGTTTTTTGTGATTGTATTTTCAGACATTATTCTCTACATTCTCAGACTGTAAGGCCTCATTCACACTGATACGCATGTGCGCGCGTGTTGTACTATATGCAACATATGCAAATGAATGGCTCCATACACATAGTCACGTATGGAGCCGTATATTTGCATTGTGTAAAATCCGAATGGAACAGAGATTCGTCCGCGTTTACACGCACACATTAAGTTTTCACACTCGGGAATACCCTGACGGATTTCCCGAGTGTGGCTTGGGTTTAACTTGCAGTGCTGAAAGCGGTAACCCCGAGCTGCATACATTACCTGTCCCTGCGCTCCCTCGCTGACCTCCGCGATCGCATTCTCCTCCAGCGATTGCGGCGTTTTGCTTCCTGGTTCCCTTCTTACGAGAAGGGAAACCAGGAAGTATGACTTTGTGATCGGGCGGAGGTATCCGCGGGGGTCAGCGAGGGAGCGCAGGGACAGGTAATGTATGCAGCTCGGGGTTACCGCTTTCAGCACTGAAAGTTAAACCCAAGTCACACTCGATTACCACCAGGGAGGTTAAAAAAATATATATTTTTACACGCGTATGTGTGCACATATGCGCAATATTCAATTTCTAATTTGTTGTGTGTAAATGTGGTGTACGGGTTATTCAATAAGCGCTGAACTTGCCAAAGAATTGCACAGACGGTAAATTTCACCAATTTCGTGGCAGTTCGTCTATTCAGAAACCTGTCAAGTCGCCATATGGTGCAGTTAACCACAGATTGCTGCAATTCGACGATCTTCGGCGGCAGTGAAATTGTGCCGTGGAGAAGTAATGGCTAATCTATTCAGAGAACTCTGAACTGCACCGCATTGAAGGCGAAATGCCCATATTTTCAGTGGTTCAGCTCAACAGGCGAACCCATCGGATTCAATGTTAAAAATATTATCAACAGTCTATTCTTTTCATTTTCAGCAAAAAAAACTTTTTATTAGATTTTTGGGTATTTTTATTAGGCGACAGGTCTGTTAACCATTTTTTTTTAATTTTTTTATTATTTCCACAAATTTTCATGCATTTTTATTGTTTTAAAATAAAGTGCCATTTTTGTTTGTTCCTGCAGTTCAGCAGGCTGATCGGCGTTTGAAGGCTCCTTGTTCGACGCACTTCGGGAATTCTGCGATGAATAATGAATTCACTGTATGGTCAGCAGACAGGAATTGCCGAAGTGCGCCGAACGAAAAAACACTGAATTGTCGGTGCTCGTTGAATAACCCCTTGTATCTTTATTTCATTGACAAATTCTTTTTGTTTCATGAGGTACACTACATTCCTTCAAACATTGGATGTGCCGCATGAGATGTGGCCGTAAGGGTGTGCTTCCAACTTCTTGGTGATGCTGTATAATGTATAATGCCTCTTATGTCCCTACTTAGTTGGGAAATGAAGGGGTGTTTCAGACTTAGTGCTGTACTAGGTTCTCCAGACTTCCAGACTCCGCTGCCCCCCCCCGTATTAAATTTATCAACAGGAAATTAAAACAAATATAAATTACCTATATAGGACTATTTATATCAAGCCATTTTCAATATACAATATGGAACTTGGTTCTTACCTCCATATTTGGTAATACCTCAGATATGCCTGTTTTGGGAGATGGTCAGGATGGTAATAAACATGGTACCAGATTCTGATCTGGAGCGATCTCGCTTCTGTTTTGCATTTCTCTCCCACAATTTGTTCTAGAAATCGATTCATCTATGTCTTTTTGTTAGAAGATCTTTAATAGCTAGGTGGGGATGCTCTTCCACCTCTCAAACACTTCATATGCTTGTATCGAAGGTCATTCTATGGTGCGAAGAGACAGTGAGTTGACTGCAACACATGAAAACAGACCAGCTGAGACCCTGAACCTGGTGGCTACATTGCAACATTATTCTCGTTTTTGCTTCGTTCCAAACTGAACTCCATTCACGTCACCTGAGAATTGGTTGACCTTTTGAGGTAGCTTGTGACAGTGAGCCAGTCAGCCAGTCTACTAGACCTGTCTGACCTCAGCATGTCTTATCTGGTGGACACAAAACCAAACTAACAAAGGGTATCCGCATTATTGCACATGATCTAGATCAGGTCCAGTTTCACCCCATGCAAGCACTCTTTAGAAGCACTCTGAACATGGAGGCAACTCTGCCATGTCTGTAAACCCTACGGTCTTGTCCTGGACCCCCAGGCTTCCCGGACATGGAGGATTTTTTTATAGCGTAGCCCAAATAGGCCTGGGCCTACAGCACCAGACTGTAAGAGTTAGTATGTGTTTTTTTTGGCGTATTGTGAGAAAGGACCTTTGGCAATGGAAAATCTTATTCCCTTTCTTTAATTCCTAATTATTTAAGTACAATACTGTCCGAATATGGATAGAATGGCTTTCATAGATAGTCCAGGTAGGTACACAACACAATGGAATGTATAATAAAATCATTTTAATTGACAGGTGTGCCGTGTGCGTTCCCAAACTAGCCCATTGTAAATACAATATACACACATTTTTTTCCTCCAAAAAGCGATTCAGGATCATAAGAGGCACAGGTTGATTTCACAATGTTCCTATTTTAAGGAGACCGTATATACTTTAAGGTTTCCGTCCATACAATTGATGACTATATGTCAATGTGATATTTTTTTTTCCTGGATTACTGTGAGCGCACTTTTATATGGTCCCACATCAAGGAGACCCCTACCTTTTGGATTTATAAAGTTTAGTTCTTCCTTTTTTGGCTAATTAGCCTATAGTGAGTATTGTGAGTAGCTAAAAATGAAAAATTCTCACTGTGTTACTCCAAACCTTCCTACTCCTATAGGAACTACAAGCGGGAAGCAAAAGTGCCGCAATAAGAATGGTTACAATGTATTGTTGCGGTTTTGTTTTAATACCACTAATAAAGTAAAATCTTTTTAACCGTATACATTGTGACATCAACCTCCACCTCTTATGATCCTGAATCTCGTTTGGTTTCACTGAGGAAACAATTTGTGTTTATTGTATTTAATCTTTTGGGTTTAATCACCCTCTAACCTTGGTTGATTTCTTGTCCATCCCTCGTATTACGAGATTGTCGTTTGACATATCTTGTGTTTCATAATCCATTATAAACACACTTCTGATTATTTATGGT
The DNA here is from genome assembly GCA_009667805.1 of Leptobrachium leishanense. Lineage (NCBI taxonomy): Eukaryota > Metazoa > Chordata > Amphibia > Anura > Megophryidae > Leptobrachium > Leptobrachium leishanense. The sequence goes on from CM019066.1 coordinate 114,562,386, forward strand.
GATATACAATCCACTTGTGCAAGGCTTTTGAAGGTCCAAACCTGAGTTGACTACCCATGCAGCAATAAAGCAAAGTTTTAATACAAGGTTTGTAATGGGATGGGGATAGTTGCAGCGTGTGGCTGTTGGGGAAGCAATGGCAAGCAAATGTGTAAGGAACTGTTGATAAAAGGATGGTGAGTGGTGGGGAAAAAAGAGTTTCAGGGTTATTCAAAGAGATCCGAATTGCTGGCGAATGGTAACCGAATGCTGAAATTGTAAATACAATAAACACACATTTTTTCCTCCGTGAAACCAAAAGAGATTCTGGATCATAAGAGGTATAGGTTAACTTCACAATGTTCCCAATTTAAGGAGACCGTATATACGTTAAGGCTTCCGTCCATGCAATGGTTACCTTTCCTGGCCATTCGGCTATTCAGAGAGCAGGCAGTTCGCCAAATGTTGGCGACTTGCCTGCACATACGATGCCTGTTTGAAGGCAGTGAAACCCCCATAGAGAAGCAATGCTTCGTCTATTCATAGAACAAAAAACAGCAGTGAAAAGTTGCCGAATTGCCCTGCTGTTCGGTGGTTTAATTCGACAGGTTTATTCAGGCGAATCCCATAGGCTTCAACAATAACAATATTTGCGTTTTAATGCAATATCTAATAAACCGTTGATTATAATATTCTGCAGTAAAAAGTCTATTTATAGATTTTTTTTAGGATCTTTTAGGCATTTTTTGGGATTTTTTTGCAAACATTTTTTTTTTTTTTTAAATAGTTTTTTCTTTTTTCTGTAACAGCCCTTTTTATTATCATTCATTGGACCTCATATGAGAATTTCAGACATTTTCGCTCTGTAGTTTCTTTGCAAACAGCGTTTCACTTTTCAAACCTTCAAGCGTGCTGTTTTTTTTTTCACTCCATTCGTCTGCGGTGTCAGGTTTTTCCGGCGGCTGCTCTGCGCTCTGATCGACTCCTGCTCAGGTCCTCCGGCTTGTTCGGCGGGGTTAATCCAGATGTTTTTGCGGGTTTCGGCGTGCGTTCGCCTGGGTTTTGCGGTGAGTTTTCGGCAGGTTTGCAGCGGCTTTTCCCTGCATTACGACGGCCCTGTGGTGCTTGCTGAACACACCGCAGGGTCGCTGAAATGAGATCGCCAAATCGCACCGAATTGAAGAGAACGAAAAGTCACTGAACGTGCGGTGACTTTTCGATTCTCTTTGAATAACCCTGTTTGGTCTCAAAAGGGAAGAGATAATTTAGTGGGTGGTGTGAGGAAAGGATTGGTTGCTAGAGCGTGAGAGAGAAGGGTAGGAAGCGCGGGGGGGGGAATGGAGTACATGGGTCACACTGTTCTGAGACGGTTGCGAGTCCTCAGATGGACTTTTTATTTGCACATGTTGTATTTGAATTGGTATTTTTATTTTTTTATGAACTGTATTATAATTATTTATAAATTGCATCACTGATTTGGGGTTTTTAATTTTAATTTCTATTTTTAGATATATATTGCCAGTCTCTAGAAAGGGGCAGTCCTTCTTCATTATATACTGTGTGCACATACAAATGATATATTGCTTCATACTATATACTATCGAATAAATTGCTTGGCCACGTGTTTGCAAATGAATAACGATTTTATCAGCTCTATACATACTTCTGCGGAAGCTGCAGAAAATGTTAATATTTGGCAAAATTTTAGTCCACACTATAAAAAAAACCCACTGAACTGAACAGTTATGAAAAATAAGTTATTTTTAAGTGATTAACATTCATGCAAAATACAGAGATGCTGTTTTGAAAAAAAAAGATTCCGCTAACAAGTTTTGAGATTTGAATTCCTCTTTCCCAAATTGTTCACCGCATCTTGGTGCTTTCTTTTTCCCTTTTTAAAAAAAGCAGATTTTAGTATAAACAGAAGATGACAACCCTATCATGTATCCTTCTGTGAAAAACTGTGTTTTCTTTTTCCCAATTGTCTTCTATGGTTAAGGAAAAAGCGAAAACCAGAAAAAAAAGGGGGAAAAAAAATAATAATTTTTTTTTAAAACCTTTTTCCTTTTATAAAAGTGGGTTAAATAATTTTCGAACAATGTACCTGTTTCTAAATTACCAGTAGCTCTGCTCTTTATTGCATGTATTCTTTTATTTTTACTTCTTTATGTCGTGTATCTGCATTCAGCCCCTTCCGCTTTCATTTACCTTGACTCCAAACCCGCATTCGTAACCAGCCGAGAGTCGCGTTAGACGAGTCTCTTCATAAAGACGAGCCCGGGTTATGCCAACAAACAGCTAGAATACGAAAACATGTCAGAAAGAAAGTGTATTATTTTCTTTGGCACGGGCAAAAAGAATTGCACTTGGAAATGATGTGTGTGTCCCCCCCCCCTCTCCCCATTGCACCAGCGGTTTGTACGCAATTTCAGTAATTTGATCGTCGCTGATGAAAAGCTGACAAGATTTCCACAGCGCCCCATTAGATAAAAGCAGCGTGTAACCACAGGTTAATCTGCAAACAGATTTTCATGCTTATTACTCTAATGATTCCATCATATTTGATGTAGCAGGCAGCGAGCCGTTCCACGGCAGCAACAGTGTGCTCCATTTTGATCTCTCTACTCATTAAATGATGTAGTAATTTGGCTGACCTCTGACCAGGTGCATTTCTATTCATAATTACATGTCATTCTGATCGGGAAATTACTTTAGAGAAACCAAAGTGTTCATTTCGCTCCTCGAGTCCAAAAAAGACAAGGGGGGGGGGGGTGAAAAAAAAAAAGCCTAACAAAAGAAATATTGCATTAATTTTCAAATGATGATATTACATTTAGTGCCCGGGCCTCATATATCAAAATCTCGAAACCGTTCCGTTACTATATGCGCTTAATCTTAATGGTATCTGTGGATGTCAAGGGCATGCAGGAAATTAAATCGGAAAGTGCAGATAGACCTAAGAAGACATTATCTCTTGATGATTGCAGTTTTGATAGGTATTTCAGTGAATTTCATTTTCACAGAATGGTAGAAGATGAGTTAGCCACCAGATTTTCTCATTTTTCTTCTGCGTGATTTATGTGAGTTGAGTATAAAACTTTTTATGGCGGAGCAGTTACCGAAGATGAGAGGTAAATTAATGCAGTGGGTTTCCATCTAGGCTTCATACACAAATGTCAGAGCTGCGCGTACGTAATGGCTCCCCATCATTATTCAGGGTTGTTTACATTCAAAATATGTAATGAAATCTGTTCAGAATAATGAGGGAAATAAAAGTTTAGAAAATTGTAAAGGTCATGAAGTTTGAGAAATGATGCAATGCTTCCAAAATAACATTTAGACAATATAAATTACATTATTATGCACCAACTCTGCATTACGGAGACACGAAGATGAAGTGCTCTGGACCAGTAAAATGCTGTTAGCTCTCTCTGAAGGATGAGAATGTGTAAAATATTTCTGAATTTCATATTCTGATTTTTTTTTTCTTCTTTCTTTCCCCCTGCTATGTGCATAAAAGCAATAGGATTTTATTGCAGCCTCCACCGGCTCTTAAATTTTCTCTGCGAGGACTTGACCAAGATGCCACCCTAATGTAATTTCCAGACGGTACAGGCTAATTGATGTCGATGCATTGATGAGGAGTGCTGCCGTTCCCAGTGGGTTTATTAGGTTCTTATAAATAGGTCTGGTTTTGTTACTAGATTAATCCTAACAATGCCATAGCAATTTATAATCTGCCTGAAGAGTCTGAGAAGGATGCTGTCTGGATGACGAGCTAGTACGTTGTTCCAAATAATGGCAATAATATGTGTACACGATGTTGTCTCGTAGCTTATGGGGCCTCGTCTGCTTCTTCAGGAACCTCTTGACCTCTCTTAGATGCCAGTACTGCTATGGACACTAAAACACATAATTATTGACTAACCTTGATATGGACAATCTGATCTTTCCCTTTCTGGTTGCCCACCGTTTTTTGTTTTTGTTTATTTTACGTAGGGAAGTATGAAATTCGGGTGTTCGTATAGTAAACAATGTGAATTGTCCAAACATTAGAAATGTAAAAATATATGGGATATGTATTATTCCAAAAAAGCTGACGATAATACAGTGTTCTGCATTGAATGATTAGTTCTACAGCGCGACACCTGCAGAATCGAGAATACTTACTCAGTGGAATACATATAGTCATCCCTGGATGAATGAGTTTCAGGACTGTCTTTCATCCTGACATTCTAGGGCTGACAGGTCTTTGTTACAGCGACCAAAGCACCCTACTATGCAGTTCTACATTGGACCTCGGTTGTCACCCAGCATGGTATAAGGAAGGTCCACAGGTGTGCTGTGGTTGACACACTGGTGCAGTTGGAAGACAATTAGCACTTGACAAACTTACTTGAACTCTTGTACTGGCACTACTTTTGTAGCAATGGCATTATTGGCCATACATGGCCTGTCCAGCCTTGGTCTTGGTTGTCTACTTGTCATGTGACTGGTTTGTCCAATGCTCCGTCCTGGCCCTTTATCCATGCATATTTTTTGCATAGGAGTTTTGAGAGGCTTGCGTCGTGCAACGTCTTTCACGTTGTCCTTTGCGTTTGAAATTTTTCCAAATATCTCCTAATGTAACGATTATAGATAATTGGTTTTAAATAGTAAATCTGATGTTTCACATTGGCAGAATAAGTATGAAGATTTCTTCCCACTATCTCTTTTACTTCGGATTGAAGTCCATATGATGAAGCTACACAAGTTTTCTTCTCTTTTACCTTATGTCATCTCATTTTGCACTTAATCACATTATTTATATGCATCTTAGGCTATGAAAGACACCTACATTGTTTTTAATTCCCATTGGATATCCAGATAAAATTTGGTTACAGATGCTTTGAACTGGATTGAATACAAGGATTAAAGGAACACTCTACTCACCCTGATCACATATATATATATATATCTCCATGTTCCGCCACACGGAGACTTACTATAGACTTTGACAAATTCTTTATTAAGCGTCAACGCTTCAGTCCTGCCGCACTTTTCTCAAGACGATATCGTCTTGAGAAAAGTCCGGCAGGACTGAAACGTTGACGCTTACTATAGACTTTGAAAAATTCTTTATTAAGTCTCCATTGGCTGAACATCGAGATTTTATTTGAAGTGTACCAGGTTCCAGCACCAGAGCGAGGAATTGCTGTACAGGGTGTGCGGGGATCGAGGAGGATATACTGTATTATTTATAATATATATATATATATATATTTAAAAGTATACATTTTTGGACAACGGTACAGAAAAAATAGGGGAGGGGTGGGCAAAGGAACATAAGATGAAACCTCAAACAGATAAACCGCACATTGCACTCAAGAAAACCTCGCTAAAGTCATACACTGAAGGTCCAGGAGTAAAATATAATAGCATAATTCCCAAAGGGGCAGTACCACTTTGTATCGCACCTAATGGCTCCCCCTACCTAAATAACACTTTATATTTTTAAAGCAGCCAGACTGGAGACTGCATGCAATCTGGCTAAAAAGCTGGTGAAGTGGAGGAGTTTCCTCCACCCCACCCAGCATTACCAGCAGCCAGGGGAATTAGAATTTCCCTCCTGCCGGTTTCTGGTGACGTCGGCACGCTCCCTGCGTGTCAACGTCACAATATCTGTGACCAATCCTGTTAGTGTTTGGTCTCCGTGTCAACGATGGATCCGATCCATCAATCTGTGCGGGCACTGCGTGACTTGTGTACGCTAAGTTCACAAGTCCTACTGGGGTGCGAAATAATTAGGCAGCCTCTGCTCAAAGGACAAAAAAAAGGCGCTCTACCTTTTTCAGTAGTGTGTGCCTTTAATTTTACCAGCCAACGTAAACAAGTAGCAATTTTGAGTAATGTCTTGTTAATAATAACTTTTTTAAAAGAACACTCGATGACGTGTCATTCTCAAACTCCAGCCCCCCCCAATGTTTATTGCCTACAATTTCCAGAATTCTTTGCAATAAATGACCAGAGAATCATGGGAATTGTAGTTCAGAAACATTCAGGGGACTGAAGTTTGACGGCCCTGCTCTAGGCAAAAAAATAATGGAGGACACGAGTATTAAAACTTCCTTTTAACCCACATGGTTTTCTTGCACCTCTTTCTGTGTTTTTTTTTTTCATGGACTAGAATACTCTTCTCATTCTTTTGTCTCCATTGCCACTCTGAATGGCCAGCCAGGAAACATCTTGGCATCGGCCACTGATGTAATATTTGGCCCCAGTGGACTCAATTCACAGAAACCTGCCCAGCGACTGCTGGTTGTTCTCCTTCAAAGTGGCGGGAAGACCTTCGATATCATGGTCTGTCACAGAACCCTGGAACTACCAAAGAGAGAGGCACTTATGACACCATGACCATTTAATTCCGTTAAGGAGACCCTCTAGCAACCATGACACTTTAACTAATATCCAAACCCATTAAAAGCTATGGATCTGGGGTATTTGTTGCTCATCCATCGGACATTACAAACGATGGCAAGAAATACCAATGTGTGAATCCCGAGAGCCTCCAAAACGCAAAGTGCTTACTGCATATTGTAATATTACAGCGATTAAAATATATGAGTGTGCTCCATGTAATATGTGCACTCTGCCCAATATTAAACAGCTCCTATAAGTTACCGCCATAAAATCCCAGGAATCAAGTGGATATGATGAAGCTGAAATTCTGGCTCTGGAGCCATTACTGCCTGCGTGATGATTTACTGAACATAAGATTACAAGCGTATCCATATATCCAGCCGACATAAATTACCGGGACTTCCCCTCACTTGCATTTGTCTTCATACCTCGAGCAACATTATTCTGAAAACCCCCGTAAAATAGATTAAGGCTGCAGTTCATCACCAGGATCCCCTTTGAAATTAAATGTAAAGATGTAAAATGCGAAGCAGAATGACAATATTATAAAACATTCAGGGCAAATGCAAAAAGTCTGATAAAGGGTGAAAAAGGAAAAACCTTGGGCATGGTTAACCCCATCACTTTACGTACCACAACATTTGTAACGATTTGTGCAGCAACAAGAGATGTGAGCACACCAGTCCTAAAATTGTCTGATCAATGTCTAGAAATCAGTTTTTATTTTTTTATAGTTAATAAGAAAAAGTAATTATAATGAACCTTCATTACCTTGTATTATCCCTCATTATCTGTTGTACTTTGAAGCTAGGGTCAAACGAACGTGATTTCTATGGACTGTGCGTCTGTGCAGTACGGAAGACACAGTAGTGGCCACACAGTCCGTTTTTTCACTGACGTATTATTTGACGGATGTCAAAAACATTTTGTCCGTCAAAAATGCTGGACGTATAAATGCAGTTCGTCTGGCCACGTTCCATCACTCACACACAAAGCTATGCGGACGCAGCGCACTTTGCGAGACCGTTCTAGGGGTTGTACGTTCTTGCTTAACTTGCGTCTGTTTGCTGCGGCTGTTGTGCGTCCGCAGTCCAGTGCGGACGTACATCATGTGTAGGGCTTCAATGGCCTATATGTCATGCTATCACGGACGTACTATTTTGCGCCATCACGGACGTGAACACTACGCTCGTCTGACCCGAGCCTGAGATTTGTATTGCTTCCTGTATACCTACACTGGTATGGGCAGTGGGCAGGGCCGGATTTGCATCTCAGGAGCCTGTAGGCACAGAAATGTGGAGCGCCCCCCTCCCCACCAAAACTAAAAGAAACCTGCCAGGATTACTTTTTACATTTTCGTTTTTGGGCAAACTAAAATAATAATAAAAGCAAAACCGTTTAAGAAACTGAAAAACAGTTGCTCTCTGCGCTCAAATTGAAAGGGGCAGAATCTGTTGCCTTAGTTGAGTTAGTGCAGTGACATTTTTTTTTTTTTTATTGTAATAAAGGTTTTATTAAGTTATTTGAAAACATACATCACTTACCATTAAGTGCATTGCCACATATTCAAACAGTTGCGAAGTATTCGGGACGTAAGTATCAGATAATAAAGTGCTTATTTTCGATACAGCGTCTCAGTGAACATCATATATGAGTACATATTATACAAATTTAAGCAAAAGAAAAAAAAAAAAAAAAAGGAAAGGGGGTAGGGATACAACCTGTGACAAGGGAATAAAAGAGAAAGGTGGGGGCTAGGGGGTCTGGCCAATCATTTGTTATTCAATTGCAGTCAAGAGAGATCTACAGAGTTGCGAGGTGGGGAGCAGGCTGGTGTAGACCAATAAAACCAACGCCTCAGGTGTTTGGCAGAGGTGCCGGAGGATTGGTGCATCAGATCCTCTACATCTCTTATACGTTGGACTTCATCTAGCCATTCTCGGAAAGTGGGGGCTATCGGGGATTTCCAGTGCCTGGGTACTACCGCTTTGGCGGCGTTCAATAGACGAATATCAAGAGAGTTTCTGTAGGTGTTCACAGGTAGCGGTGTGTGGTGGAGCAGCATGGCCGCTGGTGTATAGGAAGGTGGAGTGTCAGATGTTGCTAATGGCATCGTGAACCAGTGTCCAAAAGGGTTGCAACACTGGGCAGGACCACCATACATGCAAGAGGTCAGCGCGCTGAGATCCGCACCTCCAGCAGGAGGCATCTGCCGTGACCGAATATGTAGCAATAGTAGTGGGCGCCCTATACCATCGCGACAGCAGCTTGTAAGCCGTTTCTTGTGTACGAGTAGCAATGGAACACCGGGTATTGAGCGCAAACATTTGACTCCACTCTTCCTCTGTGAATGTTTGGTGGAGTTCAGTCTCCCATTTCGCAACGTATGGGGGTGTGGAGGGGGAGAGGTTTTGCAGGACACCGTACAGAGTCGATATACCGTGTTGGGGAAGAGTCTTACGGGTGATCACTTGTTCAAATGCGGTCAGTGGGCGAGTGTATTTTTCTAATGGAGCCAGGGAGCGGAGATAGGTTATGAGGCAGTGCATATGGAATGTCGTAAGAAAGGAGTCGGGGTGGGCCAACGGTACGTCCTTCGGGGCTTTAGGTCGGTCCCCATCTATGTAAAGGCCAGGTAGGGGGTTTCGTGGCAGAGCCGCGTCAGTGAGAGGTAGCAGTCGTGGCGAGAAGGCCGGTAAGTGATTGAGAGGGAGAAGCGGAGAGGGCCAGGGGGCTAGCTGCGTGGACCTCTGTAGCCGACGCCAGATGGCCAGTGTGACCGAAACTGTCGGGTGTGTGGGGATGTCAGTAAGTGCAGCGGTGCCTAAAAGCCAAGGGAGGGAGGTTAGCGAGCGGCCGGCCAGTTCATGCTCCAACGCCACCCATTGTTTACCAGAGGTACCCAAGCTCCACTCCACCAGTCGCAGAAGATGAACAGCCTGGTAATAGCGCTGCAGATGTGGCAGAGCTAGACCTCCACGAGAGCGAGGGGCTGTCAGCAGCGTCACGCTCAGTCTCGGTTTACTCCCGGCCCATACATATCTAATGAAGAGAGACTGCAAGGAGCGGAAGAAGGCAGATGGGACATGTATCGGCAGGGTCTGCAATAAATAAAGGACTCTTGGAAGAACGTTCATTTTAAGGACATTTATGCGTCCAAACCACGTGATGTGTGGATGGCCCATCGAGTAAGGTCTTTTTCCAGGACCCGAAGCAGGGGGACAAAATTTGTGGCATAAAGATTTGATACCGCTGGGGTGAGGTGGACTCCGAGGTATTTAAGGGAGGTATTACACCATCGAAAGGGGAATGTGGATTGAATGTGTGTGCTAAGGGGAGCAGGTATTGAAATGTTCAGAATTTCCGATTTTGACATATTAATTTTGTAATTACTGAGCGAGCCATATTCGCGTAGTAGTTCAATGAGGGAAGGCAAGGAAATCTGGGGCTGCTGTACAAAAAATAGCAGATCATCTGCATACGCCGCCACCTTATATGTGTGGCGTCCAACACAGATACCATGGATAGAGGGGTTGGCCCTGACAGCTTGAAGGAGGGGTTCCAGAGATAATGCAAATAAAAGAGGGGAGAGAGGGCAACCCTGTCGAGTGCCGTTTTTAATGGTGAAGGGGGAGGACAAGGTGCCATTTAGATTAATGCGAGCGGTAGGTGAGTCATATAAGGCGGTTATCCAGCGCAGGGCGTTGGGGCCAAATCCCATATGCTGTAGAGTCTGGAATAAAAAAGGCCAGTGTACCCTATCAAACGCCTTCTCAGCGTCGGTGGAGAGGAGCAGGGTCGGCCGGTGCCAGTTCTCTGAACAGCATGAATCAAGTTAATGGCCAGCGTAGTATTATCTCGCCCCTCCCTCCCTGGGATAAATCCCGTCTGGTCAGGGTGGATCAGGTGTCTCATATGGTTTGCAATTCGCAGAGCAAGTACCTTAGCAAAAAGTTTTGCATCCTGATTCAGGAGGGAAATTGGTCTATAATTTGCACACAGGGCGTGATCTTTATCAGGTTTAGGGATTAATGTGATGGTGGCAGAGAGTGTTTGTGGGGCAATATGGGATGCAGGTTCAGTCAGTCCGTTAAAAGCAGCCAGCCAGGCGCGAGAGAGGAGCTTTTCGCACGTTTTATAGTATTTAAGGGTAAAACCATCAGGCCCCGGGGTCTTACCCACTGGCGTTCGCTTGATCGCTTCATGCAGTTCCTCCGCAGTGATTGGCCTTCAATAGAGGACCTCATGTGTGGCGTCAGTTTTGAGCGTAAGTGAGTGCGAAGGAAGCGCTGGGTGGCGTCAGGGGCCGCTTGGGTGGGAGTCGGGGTGAGGCCATATAGCGTGGTAAAATAGTCACGAAAGAGGCCAAGCATATCTTTCGGGAGGGTAACAGTGTTACCCTGGGGGTGCGAAGATGGGTGACATATAGTGCCTGTCGGTGGGTTCGGAGGGCATTAGCTAAGAGTCTGCCGCATTTATTTCCGTGTTCATGGAAGGTTTTACGTACCGTCAGGAAGGCCTTCTGAGCCCTGTTATTAAAGAGTGAACGGAGCTGTGACCTAAGGTCCAGCAGTTCGGCGTAGACGTCGTCGTCAGAGTGCAGTTTATGGGATCGTTGCAGGGCCGCAATGCGCTGCAATAGGGATTCCTGCTGTTCGGTGCGCTCTCTTACGCCGCGCGCCCTGTTGTATAAGGTATCCCCTGATGACAGCCTTATGCGTCTCCCAGATAATCTGCGGGGAACAGTCGGGTGTGTCATTCTCCGTAAAATAGTTATGTAGTGCGTTGTGGAGGCCTTCTTTAATCTGGGGGTCAGTGAGAAGGGATTCATTGAGGCGCCAGAGTTTCTCCCTAGGGCGGGCGAGAGGGGAGGAGAGCGTGATCAGGACCGGGCAGTGATCCGACCAGGTCATGGGGCCAATGGTAGCAGATTCCAAAAGGTGCATACTACCAAAAGGGAGAAAGATATAGTCAAGGCGTGTGTAGAGCTGATGCGGAGCGCTATAATACGTGTAGTCTCGTGTGGAGGGGAAGAGCGAGCGCCAGCAGTCCATCAATCTCAGGGATTGTAGCGCAAGTCGAGTGCGGCGGAGGACGGAGTGTGGGGTGCTAGTGACACCTCTAGAGGTATCCAGGCGAGCGTCAAGCGGCAGGTTGAGGTCACCTCCCACCACTAAGATACCCTCCTGGAAATCCTGCAGGCGACAAGTATAGAACGAATGACGGAGTGTTGCTGTCGATTCGGGAGATATATGGAGACGAAAGTGTACCATTGCGCACCAATTTGGCCCTTCACAAATGTGTAACGACCATCGGGATCTAACAAGGAGGTCGAGTTGCTAAATGGGATGGAGCGAGAAAACAACACCGCCGTTCCACAAACTTTACCAGCAGTGGCATTGCTAAAATAACCTGTAGAATACTTGTGGCTTTTGAAAGAGGGAGGTCGGGCCTGTGGAAAGTGGGTTTCCTGCACTAATACTACATCCGCGTGAAGTGATGTAAATTCCCTGAGGGCCGCATGCCGCTTTTCGGGTATGTTCAGACCTTTTGCGTTAATGGAGAGGACTTTAAGAGTGCGGGGGACGGTGGCCATGGTATAATCGTGAGAGGGATATCAATATGAAAGGACTGAGAAGGGGATATGGGGGAGCGCCCAGTAGGGCAAACCAGGTACAGGGGAACAAAGACAGATAACCAATTACAATGGTACAACTATATACACAAGGAGCACGTGCCTAAAGAGACAATTCACCACGTCGCCGAGTGGGCGCGGGGGAGTCTCCGGTCACAGAGGGGGGTGCGTACACCACCAGCACACTGTGTAGGCACTGACTCGTGGGGGGTACCCGGCGCGGGACGGTCAACAGTGAAAATCTTTAAATTCTTTATTTTAAAATTTTTCATAACATAAAAGACACATCTACATGAAGACCCCGCAGGGTCAATACGAGAAACAGTAAACCCATAAAAATAACATTTCGCTCTTCAAAGGAGTTATAAGGGTGCATATAATTCAGGATTAAGTCACTCATATCAAAATAGAAGATACATCATAAGCGGGTCCCCGGAGGGCCAATACAAGGAACTGTGACCACCTAGGAGGTAACACATTGCTCTGCAGAAAACTATAAAGGCAAAGATAGTACAGAAAGAAGAAAAACAACAACAAAAACAGCAAAAAAAAACAACAAAAAAACAAAACAAAAAAAAACAAAAAACATAACCTATAATAAAACAGGAGTGTAAGTGGAAAAAGATGTAAGATAAGGACCAATAGAAATGGAGGGCACTCAGTCATGTTCTGCAGCGACTCGTGAGTAGCAGCCAGGGAAAAAAGAAAATTCTGCACTGCCGTCCAACCCCTTCTAACCCGGGTCCAACGAGGCAATGGGGGAACCCCCGTGATCTAAGCCAGGCGTCGTCTGAGGAGGCGAGATGCCCAGGGTGCGCAACAGGTGCCATGCCGCCTCTGGGGTAGACACCAGATGAGACATGTTGTCATAACAAATATGCATCGATCCCGCCACCCCCCATCTATAACGAACCCCCTTGCTCCTCAGAAAGGAGGATATCTCCCTAAACTGCCGCCGGGCCACAAGCGTCACAAAGGGAAGGTCGTTAAAAAGTGTAAGTGAGAGGTCCTCATAAAGTATCGGGGCTCGGGCAACCGGGTTAGACATCAGCCTGCGTTTATCCATCTCCTCCACAGCGATTGCAAGCACGTCACGTGGGGACTCCACCGGAGCTGTGGCCGCCTTCCGAAGACGGGCAGCGTGTCTAAAAATGAGGGTAGTCCCAATCTGCGACCCCATGACATGAACTGCAAATTTGTTGACATATGCCAGCAAGGCCTCTGCGCCGATCGACTCCGGGATCCCCCTAATCCGGACATTCCTCCTGCGATGTCGCACCTCTGCCGCCTCCACCGCACCTGTGAGCAGCGAGACTTGGGAATTTAAGGCCTCCATCTGCGGCACGAGGAGAGCCTGTGTCACCGCAGTCTCCTCAGCGCGCGTCTCGACAACCGAGAGCCGTCCTTTTATAGATCGCATTTCTGTCCGCATGGTCTTGAAGTCAGCTTGCCACATAGCTCTCATCTCCGCCATTGTTTCGCCTAATAAGCGTCGAATATCGCTCTCCAGGAGGGGTAAAGGTCCACGAGCGGCCTGGGGCACCTCTGCCTCAGCTCGGGAGGTCATCGGGTCTATCCCCACCGTGTCAGCTACCGCTGATTTCGAGGGAGCCGGACCATCCTTTGGCTTTCTCACCTTCCCCGGATCACGGGGCGATCTCCGGGCTGCTGCCGAGGCCTCCGACCAGTATGGGTCCTCACCGTCAGATGAACTCAGTGTTGGGGACATATAGGTTTGCGGTTGCGCCTGCTTCTTCCGTCGGCCGTCCCCCATGGAATCGCGGATGTCTCTCTGTCGGGGGCTCTCTGGTAGCTGGGGCTTCTTACCCGATTTTCTCCCCATGAGGTCAGGCGTAAGCTGCGACTGAGATGAGATGTCCCCGACAGCGTGAGTAGCGCCTCAAAGATGGCCGCCGGCTGTAGGCCGCAGTCCACAAAACTTCTCAAAACCAGCGCCGTTCGGGTCCCAAATAACAGTCCTGGGCAGGTAAAGTAGGTCAGCCGGGTTCCACCTGCCAGATATAAATGTTGGACGGGGGTTGAGTCGGTGAGGTATACAAATAGATCAAAATTTAGCTGGGGAGCTCTCCACCATGCGACTGCATCCACCGGAAGCTGGCTCCGCCCCCAACAGTGAAAATCAAGTAGTATAACAATAAATTGAGAGTGCAATTTAGCAACAGGTATTTAAGAAAGCAGCGGAATAAAATAAGTAAAAACTTTGTTCTCAAAAAGTTCAAAAAGAAAAAGTCAAAAATCACGCAGGAGGCGCTGAACGCGCAGCCCCCGTTCGGATACGTACACGGGTGTACTCAGGAAAAGAAGAAAAAGAAAAATATCAGTTCGCACAGGCCGCCCCTGAGGCGCATGGAGTCTTGCAGTGTGTTAGGCCGTAAACGATAAGGGCAGGCTGGGGTAAGTTCAAGGGTGAAAAGGAACCTCGCCTCCAGCCGTATTACACAAGTCAGCCGGGGAGGAGGCTTAGGCGACCAAGCGCACCTCAGGCCCGACGACATATCATAAGAGGGCCTCTCAGGCCAAGGAGCATATAAAAAGGATACTGACGTTGTCAAGGTCTTCAAACCGGTTAGGTGTCGGTGTCAGCTAAGGGCGGCTTCCGCATCATAAGGAGAGGTCCAGAGGTCCCAGGACAACGTAGACGGAGCCAATGGAGGCCCGTTCAATTCACCGGTGCCTGCGAGGAGGAGGAACGGCGTCTGCGGCGGGATCTTCGCGGGCGTGTTGGGGCCTGTTCTGGCGGCATATATAACAGTGCCAGGTCTGGCCAAGCCGGAAGTGTGTCCGGTGGAAGAGAGAGTTCCTCCAGAAACAGCGGGAGGTCCAGCTCACTGCGAAGGCTGAGAGGTCCCGATGGTGTGCGGACTTGGAGGCCAAATGGAAATAGCCACTTATATTGAAGTTTCATGTCCTGTAAGGCAGCCGTGAGCGGACGTAGCATTCGTCTGGACTGCAAGGTGGCGGGTGAGAGATCCTGAAATAGCGAAATCTTAGCCCCCGCAAAATCAATGGTGCGAGAACCTCGGGTCGCTGCCAGTATGGAGTCTTTCAGCGGGTAGCGTAAAAGGCAGCAAATCACATCACGTGGGGGAGCGTCAGGTGGGCCCTTCGGTCTCAGTGCTCTGTGATAGCGTTCCATTTCGATAACCGTGGCCGGGTCCCGTTCCAAAACTTCGTTAAATAAAGTGGTGAGGGTGCATTTTAATTCCTCCTGCGTGTTTTCTAGCTCCGGGAGGCCTCGAACCCTGATGTTGTTCCGGCGGTTTCTGTTCTCTACATCTTCTAAATGGCGAGCCATCATTTGTAGGGCTGAGTGCTGCGTGGTTATTGCAGCGGAGTGGGCCACTATCGTGTCAGACTGTTGCTCCTGCGTCACCTCCATGTGCTGCAGCCTAGCTTGAATACCGCCAAGATCTGTGCGCAGCGCGCGGATTTCTGAGAGGAGGGAAGCTCCCAGTTCAGTGGTGGCAATGGCTAAGTCCTCTTTACTGGGGAGATATTTTAAGAGCTGGCGGAGGTCATTTGGGGGGTCCCAGACACTCACCGAGTGCGTTGGAGAGCTGGAGGCCGAGGAGCATGCGGCGGCGGCCATCTTGGATTCCGGGTCAGCGTTTTCAGCGGTCGAAAGTGGGGCCAAAAACGGCCTGATGGACCCTGTCTGCGGATTTCCAGCAAGCTCTGGGGGGCCAGGAGTGTGTGGGGGCTTCCTGGCTTTACCCATGGGTGCGGATGTGCAGCGGAAAAGGGGTAAACACAGCGCGCTCAGCGGAGCTCACAGATCAAGCGGCCATCTTCCTGGACGTCCCGGCCACGCCCCCGTGACATTGTTTTATACGTAAAAACATAAAGTGCCTCTGCCATAGAAAAGAGAAAAAAATTATTTTGCATGTACTTTTTTCAATTTTTATTTTTAACACCTTACATGGTCATGTTTGGTAAAGACCAGACTCTGACCTTTCCAATGACACCTCACTTAACCTTGTGTGGCGGACAATTCAGAGATGCAGGTTCCAAAGTCCCACGGTCTCTCCTTACTGCAATGCCACGGTCAAGGTTGTCGATGAAACAATACGATGCATCATCAGCTCCACACTTGCAGGCAGTGTGGGAAATGAGAAGGTGAGTTAGCACTACATCACTGTTAGCTTTATAATTGTAGGCTGAAAAATAATGTTAGAAAAAAAAGGAAATTATTTTTAATAACTTTAACCTGATTATATTTGGTATCAATGGAAAGGTCATAATCTGGCCTTTCCAATGATACCTCTAGAGATACAGTGGTCTAAATGATTGTAAATTTAAAAAAGGCCATAATCTGGCCTTTCCAATGATACCTCTAGAGATACAGTGGTCTAAATGATTGTAAATTAAAAAAAAAAAAAAACGGGGCAAGGCACCTGCCAACTTTGCCTAGTCATAAATCTAGTCCTGGGCATGGGTGATCCTTCATATATTCCAGAACTCAAACTGTAGTCCCAAGCAGTTAAAGGGCCATCTTTAATTCAACATGTGAATGCATATTCTTCTAAGTGACTTTATAAGGTGAAAGATTACAAAAATAGAAACTCAGGAGAAGAAAGCAAACACCGGCCTTGACCGCTCAGCAGGTTTCTGCTGTATTCATGTTCAAGCTAGGAATGCTTACCTATATGACATCTAAAATATCATGGATTTTTCCTTTTTATCCCACCATGAAAATTAGATAAAAATTCTATACTATCATTTTTTTAAGTCAATGTTTATTGCATTTTCCAGAAAATACCATGCTGCCATTCTACTTGCAAACAGCTAATGGCATTCAGGTCTATTCAAAGAGCGGTGAAACTCGGGAGAATGACGGGTGAAGTGAAAACTCTAGGTCAAAATAGCCAAACCAAATCGGCTATTTGGTCTAGATTGTTCTCTTCTGCCAGTTGTCCTGATTTTCACCATTCTCTGAATAACCCTGATTGTTTTTTTTTCTTCTTTTTGCTAAATAAAGCCGCCTTTATGATGTAGTCCTGATCTGCCACAAAGTCTCTCTGTGCCATCCTAATGCTTCCAGACTTGTCTTTTTTGATACTGTGCTTATACTCCAATAATGCTTTCATAATACTCCAAATTCTGAGTAGAGACATTTATTCTTTAGCAGGTAGTGGGAAGTAATCAACACTTTTTATTTAAAGTGTTTAATTCTCTGCAGTTGACAGAAAAGCAGCCCTGACTACATATAAAAATGACTTAATTGTGTCTAAATCTGAAGGCCAATACTTTACGAATTCTTGACCTTGAGCCACCTTTGACATTGTCGTTTAAGCTCTCCTACAAACATGCTGCGACCTGTCTTTGGGGTTCTTTCCTGGTTCTCTTCCTATCTGTACCTAATCTCCTTTTGTTTACCTCCTTCACACGGACTCTCTCTCTGTTGGGGTGCTCCAAGGATCATTCCCCTCGGCCCTATTCTCTTTTCTATGTATACTGCATCTGTAAGCAAACTGATGAATTCTGTTGAATTTCTGTATCCCCTTTACACTGATGACACCCAAATATATCTTGCCTTCTTATATGAACCATCAAAGGAAATATTTTTCCTTTTCAGCCATGTTGGCTACACCACCATGTACTACTAATGTAAAGGGCCATGGTGGTTGGAGTTTGTTCTCCACCAGTTATCCCTGACTGACAGTCTGCAGCCTCTGGACAGCTTTCCGGCGAAGGACACTGTGCTCACTTTAACCATTTAATTTAAATGGTCATGGTGGCTAAATGTCCCTTAAATAATTTGAAGGGGTATTTACACTTGGCTCTGAACTGTCCTGTGGTTTGCTCGTTGGTGGGTACGTGATGGCTTTGGCCGGGTCACCGTTTATCAGCAACATGGAAGCTGGTAATTTTTCATCTAAGATCTCCTTTAAACCTTTGCCACTTTAAACTTGTTAACAATCGCCTTTTATATTTAATTTTTAAATCTCTGTTAACGGTTCCAATTGTTAAAGGGGCTGCAATTGAAACTTCCCCTCCACTTGTTTCCGTGTGTAGTAACCATTAGTAATGTACACTTTGCATTGTGTTCTTTATATAGCTCTTTATTTAATCTGAAGATTCTTGGACTTCAGAAAGTTCATTCTTTTTTCTGTATGGAATGTAATGTTTTAAGTAACTGAAATATTCGCTAATCTTGAAAGCACCAAAAACAATGACACAGGCAAAAAAAATACAACGGTTTTATTGTCTTCGAAAAAGTCCGGCTGCTACAAAATGCAAATTTTCGTACCTCGAATAGACTTTGAATTTTTATTTCTTTCCATACAGCTGGAAAAAGGAAACCAGTAACAGGATTTGCTTGGGTGCAGATAAGTAGCTGTTGACTCAACCTCTCAAGAATTTAAGGGCTGTTGATATATCAGCAACAAGTGCCTGTTTACTTAAGGAAACCCCATGAGCAACAAGTCTCATTTTATCCTACGAATTGCTAAGAAAACATGTCAAGGCGTGTAGCCTCAAGCACACTGACATAAGTAATTCTTGTGTATGTTGTGCTTTCTTTGAGCTTATGAAATACGTAACCGGTGTGTAGAGCACTAAGGCTAAAAGTCAACTATAAAATGATTGGTAAAAGATATAAAATGGGGTGGATCTGACAGGCCCAGCCCAGGAAGCAGAGCAGCCACAAACCGCAGCAGCAGGAGGATGTGCTGACAGGCCCAGCCCAGGAAGCCGAGCAGCCACAAACCGCAGCAGCAGGAGGATGTGCTGGCCGGCCCATCAAAATGATTGGTCAGCTGATGTTACCATAGAGAAGAGCTATCTATCTAAAAGTCTTCTTCATATCGCCGCTCTGTATACCGAAGGAGGCGTTCAATAAGTTTTAAATTTGTGTAGACTTGAAAGGGAATTATGTTTAAAGCCAAAATAGTCATGTTACGGCTTAAACTTTTTTGAAATTTCCCAATTATATTCACGTTGGGGGTCTTGGAGGAAAATGTATCACCGACGTTAAAGCCAGCAGCATTCGTACTTGTTACTTGTTTCCCATGTCT
The DNA here is from genome assembly GCA_009667805.1 of Leptobrachium leishanense. Taxonomy (NCBI): domain Eukaryota; kingdom Metazoa; phylum Chordata; class Amphibia; order Anura; family Megophryidae; genus Leptobrachium; species Leptobrachium leishanense. The sequence goes on from CM019066.1 coordinate 114,581,436, forward strand.
CTCGTAACGTCCCTGCTGATCTCCTGTTTAATTTATTAAGTATGCTGCTGAGTGTACACACGCGAGGCTCGTACAAAGTATTGTCATAAGCAATCCGCGTGTGTTTGCTTCTCCGTTGTCAGGTTTCAGATAAATCGTCTGATTATGCTAATGGTGTAGGTATAGCTCATTAATATCTTTCGCTGAATGAGAATACTTGTACATGCCTATGTAGCAATCCATTTCAAGGGCACTAATGGGAGATGAAACCGACACACACGCTACTTGTAGATATATTTATTGCATGTATTTTCAAATTGACAAGATTTAGAGTCTATTTTGAGGCCCTTTTAAAGACATTATTTTATATATTAAGCTTTCATAAAGGCTGGCCATGATTACACTAGGAATTTATAAGGAAGACATATTCATGCATAGGGGTGTTAAAGTTTATCATGTTAAAGTTGACATTTAAATCTTGACAGAAATCAATGTCGGAGCACACCGTAGCAAACCTAAATGTGGCTTCACTAGATTCTACATCTGATGATTTATGTGCAGCCTCTAATGATTCAGTGGTAGCGGTGCTTCTGTTTAGGAGCAGCAGAGGATGGGATGCGCTCATGGAGTACTAGAATGGCAACTCGGGAGTTATAGGCCAGGCCACAGGAGAGGAGCCTAAATGCAGTTTTACTGACATCAGTGGTTCCCAACCCTGGTCCTCAAGTACCCCTAACAGGCCAGATTTTAAGGATTAACTTGGAAATGCAGACTGAATCCTGCAATCACTGAGCAGCAAATTATATCACCTGTGCTGTGCTTCACATATCTGGCCTCTTAGGGGGACATGAGTAGAAGGGTTGGGAACCTCTGTCCCAAATGACTTAAACCTTTCTAACCCTACCAGAATTACTCCTAATGCCACATTTATTATCATAGTTATAGCGCCAACAGTTTCCGCAACAATTTACAATAACAAAAGCGAACAAGACACAAATGAACAAAATATGGAGACGAGGTGTAGAGGGCTCTACTAATAAAACCTTACAATCTAGAGGGAATGGGGTGGAAGAAGAGACATTTTTCTTATCTGTAGCACCCAATGTAGTCCCCTCCCCAGCCACAATGTTACTTTATGCATAACATTCCATTTAACACTGCCATATTAAAGCCATATTCTTTTAAATTAAGAGATACTACAGCATCTATTGGCTGCTTTGTGTCAGGAGCAGATTGGTCATTCAGTTAGCCCACGTAGGGACTATGGCTGTAAGGGAGTGGTGTGGTTTGTTGACTGATCATGAGTGGTATCAGAAGGTTCCTCAACAATTGGTTACTGGTGCAGCAAGGCGGGGGGGGGGGCTGATGCTTTATTCCACCGCTGTTTCATACAGCATTGTGTTTACACAGAAAAGCAGGTTGCTCCAGGTCCATAATCAGTAGGTAAGAGGCCAGCAATCAGACCCATCTGACAGGCCTAAAGTCTCTTGTTCTTGTGGGTTGTGAGCTGTGCAAGGGAAGGTTAGGGGATAGAGGCAAATGTGCCTTCTATTGGGTTCATCCATTCTGCTTTCGGATGTTTTTTTTCTAAATTAATTTCAAGAGCACATTAAAAATCGACTTCATGACTATATACTCCATACATTGGGGGGGGGGGGTCTGGTTTTCTGCAAAGTATAATGGGGTTTTGCACTAGTTCTACATTGTTTCATGTATGTAAGTCCTAATGAAATGTTTTGCACGTGCTTATATCATCAGTACTGATGCATAATATGGGCAATAACCTGTAAATGTATAGAGAAATAACACACGTGTCCATATATAAATATGTATGTAATGTGGCTCTATAGAAACTATATAAAAAGCACTTATTGCTGATGAAAAGCTGGTGGGATGGAATTATGTTACTGAGGAAAGTGGAGAGCTGCATTCTCGTTCTACAAAAAAGACACTTTATTTAATAAAAATAAGTTTCAGCTGTCTCAGTGCAGCCCTTATCAAGCCTGGGAAAAAGGCTGCAGACAGGTGAAACATATTTTTTTGGTTTAAATAACCAGCCCTTTTGAAGGAGAGTTTCGGGTCTATTTTTGTTGACCTTCAGTGGAGTGTGATACACCGGGGTGAGGGGGGGGGTTGTCCATGAGCCCCCGTTGTTCGATGTGGGATGATTTACATGCTGAACTGTGTACTAACATTCTGTATTTGCTACATGTTTGTATTCTATGGCAGCACATATCCCACGTGTTCAGTCCTATGTAAGTTTTATTGACATTAATTGGAGCAGATCTACTAAACTATTGTAGAATTCATCGATCCTCTGCATTAGGGATGCACCAATACCATTTTTTTAAGACCGAGTACAAGTACAGATACATTTTAAAAGTACTCACCGATACCGAGTACCAATACTTTTAAAGTCATGTGGCCGCTTTTCAATAAAAACAGACCTCATATACTCTATATTGCCAAAAGTATTCGCTCACCTGCCTTGACACGCATATGAACTTAAAGGAACACTCTAATCAAAAATCACCCCCCCCCCCCGTTTTTTAATCTTAATCTATCCCTATTCCCTTAATAAACCGTTAGTTTCTTTTGTTTTTTTTGTAACTGTAATACTTACCCTAAAATCCACTTGTTTCCAGCGGCGTCTTATTTTCTTCTTCATACTCACCTCCCTCCTCTTCCGCTCCCATCCTTCTTGCGTCTTCTTGCCTTCTGGTTTACGTGAGAAGCGCGCATGCGCGCCTCTCACGTAAGCCAGCCAATCGGCCGGCTTCCTCCAGGCTCCCTCTGAGGATTAGTGATGCGCGCAAGAGGATGCGCGCAACACTAACCCTCAGCCGCTGCCGCCAGCTACTGCGGCGAGTTGGAGACGTCATCTCGCTGAAAGCGTGATGACGTCTCCTACTCGGCAAAAGTCGGCAGAAGCGGGAAATATGAATCCCGCTCTGCTGACTGACAGCTGGGAGGGCGGAGTAAACTCCTCCGCCTCTCTCAGCTGTTTTCAGCGTTTTCAGCTGATCGGCTGAGCGGAGGGAGGGGGGACAGAGGGTGGCATATTCCGGGCATCATGACCACCTAAAAAAGCTTAGGTGGTCATGTTGCCTAGAGTGTCCCTTTAAGTGACATCCCATTTCCTAATCCATAGGGTTCAATATGACGTCGGTCCACCCTTTGCAGCTATAACAGCTTCAACTCTTCTGGGAAGGCTGTCCACAAGGTTTAGGAGTGTGTTTATGGGGATTTTTGACCATTCTTCCAGAAGCGCATTTGTGAGGTCACACACTGATGTTGGATGAGAAGGCCTGGCTCTCAGTCTCTGCTCTAATTCATCCCAAAGGTGTTCTATCGGATTGAGGTCAGAACTCTGTGCAGGCCAGTCAAGTTCATCCACACCAGACTCTGTCATCTGTCTTTATGGACCTTGCTTTGTGCACTGGTGCAAAGTCATGTTGGAAGAGGAAGGGGCCAACTCCAAACTGTTACCACAAAGTTGGGAGCATGTAATTGTCCAAAATGTCTTGGTATGCTGAAGCATTCAGAGTTCCTTTCACTGAAACTAAGGGGCCAAGCCCAGCTCCTAAAAAAAACAACCCCACACCATAACCCCCTCCCCCTCCACCAAACTTTACACTTGGCACAATGCAGTCAGACAAATACCGTTCTCCTGGCAACTGCCAAACCCAGACTCGTCCATCAGATTGCCAGATGGAGAAGCGTGATTCACTCCAGAGAACGTGTCTTCACTGCTCTAGAGTCCAGTGGCAGCGTGCTTTACACCACTGCATCCGATGCTTTGCATTGTACTTGGTGATGTATGGCTTGGATGCAGCTGCTCGGCCATGGAAAACCAGTCCATGAAGCTCTCTGTGCACTGTTCTTGAGCTAATCTGAAGGCCACATGAAGTTTGGAGGTCTGTAGCGATTGACTCTGCAGAAAGTTGGCGACTTCTTCGCACTATGTGCCTCAGCATCCGCTGACCCCGCTCCGTCAGTTTACGTGGCCTACCACTTCGTGGCTGAGTTGCTGTCATTCCCAAACACTTCCACGTTCTTATAATACAGCAGACAGTTGACTGTGGAATATTTAGAAGCGAGGAAATTTCACGACTGGATTTGTTGCACAGGTGGCATCCTATCACAGTTCCACGCTGGAATTCACTGAGCTCCTGAGAGCGACCCATTCTTTCACAAATGTTTGTAAAAACAGTCTGCATGCCTAGGTGCTTGATTTTATATACCTGTGGCCATGGAAGTGATTGGAACACCTGATTCTGATTATTTGGATGGGTGAGCGAATACCTTTGGAAATATAGTGTATATATTGCCCCACAGCTCAAGCATAGTGCCCCCCCAGCTCACACATAGTGCCCCCCCAGCTCACACATAGTGCCCCCCCAGCTCACACATAGTGCCCCCCAGCTCACACATAGTGCCCCCCCAGCTCACACATAGTGCCCCCCCAGCTCACACATAGTGCCCCCCAACTCACACATATTGCCCCAGCTCACAAATTGCCACCAGTTCAAACCTTACCCCTAGCTCGTATTGCCCCCCCTCACACATTGCCCCCAGCTCTCACATTGTCCCCGCTCACCCTCCCGCGCTGCAAGGCTCCTCTGGCATCTTTTTCCTTCGAGCAGCCCCTGGCAGAGGTTGCAGCTCGGCCGCTCGTTGGGAACCACACAAAGCCACGATCTCACGAGATCTCGTGAACTCCGCGATCTCACGATCATGGCTGGTGGATCCCAACAAGCGGCCGGGCTACAACTACTACTCGCGCAGGTCCCGGTATCGGCACCAATACTAGTATCGGTAGCGGTGCATCCCTACTCTGCATACACATTGTGTCTAAATATTCTTATTTACCTTACATGAAGAATTAATTTATGAAAAACCAACAAGCAATCTTTAGCACGTATCTCATTTTAAATTGCAAAGTTTTTTATGTAATAGACCTATAACCCGGTAAACCTCTCCCACACATTTTTATTTACTCTTTAGCATTAAAAGAGCATAATTAATGAAAACTGACTGAATAGCCTATTTAAAATTCTGTCACCCCCTCCCATATCCTCCTCCTTTTTATGGTTTCCAGTTTTATGCCATCATTTGCCCTCTGATATTGGTTTTTCACATCTCCGTTCCAGAGGTGAAGAATAAGATTTAGATAAGAGATAGTGTGTACAGGTTGCAATACATTACCCAAAATGAGCCTTGTGCCATCACACTGTTCTGCAGGCCTTTTGAAAGAAAGTTTGAAATGGTTTATACATACAAATATAACAAAATAATAGAAATATTTTAGAGCAGCCTGTAACAATTTTTCTTAATGCTTGCGGATAGCGTAATATTTCAAAGGCCTCTCAAGGCCGACGGTAATGTTCTTCGTTTTTTTTCCTTCAGCATTATTTCTCAGCCTTTCTTTAACCCAGCACTTTCCCGAAGTAGAAGGCTAGAGGGGGTTTTGTAAAACACGGCTTCGTATTGATGTTCCTACAGGTATGCCGAAGAACATGTCGAATTTACAAGTAGACTTTCCATCCTCTAATGACTGCTAATTGTTCGAGCCGTAGAAGAGCTTCAGATCTGCTGCTGTTGTGGGATGTAGAGCGCAAGATGAGATTTGCAGCATCGGCAGCTCGGTTTCATTGATGGAGTTTTGGAGTCTTCCCGTAGACAAAGAAACCGGGGTTATTGTGCAGACACGGGTGATCTCTCTAATTGAGGCTTGCTTTCTCTCAGAGGCAAAGAATGAATAGTGCATGATTGTTGTGGATCTAAAAAGATAAAACTAGCAAAACTATTTCTCACTTATACACAAGAATAAAGGCCATCCATATCAACACAAAACGGGTAATATACAGGATAAACACATAGGCGCATCTTTAGGTTCCTTACCCCCATTGAATACAAGGATGCGGGTTGGTACATTTGGCAAAATTTATATGCTGAATTTTGAAGTTGTTTTAATCATTTAACGTAATTATCTGAAAAGTCAGGTTTTTGGGGATTTAGTTCATTTTGCCCTGTCGTGGAGAAAATTAAAGAAGCTCCCCTTACACGCCTTTCATTCATCCCTTGGGTGGTTGGTTGTGGTAATGTAAAATGTTAAAGTTGGAGTGCTGTCCCAATCGAATTGTATCCGTGTAAGCTGTTACATATGAAGCTGTGCCGCCTGATTCTTATTCTTCTCCCCTAGGCAATTTAAAGAGGCAACTTGCAATGAAAAGATTATATCTGATTGGTTGCCTTAAAGTGCCAATAGCATTCTATTCCAATGAAGCCTGCCATCGATCTAGCATTACCCGTCTTCACTAGGGCATGTTAGGGATCTCCATCTTTTTGTAGTTGTTGGGGTTCCTTCACATCAATGATGACCTGCGACGTAATTGCTTTGAGGATGTTAAAAACGTTATAATTCATCGCCACGTTCTACTAATCTCTACTGACCGAGAATAAAAAGAAAATAAGCACTGATTACTCCCCATCGCATCACACCAGGGGAGAACAACTGCAGGTCCTCACAGGGGAAGAGGCATGTAAAAATGAATAGTCCTTTTGCCAGTGAACCACACCTTTAAACCCTATCTCACTACTTTTTCTAGTTTAATGTAATGTAATTGGTGGGGTTTTGCAAAATTGCACATAACCACAACATTATCGCTCAATGTCGTGGTTATGTGCGATTTTGCAAAACACCACCAATGCAAATCGCAAAAAAAGGGTCATGTACCAGCGACATGTTAGAGCTACGCACGACATGCGACATCGCGCAGCAAGATGTGAATATCTCCATTGAAATGCATTGGAGAAGTTACATAGCGTGGAAAAAAGCGTGATATCGAGGCAAAATCCGCACGATAAATCTCTCAGTGTGAACGTTAGTTAATAACTCTAGTAGCTGAGCTCTTTTTATCCATCCGAAGTCAAAGAAACCTGCCATTGTGCAATACCTTCTATACTCCAGGATGGACAGTACTTGGAATCTAAAGAAAACTAAATGTATCATCTGTCATTCATTGGTAAACACAAGCTAACAGAAGGAAACCACATTATATTTCAATGAACGTAGATGCCGTGCTCAAATCAATTGTAAGCTTGGTGATGGTAGATTGTTGTGCGAGACTGCAGCTAAACTGTAGGTTAAAGGGACACTGCCACTTACATAGCAGTAACTAAATTACTTGTGCATTACAAATAAAACCAAATTATAAAACACGTTTCTCTGTAATTTTTTAATTCCCCCATGATGCAACATTTACCAAAAGCTTTTTTTTGTGGATCATGTTTATCTAATCTAAATTATTTAACAGTTAATGAGGCGGCAGGAGGCTATTGTTCTCCTGGCTGAGATAAGAGCTGGCAGCTGAATGGGATATGACAGGGATTTTAAAAGACTTCTAATTTACCCCCTGTATTGTGTCCTTTGAATACACAATACAATGATTTGAGTCAGTGAACGACCAATAGACTCCATTCTATGGCCAATGCCATGCTTTGAGGAACAAGTAAGATAATGATACTTGGGGGGGGGGGCAGTTTACAACACAAAAGATCACACCATGAATGCACCCAGTGACACATATACTGTAAAATATCTTCTTAACTAAACATACAAGAGAAAAACAAAGCACATGTAAGATACCAGCAAAATAAATAAACATAATTGAATTTTTTGGTGGTAGTGACCCTTGAAGAAACAATAGTTAGGTGTAAGTGTGTTTTAGAGTTGTGCTCAAGGTTCCTGGAGAGTTCCTTTAAATGGTTATCCAGTTTGCTGATTAAATAGATATGTGCTGCATTATATGGTCTGGGAACTTATGTTCTGTTACTACCCAAGTCTTCTACAATATATGGTTAGCAATATGAGTGTAGTCAAAGATTGTTATATATATATTTTTCTTAAATGTAATCTGTAAGACTTCTTGATTTGTAGCGTTTTAAGGTCTCATCATAAGGCCATCAATTTTTAAAACATCGCGTTAAAATGATCAATGCAACCATCGTAAAATTTCCACCTGGGGTGCAGCAACTGGACACAGGGACAGAATAGAATAAGTTATTTTTACTCCACGGGAGAGGTTCAGGCTACTTTATTCTCAATTTAATCAATACAGCTTGTTATTCTATAATCAATTTATTCATCAATTTTTTTTAAAAAATTTGGCGAAGAATTGTACAAGTCAAGATATTCCTATAAATATTTTTGTGTGATTAAATATATGTAAAGGCTGCTAATGTAAAAATACATTTTGGATGCTTTTCAACTGATTTAATGTAATGTGGTATATATATGTATATATATATATATATATATGTGTTATATAAATTTGGGGCAACTTAACCTTATGGCCATTCTTTTTGAACGTATTGGCCAATGTAAATGATAATTAGGACACAGTGTGTTTGCATATATCTACCACCATGCTTTTTCTTTAGAATCATTATTGCATTGAAAACTGATGAAAAATTTGAGATTTAGCACAAAAAACCCCCCAGCTTTACATACATTTTTTTTAATGCATGATTGATAAATTGATCAGCGAGCTGCCACTCCTGTCACCCTGTGCGGGGATAAGATTCAGTTTGCTATAAGAGCGGAAACCTCCCCAACAATATTGTGTTACTGTAATTCAGTATTTTGCATTATGACCAAATACAAGTATTGCCCTTCCGTTTTCTTTTCTTGCTACAAATAGACTGAAGAAGTTTGTGAAAACCTTTCTATCGATCTGTTTCCTATTGCATTTTAGTCTACTTTTAAGCCCCGTTCACACTGTGCGATTTGAAAATCGCGCGATTCTCATATTCACGACATAGAGCGATAATGTTGCGCGATGTCACGATTTTGTAAAGCACCACCAATGCAAATCGCAAAAAAAGGGTCATGTACCAGCGACCTGCTACCGCGACGCACGACAAGATGTGAACAGCTCCATTGAAATGCATTTGAGAAGCTACATAGCGCGACATCGCTGCAAAATCCGCCCGTTAAAATCACAGTGTGACCAGGGCAAAGACTGAACTCCTACTTATTCCTCCCTCCAATGCCTCCCCACCTCCTGACTTCTCTATCACGGTGGAGGGTATCACCATCTCCCCATCAAACCAAGTTCGCTGCCTTGGAGTTACACTTGACTCTGCTCTTTCCTTCATCCCCCACATCAAGTCTCTTTCCTCCTCCTGCCGATACCAACTGCGTAATATTTCCAGAATTCGGCCATTTCTTACCGCTGTCACCACAAAACAACTCATACACGCCCTGGTAATCTCCCAACTGGACTATTGCAATAATCTCTTATCTGGCCTCCCTCTGTCCCGCCTCTCCCCCCTACAATCCATCCTGAACGCCTCCGCCAGGCTAATTCACCTCACCCGCCGCTCTGTCTCTGCCGCTCCCCTCTGCGAGTCCCTTCACTGGCTCCCCATCCACTGCAGAATTAAGTTCAAAATCCTTATCATTACCTACAAAACCCTCACTAACTCAGCTCCCCACTACCTGTCCTCACTAATCACCAAATACACCCCAGCCTGCTCCCTAAGGTCAAACAGTGACCTGCGCCTAGCTTCTCCCCGCATCACCTCTTCCCATGATAGACTGCAGGATTTCTCACGCGCAGCCCCCACTCTCTGGAACGCTCTCCCTCGTACTGTCAGACTTTCCCCTAACTTCTCTTCCTTCAAACGCTCCCTGAAAACATTCCTATTTAGGGAAGCCTACCACCCAATTCACTGACGCAACCATCAATCACTCTCACCTTACAGTTCTCTCCTCCTGCTTCCAACCCCAACCCTCCCAGATTGTGAGTTCCTACGGGAATAGGGCCCTCATCTCCTCCTGTACTGTTTGTCAAATGTTGTTCAATGTATTGTAACCCTGTCTATACTGTGCTTATTGTACAGCGCTGCGGAATATGCTGGCGCTTTATAAATAAAGAATAATAATAAAAATAATAAAAGGGCCTTAAGGTGGTACCGCCATGTCCAAAAGAAGTTTGCCTGATTTGACATGGAAGCACGCTCTTTTATGCGGGTCAGTATTTTTATATTTTTGGCGGGTAGTGACCGCTCTGAGCAGATAGACTGAGGCTAGGGTCAGACTGAGGCAGTGCGAACGCGCGTGCAGCCGCACTTAATCACGGCCGCACTAGCAGCAGATGCCGGGCAATGACGGCCAATATACGAAGTACGGTCGCACAAAAGTCCGGCTGCGCAACGCAAGTGGAAAATGAACGCATTTTTTCGAGAACGTGAAACCGCAGGTACTGACGTACAGAGTGCGCTGCGTCTGCTAGCGGCGTGTGTGTGTGATTAGGAGACGTCAGACGCTGCTAATGTCCGGCCAACATAACGTCCAGACACAAAAAGAGTTTTATTGATGATCCGTACAAAATCACGGACGAAAATGCGCATAGTATGACCGCTATCACGTATTCTGTGAAAAAATGCGTCCATTCGTTCGAACGCACTTTTTCACAGACAACATAAAAATGCGTTCGTCTGACCCTAGCCTAAGTGGAGGGCTGTCCTCTAAGACGGCTATGTGCTTGATTGGCTGTTGAAGTTGCTGAGGGCCAATCGAGCGTAGCTGTACGACACGCCACTACTTAGCTCTGCCCACAGAAGGCAAAAGATGGTGGTGCCCACTGCCTAATTGGGGCGAGTACAAACATTGATATTTCATCAAAGGATGAAATATTGCACGGACCTTTAAAACTGATGTGATATCCATCAACAAATGCAATGCAACAATCCACAAATGCGCATATATATTGTGCTGGTAGCAGTTGCTTGATAATGAAAGGGATAAAGCATTTATTTCAAATATGGGTGGGTAACCATGCAGTAATGGAGTATGTGGAAGGTTGCTGCCTAGGGAATTTTTGTGTTGGGAATGCTAAGGTATTATAGTAGTTTTTGGTTGGGGATAGCAGCAGTGTAATATTAGGGCTTCAGGATAAAGGGTGCTTGGTACGTTACCTGCATTCAAGGTGATGCGGACTGTGATTGTCATCAAGGGACTGCTAGTGTCATTATTTACATGTCAATATATTTAAAATTAGGTGTCGGTGCCAGATCATCATCCTTGTTGCAAGGAAGAAAAGTTTTTCAGAAACTGAGTACTAAAAAAACCAAAAACTACATTAAAACCCTTTAAACATCCATTTCCAGGTTAAGGTGAGGCCATTAATTTGTGAAAATTATTTTATTCAGCAAGAAACGAACCTTAAAAGATAAAGCTTTCTCAATTTCACAGATACCATTGGGGAGCAAGAAAATAAGATGTGTGTGGTGTTGTGTTTTCTTTATATTTCGTTTGTCTGATCAGGACGCCAACCTTTATTCCCCCTTAGTACCATGAGAGGCGTGCAGCAATTTCCATTGCTTTGAAGTGCATATATCCCAACAATTAAACGGGGAAACTGTAGAAGCAAGCTCGGGGTGTGTGTGAAATGGAGGGGCTGGAAAACGATGAATCCATATATTCCAATAATGGATATTGCATGGAAATTGGGAGGGCTTTGCTCTTTTATGGATGTTTTTTGGTCTATCTCCGAGCTGCGTTTCTTGTGTGATATAAAACCCCCTGTGCCTTTGATTAGTCCTATAATGTATGGTAAATATGCTTTCTGTCTTTTGTTTTTAGCCTCCTGCTGAACAGGCCAAAGCAAGGCTGCAGATGGTTCTCCAAGCTGCTGGTAAGTGACGGAAGATGAAGGTTTACTTTTGTGAGACTGAAATAATTACCGAATAGGAACTCCTCCCGGTATCACCTCTCATTATGCACTGGCACTGATGCAAACTCCATTTGTGCCATTATTTTGTTTTGTAAAAATATAGAGAGAGGAAAGGATGGAGGAAAATAATGACGACAAACTCCCACAAACAAAAATTAGAATTCTTTTTGCTGCAGTGATTTGCAACATTTGCAAATGTAAATTGGCCACGTTTACAGCTAGCTAGATGTTTTTAGCAAGTGATGACTGAAAAGCTCTTTTTAAAAGTAAGACACAGTGGGAAACACCTCAAGATGTTATTTTTGACGTCTGGAGCAACTCTGAACTGGAGCACAATGTTGAGAAAAACATGGAAGTTTTTTCAGACACACAATGCAACCTTTAACTTCTATCCTGAGAACACAAGGCACCAGAACATTTGTGTTGGTATATGGTCCTTTTTGCACCATGTCTTTGATGCAAGGTGTTACAGGACATGTTAATAAAATGTATTTAGTTATTTACAACGTATTTTACCAGGAAGGATACATTGAGATTTCTCTTGTTTTCAAGTATGTCCTGGGTTCAAGAACATTGAAATATTACAGTCGTTACAGAAATACAAAGTAATAAAATGCAAGATATTAAAAACACAAATATACAGATTAACAGAAAATAAATATGTAGGAAATATATTCACTATGTTATATGTTTACAGGTGCATTCTGTATTGAGGTATGTTAATAGGGAGCTCTTGAGTGACTTTAGACTGGGGGAAGATTTGATGGCGTCTGGGAGGTTATTCCATAATTGTGGTGCTCTGTAGGAAAATAAGGATCGAGCCACTTTCTTTTTGTATTGTGGTATTGTAAGTAAGGTGCTGGTCCTGGATCGGAGGTTAAACACCAGGTTGGAAAGGTGACGGGTGCGTTTAGACTCCAGCGACGGAGTTTAGCACTTTTAACATGTCACAATGGTGGGTCATATATAGAATATATATTAGGCATTTAAAACCATATGGACTACTCACTGCAGGTTAACTTTGCCACTACTGCTTTTTATTAATTCAGCATCCCATAAAGCTGACATTAAACAAAATGTGTTTACTGACCTCTAGATTGGCAGAATATCATGGGTTAAGTTCCTAAACCTTGCTCTCAGTGTAATGTTCTACCTTAGGCCGGCGTCACCTGAGCGCAATAAGCACGTCTGTAATGACTGCTCAACGGGGAGAGCCACATGGTGCAACGTGCGTAATGGTATCACATGTTACAACGGACGTGCTGAAACCCTCCCCGCTATGACGGACATTCGACAGGCCAAAAAATCGCCATCTTCCATAGGAGGCTTGTGCTTTGAAGGGCTGAGCGCACTAACATGCAAGGTGGCCACATGGGTGTCCGAGCAGAGAGAACGCCCGTTCTTATCGACATTCCATCCACGCTGGTGTGGTGCTAGCTATGGATGAACCATAGCCTTCTGTGATTCGAGAGTGGCTGTGCCACTGCATGTGCACATGAGTTATCGGCAGTATATCTGATTCAAGCATGGTCAAATACCATAAAATACACTTCTGCCGTTGTTGTCTTCTTTATGATACAAATATGATGAAGTAGCCAGACATATGCAGAAGCCACTGTTGTATCTCTGGTTGATCCACTTGAATATGGCTAGAGAGATAAAATTATATGTCAATGATGTAGCAATGGTTAAGGCACATCGTTGGCTAGACATGTTGACCATCCCTGCTCTGTCATCATTGGCTTCACTCCTGGACATACACATTGGACTAGTGTATTACAAGCATTGTCACATAGAGACACTGATGCTAATCATTGCTGATGAGATCAAGGTTCAAGTGTGGCTACATTTTGGGAAGTGCATATTGGCCTTTGCCATTTTAACCTATGGTTCAAATGTAGACACACCTTGGACGTGCTGGCTAGCCATTGTTTATGTAACATGTTTACAGGATGGCTACCAGACTGAACAGACTCCTTGGCCATTGTTGATACATCTGTGCTGTTATGGTTTAACTATGGCCACAAAATTGAAATAATTGGCTCATTAACCCCCCTGACGGTATTCCCGAGAGTGGCTCGGGGTTAAATTTCAGTGCTGAAATCGGTAACCGCGAGCCACACTCGGTCTGGATACATAGCTTTACCTGCGCTCCCTCGCTGACCTCCGTGATCGCATTCTCCTCCGGCGATCGCAGCGAGAAGGGAACCAGGAAGTAGGAAGTCGCAATCGTCCGGAGGCAACAGCGGGGGTCAGCGAGGGAGCGCAGGGACAGGTAATGTATCCAGCCCTGAGTGTGGCACGGGGTTACCGCTTTCAGCATTTATTATTATTTATATAGCGCCGGCATATTCCGCAGCGCTGAACAATAGGCACAATATAGACAGAGTTACAATACACTGAGACTGAACAACATTTGATAAACCATTAGGAAACGAGGGCCCTATTCCCATGGGATCTCACAATCTAGACAGATTGGGGTTGGAAACGGGAGGAGAGGACTTCAAGGTGAGAGTGATGGACTGGTTGGGGTCATTGAGGTGTATCAGTGAGTCGGGTGGTAGGCTTCCCTAAATAGGATTGTCTCAAGGGAGCGTTTGAAGGAAGGGAAACTAGGGGAAAGTCTGACCGTACGAGGGAGAGCGTTCCAGAGGATGGGAGCTACGCGTAAGAAATCCTGCAGTCTAACATGGGAAAAGGTGATGCGGGGAGAAGCTAGGCGCAGGTCACTGTTTGACCTTAGGGAGCGGGTTGGGGTGTATTTGGTGATTAGTGAGGACAGGTAGTGGGGAGCGGAGTTGGTGAGAGCTTTGTAGGTCAGGGTAAGTACCTTGAATTTCCGCATAGAAGGCTTATCAATAAATTGCAATCTTTGAGCTTGGATTCCAATATTGTTGAATGGATTAGGCAGTGGCTGAGTGACAGACAACAGAGGGTTGTGGTAAATGGAGTTTATTCGGCACAAGGTCTTGTTACCAGTGGGGTACCTCAGGGGTCAGTACTTGGACCCATTCTCTTTAATATTTTTATTAGTGATATTGCAGAAGGTATTAATGGAAAAGTATGTATTTTTGCTGATGACACAAAGATTTGCAACAGGGTTGACGTTCCTGGAGGGATCAGCCAAATGACAAATGATTTAGGTAAACTAAAAAAATGGTCGGAGCTGTGGCAATTGAGTTTTAATGTGGATAAGTGCAAGATAATGCACCTGGGACGTAAAAACCCAAGGGCTGAATATAAAATATTTGATACAGTCCTAACCTCAACATCTGAGGAAAGCGATTTAGGGGTTATTATTTCAGAGGATCTAAGGGTAAGTAGTCAATGTAATAGAGCAGCAGGAAATGCTAGCAGAATGCTTGGTTGTGTAGGGAGAGGTATTAGCAGTAGGAAAAGGGAAGTGCTCATGCCACTGTACAGAGCACTGGTGAGACCTCACTTGGAGTACTGTGTGCAGTACTGGAGACCGTATCTCCAGAAGGATATAGACATCTTAGAGAGAGTTCAGAGAAGGGCTACTAAAATGGTGTACGGCTTGAAGGAGAAAAGTTACCAGGAAAGGCTTAATGATCTTAACATGTACAGCTTGGAAAAAAGACGAGACAGAGGAGATATGATAGAAACATTTAAATACGTAAAGGGAATCCACAAGGTAGAGGAAGGGAGTATATTTAAAAGGAAACAAAATAGCAAAACAAGAGGACATAGTCTTAGATTAGAGGGGCAAAGGTTTAAAAGTAACATCAGGAAGCATTATTTTACTGAGAGGGTGGTGGATACATGGAACAGTCTTCCAGTAGAAGTGGTAGAGGCCAAAACAGTAATTGAATTTAAGCAAGCATGGGATAGGCATAAGGCTATCCTAAACAAAAGATAAATCCAGGTAAAGTATCCATGTAATTGGGCAGACTAGATGGGCCGAAAGGTTCTTATCTGCCAACATTTTTCTATGTTTCTAATTTAATTCTGCAGTGGATGGGGAGCCAGTGAAGGTACTAGCAGTGACAGAGCGGTGGATGAGCCTGGCGGAGGTGTTCAGAATGGATTGTAGGGGGGAGAGGCAGGAGAGAGGGGGCCAACTAGAAGATTATTACTATAGTCGAATCGGGAGATTACAAGGGCGTGGATGAGTTGCTTTGTGGTGTCAGCGTTAAGAAATGGCTGAATTCTGGAGATATTATGCAACTGGTAGAGGCAGGAGGAGGAAAGCGACTGGCTGTGGGGGATGAAGGAAAGAGCTGGGTCAAGTGTAACTCAGATGCAATGCATTTAACCCCGAGCCACCAGGGGGCCAAATAAATTGTAACGATTCTGACTTATAAAATATGTCAGAATCGTAACGCCAGGGAGGTTAACCAACCTTGCTATAGCTGCAGTTCATGTATGGACATACAACCAGATAAACTATCTGGTTGGAGCTGTGGTCCAAATGGCCGTATCACTGGATACACACAATTTCATCTTTTACAGTAACCAAGCAAAAACAAGTGTTCAAAAGATACAAGAAAAAAAAGATGAAGTGGATATTTCTATAACAGAACATAGTCCGAATTTCAATAGTGAAGTAAAGTATTGCTTTTATTACTCTGCATACGCCAAGAACATCACTCTACTATTTTTAGTCATCACTTTTTTTTATCTTGGAAAAACATTAGCGCATACTGTAGAATATATGTATATCCAATTTTATTCTCCTGATCCTTCGGCTGCCAAAGTGTTGGGTGTGTATAGATACTGCTTGCAAATATTCACATCTTTTCCAATAACGCTTCTAAACAGCATTATATTTCATAGTTTCAAATATATATGCATTATTCTCCATATCTCTAATATGCTTTTGAAGCGTATAATTATAAAGTAGATGTGACAGCGCAGCCCTCAAAAAGAACAATTTGTTTATTCTCCTCACAGCTGTCACCCCTCATTTTTTTAATTTAGCACCTTGAAATGTATTAAAGATACAATGAGATATATATCATTTTGGCCCTGGTCCTCTGGATTTTTAGGCATATTTAAAATAAATAAATAAGATAAAAATATGACACTGTTAACTCTTAACTGCCTAATCCCCAACCTCTTCCCATAGCCTCTAAGCATTAAGTAATATTAAAAACATAAACCTCATGTGTTCGTATTTTCTTTACGGATATAGAAAATGTGCGGCAAAATAAATTTATAAAAATCTATTTAGCGTTAATGGGATATAACAAAGTATATATTTTTCTTTGCTTAAAACCTGTATATTCTGTTTAATGAATTTTTTTCACGACCGCATGTCTTACGCAGGAATTAATACATAAATCTGAGTCAACATACGATCTAAAAATATTACATTAATTGTATATAGTCCTGTTTATATATAGAATTTGTATGTGTAACTATATATATATATATATATATCATATATTCACATTCCTGAGTTCAAGATTTTCACTGTGCAGCGTATTTAAAGCTAAACACCTAATGCCAAAAGTGTGCATTAACAGTGTCTCAAAGTGTTTTTGCGCTTTTGTGTCAGACGACCGACACTTTAGTGCGGGTGAGCAAACATGGCTTAATTGACGGTGCACACCGGGGCCCAGTTCACTTAACAGAGCGGTCAGAGGTACACGCTGCCAAATGACGCCTGTTTACTCGGATCTCCTAACATGATGTATACACAAGAATAGGCTCTCGTGCTCAGCACTTCCTGAGCAGATGTTAAGCTCGCCGTCGCTGAATGTTAATTTGAGGAGGGTGCTGGATTTTAAGCCTATCTGAAGGATAGCTGTGTTTTTTTTCTCCTCTGGCTTACAATACGCAAGGTCTCCGGGGAGAACTTTTCAGCTAAACCTCTTTATTTTAGTCTCTCTATATGGACTCTCTTAAGTCAGTATAAAGCAGATCATCCCTAGACTAAATCTCCGCAGCTTTTGTTATTGGGTTCTGTAGACCTGTAATGAGGCCTCCTGGCAAGCCTCGCAGGCCAGTTAATGGTCTTACAGAGTTTCTGTGAGGCAGACAGGCTTTGGATAAATCCTTGGTAGGAATAGCTTTATGGGTCACTTCCTACCTGGACGGCCCTTTTGTCTCCGTACCCTACGGGCTGACAGGGAGCGGGTTCCCTTGACCGTGGGCAGCTCTCTTTGCTTCAGAAAGCCCACTCCGCTAATCCCTAGTGTAAACAGAGGATTTAGCTCGAGCTTCTGTCACTTGCCAGTCCACACAGGCGTCTGTGAAAAGGGTTTTTGAGACCCCATGATTGAGCCGAGCAGGCCCTGGAGCTCAATCTGTGATATTCGGGCATTCAAGGGCAAACCTATTGCATTTGTTAATGTGGTCAAAGCAACATTACACTCCTTGTCTCCTTACCCGTGGCATGCAAACAACATTATTGATTATGAATTATGTCAATTATTACAGTTTATTAATGACAATGTACAGCGATTTTCATTTTAGCCTTTTTTTTCCCTTCTAATTTATATATTTTTTTCAGATAATTGTGTGTGTTGTGTATAGTAGTTCATTATTTAAAATTTTAACATTTATTCACCCACCCTTTAAATGAAGGTTTGGCCCTTGCATTCTACTGAATTAGAATGGACCATAACAGATGTGCAAGCAGGGACCACATACGTAGCTCCTCTGATTTAAGTCTGCTGGAACTAATAGGATCATTGGTTTACTTTCTATCTTGCCATTTTTTTTCCAAAGGACGAGTCCGTTAAATAGCTTATTTTGTCTCCAGATATGCAAAATTACCAAGTGGGCAGCTGGTGCTGGATATGCTGTAAGACCTGAAAAGAATTATTCCAAACTGGGAAAAAATAATTAATATGTTCCACGTTTTGCGCCATAGAATAATTTGAACCGCTACACCATAAGGTAACATTCATTCCGATTTTTTTTATTTCTTTTTTACGGTTCTTGCTGCTCCAAGGATCGATTGATGCCCAAGCAACTTCTCCATTTTTTCTGGAAGTGAAACAATATCTTAACCAAAATTACTTAATTTATATTTATTTCAAAAGAAAAATAATTGTTCTAGTTTAGTAATGTTTGAATTTGACACTGGGCTAGAAGTTACCTATGTTAAGGTACAGGGAATCTGGCCAGCTTGGTTGAATGTGTCATTGTCCGCTACACTAGAATTATTGGTAGTCATCTCATGGAACTAATCGACACCAAGGTCCTTCAGTGGATCCAATACTTCAGACTCTTTCAGGATATAACTGGAGCTTGCTTGTAAGGAAGGCACGTTTTGTCCCCAACATAGACCCATCTGCTGGGCAGGTTACCAGTTCATGGACCACAATATGAGACGCAACTCACTGAGCCACAACTTGGGTATTAAATAGTCTTGGTTTTGAATATACGCTTCATTATTATAAAAATGTGAACCCAGGGGAGTCTTTTCCATCTGGCAGTGTTCCTATGTTTTTTTTGGTTTTTTTTTGCGGGTGGGGGTTATGTAGTCCTACATAATTCTTTTCATAGCACCCAAAAATAAAATTTTTCTTTCTCATTGCAATAAAATAAAACCTTTTCATGAAGAATGTGAAGATAGAGGTTGCGGTGTGTATTCATGTAGATATTGCCAATTTGGACCTTCCTGGGTAGATCCTCTCATCAGCACGATGTAGTAAAATGTTTTTGTTCCATGGGGTGTCCTCCTCCTTTGACCAGTTTACTGAATGTCATGGAAAGTCCTAGGGATTCCTGAACATTATCTCCTGGCTTGCTGGTGGGGCCTTCTTCAACCACCATTTGAGGTGCCGTATTGCAGCCAGTCATTATTAAAACTATCTTTAGTAAATTCTACAAATTCATAATCTGATATGTAACTGCTAGGGATGTGAGCATATTCCCAGAAGATCATATGTAATTTTGTTTTCTTTCTGTAATGAAATTATGTAGCTTTGGATAGTGATCTCTATGCCCCATACCGCTTTATTCCCACAAATACCCTTTAACATCTGGCTTACACTATCCATACTTTGAGCATGCTGATATTTAGGCTAGGGTCAGACGAACGCATTTTTCACGTAGTCCGTGAAAAAGTGTGTTCGAACGAATGGACGTATTTTTTCACGGAATACGCGATAGCGGTCATACGATGCGCATTTTCGTCCGTGATTTCGTACGGATCATCAATAAAACCCTTTTTGCGTCTGGATGTTATGTTGGCCAGACATTAACAGCGTCTGACGTCTCCTAATCACGCACACACGCCACTAGCAGACGCAGGGCACTCTGTACGTCAGTACTAGTGGTATCACGTTCTAGTAAAAATGCGTTTGTTTGCCGCTTGTGTTGCGCAGCCACACTTTTGTGCGGCCATACTTCGTATATTGCCCGTCATTGGCCATCACCTGCTGCTACTACGGCCGTGATAAAGTGCGGCTGCACCTGCGTTCACACTGCGTTCGTCTGACCCTAGCCTTAGTCATGTAGCACGGTCAACATGGTTACAATCCAGTATCACTGTCCTATCAGGCTCCCTCCTCCCCATCACTAAATTATTCATAAAACAAAAATCATACCCAGGTACAAGATGATACTACAGCCTTTTAAGATGTGTTCTATGGGGAGCTGCCTCTCTTCACAGCGGGGGCTAAATCTCCATTCTGAAAGAATTCATTGAACTTCTTTGCGCTGTAGGGATCATCAGACTACTTAAACATTTCCACATTCTTTTTCTGTTTAATTTATATATATGTACTTTGGAGTGGGTTAATTTAGTATTAACTTGCTTCTCAGCAGGGAGCAGTTTCGGTGAAAAAATGGGAAAATGAAAAAACTACCTTGAGCATTCAACAAATATATTAAAGTATGGATTTGACAGGCAATTTTTCCAGTGCTGGTTTCAGAGATGGGGAGAAAATGATAATTCTATTGTTTTCCAGGACTTTATATTGGTTGAAAACTTGAAATACATTAGTTGCCTTTCAGTTTCATATTGTCCAGATTTTACACATGCAGAAATGACTAATGGAAAGTAATGGTTGCATCCCAGTGTTTCCTTCTGTGCAATTTTACTATGAAGGCTGGGGCCACACAGACACACTAAGTACATCCTATGTGACCCCCAGAGTTCATTGTAGCATTTCGATGGATCGATTGAGAGGACCACATGATGTATTGCAGGGCTCAAAATTTCTACTCTCCTGCTAGCATTTGGCGGATGGTAATCAAGTGCAAGCGAGTGGAAATGCACTGGGTATACATGTATCTGGAGTCTGTGTCTGGGTATACAGGTATCTGGGGTCTGTGTCTGGGTATACAGGTATCTGGGGTCTGTGTCTGGGTATACATGTATCTGGGGTCTGTGTCTGGGTATACATGTATCTGGTGTCTCATGTCTGGGTATACATTTACATGGGGTCTCATGTCTGGGTATACATGTATCTGGGGGTCTCATGTCTGGGTATACATGTATCTGGGGTCTCATGTCTGGGGATACATGTATCTGGAGTGATTGTGGAGATGAAAAAAATACACTACGTTTAAACGTTGAGCAGCTACATTTAATATTTTATTTGCATCGCCGTTGATGCACTTATTTTCCTTTGTTTACATTGCTTTATGTTCATATTATTTATTTTTGTAACTTTGTTTCGAATAAAACCTTTAACGGTGTAATTTAGTGGGTCAACTGGTGTTGAGTAACTCTTAAGGCCTGGCTAGTAGCTCGGGACTTGAAATTTCGAGCCCTGATGTAATGTGCATACTTTTAATGGAGGTTACAATGAACGTGGATTTTGCCTGCCTGTTGAAGCACTATGGACGTGTTTTATAGAACTGGGTGGCACACAGCGAGGTGGCTACACAGGCGTCTGTGCGAAAAGGACGTACGTTTTCATGGACGCTCTTTCTGCACTCCTGTGTGGCCCCAGCCAAACTGACACTCTAGAATTCCAGGGGTGAACTGGCGTGGTGTAAGAGTGGCAGAGGAATAAACATGAACCTTTCTTGACCTTCCCAACATTCCCTTCTGCTTTAACCCCTGTCTTAATACTCAACTCCAATCCACTCTGGGATTCCTAATCACTGGTCCAGTTCTGACAAGCTACAGCTTTCATTGAAGCCTCAGCTGTCCCATGAATGGAGAAAGGTTGGATGCTCAAGCAGCCAGCCAATCCAATGGTTCTCGGTGCGAGTGCAGAAGTATGTGAAAAATAAATCTGAATTTTATGTCCAATGATAAATACTATGCTCCATGCAATGATTACTACTTGACTTAGAATAGGACCCTAATTACAAGAATATCTTTACTGACACTTTGTAGCATCTAAGGAATAAAAGATATGAAGTAATAACAAAAACTATTCTCAAACATAGGCACCTACTGGTTTACATGATGCCTTTCAGCTCTACAGACACATCATTGGACATTCAGTATTGAAATTGATGTTATGAATGTATTGAGTCTGCATCAAATGAAGACTCTAAAAGAGCAGGAATAACACATTGAAAATTCTCATGCTGTCAAGGGAACTCTGCGTATGCCACAAAACATATGTGGTAAATTATATGCAGAAAATTTTCATACAGTTATAGCGCTTGACTTTTACAGGCCGTGCTAATAGACAAATTTATCAGTTAAAGGGACCATTAAGCATTATCCACGCTGCAGGCTTTGTGCCTGATAAGATAATGTGAGTATGACAGAAGAGCAATTAGTCCATGATGTCTTGGATTTTATTCCAGATCTTTCTTGGGGGGGGGGGGATGGTTGTAGATCACGACCTGTAAATGTAGAGGGGGTAATGTCGCCTTAAGGTCATCGGGTCAAGCAACATTACACAACAATTTGTGTGTAAACTGAAGACCTGGCCTGGATATAGCTTGGAATGGACGATTCCTCATGTAGCTGGCACGTGGAGAAACAATATGTTGCATTACAGTTACTCCATATAGGCGTTAGCATTTTATCTTTAAACTAAGGCATATAGTTGAGAAAGTTGACTAAATTCCTATAAAAAAAATTCTATCACTGTCATGCAGCATGCCACGGGGGGAGTGAAAGCTGTGAGCAGAGAGCCTCCTATAGGACAGCCCTCCTCACACTCCTCACAGCCGTTGATAGACAAGTCAGCATGCCGACATCCCAGCGTATGGCCATTTGTCCTTATGATGGTCTGCGGCATGCATGGTCCACCTAGGGGTAAAGATGGAAGCACCCAATGCTGCAACTGGGTAAGTAGTGGCTGCAGTATCTCACGGCATGAATCATTACATTGATCTTTAAGACCAATGTGTGATATCTATCCCCTGACATGAGCGATATCACTGCCCCGGTGCACCTGGTGACCATAGGGGTACTTTAAATCAAAACCTTTAGCCTGCTGGTTTGCCAGAACATATAAAACACAGAAGAGCCACTTGTGCAGCCGCAAACCTTTACAATTGAGCCATTAAGGCTAGGGTCAGACTAACGCATTTTTCGCGTTGTCTGTGAAAAAGTGCTTTCGAATGAATGGACGCATTTTTTCACGGAATACGCGATAGCGGTCATACGATGCACATTTTCGTCCGTGATTTTGTATGGTTCATCAATAAAACACTTTTTGTGTCTGGACGTTATGTTGGCCGGACATTAGCAGCATCTGACCTCTAATCACGCACACATGCTGCTAGCGGACGCAGCGCACTCTGTACGTCACTACTAGCGGTTATACGTTCTTGCAAAAATGCGTTCGCTTGCCACTTGCGTTGCGCTGCCACACTTTTGTGCGGCCGTTCTTCGTATGCTGCCCGGCATTGGACGTCATTTGTTGCTAGCACGGCTGTGATTTAGTGCTGCTAAACGCAAGTTAATACTGCGTTAGTCTGACCCTATCCTAACTGGTGCTACTTCTGGAATGAAGACGTTACTGTTATTTGAAATACATGTATTTGCATATTTTATGTGTCCGTTTGGTGTCGCCTACTTTGTCTGATAGATAAGGGTAGCACAACACAGCACTAAATGGGCCTAAGCCCATAAGAAAGTGGAAAAGGCACAATAATATGTCCACAAATAATAGCCTTCGTTTTTTCAAGCCAATGCTTCTTTATGGTGCAGATGGAGGAACGTATACTGTAAAAAGAAGAAAAAAAGAGAAAGGACCAGGATTGCGCAGTATATCAGCAACAAAAAATAGTGTTCTTGTTCTCCTTCAACTCACATTTGGAGGAGCCCACAGCCAGCTCTCAGGATTATAGCAGGCAGGGACTTTAACTCCGGTGCCCAAATACCCCTCAGTTGGTTTCTCCGTATCGGTGCTGTGGTGCTGCAGTGAGAATCAAAAAGACCAAAAGAACACCTCTTGGTGCAATAAATCACAATCTAAGAATTAAAAGGAGAAGCCAAATTTCAACTCCCAAAAGCTGAGCCTCTATTGGCTTCGTCACAATTCACACGGAATCATAAGGAGTTCCCCAAACCTCCAACATCATGGCGGATTCCTGTTCCGGTGCGTTGCTGTGGATACAGACGACGTCCCCGTGTCGTGCTGCACTAACCATTTACCGCGGTAAAAGTCCCTGCCTGCTATAATCCTGAGAGCCGGCTGTGGGCTCCTCCGAATGTGAGTTGAATGAGAACAAGAACACTCTATTTTTTGTTGCTGATATACTGTGCAATCCCGGTCTTTTCTCTTTTTTTCTTCTTTTTACAGTATATATTCCACCATCTGCACCATAAAGAAGCATTGGCTTGAAAAGATGAAGGCTTTTATTTGTGAACATATTATTGTGCCTTTTCCACTTTCCTATGGGCTTGGGCCCATTTAGCGCTGTGTTGTGCTACCCTTATCCATTTTGTTATCTAGGTTTATAGAGGAACCTCCGTTTACAGCATTCAGCGTGTGGTTAGGGCACATGTATCCGTGGGCGCTTCACCCCTTTTCTCTGTAGTCTACTTTGTCTGATACTTTGAATAATTATATTGGCATTAATATCAATAAAGTCAATAAAAAAATGAAATATAAGAATCTTTGAGGTTATTTTTCTAAAGAATATAAAAAAATCTTGAATTTTAGTAGTTGCAGCTCTGTTTGTACAACCCCTTACTTTAGATTTTGCCAAATGTCCAAGAATGACCAATTTGCAAGAGCTGGTGTTAAGGGATTTTGCAATTACAAAGTTAGTTAACACCGTAAAAGAAAAATATATATATTTTTAAATATACCTTTGCCACCTTGGTGAAAAGGGTGCGATGAACCTGTGTCGTTTTCCTCCTCTCTCCATTTATCGAAGGACACAAAGAATAAATGGTTCTCTGGTGTCCTTCTAGCATAAGGAGTCATAAATAATAATACAGCGAGATCGCAAGTATGGGACTGTCTATGAAGTCCTAGACTACAGGAGAGAATATCAACAACATTGACGTTGCTGAGGATC
Organism: Leptobrachium leishanense; assembly: GCA_009667805.1. Taxonomy (NCBI): domain Eukaryota; kingdom Metazoa; phylum Chordata; class Amphibia; order Anura; family Megophryidae; genus Leptobrachium; species Leptobrachium leishanense. The sequence continues at coordinate 114,606,527 of CM019066.1, forward strand.
TTTTGTTGATCAAAACATTTCCATGCCCAGCTGCTATTAGAGACACCAACTCACAATTGAAACGTTAAGAAGCCACAGTGATATAACTGGTCACTTCAAATGTTTGTATTCACGGTTCCCAAATATAATTTTGTTTCCCTCCCTGCCCCTTATCCTCCTAATGGGTATATCACCAAACCATTATAACCTATTTATTTAATCTGGAATGAAGACGTTACTGTTATAATGCGAATTTCATGTATTTGCATATTTTATGTGTTTATTCTGTGTCGCATTCCTTGTCTGATACGTTGAATAATTACCAATATTGGCATTAATATCAATAAAAATCAAAATCTTTCTGAGGTTATTTTATAAAGAAAATAAAATGGCTTGAATTTTAAATCCGGATACTATTGCATAAATCACTAATTTTGTCAGGGCCTGCCTAAATGAACATGCGCCCGCCAGCCCCTCACATGGCAAGCACCTGTCAAAATATTAAACCACAGATCGACAAGTCCAAAAAACACAAATTTAAATAGTCTCAGGAGTACATCAACATGACTGCAATGGCTTTATAGAACATTGAATTATTTGTATGACTAAAATATATAATGAAAGTATCCTATAGTTATATCACAGACTATACTTATTTTACTCTCAACATTCGCATGTAAAGGAGAGCGGGGAAAAGATTTCATTCCTGGAGTTGATGACCTGTAATTTTAAGGATCTGATAACGTTATACCATATTTGAATGCAAAAGGAGGAGAAAAAAAGAGCTAAAATCTTCAGACTGCAAGTGTACTTTCTCTAAAATAAAAATTAAGAAAAAAAATTCAGCGCCAATTAAACCTCTTTTTACTATAATTTATTTGTAGTGAAATGGCCCGTAGACTAGATCATGGATATGAATAGTACTAGTACGGATGTATATGTGTGATTAACAGGTGTCACTTGTTTTAAAAAATGTGGCAAAAAAGTTACAATGCCTATAAAGGGCTGCCAGTTGTTTTACGTTGGAAATGGTTGGCACGTATTGACTGTGCTTCTCTCGGCCCTCTATACCTCATGATTGAAATATCTGATGGGATTTATGTGACGGAGCAGCATATGGCACAACTGATTTTGATGCAAATGTGTCCGCTAATTATGTGTAGATGAATATTTTAGTTTTTCTATTGATCTTCTGCAAAATTCAGTCTTGTGGCTTTCTTAAAGTATTTCAATTGACTCATGTCTTGGTGACAGTACTATATGTACTTTTATTTTTTCCCTCTATTTTACACAACCACAGATTAGCCCCAGAAACCACTGAAAGCTTGATCCTTATATTTATCCTTTTAATTCTTGAATCCTTATAATGTGAGTATTATAAATGGATGAGCAGTGGGATTTAATCAATCTGCATTTGCATACTTTGTATACACCATTTTAATACCCTCATGCATATATTCACATGTAAGTATACACGCACTTTTTGAGAAATTCTATAGTGTATGTATATATATATATATATATATACATAGTGTGTGCATTTCAAAAGTAGAGGAATCCCAGTAAATTTAATTTATGAACGATGGATCCAGCTGAAGTGAGATGTCATGATGATTTATATGTTAAATCACTGTAATATTTTGGCCTTTATTTAGCGAAATAACCTTTTGTGATCCATCACTGTCGTCTTTTTTTGCATTTAGAATTGTGTCATTAGAATTTCTCCACTCGTTGTGTGTTCGTTGTTTTCTCCTTTCACACAGATGTTTGTGGGACTTGATGGGGGGGGGGGGTTATTTTTTCAGTGTCAACATGAGCGTAATTCACAAAGTGACAGTGTTGCCTTCACCAGGGTAACTTGCTGGTATTGCAGCACCTACAAGAATGGTATTTCACAAAACTAAAATCCAGTGGGCAGCAGGAGAAGCTTCACTGTGAACCTATTTGGATTCTACTTTTTCAACTTGGGTGTTGTTGCCTCCAAATATATGACAAACATGAATTATCATGCATTACTATGTGTGGTTAGTGAATATGATGTCTATGTGTCCCCATCAAACCCATGAAATCTGCGACCAGTTTGCGCAGGGTATCATTCAAAAGCACAGCTTAGGTTTCAAGTGCAGCCTGGCAGTAATTGCTGAACTATACTTGTCAGCGTCTGCTTAGCAAATCATGTAGCAAATATTGGACCGTTCTCCTGAATCAGCCAACATGTGACAGGGATGGGTGGAGATGGGAAGGCCTGGAAAAATTGGGGAAAAAACAGTTTGTCCCCCTCCCCCCAAAAGCATGTGATATGTTCTTTTACAATGATATATAATATGTGTAATATAGATTTAATAACATATCATAACATTAGGACCTTAATGAAAGACTTCTGAGACTTTATTTAAAGTCTTAAAACATTACAAGTTCTCTCGGCTGAAGACGAGCAAATCCTGGAATACAATTCAACTAGCACGTCTCAATGCAACACTCAGACAACAAAAATATACATTTCAGCCTCTAGGGGGCGCTGCAGTGAAAATAGCATGATTGGGAGCTCCATCTTGTACCTCCTACAGTTGTTGTTGGGATATAGTTGATGATAGTTTCTGTCCTCTCAGGCCTTAATTGACCGATAAGAGGTTAAATTTGTATCTATTTGATCCCTATTAATGTTCTCCCCAGTACAGTCTGGGATTCTGCAAAACATATCCCTCCTGCAACATGGTGGCAAGGTCTCTGCACAACACAACCTCTGACACCTCTTGCATCTCGCTTCCTGCAGATTCTGCATCTTCTGCTGCAGCTGTGAAATAATCTGGCATCACAAACTGGGACCCCCCTCCCCGACTGACATGGAAATCCCACAGGAGATGGTGGGTTCTTTGGACCCCTGTATCTCTGAATTCATATGTCCTACAAGTATAATTGCAGTATCGTTGGAAAGCCCATAGTCTGGTATTTCCAATGATAACAAACATGGCTATATAATGTGGAAATATAAAACAAAACATTTTATATATACTTTCTTCTATTTTGAGGTTCTAAAAGCCGCGACAGCCCCCCCTTTATAAAGGTAACAATGCCGCTGCACTAATTTATATATTTAAAATACTTTATTAAAGTCTATTTTTATATTTTAATATTTTATTTAACGCTATTATAACTTGTTCTTTAAGGGGTCCTATGGGGTTCAAGAACCGGCTGGGTGGAGTAGAGGTAACATCACTGTTCTGCGTGGAGAGAGCCTGGAGTCATGGGTTCAATCCCACTGAGCAACCTCTCCTGTAAGTGTCCTTGGGCAAGACACCTAACGGTACATACTCTCCACCCAGGACATACTTGAAAACGAGAGAAATCTCAATGTATCCTTCCTGGTAAAATCCTTTCCAAAAATAAAAAAACACTCTGTACGTCATGGTCCTTTACCCCTCCCTCCCTCCCTATATTCCCCTCCCTCCCTCCCTATATTCCCCTCCCTCCCTCCCTATATTCCCCTCCCTATATTCCCCTCTCTGACCAGGGTCCCACGTCGGTCTGGCTTCCTTGAAGCCGGCCCAACGGTTTTAGGGCAATGGCCGAAGCCCATAACGTCATCACCGGGCGCGATTACATCCGTTTCAGGTGCATGCAGGGGAAAACCTGAAAGGGGAAGGGGGGCTTCTTTGTACCCCTCTCCCTTCCGAACGGCTGCAAATTAAAAAAAAAAAGCACCAGTGTCTGCCCTTTCCAGTGTTACCACTCTTTAACCCCCTTGGATGTCAGCCATGCCTCTGGGTTCACCCCCACCCACTGGCATCATTACCATATTTGTGGTGACATCAGTTGGCCCGTTAACCCCCTAGCTGCCAAGTAGAGATGGGGGGTCATTTGGACAACCATATCTCCCAATCCGTGGCAGCTACAGGGTCATTTTGGGGATCATTGGAAAGGATTGATCATGGTCTTTCCAATGATACCAAACATGTTTGGTGTAAAAATAAAGTGTGTTTTTTTGTTTTGTTTAAAATAATTGTCAGGTATAATAAAATTGGACTTAATCACGGTTAAACATGATGAGCATAAAACGTTAAAAATTAGCTCAACACACAGGTGAAATGGCTCAGCAGTGAAGGGGTTAAAAAGCAAAAACATGTAAAAATTTGGTATTTCTAAACCCAGGGCAAAATTTCAAAACTATTTAGCTACGTTCTTTTTTTGGTGGTTGTAGATTTTGGGGGTTAAAGTTCGAAATTGTTTTGTTCCATTTTTTTTCATCATATTTCAGAATTTTTTTAATAGTAAATTATACGATATAATGATAATAATGTTATCTTTTAGAAAGTCCATTTAATGGCGAGGAAAGCGGTGTATATATAATATGTGTGGGTACAGTAAACGAGTAAGAGGAAAACTAGAGGTAAACACAAACCGCGCAGAAATATAAAAACAGCAGCGGGTACTTTCGGACCGACAATGGTAAAATCGCCAGGTCACTATGGGGTTAAATATAATTTTATAATATACTGCATTTTGATATATGCTTTTATTTAATTTATTAATTTAATAATTCAAATAGCTTAATTGTTTTTGAGTTTTATTGTGGAGTTCTTTGATAAGCTCATACACACCGTACATTACTGTGAGTCTTATTGCCATGTATCTGTGTGATACGCTCATACACACCGCATATTACTGGGATCTGTATGTGTGGATTGTAGGAGTATAAGTAAACTGCAATGCAATAAGTGTTTAAGCTAAATATCTGTTTGTTCTTTATGTGGTTAAGAATAAAGACCTAATGCTATTTTGTAGAAATTCTATTTCTTCTCAGGACAAGTAGATTTTCATGAGGGGAAAAATAGATGGGGCTTCCACTTTAGGCCCCCGGCGCACGAGCGTTAACAGAGAGAGGAAGGAACGTCCGTGAAAGTGGGCGTTCCTTCCACTCTCTGCGCTCAGCGTACAAAGCGCGATCCTCCTATGGAGAATCGCGCTTTGTATCCTTTCAGCGTCCGTTTAGCTTTTTGACGGGGAGGACTTTTTCACGTCCGGTGGAGGGCTTTCCCCGTCAAAAACCCACGGACGCAGGGAAGTGCGGGCGCGCATGAGCCAAAAATACGCTCGTGTGCCGGGGGCCTAAGTCCTTTCGACAAGTAGTTTTTTTTAAAATTTACATTTACACACCCCTGATGTGATTATCTGAACCAACACTGACAAGAATAATTGGATGAGTACAATTAGATTTCACTCCTAGATGCTTTTTTGAATGGTACATACAGTATTTTGTGAGGTCCTCTGCATCCCTATATAGAGAAGGATTATTATATATTGAGAGTAACCAGAGTGTGTGCGTGAAGGCAAGCTAAGCGGAGTATGTATTCATTTGCTACTTTAGTGGGAGCTGTGGTGAGGTAGTGAGATGTAACTTACTGAAGACCTAATGGGTCTCATTCTAATCAAGCAGTTATACATAATAATTGCTCCAGCCATCCTATTAATAGCTTGAGCCGCTACTCCATCAGAACCACAGCCTTTCCTTGCAGCTCTTTCTGCAGTTCCTCTGGCTCCTGTGCAACCCCACTTACAGTTGCAATTGGCTGCATGAGGTCCTATGGACTCCAGGAGCTGATGCCAATGGTTGTCTGTTCTGCCGGTATCTATGATCGGCTCAGTAATATTCCGAATCAAACCCAATACAGCAGCTTAATTGGAATACAGCTCTTTCATTTATGAACCACCATTAACACCTAGGTTGAAATCGTGAAAATATGCCAAAACTGAGATTGATTTTTTAATTTTTTTTGTAATGTGACATTAAAATGTACTTTTATGAACAATTGCTCTTTAACAGCAAACATTGCTAAATAAGATCAGGACCATGGACAGGAGCTGTGGCAAATGTAGAACGTAATTTAAGAGCAGTTCTTCCCATGGCACAATCCTGGAGAGGATGGCACTATGTCAGTATCCATTTACGTGTGCTGCGTTTGACTTGGGTCAATAAAGATTTATCGATTTATTTAAAGATAATTTTATCGTGTTTGTTTAAAAAAACAAAATCGCAGGATGGTTACTTGTTGCTGGATTGTGCAGAGAGTCGATTCCTGCACAAGTTCTAACCTCAAGGAATTGCAGCAACTGCAAGAAGTGTAAAATTACAATTTTATTTATTTCCTACAGGACTTTAGAATAGACGTTCCATCCAACTTGGAGCCTTTGGGGACTATTTACGAAGCACCAAAATTGAATGCAATTTCGATGCTTTCCACTTTGGCAATTCCATTTCACTGACAATTCGGCGAACTCCATATTAATCAAATGGTCACCATATTTTGCCGAAATTGGAGTTGGCGTTGGAGAAGCAGTTATCGGACGTCGGTGAAAACCACCGAATTGCACTGGTAACTGCCAAATTGGCATTGCCGAATTCCACCAAAATGAAAGCATTAAAAAGGGAGTATCCTGATAGGAGCTTAAATCAATAAAAATGTAGAAAAAAGTGTGTCCAAATGATAAAAAGGTCCTTTAAAAAACCCAAAAAACAATTAAAAGGTCTCTTACAAACTAAAGTCTTATAAAAATATATATAAAAAGGAATCTTTTAAAAAATACAAAATGTTAATTTAAAACGTAAAGGGCCCCATTACATTCTCTGCGCAATTGCGCTCGCGCAATTTTTTTTGCGCACGGAAAAAACGTTATCGCACAAAAATTAACGTGGTATTACGATCATAGCGCATTTTTCCTCCAAGATTTTTCGTGCGCAAATCCGACGCGCAAAGCCGTTCGCAAATGAACGTTGCGTGCAGGAATCGGTGGGCAGACTGTTTTGTCACGGGATTTGTCACGGTATTTGTCACGGGATTCAGCCAACATCAATCACCCATTTCCAATAAAATATTTACAAACTAAAAAAAGGAAAAAATAAAAATTAACCACCAGCCAAAAAAAGAAAAAATTTACAATGACACAATTTATAAATTTTAATGTTTGGGTATTTGTAGAATGTGTAACTGTACTGTGCTGTATTTTTTTTTTCGTGCTGGTGTATTTCGATTAGCCCAGAACGATCACATTTACAGTTACCACCTGCTTTTCAAAGACGTTACGAAAATGCACGCAAACGTTTGTTGCGCGAAGATTAGAATACCATCCGCGTACCAGCGCACGAACACATTGGTGCTCCCAATGTTAAGTATTGGATGCACGTACGAACTTACGCTCGCGCTGGGTTCGCGCAGGGTCACTCGCGTTGGACGTTAACGCGCATCGTTTGCATGAACGTCGTAATACGTAAAAGAATAAATTGTCTTAATTTTTTAAAAATGTGACATTTATTACATTGAAACCTATTGGATTTTCCTGTTTGACTTGTTGAATTGAAACACCAATAATCAGGTCATTTTGCTGAAATTTCTGTGCAATTAGGCGGTCTGACGAATTGATAGTTTTTAATGGGAATATTGCGGTGCCACCGAGATTACACTGTCAATTCGCCTATACTTGGTGAATTGATATCTTTGTAAATAGACTAATTTCACTTACTGTGAAATTCACCATTTAGTGCAATTTGGTGGTAAATTCGGATGTTGGTGAATAACCCCTTTTTGTGTCATGAGGTTCATTTTAGGCTGGCCGTCCACTGGGTCCGTATTCCTGCGATGGTGCAATCCTCAGATTATCGTCCGACCGATCCTACAACATGCGGGTGAATCAGCCCGCTTCCACTGCATCAGACCACCGACGGATGATTTCAGGCAATTTTATGTTTTTACAACAGCTGTGCAATCCTTTCAATTTCAATAGATTTTTATAGGGCGATGCTGGGACGATATAGTACAAGTTTACATGAAAAAGATGCATTGTATAGTTAATCTGCCGAGCTGCGGCAGGGAAACGTGAAAAGATACATTATATAGGAAAACCTCCATTTGCGGAGCCCATAGGCTTCACTGAAAAAAATATTCTGTTTTTATTTTTTTATGCAACCGTTTATTTTTTCAATCCGTAGCAAAAAACTTTTATTGATATTTTAGTATTTTTTTTTTTAGGTTGTCTGAATTTTTCAGGTAAACTTTTTGGTTCCTTCTTTAAAAAAAACAAACAAAAAAAAACAGGCTTTTTTAAACTTGCGGCTCTTTTTTTTTCTTTTTCTCTGCGAGCTGGCTTCAGCATTGCTCTCCCTGGTGCTGAAACATTTTCAGGACCACGGAGAGAAGGGATTAATCCCCCCTCCCTGCAGCCTGACGAGTCCCACCCCCCTCACTACGAGCCAGGTTGCGATGGAGGTGGGGCAGTCCTTGATGCTGAAACTCCATTTCAGCATCAAAGACAGTTTTTTTTTTTTTTCCCCTCCACCCGGCGGCCTGCCCATCGGCCAACCTGGGTTGTCCACAGTTGCTTCCAGTGGACGACCCTGATCGGTCGAAGGAGTTGTCCGTAGTCGGGTGACCAAGTTGGTCGCCCGACTATGGTGCCAGTGGATGGCCAGCCTTATTGTAGTATATGGTACCTCAATGTGTGTAGGTTTCACGGGGTGCCCGCACGTGCCTATAGGTCGTACTTGGTCTTCCCTCGCGCCTGTAGGTTGTAGGCGCACATCTGTATCTACAGAGATTTGCACAGTTAAATAACCTGTTAAAACCGGACACGAAATGAACAGTCTGAAAGCTATATCCGACACATGCTGGGAATGATATTATTTTTCAGATTAACTTTTGCAGAACAATGCGTCATTTCACACCTCTGACTTCCAACGCACACAGCCGCTGCGGAAACCTTCCTTGGAACTTTGTGTTTTCTGATTTGTTAGTTTGATCTTCTGCTCCTGTTTATTTTCTGCTTTCTAATTGCACGAGTCCCTAATGCAATTGCTTTCCATATTGCGTTATTTGATTTTATAAGCAGAGGAAACTACCCAGTCATATAATCCCAGTATTTTGTTATTAATGAGCGTATTTATCATTGTCTTATTAAATAGGGAGCAATAAGCGTGCCATCTTTTCCAGCTAGTTTCATTTGCCCGTGTTTTCTTTGTTAGTCCAAATGAATGAAATTAGAATAAACAATCTCAAAGTCATTTGTAATCATTGGCTGATTAATGGAGTTTCCTCTCTCAGCCATTATTCATTCACTAACACCTGATATCTTTTCCATAAACAAATTATGTTTGGCCAAATTATGAAATTAAATGAAGCATTTGATGAGTTTATGATTGACCCTTCCAGCCCAGGGCCCATTAGTCAACGTCGTTACCGTGCTTAAGCATTTGACAAATGCACTGTCGGAGGAAGCCACACGGAATCTTTTTTATGACTTCTGATTAATGCATACTGTTAGGCAAACGAGATTGTAATAATTTCTTGATTCTCGTTCTAAGCAGTCAAGGAAGAATCTCATCTCTGATGAAATACATTTATGTCTCTGTAGATTTAAGGATGATTATAAAATGCTGACGAGATAACTCTTCTGATGTTCCTAAATATTTCAAACGTATTTTATTTAATTTTGGCCTCTTAGCGTTTCACCCGAGTGCCTTTGTGCAGTTTATTATTTGCCCCCATGTAATTGCTAAACATCTTGCAGAAAACATTGATAAATAAGTCTTTCTTGGGCTTCACTTTATGTAGTCGCTCGTGTGTGTGTGTGTGTGTGTGTATATATATATATAAAGAAATGCAAACTTTGCAAAAGCGGTCACTGAAGTAGAGATCATACAAAGGCACCAAAGACAGCATTTAATAATACTAGGTTTCCTATATATTCAACTATAAGGTTATGATCCAGGTATGGTTATTGTAGTACCTGCGGCTACAGAAAAAATAGATTTTGCCCGAAACTTTTTTAATAGTCCTATGTTATTTTATTCATGGTTTTATAATTTGGGGTTCAGTTTATCATATTTATCAAGGCATATATGCCTTCAATACCCAGAATTCTTTGGATGGAATAGATGGACAGCAAATCATGGGAATCGTGGTCTTGAAACATCTGGGGGTCAAAGTTTAAGATCCCAATCTTGGAGACACTGCATACTGTGACTGCTCAATGTATTTTGAGTGGTTACTGTGACCTGAGTATTTTCAACCCTCTTGACCCTTCTGGGGTTTTCTGAAAAGGGCTGATTCAGCCCTCCCAATGGGTGATGGGGTCAAACTCTTTCCAGAAGTTGAGATCAATGAGCACCAATCCTGGCTTCAGGTTCCTGGATGTAGGACTCTTTTAAGACTGTTTCCTAGACAATGGCTTCCAATGCTCTCTCATTGAGAGCCATTGGCTTGGCTGGTAGTTCGTTCGAGCGTCTAGCCTCCTGATGGTCATGTGACATTTGCGCCTTGAGAAGAAACAATACGTCACATCTGGTAAGTGCAAGAGGGTGCACATAGCATGAATAAAGGGAAGTTTTATCCCTCCTCTGGTGTTAAAACAGAAGTGGGTGGTGTGAAGGGGGGGAATAATTTTTAATGTATGTGCCAAGAGTTACTTTGAACTTGGGTTACATGGACCTAGAGACACATTTGGGAGGTGCAGGCCTGATGTTCTATATTGTTTCACTGCAATCTCCGATGTTGAATTCACCATGTACCTACAATTCTAGGCATGGTGTCTGTGTCATCTGTGCTACATGTGAATACTGTTATTGTTTTTATCATTGTCTGTTTTTTATTATTTATGTTTGTATCTGCTAATAGAATCACTGTAGCCTTTTTCCAACTCCCCCCTATCTAGAATATGTTTACACCTGTTAAAGGTTGGAGCAGAGGCGTAGCGAGATCATGTGGCGCCCGGGGGCAAGTCTTTCATTAGTGCCCCCCCAACCAAAAATAATCACTAAAGCATACAAATTTTACAAATATTTAACCCCCCAAACTATAATAACTTTTTTCAATAACAATTGGAAAGGTGCAACACATAAAACAGGTTAACAGGAGAGCATCATTAACCTCTTAATGGTGGGCAGGTTTTGCCAAGACTAGCCGACGTGCCACTTGCCTCATTGGCTGCGTATGGTATGAACGTATCACAGAGCTCCACAGCAATAAAACTCACAGTAATGTGTGGTGTGTATGAGTGTATTTTATTATTATTATTCTTTATTTATAAAGCGCCAGCATATTCCGCAGCGCTGTACAATAGGCACAGTATAGACAGGATTACAATACATTGAACAACATTTGACAAACAGTACAGGAGATGAGGGCCCTATTCCCGTAGGAATTTACAATCTAGGAGGGTTGGGGTTGGAAACAGGAGGAGAGGACTGCAAGGTGAGAGTGATTGATGGTTGCGTCAGTGAGTTGGGTGGTAGGCTTCCCTAAATAGGAATGTTTTAAGGGAGCGTTTGAAGGAAGAGAAGTTAGGGGAAAGTCTGACAGTACGAGGGAGAGCGTTCCAGAGAGTGGGGGCTGCGCGTGAGAAATCCTGCAGTCTTATCATGGGAAGAGGTGATGCGGGGAGAAGCTAGGCGCAGGTCACTGACCTTAGGGAGCGGGCTGGGGTGTATTTGGTGATTAGTGAGGACAGGTAGTGGGGAGCTGAGTTAGTGAGGGTTTTGTAGGTAAGGATAAGGATTTTGAACTTAATTCTGCAGTGGATGGGGAGCCAGTGAAGGGACTTGCAGAGGGGAGCGGCAGAGACAGAGCGGCGGGTGAGGTGAATTAGCCTGGCGGAGGCGTTCAGGATGGATTGTACGTAGGAGAGGCGGGACAGAGGGAGGCCAGATAAGAGATTATTGCAATAGTCGAGTCGGGAGATTACCAGGGCATGTATGAGTTGTTTTGTGGTGACAGCGGTAAAAAATGGCCGAATTCTGGAAATATTACGCAGTTGGTATCGGCAGGAGGAGGAAAGAGACTTTATGTGGGGGATGAAGGAAAGAGCAGAGTCAAGTGTAACTCCAAGACAGCGAACTTGGTTTGATGGGGAGATGGTGATACCCTCCACCGTGATAGAGAAGTCAGGAGGTGGGGAGGCATTGGAGGGAGGAATAAGTAGGAGCTCAGTCTTTGACATGTTGATCTTTAGGTGGTGGGAGGCCATCCAGGAGGAGATGCCAGATAAACAGTCACTGACTTTTGAAAGGACAGGGGGAGAGAGATCAGGGGTAGAGAGGTAGATCTGAGTGTCATCAGCGTAGAGGTGGTAATTAAAGCCAAAGCTGTTGATGATTTTGCCCAGGGAGGAGGTGTAGATGGAAAAGAGCAGAGGACCAAGGACAGAGCCTTGAGGTACACAAACAGATAGAGGCAATGAGGAGGAGGAGTTACCAGCAAAGGACACACAGAAGGACCTGTTGGATAAATAGGAGTCAACCCAAGCAAGTGCAGTGTCACCGAGACCCAGAGAGTTGAGGGTCTGTAGAAGGAGGGGGTGGTCAACAGTGTCAAAAGCAGCCGAGAGATCAAGCAGGATGAGAATAGTATAGTGGCCTTGTTTTTTAGCAGTTAGGAGGTCGTTGGTGACTTTGGTGAGGGCAGTTTCAGTTGAGTGTAGGGGACGGAAGCCAGATTGCAGGGGGTCAAGTAGGGAATTGGAGGACAGGAAGAGGGAGAGGCGGTTGAAGACTAGTTTTTCTAAGAGCTTAGAGGTAAAGGGAAGCAGGGATACAGGGCGGTAGTTGGATGGAGAGTTGGGATCGAGGGATGGTTTCTTTTAGTAAAGGGGTAACTAGCGCGTGTTTGAAGGCAGATGGAAAGGAGCCAGTGGAGAGAGATAGGTTGAAGATGTGTGTGAGAGCAGGGGTGAGGGAGGAGGAGAGGGGAGGAATTAGATGTGAGGGAATGGGGTCGAACGGGCACATGGTGAGATGTGGGGAGGAATTAGATGTGAGGGAATGGGGTCGAGCGGGCACGTGGTGAGATGTGAGGAGGACAATAAGGAATTGACTTCCTCCTCAGTGGCTGGGAGGAAGCGGCAGAGGGTGACAGAGGGGACCTCTGGGAGTGGAGGTGGCAGATAACTATCTTGTGTTGGGATGTTGCTTCTGATAGAGTTTTACTGAGGAAGTAGTCTGCCAGGTCTTGAGCGCTGAAGGCAGCTGAGGGGGGAGGTGCAGGTGGGTAGAGGAGGGTGTTGAAGGTGGACCAGAGCCGTTTAGGGTTGGAGGACAGCGTAGATATAAGAGATGAGAAGGATTGTTTGGCCAAGTGGAGGGCAGAGGTGTATGACCGGAGAATAAACTTGAAGTGAACAAAATCAGCTTCAGAGCGGGATTTCCTCCAGGCACGCTCTGCAGTGCGGGAGCATCTTTGCAGGTAGCGAGTCTGGAGGCTGTGCCAGGGCTGAAGCTGGCGGCGTGGGGCCTTACAGAGTCGAAGAGGAGCAAGAGTGTCTAGAGCAGAGATAAGAGTAGTGTTGTATTGATTAGTGGCAGCATCAGGGCAGGTGAAGGATGAGGTGTGAGGGAGGTGGTGAAGTAGATTGGAGAATTGATGGGGGTCCACAGCATGTAGATTTCTGCGAGTGTGTGTGCGGGGTGGGGGAGCAGGGTGTTTAGGAAGTCCAGATAGGTTGAAAGAGAGAAGGTGGTGGTCAGAGATGGGGAAAGGGCGACAGTTGAACTCAGAAATGGAGCAGAGGTTGGAAAAGACAAGGTCAATAGCGTGACCATCGCGGTGGGTATGGAGGAGGGAGGATTGTGTGAGTCCAAGGGAGGACGTGAGTGAAAGAAGTTTGGAGGCAGCAGGGGCGGAAGGATCATCAATGGGAATGTTGAAGTCCCCGAGAATTAGGCATGGAAGATTAGAAGACAGGAAGTGAGAAAGCCAGGTAGCAAAGTGGTCAAAGAACTGGGAGGTTGGTCCCGGTGGGCGGTAGATGACTGCCACCCTGAGGGCCAGAGGAGAGAACAGGCGGATGCAGTGTGTCTCGAAGGAGAGGGATGGGGGTGGAGGGAGATACTGGTAGGTGCAGGTGGGAGAGAGCAGGATTCCGACCCCACCACCATGTCTCTCACCCGGTCTGGGGGTATGGCTCAAGTGTAGACCGCCATGTGAGAGAGCAGCAACGGAGGCCGTGTCAGAGGGAGTTAGCCAGGTTTCAGTTAAAGCTAGGAGGTTGAAGGAGTTTGAAAGGAAGAGGTCATGGATTGCTGTGAGTTTGTTGCACACAGAGGGAACGTTCCAGAGGGCGCAGGAGAAAGAGGACAGGCGCTGAGGGTTTATGGGAATGAGGTTGCTGGGCTTGCAGGCAGGTGATTTATGTGCGATGGAGATAGGATGAGAGGGAAGTATTGGATGTGTTGTGGGGCCAGGGTTAGGGGATATGTCACCTGCATAGAGTAACAGCAGGAGGGTGAGAAAGAGAAGGTGGGAATGGGATTTGTGGGAGTGATTGGCAGCACGAGAGTTAGAGGGAGACCATGTTCTGAGGAAACAAAGGAGCTCATGCGAGGCCATCATGTGGGACGAGAGGAGGGAGGGAGAGATGCAGATAGTGTAGGGGTCGGCGGTAGAGGGACAGGAGTTCCATTTAAGGAGAAAGGTAGAAGCGTGAGAGAAAGCATGATATAGACATGTTTACCCAGAGTAAAAAGTGGGCCTTGCAGTTCCTTCCTCCAGTCCCGCAACTCCAGGAAATCAACTCTAAACGTCCACTTAGGATGCCACTGATCTCCAGGAAATCAACTCTAAACGTCCACTTAGGATGCCACTGAACTCCAGGAAATCAACTCTAAACGTCCACTTAGGATGCCACTTGGGGATGTCACAAGAGCCAAGGCTCAAATGGAGCCAGTCTTAGCTGTTATATAGGGCAGACTAATTGCATTCAGGCAGTTAAAAGCCTGATGCTGGATGGGCTGTGTCAATAGGGCAGGAGATTCACATGCTAATTAGCAAAGCAAATGGTGGAGAAAGGAGACAAAAATAAATTTAAAAAAAAGAGACCAAGGTAACGTTACAATGTGGGTGCCTGCAAATACTGGGTGATGGGGGTCCTACCAGCAAAAGTATGCAGGGGATCAGTTGAGATGTGGGTGTCTGTGGATAATGGGTGATAGTCTTACCTGTGGAGAGAGGAGACACAGGAATTAGGGATCATGATGGTGGATGGCATAGGGCATCATGGATAAAACTCCAGGAAATCAACTCTAAACGTCCACTTAGGATGCCACTTGGATGTCACAAGAGCCAAGGAGTGTATCACAGAGCTCCACAACTATAAAACTCACACACACCGCACATGGATATATTGCCCCCAGCTCACTTGGATATATTGCCCCCAGCTCACACATGGATATATATTGCCCCAGCAGCTCACACATGGATATATATTGCCCCGAGCAGCTCACACATGGATATATATTGCCCCCAGCAGCTCACACATGGATATATATTGCCCCCAGCTCTCATGGGTATACATTGTCCCCCAGCTCACATGGGTATATATTGTCCCCCAGCTCACATGGGTATATTGCCCCAGCCTCACATGGGTATATATTGTCCCCCAGCTCTCATGGGTATATATTGTCCCCCAGCTCACATGGGTATATATTTTCCCCAGCTCACATGGGTATATATTGCCCCTGGCTCTCATGGGTATATATTGCCCCCAGCAATGTGCTCACATGGGTATATATTGCCCCCAGCTCACATGGGTGTATATTGCCCCAGCTCACATGGGTATATATTGCCCCAGCTCACATGGGTATATATTGCCCCAGCTCCCATGGGTATATACTGCCCCCAGCTCACATGGGTATATATTGCCCCCAGCTCTCATGGGTATATATTGCCCCAGCTCTCATGGGTAAATATTGCCCCAGCTCTCATGGGTATATATTGCCCCAGCTTGCATGGGTACATATTGCCCCCAGCTCTCGGGTATATATTGCCCCAGCTCTCATGGGTATATATTGCCCCATCTCACATGGGTATATATTGCCCCATCTCACATGGGTATATATTGCCCCATCTCACATGGGTATATATTGCCCCATCTCACATGGGTATATATTGCCCCCAGCTCACATGGGTATATATTGCCCCATCTCACATGGGTAAATATTGCCCCATCTCACATGGGTAAATATTGCCCCATCTCACATGGGTATATATTGCCCCCAGCTCTCATGGGTATATATTGCCCCCAGCTCTCATGGGTATATATTGCCCCCAGCTCTCATGGGTATATATTGCCCCCAGCTCTCATGGGTATATATTGCCCCCAGCTCTCATGGGTATATATTGCCCCCAGCTTACATGGGTATATATTGCCCCCAGCTTACATGGGTATATATTGCCCCCAGCTTACATGGGTATATATTGCCCCCAGCTTACATGGGTATATATTGCCCCCAGCTCTCATGGGTATATATTGCCCCAGCTCGCATGGGTACATATTGCCCCCAGCTCTCGGGTATATATTGCCCCAGCTCTCATGGGTATATATTGCCCCAGCTCACATGGGTATATATTGCCCCATCCTCACATGGGTATATATTGCCCCAGCTCTCATGGGTATATATTGCCCCCAGCTACATGGGTATATATTGCCCCCAGATTACATGGGTATATATTGCCCCAGCTTACATGGGTATATATTGCCCCCAGCTTACATGGGTATATATTGCCCCCAGCTTACATGGGTATATATTGCCCCCATCTTACATGGGTATATATTGCCCCCAGCTTACATGGGTATATATTGCCCCAGCTTACATGGGTATATATTGCCCCCAGCTCATGGGTATATATTGCCCCCAGCTTACATGGGTATATATTGCCCCCAGCTTACATGGGTATATATTGCCCCCAACTCTCATGGGTATATATTGCCCCCAGCTCTCATGGGTATATTTTCCCCCAGCTCACATGGGTATATATTGTCCCCCAGCTCTCATGGGTATATATTGTCCCCCAGCTCACATGGGTATATATTGTCCCCCAGCTCTCATGGGTATATATTGTCCCCCAGCTCTCATGGGTATATATTGCCCCCAGCTCTCATGGGTATATATTGCCCCCAGCTCTCATGGGTATATATTTTCCCCAGCTCACATGGGTATATATTGCCCCTGGCTCTCATGGGTATATATTGCCCCCAGCAATGTGCTCACATGGGTATATATTGCCCCCAGCTCACATGGGTGTATATTGCCCCAGCTCACATGGGTATATATTGCCCCAGCTCACATGGGTATATATTGCCCCAGCTCTCATGGGTATATATTGCCCCATCTCACATGGGTATATATTGCCCCCAGCTCTCATGGGTATATATTGCCCCAGCTCTCATGGGTAAATATTGCCCCAGCTCTCATGGGTATATATTGCCCCAGCTTGCATGGGTACATATTGCCCCCAGCTCTCGGGTATATATTGCCCCAGCTCTCATGGGTATATATGCCCCATCTCACATGGGTATATATTGCCCCATCTCACATGGGTATATATTGCCCCATCTCACATGGGTATATATTGCCCCATCTCACATGGGTTATATTGCCCCATCTCACATGGGTATATATTGCCCCATCTCACATGGGTATATATTGCCCCATCTCACATGGGTATATATTGCCCCAGCTCACATGGGTATATTGCCCCATCTCACATGGGTAAATATTGCCCCATCTCACATGGGTAAATATTGCCCCATCTCACATGGGTATATATTGCCCCAGCTCACATGGGTATATATGCCCCCAGCTCTCATGGGTATATATTGCCCCCAGCTCTCATGGGTATATATTGCCCCCAGCTCTCATGGGTATATATTGCCCCAGCTTACTCATGGGTATATATTGCCCCCACTCTCATGGGTATATATTGCCCCAGCTTACATGGGTATATATTGCCCCCAGCTTCATGGGTATATATTGCCCCCAGCTCTCATGGGTATATATTGCCCCAGCTTGCATGGGTACATATTGCCCCCAGCTCTCGGGTATATATTGCCCCAGCTCTCATGGGTATATATTGCCCCATCTCACATGGGTATATATTGCCCCATCTCACATGGGTATATATTGCCCCCAGCTCTCATGGGTATATATTGCCCCCAGCTTACATGGGTATATATTGCCCCCAGCTTACATGGGTATATATTGCCCCCAGCTTACATGGGTATATATTGCCCCAGCTTACATGGGTATATATTGCCCCCAGCTTACATGGGTATATATTGCCCCCAGCTTACATGGGTATATATTGCCCCCAGCTTACATGGGTATATATTGCCCCCAGCTTACATGGGTATATATTGCCCCCAGCTCACATGGGTATATATTGCCCCCAGCTCTCATGGGTATATATTGCCCCCAGCTCACATGGGTATATATTGCCCCCAGCTTACATGGGTATATATTGCCCCCAGCTCTCATGGGTATATATTGCCCCCAGCTCTCATGGGTATATTTTCCCCCAGCTCACATGGGTATATATTGCACCCAGCTCTCACCTCGGTACTCCACCGGCATCGTTCTTCTCTCTTCTCCTCATGAGATGAGCGGCCTCTGGCATGATGCAGCTTGGCCGCTCGCTGAGAACCACATGCCCTGTCGCATTCTCGCAAGAAGGTGCTCTGGTCAGGGGTTCCTATCATAGGCGAGCGGCCAAACTGCATCATGCCAGCGGCCGCTCGCCTCGTGGGGAGAAGAGGGAAGTACGCCGCCGGCAGGTGCGGATCCGCCCTTGTGCCGCTCACGTGGGGTCCACCAGCCAGCCGCGATCGCGGCTGGCTGGTGGAACTCACACGAGCTGCAGGGCTGCTGCGCGCCGGGCGCCCCCGGCTATAAGGTGCCCAGGTGCACCTGCCCCCTCGCTACGCCACTGGGTTGGAGTGGTCTTAGTTTGTCTTGTCTGGCAAACAATGCCCCATTATCTGATACTGTATAATCTTGAAATCCTATTTGTCCCCACAAAGTGCTATTGATCTGTTTTGTTGGCTATTGTGCTATGCTTCTTGGTGACCAGATTTGATTTGTTTTCTCTTCCTGGTCTATTTATGTCCCAGACACAAAGACACCTGGCAGTGATTCCTGAGCTATCGTAGCAATATCGCTATGAGTTTCTCTCATTTATTACCTCTGTAGATTCCCGTTATTATTTAGATCTGTCATAGCAATAGGCCAGGGAGGTAATTCCCATTGGCTGCTAGGCTTCTCATGGCACTGTATAGAATTCTCATTTAAGGCTGAGTGGCAGTCTGACTGTTCTAACCTCAAGATCTGCGTGCTGACTACTTTGTAATGCCATCACTGTATTAGTGTATCCATCCTTAAGCTTCGACTAAGAGCTGGAGAAAGGCAGGAAAGACTGCTGGTTGGAGATCGGGGGTCCGGCAAGGGTTTTGCATTAACAAATGGGACCCAGTCGTGATATGGAGATCTGTTACTATATATGTGATCTAATGAAGAAATATTCATTGGAAGCAGTGATTCTTTCGAAGAGTAACAGATTCAATGTGAAAGAGAATATACAAAAGAAAAAAATATATACAATATTATATATTTGAAACCTTTCATTTAACAGGTATAAAACGTTCCATACACTTTATACTGTACCTGTGCAATCTGTTATAAAGGCTAACCTTGCAACTGACCAGTCGATGTGGATCTGTGTTCTAGAGCACACTATGCAAAGTGTACGCAGCTTATATGTACATAATGTAGAAAGAATATGTTTGTTATTGTGTTCACAACATCCATACTACTACTCGTTCTAATGGCAAACTGAGCAGAATAACCTGTCTGCTCTGGCACACAGGGAGGGGGGACGGGGTGACAGACTTGCTAATGAAAATATTTTCAAAGTCAGATTCTTGGCGCGTATTTGGAGTGAAACTTTGATAATGTCCCTTGTCCCACCCTCCTTGTTTTCATGAACATTTTAATGAGACTGATTAAACGATGTGACGGAGAAAATATGTAAAATGACATCTGTTGACATAATTAAGGATTGGTATTGAAGAATTATTTCCCTGTGTTAGAAAGGAATCCCATAATCCTTTTAAATATTTTTTTGTTTTTAGCTCTTGCGGTGTTTTGGTGTGAATCAACGATCTGCTACAAAAGTCTAATCCTTATTATAAATGCAAATGCTACTCTTATACTGCAATGACATTTGTTTTCTTACCATTTTTGAAAACTGCATGTGAAGCTAGCTTAACTACAGAGGAGGCGTGCAGTGTCCGTAGAAAGACCACTCGGATCGCATGTTGGTTTTGTGTTTTGCTTTAGGCCCAATAAGACTTTAACTTTGAAACACATAAGCAAAATTTCATGTAAAATCTGTCCTTTTTACTTTATAGTAAACTTCCAAACCTAATGAAGCAGTAGACTCTGTACAAAATTCAGCCCGGTATATTCAATAGATTGAGATCTATCTGCTAACATACAAATATATTAGACATCGAATATAAAATATATATCAGACCTCAAAATTTCCACTCTCCTCATATTTGGTGGGTGGCAATTAAGTGAGTGCGAGTGGGGCGGATTGGTAGGGGCTTGGTTCAGTGGGCCGCCGCAGCCACCTTCTTAAGCCTCAGCCCCGTATCGGATTTCTGAGTCTGAATCTGGAGCTGACTATCTCTGCTGCATGACTCTCACAATCCTAACACGAGTCTGGCAATGGCACGCTGCATTGGCGCTGCCTGACCTGCGAGATTCACGTTGGCTGGGCACCTGAGTCAACCACGTGATGTGTCGCAGCGTACTCCACACAGAAGAGTAGGAAAGGGCACGATCATCAGTGGAGCCAGTCTGCACCAGGCCGTGGAAGGAGGACAGAGCAGCCGAGGCCCGATCTGTCGCCTGGGACATACACTTGGTGAGTGACTACTACAGAAGGGGGGTTGTAAAAAGAATGGGGGTAAAAGAATGGGGGGCTGTGTGACAATAATGAAGGCGGACCATGGGGGGGTGTAATGAAGAATGGGATGGGCCCGGGGTGTGTGGAAAAAAGGCTGTGGCTCTCTCTGATCCGCTTATACACACATCGCACATTTCTGCTTATTTTGTGACTGGAGCTTTGCGTTACGCTCATACACACTACAGGTCGGGCAACTGGTGGCGAGTAACACTTAGGCCTGGCAAGTAGTTTGGGACTTGAAATTTTGAACCCTGTATATACAGTATTTAGGCTGGTCCTTTTCAAATCTGCCTACCAAGTAGCATATCAAAGCTAAAAATAAAATTTATATATACGGTTAATATGCATCAGGCATCTTGGCCGCCGGCGATCCAACATCGTCCACTCACCCCTCTGGTGTGGTGCTGTCACGATTCACACAGTAGAAAAAGCAAGTGAGGTGCCGTTCCACTTTCAGAAGCATGTTCCGGTCCTGATTTTACCACTGCCTGGACTGGTGTCCAGGCACTCAGGGATCCGTTCCTGTTTTCCCCTCACCTCTCCAGCCTCAGGTGTGTGCTGGGCCTGCAATGTCCATATGATCAAGCCTCACCTCTCAAGCAATTTACATTTTCAGTGTGTGCAACAGGGAAAAAAAACCACACTGAACCTTCCACAACTCCTGATGACGCTACTATGAGGTAGCGAAACGTGTAGAGTGTTTTAAGCGTTTGATGCAGGTCTAGGGACATCTTTATTGAAATTATCTTGCAAGTCTTTTTGGGAAAGTATGACGGGGAGCGCTCCTCTTGTTGCGACTTTGTGTTGTTGAATGCTACATAGATATTTCCTTCTTACTGTCCTAGTCCCACCAACCCACGAAGGTTGGCTTCTTACTTATTAAGAAATAGAGAACAGAAAAATAAGAAGGCTATTGTGGAAACAATTGAACAGCTAAAGCAAGATTGAAAATCCATACCCTACCTGCCAATTTTTGTGTTTGTTTCAACCACCAGGGGGTGGTTTTTTTAAAACTTGTTTTATATGCAGGTTAATAAAAGTTAGATTTTATGAGTCAGTGAAAATTGTGACCACGATTGTCAGTTGGAAATTTGTTAATTAGGGTTACCCCCTGCAACTATGGCAATGTGGCCTTATTTTTTTTGAAACCTTGGTAGCTTTTCACAGTTTATATGCGTCTTGTTTTTTTTTTGCTTTCTTTCGACTATATGTCAAGAATTTACATATATTTCTATCCGCACACACAAATAGATCCTTTTAGTGATGAGACACATTTCCTTTAGACAGTGAGCACTTTTGTCTTATTAGTGTCTGTTTAGTACCAATTGTTTTCACGGAACGTTTATTGGTTATTTTGTGGCCAGTGTAGAGCCTGTGTCTGGTCCTTGGAACACAGGTTTTAGAGCTGCTATTTAATTTTCTGATTTAGTTTGGCTACTGCTAGTACAAGCCTTAAGGCTCTATTGCTCCGTGTCTTCAAAGACTCGCTGTAAAGCAGATGATGGCGAGATCTGTTTTTCACCCCGCACAGAGTTTCGTGCTATTGAGCTGCTCGGAGGCGATTATGTCGGGCTTCCACGAAATGAAGCCTACAGCGACCTATTAAGTGTGGCGTTTATGCGGGTGCTAATACACTTTGAATAAAAAAAGCCCTCAATTACTAAGCACTTTTCAGCTCTGACAAGGCTGTCCCATGATGTTAATGGTATCTTTATAACCGTTTTAACTTCTTGATTTTCTGACAGAGCTCGACAATAAAAGCTTCGGGTTCGCCTTTGGCAAACAAAAAGCCTCATTTTCTGCTGATAATATGTATTTACTATTTAGATAGCTGGCAATACAATTTCTGTGAATGAGATTTTCCTGGGAAAATGCAAACTGATTCAATTACTTTTTAATGGACTGTAAAAGCTTGTAGTAATACTTTTATGGGCGCTTCACTTATGCTTGCTATTGGTCCCTCTCCATGTGGGAATACATAAGTCATTGTTCTTTGCAGGGCTTCGAGAGGGCAATGTGTGTGTTGCTTTACTTTGCAGGGCAAGAACAGCTAAATCTGAAAGCCCCCCCCCCATTCCTCATTTTTGCTGTTAAACTATCACTCATCTATGATGCTTTTCTAGTCCTGAAGTTTCTAAGTTTCTGCCTCCTTGTAATTTATTCTTACTCTTTAGAAGGAAACAAAGTTCTAATTCAATTTTTTTTTAAATGTACGTCTAGAAGCCACAGTGGATGATTGTCACATTTGTCAAAATTGACAGCTCACAAATATATTAGAGTTCAAAATCACATATCCTATTTCAGAGCGTTTTTACAGACACATAAACTCATTTTCTGATCAGCTTTTGCAGAATTGGTGAGGTTAAGCCCATTCTAGGTCAAAATTTAGTATCTCCTCAAATATAAAAATGTTTAAATAATAAGCTATGTCTCTTCATATTTTATTTTATTTATCAATACCCCCACTAAACACAGTCCTTATCTTGGCAAGGAGCTTGCCATCCATCATTGGGAGCTAAGAGATTAGGAAAGCTTGAGCGAGTGGGGTGGATCTTTGTATTGGGGATGCCAGAGACGACATGATTTGCATCACTGCATGCCCAAAAAGGCATACTTGTCTGTAAAAGGGGTTTGTCAGACCCTCAGGCATCATTGAAAGGGAGTGTCCTGCTTCGATTAAAAAGGCCTGCTCTAAACATGTGCTGTAGCAGCACTCGGGAGCCCGGTTCCCAAGTGGCAGCACCCGTCCAGAGCACCATAAACCCCATAGCGACCAATGATGTACAGAGTACGTCCTACAAAATCAGTCGCTTAACGACAGAGGGCATACCTTATTCATCATGCTTAGGGGGTTCTCCCTCCCTATACTCTCCTCTCTGGCCGGGGTCCCGTGGTGGTATGACTTCCTTGAAGTCAGACCACCACTTTATGGACCCCAACTGTCGCACTGACGGAGAGTGCCTGAAAGGGTGGGGGGGGGTCCTTTTTTGATGATGAAAACAATGGTATCCTTAGTCCATTTAATGGCGTGGAAACCGGTATATAATATGTGTGGGTACAGTAAACGAGTAAGAGGAAAATTAGAGCTAAACACAAACCGTGCGGAAACGTAAAAACAGCAGTGGATACTTTTGGACTTACAATGGTAAAACAGCCTGTTCACAATGGGGTTAATCTCATACTAGAATCCGGATGGCTCTAGAAATTCCGGTTTTTGGAGCCTTCCGGACTTTAAAATTCCAAATAAGGATTGCTCTTCCTGTATATGTTCTATTTAGAGGGTTATTTTCGACACAGTAGATATATGGTCAGTTCAATATCATGCATTATATGTTTTGATCATGTTTATAGCACAAGGACAGGCTCCATCCTGTGAACCACAGCATTACCTTTTAAAGTACACTGTACTTCTCAAGCAGGGTCCTCCCTCCTTCGGTTCCGTGTGTTTACGTGTATGTATATTTGTTATTCTGTCTCTCACATTGTACAGCACTAATGAATTTATTGGCGCTTTATAAATACTTGTACCTGTAACTACTGCCCAGGTGCACTTTTCCTGCTACATCCCATCAGGATATGAACATCACACCACAGTGGTCTTAAAGAAAAGGGGAATGACTCCTTTTTCCAGTTATCGAAGTCCACAAAAAATGCTGACACGAGAGTCATCCCCTTTCAAATGGGTATTCTAGCTTTAAAGCTCGGGTCAGACGAGCGCAGTGATCACGTTCGTGTTGCCGCACATTTTAACGCCCGTGGTAGCATACAATTATGATCAATAGAGACCCAATAGAGACCCACACACGAAGTACATCTGCACAGAAGTGCAGATGCACAACAGACACTGTAAACGGACGCAAGTTAGGCAGGAACGTAAAACCGCTAGAATGGACGTGCGGAGTGCGCCACGTCCGCAACGCTTTGTGTGAGTGATGGAATATAGTCAGACGCACTGCATTTTTGACATCCAGCATTTTTGACGGACAAAATGTTTTTTCATATTAATTTTATTTCCCATCTACAGTCAGTCAAAAAAAACCATCAGTGACAAAAACGGACCGTGTGGCCACTACCTTGTCGTCAGTCAGAAAATACGTCCGTTGTGCACAGACGCACAGTCCGCACAGAATGCACTCGTCTGACACTAGCCTAAGTAGACATTTTATGATGCACATATTTAGGCTTCACTTTAGTAAGTTACTGGACCCACAAGCACAAAAGCCATGGAGAAGATTAAAATTTCATGTCCATTTGACTGTCGAAAGACATTTTGTAGCAGCTGTTTGGGCATTGCAAAGCATTGTGCAGTAATTCAGTGGTAAAGAGCATGAATCCGTTAAAGGGACTGTTCTGCCCACACGTTGTGTCTGAGGTACAAGGCTTGGCAGACAGCTTACAAATTGTTCATGCAATCCTGCTTCTGGACTTTTATTAAGTCTTTCCTTTACTTTTATTTATCCTTACATTTTAGATTCTTGTAAAAAATAAAAGATTGTTGTTAATGTTACTTGTAAAACTGCAAAAGATACAGAATTATGACAATATATTAGAATAGGAATGCAAATCTACACAGACACGTGACATGCATGCTTCCTAGCTGTGAAAATTCTAGCGAATAGAAGTTTAACTTAATGCTAAGACAAATCAAACACTATTAAACTAACACGGAACAGTATTTGAGTTGCTAAAAACATGTGCTTTAACTTAAAAACATTGATGCTCTACTTACAGACTTCTAATTCCATGGCCTGTGTGCAAGAATTGTGGAGCTGACTCTCTGCTTCTCTGTGAACATCAAATGGATTCCTAAACCAGGAAGTAGCTGTAATGCATTGCTTAGTAATGGCTGTCACCTTAAAGCAACAGTAGATGAAAGGGGTGTGGGTATAAAGCTATATACCCTAAAGCGTGGGCGCCTATAAAGTTATATATTGTTTTTACCTATAAATGCAGTTATGATAAGAAGTTGTAACCAGTAAGTGATATGATGCCGCCCTGGGATAAAAAACACAGAAAAACAGCCAAAATCTGTGCTAAACAAAGATGAGGGAGGTGTGGCATCAATGTGACAGCGCATCAATAGTGCAAAACACTGGAATGCAATTGGAACATTTGCATATGCATATATAAATAATGAAATAAAGTGCATCAATAGTAGGCACAATAGTGAAATAAAGTGCAACAAAACCGTAAAGTGCAACAGTGCCGTAAAAGAATAAAACCAGCAGGGCTAAGTGCAATAGTACATATAGGAGGATACGTAGATAACCTGTAGAGAATACTCGATAAAGTGCACAAATTAAATGTCCATTGCTAATCCGATGGACATGCACAAAAAGTGTCCAATATTTCAATTGAGTGCAATAGTGCGTATAGCAGTCCGTGAAGATGGAAGTTAAAATACTCAGGAGTCCCAATGTTTGTGGTGCTCCTTCTTATTCCGGTGGAAAGTTCATCACGTCCTCGATTATGGGGGACATAGAAAAGTTAAATTTTTCTTTACAAATATGAGTTCTTTGGTTACATACATTTTAGAGGCTAAATACAGTATCTCCTGAAAAGTGTTATTTACAGATATGTAACTATTAAGATCATGGTATATGGATTTGCCCAATGAAGGACTATAAAAGTAAAACTTGGTACAAGGAGATGAGAACCAAATCGCACTTTGCTTGGGACTTGTCTGCAAAAGAATTTACAGTTGACATGAGGCTCCATATAACAGTGCAGCACTTAAAATGAAACAAAGTAACAGATTGAAGTGGTTTCAGGGCTTTAATCCCTTGGTAAATTAGCCAGCAGGCTCGCCTGTTCATGGACTTCTTGACAACAGGTTTGGGCATCAGCAGCAAGAACCACCAAGGGGAATAGACTCAGAAAATGAAGACAGAGCTGTCTTGCTTGAGCAGTTGAGGATTCTCAGATGAAAGCAAATACATGAAATTACTCAATGACTGCGTTATCGCTAAATAGGAGTTGAATACTAGGGAAAATAACCATAGAAAACATGTTGAAACTGGGTAAGCAATTTTTGATATCAAGGGATGAGATTTTGCTCTGATCTTTATGATCAATTCTGATATCCATCCTCTGATGGGACGTGGCCTGTAAAGTGAACAAGTCCACTAAAGGTTCATCTTAAAGGGACACCATAGGCTAAGACAGGATGGGAACCATAGAAGTTAGTTAATCCTTCCTGGTACCCTCACTCAACCTACAGTTTTTGTCTTGAAATGCACTCCTACAGGGCCATAATCGCCTTCAGTGCCCTTCTAGTATGATGGCGTCTTCTGTACAAAGCAGAAAGTGCCCACACTGTGATGGTGGGCATGTAAGCGTTGAACGGGCCCGCTGCTAATCCGATGCCTCTCAAGAAGTATTGAAAGCCACAGGACAAACTGTTTCATGTAACTGAAACTCGCCAAAATTCCAGAAGCCTGCCCAGTGAGAGCTGATTGAGAGACTTTAGGTTGGAGGAGTATCGGAAGGGTGGCTAGTCTCGACACACCATAGCCATTTAGTTAATGTGGACATGGTGGCTAGCGTGTCCAATGAATTCACTCTCTACTGAATAGCTGACACTTATTTTAATTAATCTGTTAATTAAAATGCTTTATAAAGTGCCAACATTCTGCAGCGCTGTGCTATGGTTGGAACAAAACTTGTGTAAATTTAGAGAGTGACACGTGGAGTACGATAAGAGAACTCCACTTGAGTGTATACTCTAAGAATTAACCTGTTTACTTCTAATGCAGGGGTGCTCAACCTGGGCCCTCCAGATGTTTTGGGACATTTCCCGCACGGCTCTGCTCACTTAAAGAGTGGTTGAGTATCATGGGAGATTTAATTTTTGAACATCTGGAGGACCAAGGTTGAGCACACCTGTTTTAATACTTCCATCCTGCTCCTATATTTCTAGATCCGGGAATACGGCTTATCACTATAAGCTATAACCAATTAATATTTTACTTCATTGTGCTGTTTTTCTTTTAGGAAGATATTCTCATGACCCTTTTCGACTGTATTTCTTTTTTTTATCTTATCTACCCCTTCCCTACCAAGTGATTTTCCAAAAAAAACCCTTCCAGTCCCCCCCTTCAAAATCATCTTCAATTATATAGTAAGAAATATTTGGGAATATTCTCAATGTATTGCTTACTGTAATAACCCATTTGACAGGCAGATGTCCCACTGATCATATTGAGTTTACTGCAAGTAGAACTGCAGCCCGTGGTTCCATGCATTGACTGGGGATGCGCGGTATGTCAAGACATTCCACAGCCTGTTTTAAACCGTTTTAGCACCATGGGCATTTTTCTCCACAGGACTAAAACTTTGAAGGCACCTTCTGGAGCCCAAAAGCAAATGAAATTTGTTTGCAACAAACAAATTTCATTTGCATTCATACATCATACCCCCAGATTGTGTTAACACGGTCTGTGGCTTCTACTGTTGATCGTGTATCACGATCACAGTAGATAAAGGGTTAAAGTGAAATGCATTGGGAAATAATATACGTATTTTCTGTTTCATTGTAAAAAAATGTGTTGATAAATCTAAAAGGAACAACCTTTCCCAAAATAAATGAAATCCAGCAAATCCAAGAGTTCTTACTATCTTGCAGCTAAGTGACTGGCCTGTGTCACGTGACCATTCTCTGTGTACTTAATGTTAATTATTAATGGCTTCATTTAACCTTCTTTTGTGAACGGGTTGTTAAAAGATGGATGTCAGAAAGACATATTACAAACTTTGAGGACCTCTGAAATCAAAGATGCGAAATGACCTACAAACCAGGATGGAGGTGTAGGCTACCAAACCCTCCTTGCACTTTGACAAGGATAACCTCAGTTCATTTCGCAAGATGTCATTTTATTTCTTCATTACCGGTACCTGTTTTTTTCCCCATTGTAAATCTATAGTGAGTTATAGATTTTTTTTTTTTTATTGAATCACTTGATTTTGTACAAAATGTTTTCTCTCCCTATTCGGTCCATGGGTGTTAGTTGGCATTCTCTAAAACTGTAAGTTGATTTCCATTTGCTTATCCATCTAATATCTCATGTCTCATCAGCTGTGCTGGCAGCAGAAAGCTCCAGTTGTTGATTTAGTTTGAAATTTGTGAGATTTCATATTTCTTTTCTGTAAGCTGTCTTGTGATTCCCGGGTATCTGTCTCCGTTGCTTTTAATTTTCTATTTAGGAGTTCCTAGGGATCAATGTGGAATTCTGTTGATATAATATTTAATTAGGCTAATCAAAAACCATGCTTAGAGCATGACACCTGCCAGGGAGAACTTCAAACGAGCACTAACCAGCATTCAATGAGAGAGCCTTGTTTTCCTGTCCACTAGTGCTAATCTCAGGAAGGTCCCGAATGGGCTAGCCAGGCGAGCCGTTCCATTGACTTTGATATGGTTTGGGGGGTGATTTAATTTCCCATAATGCCATTGATCAATGATTTCCTTTCAGCAGTGATGTAATTTAAGGGATTAAGCTGGCAAGTGCTGTGTTTTCTAGAAATATATTTATTCCAGAGATTTAGAAGAAAAATCAATACGAAGCAAGCAGGCCTGTGTTCTGAATAGAACAGCAGGGGAGTGTTGAAAGAACAGAGACCCGAGCGAAACAAGGCTCCGGGAAAAAAAAGTACTATAGATGTGTACCTGGGAATTTTCTGCTGACCTGTAAACTGTAGGTTCAATATAACCACAAGCAATTTGTTTGCCATCATTCATTCTGCAGTATGGATTGTTCATTGGCTATATGATGGGATGCTGGATCCATTAGAATAAAAATAAATATATATATATATATGTGAACTGATGTTTTTGTAATTTTATATATAAGCCCTTCACAAACATCCCTGCAAGTGTTGATTTGACCAAACAACTTGGCTATGAACTTTGAGGCACTTTGCCTATTTAGGTGTTGATGTTGGTAAATCCCAAACCGGCTTCCCTCGACACATCCTTGTTTCCTCTGACCTTAGAAATGTCCTACCTAAATGTACATGTCATAATACTACTCTTCCGTCGTTGGCACATTTCATCATATTGTCAAATATACTGCTCGAGGCTAGGAATGCCTCAGAATTAACCATCAAATATTAAAATGGACTTGATTTTGTAATCTTACAGAAGTCAGTGTAAAATCAATGTTTTCGGTCCATTTTTCTTACTTTGCAATGTATCCTTATGAGTAAATCCTTGTTTTTCACTGCATCTGCAGGCTTATCCTTGCTCTGAGGTGGAAGCCAGCTTTAAGGGCCCATTTATCCCACTAATGACCGTATAATTGAACATAACTGCAAATTCACAAAAGATTGAGTATTTGTCAGGCTCGAGCCAGGATGGCTCCATGGCAGTGCCTTATGTTTAGGTTTATGTCCCAAGCGCTGGGGGTGAGCACGTAAGCAGACACTGGAGACTTGGAATGCAGGTAATAAAAGGTATATTGTATGCACAGCAGAATAACACAGTCCTTGAATATAGGAATATCAATATACACAGGCAAGGTGCAAAATAAACAGAGGATGGTAGGCTGTACAGTCAGAAACTGGGAACTCCACTTGCGTAGCAATACCTTGATAGAAGGTCCTAGCAGCAGGCACCGGATGGATGGATGGCTGGCAGCCAGGAAAGTCTCAAAGCCCCAGAGGATAGTGGGCCACGTAGTCAAGAGGCGCAGACTCCACGGGAATAGCACCAAGGCCAATGGCCGCAGGTACACAGGTATGGTAAATAACAGGAACACAGGCAGATCTCCAGTCCACTGGATAGTGAGCTACGCAGTATATAGTCCAGCAACTGGATCCACAGTATACAACCGAACAAGGGATAATACTGACAGACAGGATAAGGGGGCTCGCAGGACCTCACATACACAGGGAAAACAGGAAAATGACAGAGCATGGAAGGAAGGTTGTGTCCAGGTTATATGCACACCCACTCAGGAGCTGGCACAGGGATTAACCCCTGAGTGGATGCAGACAGGGAACAACAGTAATAACATGGTGATGAGCAGGCTTCTCAGGCTGAGGCATGACAGTAATGCTCTGTTACTTGCATTCTGACATACATGTTCTTACCAGGTTTTATTTTCACAAACTGCACACGTTTCTAATATGTAATAGAGGGCTCCCTCTGGAAATGGGCTTCAAATATGGCCACTCACACAAAGTGTAAACCAGGTAATTGTACTGAAAATGACTGTTGCAGATCTACCAAGTCAAATAGTTTGGTTGTATGACATGGTCTTCCATTAGTCCTACCATCACCTGACATTCCTAGACTGTCACCCAGTTCTTGGGAGGACTAAGGGAAAATGTAAGGATAAAATCAGGGCTTAAGACCATACACATGCACTAATGCGGTGCTCAAGTATGGCCAACCCTGATTGGCTACTCAGCCAGGCAGCTGGGCTTCCTTCCATGCATGTGCACACAGATCACAAGCCTTATTTTTGCAAGTGCCAATGTAACCAGTGATGCATATTGTTTAATGATCACGTCCATGGTGGCCATGCCTTAACCTTCTCCATCTCAGACCTGCCATATTGGCAGCATTACATAACGTCTATAAATAGGTTTTTCTACTTGGATTTTTTTTTTATTTTGAAAAATAAAGTTAATTTTTTTTTTTTTGTGACCTGAGTCTGTAAAGGTGTCCATGCTCCCCTCACTTTATCCTGATACCGGACAATCAAAACCGCAAAGCTGCTTTTTAGAGTATTGTTACAGTAATCTCTATATGCATCTCTTTTAATGTGGGGGGGATTAAATTACCAGTGTAGGTTTTTACAGATGAATCACTAGCTACAAAATACAAAGAAAAGTGATCAAGTCTGCCTGTATTTAATGTAGTGAGAAATGTTCATATTTCTGAATAAAATGATCCCACATAAGGAATGTAGCTTCTTAAATGTATTAACCCTTTCCTTAAAATTTGAATTCCTTGTGTCACCCACTCCCTCCTAATCATTCAGTCTCATTCTAGGAGACTAATATTAATTGGGAATAATATGCCCATCTGATCTCTGTATACTCTCTCTCTCCAGCGCAGTTATTAATAACAAATGAAATGAGAAAATGCTTAATTTTGCAACAGGTAGAGAATTAATCTCCCGAGACATCATGATGACAGTTTGTGCTGCCTGCACAGCTCTGCCGTACCGCAACTTGAGCAAGAACCTGTCACTGAATCTCTGCTTGTTTTCTGTCGCGCTCGTGCGTAAATCCCTCTCTACCAGATGACGAGACGACACTTGATTGGCAACGCGGTTTTGACAAGTTCATTTAAATTATTAATTTGCCAGTCAATTGACCATTTGTCAGCAGAGTCAACTGTGGCAAAAACATATTCCTCATTCGGATTGAATTAATTTAACTTTCCGAAGTTGACAGCCTTCATTTTCACGTTCACACTTGCACATTTTAAAGGAAAGCAACGCGTCAAATGAGACAACTTAGGCCAGGATCAGATGAGCGCACTATGTTTGCCCGTACTGACGTGCCTCCTGGTGTCCGTCGTAGCGTTGCGACGCCTCGACAGGGCCAGGCACACGCTGTAGCGTGTGCAAAAATTGCATGCGCAACAGCGGGTGTGCTGCGGACATTCCGAAAGCTTCCCCGTCGAAGCACTATGACACGCTTTCGACGAGGCTGCAAAGCATGATCCTCCATAGGAGGATCGAGCCTTGCATCGCTGAGCGCACTAACTGCACTCAGCGAGGTGGCCAGATGGGCATCAGAGTGGAAGGAACGTCCACTCTCATGAACACTCCTTCCTCTCTGCAAAATGCTTGTCTGACCCCGGCCTTATACTTAATGTGAGCTTTAACCAATAATTCCATTTCACAGAGACACTCAAGGCTCTGTGACCATTCAGTGTAATTTGACTGGTCACGGTAATCTGAGTGATAACCGTGAAACACCCATAAGTGAGGAAAATGCAAGACTAAACTGTCTTCATACAGTAGTTCCTGCATAACATTATCCTTATTATAGAAACTGATACCTGTCTTGGAATTAGAGGAAAATGTTCCATACAGCTCTCATTTACAGGAAAATGTCGAACTCTGATGTCTAGTACTCCTGCTTTCGGTAGAATCCTTATACAGAAGATGACACTTTTTAATAAGAGGTTCCTGAATGAGCATTGTGAGCTGCTTGCAAAGTATTCCGAAGATCTGACAGCCCAGGGAATTGTACGGCCCTGTGACCTTAACGTGTCATGTTGGTCCATGCAATTCTTTAATGGGTCTTCGACTCCAGTGTGGGAAACTTTTTTTTTTTTGAGGTTATCAGGGAAGCATGATAGATATGACAAATGCATCCTGGGAATAGCTTTTAATGATACATAGCAACGCTTGAGTCAGGTAGGTCAGTTCAAATGCACGAGTCCAATCGGAGAATATGTATATATTTTGTGTCAGGGATTAAATGTTTCATTAGGCACTCAACACTTTGCCTTCTAAAGGAATTTCACTGCGGCTGTTTATGGGTTATTATTTATTTAAGATAAAGAAAAGCAAAGGGTAAAATGGAAGCTTAGCTATCTAGAAGGCTTCTGGGAGCCCTACATGTAAATGTATGTAATATAATGAATGCTTTCTAAGCATATATTGCTTTATTAGATGCTGATGAAGCCAAATAGCCCATAACAACACAAGTGTTTTTTTTTCCCTGTGTGCATCAAGCCTGTATAAGCCTGGATGTTTTGAACCGGATTTATTGATTTTTCAGTGGGTTTCATGAATAGGACAGCCTAATTGTACTTGGTTAATTGCTTTTGAATGAATGTTTTAGTGACTTGTTAATGCAGGCAGTGTTAATATCGCGAAAGACTCACCCCATGCTAGTGACCTTGTTTTCCCACGTGTCAAGCAGCTAATGGAGAAACCCTATCAGTCAAGTTATTTGTCGGTGAAGCAGCCATTAATAACAGAGATCTTAAATCAATTACACCCCAATTAGCATCCAGATGTACAGGAAGACCAGATTATTAGAGACTAATATCTGTACCCCAGTGTCGGACTCCTCTATTACATACTTTGTATACTGTGCTATGGCTTGGTGCTTGGCTCGTTGTTTTTGTTTTTTTGTTTTAACATTAGAGTTTTACTGCCAGTTTAACAAAAGCAACACCTCACCTTAACGAGGAAACATAAGCTACACTTCCAAGCCGAACACTATCTATCTATCTATATATATATATATGTGCTTGACTTTTAATATGTACTATGTAGGTGTGACAAAAATGCTGGAAAGTAATAATGATTTCAAAAAAAGAGTTAATTTTTTTCCTATAGATTCTTCTGTTCGATCACTTTGCACTTTGTTTCTTCTACTCTAACTTTATCAATTAAGTGCAAGTTTGAAAGGGGGAGAGGCAACTGCGAGAAGAGAACAAAACCAAAAGAGAAAAAATTCCCTAACAAAAACCAATAAAACGCATCAGAAACCACCATAGCCCAACAAAACGTCCCACGTCTTCAGAAAGGCCAAGAGAAGTTCTTCTATGTCCATAATATTGAGAAGTGGGACATGCCAACCTTTAGGCCGGGTGCACACGAGCGCACTCAAAGTGGAAGGAACGTCTGTGAGAGTTGACATTCCTTCCACTCGATGCCCGCCTGCCCCCCCTCAGCGCTGCAAAGCGTGATCCTCCTATGGAGGATCGCGCTTTGCAGCCCCATCGACGCGCATCCTAGCACATCGACGGGTAGGATCTCTAGGCGGACTTCGCGCGCGCACAAGCATTTGACCGGCCCCGTTGCAGCATCACGTGGCTGCGACGTTGCCGGCAAGTGCGTGCGCACAGGTGCACTAAGTGCGCTCGTGTGCACCCGGCCTTAGATCATGTTCTTCATATTAGCCAAACATTTATTGATATTTACATTGACGTCGTTGGCCTTCTGAGGTCAGAGATCTCAGTGGTTACTGCTCCAACCAAGGAATCTGTGGGACTCCTTGGAATGTAGGTTTAATTGCATGATGGGTCAACTGGGCAGGTCATCCTTCTGAACTTGGTGAACTACATTCAGCACTGTAACTCTTGCATCAAGGTCCCAGAGTATTCTAGAAAAGTGTCAAGTCAAATCATCCATTCATAATTCATTTTTATAATTATTGTAATGTTAACTTTGAAATGTCAAACTGGAATTACGTAGGGTTAGCAATTGTTTGCCCAAATTCGTTGCACAAACACTTTCATCCGAGAAAAAACTCACCAGGCTTGAGTAGCACAACTCTGTGAACGCATTGGTCATTCTCATGAGTAAGGCTGGGGTCAGACGAGCGTGATTTCTACGGACTGTACGTCCGTGCAGTACGGACATCGTCAGTACGGATGACGCAGTAGTGGTCACACAGTCCGTTTTTTCACTGAAGTTATTTTTTGACGGATGTAGGAGGGAAAAATAAATTACAATGAAAAACATTCTGTCCGTCAAAAATGCTGGACGTATAAATGCAGTCCGTCTGACCATGCTCCATCACTCACACACAAAGCTATGCGGACGTTGTGGACGTGGCGCACTCCACACGTCCGTTCTAGCAGTATTACGTTCTTGCCTAACCTGCGTCCGTTTGCAGCGTCCGTCATGCGTCCGCAGTTCAGTGCGGACGTACTTCATGTATCGGGCTCCAATGGACTTTCTTTCATGCTATCACGGACGTACTTTTAGGCGCAATCACGGACGTGAACACTACGCTCGTCTGACAGCAGCCTTAAGAAAGCAAAAATAGCAGATAGAATGGGGCGTGTTAGTCATGTATATAGGTGTCCATAAAAGGGATGGACCTACCCAGTAGGGATAGACAGATCTATCGGTTTAGCCGATTATCGGCGCCGATATTCAGAAATTACTGATATCGGTTTCGGGATTTTATTTGCAGATATTGCCGATATTTGGACAAGTTTGCTCATTGCAGCTGCGACATGCAAGATCCCACAGAACTGTGCAAATCTGGGGCTTCTCCCACATCAGGCTGTAAGCCCTCACTGCAGAATGACCCCTGCTCACTGGCCGTATTGTGCATGAGTGTGATGGCAACAGAAATGGGGCTTCCATCCCATCTGGCAGGGAATTACCTATACAGGAGATGCAGGGTCTATTTCCTACAGCAGGGTCCAGCAACCTAGGACTTCCAGATGTTTTGGAACTGGATTTCCCATGATGCTCCAAGAACCTAATGAGAAGATAAGCATCATAGCAGATGTAATTCCAAAACGTGGGGCAATATTACAAAGTGACTGCTTAACCAGAGCTGTAATATAACCCTTGGAGGGCCAAGGTTGCTGAACCCCTTACATACAGGATCATATGAGGGATCTTTAAGAAAGCCAAAGACACGGTCTGATTGTTTGTAAAAAATAAAAGATTAAATAAAATAAAAATTCTTATTAAATTGAATAAATGAAGTGGACGTGGTGCAATGTTTACATGTTACAATGTTTACATTGGGCTATATTACAATCTTTGCGCAAAAACGCTTGCGCAAAGCGTGAAGTTTTGCAGCAAGCGTTAAACGTTTGCGTGCGCAAATCACAGCTGGAATTACAATCCTCGCGCGTTTTATCCGATCAATAACGCGCGTAAACCGGACGCGCCCAAATGCTCGCGCAGTACCGTTGCGCGCAGAAATCCATGTGCTTACTGTCATTTTTTTTCACGCAATTCAGCCAATCAGAATTAAGAACCACAACCACAAGTCAATCCGAGCATATATGCTGCAGCAATAATACATACATGCACGCACAACTTCTACATTTTATTGGTTTGGGTATGTCTAGAATGTGTAACTATACTTTGCTGGTTTATTTAGTTTCGGCCAGGACGTTCAGATTTGCCGTTACCACCAGCTTTTAGTAGTTGCTAAAATTATACGTGCAAACGCTGTGCGTTACAAACTGCGCATAGATTGTGCGCTGGTATGCGGATGGTATTACAAACGCATTTGCGCTCACAATGTTAAGTATAGATCGCATGACATACAGTAAGCTCACGCAGGGTTCGCAGGTTCACCCGCGGTAGACTATTACGTGCGTTTGTTGCGCTCACTATGTAATATGGCATTCGGCGTAAAGGGTTTTGCCCCTCGCGTTAAATGTTTTTTTGCACCAGTGGAAACGTTTGCACGAAGATTGTTGTTTAGGCCATTGAGTTCATGGCATAGTCAGATTTGTGCTGGTTTTTTTCAGAACTTTAAATTTACAGAATATCGGCACCAAATATCGGCTATCGGCCAGAAAACCTGCCTATAATCTGTATCGGTATCGGCCATGAAAAAATGATATCGGTCTATCCCTACTACCCAGAAATGTGCTGAAAATGTTAGAGGGTTCTGCATCAGATCAGGACTTGGTATTGGCCTATCCTGACTTTTGGAAGACCTAAATCAGATCAGGGGTACAAACGGACTGCTCAGGAGATCCCTAATGACAGTATATACTTTTTACACCATTTATTTGTGTTAGGAGTAAAATCCTGATTCCTGCAATTTCTATATATATATTTTTTTTAAAAAAAAATTGGTAGAGTGCTTTACATGGAGGTATTAGGCCAAGCTCTTCTTTTGACCTCAGCAAAAAGTGCCAAATTGCGGCTCTGGTATTACGAATACTTCAGGATGGCCTCAAACATTAAGGCCTAGAGCAGTGTTTCTCTAACCTTTCCCCAGGACCATCTAACAGGCCAGATTTTGCAGATCACCTTGGGGAAATGCTGACTGAATCCTGCAATCACTGAGCAGCAAATCATATCACCTGTGCTGTGCTTCACATATCTGGAAAACCCAGGGCACTATTCCATAGTAGGCACTAATGTTAGCGCCTCGATACGTAAGAATTAGTGCCAGAATAAGTGTGTTTAACGCATGGCTTCTATATTACATTAATGACGCTACCTCCTTTAGTAACCCGTTTGCGCAATTGTTTTTTTTTTTTTTTTTACACGAGTTTCCACGTACATTGTGTACTTTGTGCGTCTTACACCTAACATGGGGAGCACAAAAGTACATTAGCGTTTTGAGAAGTAAGGTATTCCATAGTGCTAATTACCGCAGTGATGCAGGCCGGCCATATTTTAGTAGCACCTAAAAGCTGGCGCTACATGATTCTGCATTTCCTGTAGCAACCCCTAAACCCACCAATACACATGTCTCATCCCGTGGCCAGAATAGTGGCCCGATCTGCCGCTTCTTGTCGCTGGGAGCAGATGGCTCGCGGCCCAGAAATGACTCCCTCCATGAAGTCCTATGGAGTCCAGGAGGTGATACTCACAGCTGCACGGAAGCGCTACTGCAAGTATTCCAGCGGTTAGCGTTGTGTTCCAGGGCAAGGTGCTGAGGATAGCGCCTTTCTTGGAATATCACACTAAAAAGAGGACCCTGCGGGAAATCTACAGATGCAAATTTTCCCCGTTAGCGTCCCCATGTTTGTATGGACAAGGGAATAGTGCCCTGGTGTTACCGGGTCTTAAAGACAGGTTTGGGAAGCCCTGGCCTAGAGCTTTCACTTTTTATTTGACTTGTAATTGTGAGGAGAAATTGGCAGCTGTCGTTTTTTTTTTTTTTCTACCTTTCAGAAATCTAAATGAAAATACCCAATGGCATTGAAGTCTAATAAAATATCTGTCCTCCACTCCACATCCATTTTAAGTGTTTTGTGGTTTTTCTGTGTAATGCATGCATCCGGGATGTCTGCCGCTTACACGACTCGTGCTTGATCTAGCCGTCTTTGACATTTTTAAAATGGCAGATGAAAGTCCTGCTCGCTCTGTATGCTTGCTTCATTGCAGAATATTTTAAGTTCGCTGACAAGCTGTCATGTGAATTTCGTTGTCAACTACAGAAGGAAACGTCACCTGTCACGTGCAATAAACCCAGTGCGCAGCTGAAAGCATCTGAATTTTAGCCCTTTCATTCTCTATGTCTGCGCTCATCCTGTAAACAGTAATAGCAATTTGTGTTTGACACATTAGCTGAGAAATATCCTTCGTACATATGGGACAAATGTTTTGATTCCCTAATACAGTTTATGCACTGTTTTGTAACAATTACCTAAAATTCCATGACTCTTTCATTTGTCTCTTGAGTGAAATATGTACAATAACAAATATTGGAAGGAATATTCGGAGTAAATATGTATATTGAATATTTAACTACCGCAGTATTACAGTTGGAGACCAGATCCCATGGCTCTAGCTACAGATGCTCTGGTTCAGACGTGGCCTCTAGGGACTCTCTACGCTTTTCCTCCATTCGCCCTCATTCTAGCATAAATTGTCTGGAACTCCTCGCTGGTTTGTTTGCTATTCAAAGTTTTACCAAACACTTCCAGGCGAGTTCCATTCTACTAAAGATGGACAATTTGTCTGCGGTGCGATACTTCAACCATCTGGGAGGTCCCAGACAGAGCCGTAGCTAGCTCCTTTTGCACCCGAGGCAAAAACAGAAAATTGTGCCCCCCCCCACATAATTTTAAAAATCAGAGTCCCCGACCAGTGGCGCAGTGCTAAGCTCCTGGATGCTCCCCGTGACAAGAAGCAGTGGATTGGACCACCCTTTGCGCTGTGGGATGAGAGGCAAGTATGTGATTTTTGGGGGGGTTCCAGCTGGTGCTGACTGATTCTGCAGAAGCGGCATCACTTAGCACCAGCGTCTAGCTGTGGGTAACTTTTGTAGCTATGGCAGGATGGTAATTAGCGTTAGGACTTTGTAATCCTAACGCTACTTACTCTTTGCGCTCCCCATGTTAAGTATAGGGAGCGCAAAGTAGAGTAACCTCGTGCTGAAAAGCACAATCTCCTGGATTTTTTAACCTGTTACCGTTGGGATTGTAATATGAGGGTCCTGTGCTAGGATGTGATATGGGTAGCATGCAGTAACCTCATTTAACCTAGCACCAACGCTCACATGTGTGAGTGCTAGTGATAAGGAGGTGATGGGGCCCTACATGTATAGTGCACACACAGTACATGTACAAATACAGTACACACATAATACATGCACGTATAGCAAAAGAACATTTAGCATAATATACACCCCCCGAATAATATACACAGCACTGAGCCCCCAGACTATTTTCCCCAGTTCACATGGATATTATTGAACCCAGCTCATATGGATATTATTGACCCCAGCTCACATGGATATGGCCCAGCTCATGGATATGCCCCAGCTGTCATGGATATGCCCCCCCAGGTCTCATGGATAATGCCACCAGGTCTCATGGATATTGCCCCAGCTCTCATGGATAATGCCCCAGGTCTCATGGATAATGCCCCCCAGGTCTCATGGATAATACCCCCCAGGTCTCATGGATATGCCCCCCCAGGTCTCATTGATATGCCCCCCCAGGTCTCATGGATATGTCCCAGCTCTCATGGATAATGCCCCCCAGGTCTCATGGATAATGCCCCCCAGGTCTCATGGATAATGCCCCCCAGGTCTCATGGATAATGCCCCCCAGGTCTCATGGATAATACCCCCCAGGTCTCATGGATATGCCCCCCCAGGTCCTCATTGATATGCCCCCCCAGGTCTCATGGATATGCCCCCCCAGGTCTCATGGATATGCCCCCCCAGGTCTCATGGATAATGCCCCCCAGATCTCATGGATAATACCCCCCAGGTCTCATGGATAATACCCCCCAGGTCTCATGGATAATACCCCCCAGGTCTCATGGATAGTTCCCCCCAGGTCTCATGGATAGTTCCCCCCAGGTCTCATGGATAATGCCCCTCCTGTCAGCGGCCGTTATAGCAGGAAGCATGCGGCCGCCGGCAATTGTTCCCACAAGACTCGGCTGCGCCCCTTCACAGCTGTGCCCGAGGCATGTGCCTCACTCACCTTGCCCTTCCTACGGCCCTGGTCCCAGATCCAAACAGTTGGCATGACAGCAAAATACTTTTGGGGTTTTTGCCTGTCTCACAGCCTATCCGTGCAGGCCCAATACATTCCAGGGCTCAGCAATGTTGTGGCGGACTGGAATTCACAGAAGAGGTGGGGGGCAGGACGTCAAATTTTTTCAGACATTGGCAGATAGATGATTATTTATTTCCCTACGTAAACCATATAAATCTGTAACTTCTACCACACTCGCTAGGTGGGTTAAATGGATCATGTCAGAAGCTGGTGTGGACGTCTCCATGTTCGGAGCTCATTCTTCCCGGAGTGCTTCGGCTTCCGGGGCTTTTTTCCCGCAGATGTCGTCTTGAAGACATCTTAAAAACAGCCGGCTGGTCCAGAGAATCCACTAAGGGAGTTTTATTTTAAACCGGTGTTTCACATCTCATGAATAGGTGGTAAAGTCTCCTTGACAAGAGAAGCATCATTTGGGTAATGTGGACTGTACAGCTAGCTATAGTGCTTGTGGTATATTACCCAGAGAGTGGCCACACACAATGTATCAACAATGGATCAAAGCAGTTGGAAAGTGTTGTGACCTAAAGGTTTGAAGTTAATATTGCTGAGCTTTTCATTGTACCATGGTGAACACTTTCAGAGGAGGTAACACCGGACTTGATCATACCATTGCCATCTGCATAGGGCAGTTATCGTTTGAGTGTCTTTCAAATTGTTGAAATATTTATCTTGTGTCTTAGCAATTGCCTTAAAGAGCCGCGTCGTGAGATAAACTACAAGGGTAAACAATTAACCACTAATGACATCCATGTGTTTTGGTTTTTTTGTGTGGAAATCTTCACTTTTAGTCCTACTGAGCTGGCACGTATGCCATCTTCTGAAATGGCATACTGGCCAACAACGTAAAGCTCATGCGTGACTAGCTCACACTCAACAAATCAAATTCTTCTCAGTGCCTCATGTTGAAGTATTACAATTTAAAATGACTCTTCCTCAAACTAACAGGGTTATTGAGAGAAAGGTGAAACTCTGGAGAACTTTTGGAGAAGTGCAATTTCGAGGTGAAAATAGCCAAACCAGAAAAATTCTCCTATTTATCTCCCTTTCCAAATCAGCTATTTTGACCTAGAATTTTCACTTCTCCAAAAGTTCGAGAGTTTCACCTTTCTCAACCCTGTAAGTCATTGTGATATTTGACAGCTTTTGGGATGTAGGTGACATGTCCGAATTGATGTGCTGTTAAGGTGGACAGGACGGCGCTGGTGTCTTAGGGCAGACTACTGCCATCATGACTAAGTTTACGTAATTAAGGTGAGCCACTCCTATTTCAATTTACAGCCCTTGTATTGTGTAAGCCAAAATTTATGAGAACAGAGAATAGCTGAGACGTCTTCTTTAGCTCGTCTTTAAAGGAGTCGCTCATTGGGTCTCAAAAATCCTATTTCACTTTTGTCCTTACTGACAAAATCTGCCACGTATGTAGATCTTTGCCCTCCCGGCTAGGGTAAGGCTCCCTCCAAAACTGAAATGGCAGACGAATGCCACAGCAGCGCTCATCAATTGTCGTGGTTTTCCTTGGGCCACATGTGAGGGCTGTAACTGCAACTCGTCTTGGCACCGTGATCAAAGGGTCAACCTCTGGGTTGCCCTTTAGTCTGAAAGACCATGGATAACAACTGTCAAATATATTGACAGATAAATAGAGCAGACAGATACACACCCTTCCTACGTGCCTTTGACTCCTCTTTCTGTTCATGTTGTTACCGCCCCCTTGCTCTCTGGCCACTCTTTGCGTGTCTTGGTAGCTGGAAGATCTGGTCACACAACCAGTCTCTGCTACAGAATGATCATCCAGCAGTATGGCCATCCTCCCAGCTCAGGGAGGGGACTTGCCCCTTGTGAACCCACCATGGATGCAAAATTGTTCTGCTTACATATTTTCACAGTTTGGCAATCTGTAGGTATAGATGTCATCCCTTTTTCATCAGTGCAACAATGTTGTTTTTCCACGCCTCACTTGATTTCCCTATATTTTTTAATGTATAACCTAAAACAAGATGGCGTGTTAATTAGCAGCTGTTGCAGTTGCTGTGTTGTAAGTCTGCTTCAGTCAAATAGTCTTCGTTTTATAATGAGCCCCCTCCGTGTCTGAACAATGAGTTTCTTCTTTCATGGCTCTCCTAAGAATAATGTTGGCAGAAGAGTGACAGGAGTCCTTTTCATATCATTTGAATTTGTTTGAAGATCCGGCATTGTATATTTATTTTATTTGACACATGCAGGCTGACAGTGCCCTATTACACAGGCTTTGGTCGCATAATGGCAGTGACTCCCTTCCTTTTTAACGCTCCACTTCTTTTTCTGTGGTACCGCGTTAGATCAATTTACTAGCTTTGTTTTACTGTGACATTGTCTAATAATTTTATTTTATAATTTTTTTTAAAAATAATTTTATCTTCCTAAGGCCGGGTGCACACTAGGCGTTTTTTTTGTGCGCACTAACGCGTGTTACCGGCGTGCGTCGCAGCATATAATTACGCGGATAGAGAAGAACACACGCATAACGTGCGCTACGCATAATGGGCGCTGATGACGTCCGTCATGGAAACACCAAGGCTGTTGCGCTAGGATTGACGCGACGTTGGCCGCGTGCTGAACGTCAAATGTCAAAAGCCCATTTTTTTTTCATTCAACTCAAATTCAGTTTTTACAACGTG
Source organism: Leptobrachium leishanense (assembly GCA_009667805.1). Lineage (NCBI taxonomy): Eukaryota > Metazoa > Chordata > Amphibia > Anura > Megophryidae > Leptobrachium > Leptobrachium leishanense. Next base: position 114,649,876 of record CM019066.1, read on the forward strand.
CGTCAAAATTAACGCATCGTCTGGCATCTACCATCTCTTCCGTCATTTTTAATGCACGGGTGCAACATTTTTATCAAGCTTTAGTGTGCACAAAAAATGCCTAGTGTGCACCCGGCCTAAGACGGGAAGAATTCGTTTCAAATCCTATTGGTCAATTTTTAGCTAGATTTAAATTTGTGCGCGCACTACAGCGTGTAGCCTGCTCCGTCGAAGCATCAACACGATGCGACCAACGCCTGGAGGCACGTCAGTACAGGCGCTCATCTGATCCTGGCATTAGGGGTACTTGAGGAAAGCAGTTGGGAACCATTGTAGTAGGACATTGACCACTGAATAATTTTTTTAACACTCTGTAAAGGGGTCAAAAAATCCTCAAAACTCATGCAGTTACAATAGCCAAACGGTGCGCAGGTCAGTGTATGCTATTGCCAGGATATTGCCACTTACACACTGATTTGCTTTTTATTTGGAGAGTTACACTAGGTCTGTTCTAACCCCTTTTGGGGGAGCAGGGATTGAACACACATTGGATGTTCTACAACAATACAACACAAGAGGAGCATATGCACATATGTAGTCTGGTCTTTTATATGATCAGAATCCATGCACTGCCTTCAAGCGCAGGGAGGAAATATCTGGTACATTTAGGACAGTGATCATAACCCTTGGCACCTCCAGATGTTTCTGAACTAAATGTTCCATGATGCTCAACCTCAAGTAAAGTGTTTGTAAACATCATGGAACATGTATTTCAGAAACATCTGGGGTGCCATCACTGATTTAGTTCATGTCCTAGCCTGATAATGGGAGGGACTGGAAGAAAGTGGGCAGAAAATGTCAGGACTTGAGTGAATTTATTTTCCAAATTTTTTTGTTTAAAAATTATCCCACCTGCCGATCAATCCTTTAGCATAGGTGCCTGTACATTTCACTTTCCCCCAGTTCTGAGCAATCAAACATGCTGATGCCCTGCCTTTTGAAAGCAGCCAGCATCTTGGCATGTGCCCCAGCAGGGTATTTCCCCAAAGTTGTATCTGACCAATAGAGAGAGGGAGTGCAAGGATGTGCCAGAACATGCGCAGCCTTGTCCATGGAGCGTTGGCAATGACCGCATCACCTTCATATTCAATGACCAATATCACCGAACCTTGGAATCAATCTGATCATGGCTTAATGACGCATTTTATTTATTTTCTTTTAATTTTTACATTGGCCAGAGTTTACCAGTATGACGACGTAAAACAGGGATTTTAATGCACAATTCGTGATGAATATTTGGTATTTTGAAACCCTTCATTATGCTAAAACTTGATTGTCCTTGTTCCTTTAAGACAAACTTTTTTTTTTGTTTTTCTACTTTAAAAGTTGGACAGTAACTTTGTCCTCTGGACACGAACGGACAAGATGTCCCTGTTTAACCCTGTCATTCTGTATTATCCATCCCTGTCTTGTCCTTTTCACATCTCTCCTCCCCTCCCACCAATAATGACCTCAAAATGCTTGGCTTGTCCTTTTTCTACCTGTTTAGCGAGTAATGTTTTGCTTGGAAAAATCTATTGTGTTCTGTGTTGCTCATTATCTGCCGTAAGTGAAGCCCTGTGTAATCTAATATGGCACCGCATTGAACTGAAATATGTCATCTCATTTAGTAGCCTTTTGAAAGACATGTCAAGTACATAATAAAGGGAACCAATTATCGAATCATTTAAATGAGCAAAAAAAAATGCACATTTCCTTGCTGTTTTAAAGAGATTAATTCCAGCCATAAAAAGCCATATTCTATATCTCTTACTTTTTTTATTATCCTACCGTTCATTTTTTTTTTTATTCTGCAGAAAAAGTTCTTTTAACTCGTCTAGATTGTGGCATCTATTTTTACTTCTAATAGGGATCCGGAAGCGATGTTTGTTTTTATCATCCCTGCTTTTTTTTTTCCTTTTCCTTTTCTTTCTCTTTTTTTTTTTTAAAAAAATAGTCAGCGCGTCGCAGCTGTTCATGAATAATGTCCATTTAAAGTGGCTGGCAGAGAATAGTGGTGTGTTGGCGAGATGAATGAAATGTTTGGGGGATCTGACAAGCAGCACGCTGCTTTGTGATCATTCCAAAGTTCTAATAATCTCCCTCACCTTCTCTGCCTGCCACTAATGAAAGAGAATAGGTGATTGCACCTCCGGCTATGTTCTTCGCCTAATGACTTCTCCAAAGGCAGATTTATGAAGAAAAAATTAACTTTGAATGAGGATTGAATTGGTCCTGACAGTCTGATAGACTGTGACACAGATTCTATGGCAAAACAGACGTAGCCCTAATTGATTATCAATATTTTAAGCAAAGTGCTGAAAATAAGCATTAAGTGATGAGAAAAGGCCGTCTTAATACAGTAGGCTGTAACCGGGATGCAAGGAGTCTGCAGGGAGGCTGGCCCTGATTGCAAGTGCAAAGGATCTGTCGATGGAAACATAACGACTTAGCAAATATCTATATATCGAATATAATGTATAAAACATATATAAATATGCTTTTATTATATCCTGCACGCACGCAAACGTAATTGTATATTTTTCAAACCTTTGGTTCCAGATTTTCTCCCTTTTCTTCTTCCTATTTTGGGCTTTTTATGCCTAACTATTTGTTTTTACTCCAACGCTTTGGCCCTTCTCACAGAGATGTGTTTTTAATACACATACTCTGTTTAATCGGGACAGGTTAACCCCCCCCCCCCGCCGCATTATCATTTTTTTGATCCAGGTTCATGCCTTTTACACATTTTGTTTAGTTTTATTTATTCTTTTATCATCTCACCAGAGATTTGCAGTGAGACTTACTTTTAAAAGGTATTTAAGCCATTATATAGCATATGATCCATTGGATGATCTGTTGGTACCAAACGAAGAGCCACATCACTCAGTCTTTACCTTAATGCTGTGAATTTGTGCCCCCCCCCCCCGATTGTTTTTGAAAGCCTTTTTCCTATTTAAATGTCTTTTTCTCATCTTTTTTTATTTGGGAATTTCACACAATTCCTTGTTTTACTCAACATAATTTTTGATCATCTACATGTGATCACATAATCCCAATGATACCTCTAGTAATAAAGTAACAAAGTCGCCACTGCCACAAACCGTACATTTCCATATAAAATACACAAGTAACACAAAGCTCTAACAATATACATGGGAGTATGCAAAGCATTTGTCTTAGGCTGGGTTCACACCTGCACGTTTTTTACGCGCGTATCGCGCAAACGTAAAAAACACTCGAACGCGCATTGCAGTGCGTTCACGGCCATAGACTGCAGAGTGAACGTGCTGCAAATATGCCCCAAAGAAGCTCCTGTACTTCTTTGGGCGTAGGAAATTTTACAGCGCGTTCCTGCGCGCTGTAAAACGCCCAGATGTGAAGGGTCCCTTAGGAAATCATGGGATTTCCGTGTCTCGGCATTTTACAGCACGCAGGAACGTGCGGTAAAACGTTGAGGTGTGAACCCAGCCTAAGTCCTCAAACATGGTGTAAATGAAAGACGAAAAACACAGTTTATGCAATAATGCTTAGAGATGAGGCTTGTATGTTACATTTTCTGACCTCATCACAGGACCATGATTTGAAACATTAGTGTATCAGCTAATTAACCTCATTTGTCTTGGATTTTTGTTGCTGAAAGAAAAGCAGTGGCATGGTGTAATAGAATTAAAAAATACTATTAACATTTGAAAAACCTCTGTTTAAAGATGTAGGAAAGCGCATATCTGTCTCTAATACTGTATTTATAATCCGGACATTGATCTATCAGTCTTGCGGTTCTCTAGTGAGGTCTTCAATACAGTTGTTTTTTTCCCCTAGTGGGTTTTCACCGAAAATGTTTTACCTGCGAATTGCTTCACAACAAAACTACAAATCAGGATTTGTCTCTGAATAAGTATACCATTACCCCGCAGTAGTGTAACGTCCAAACAGGGTTCCCAAACATTGGCAATTTAGAAAAATAAAAACCAACGTTTTATTGAATAATCATCTTAAAACGTTCCTGTAAACATGGCTGACGTTTCGGCTCCTATCAAGCCTTTCTCACGGTTACAGGTACAGCAGCCCAACAACATATATATACACACACAAATACATTAATGACTCACACATCACAGGCTGTGGATTGGACTGTGTGTGTATGTATGTGTGTGTGTGTGTATATATATATATATATAACGTCGGGCATGTTTACAGGAACTTTTTTAGATGATTATTCAATAAAACGTTGGTTATTATTTTTCGAAGTCCTCAAGTGCATCCTGTGCTTAGTTTTTGTATATATGTTACGGTTAAAGCCCGAAGTGTGGTTAATCCTAGGATTTCCTGGGTAATCCTGACATTACCCAGGCGTCATTAGCAAAAGTCCAAAGTGAAATGAAATTTCGGACTTTACCCGGGTAAACTGCAAAGTATCCAGAGGCCTCTGGGTACTCCGGTTTTCTGCACTGGTTTAACCGGGTAATTCGTACATTACCCTAGTGTTGCTGGATAAAGTGTGATTTGCAATGAAACATCGGACTTTCTCCGGGTAATCTGCAAAATATCCAAACGCCTCTGGGTGCTCAGCTTTTCTTGGGTTTTCAGCAGGTTACAGATGACTGAATTCCGAGGATTACACGGATAAAGCTGCAAACTGTTATCTGACTGATAACAAAATTGTGTTTTTTGTTATTTTTAATGAATTTGTATCCGGTCACAAACCACACTAAATAACTGTCATGTGACTCTGTGCATTAATTGTCTGAAAATTAATTTATAAAGATATTATATAAAGAGTAACCTGATGGTTATTATGTTTTATAAATGATCTAGAAGCACATATGACACATAATAAAGATCATGTAACTCTTTAACATTCATATGAGAAACATATCCTGTTACTCTGTATATTCATTATATCCTCAATACATTTTAATGTTTGTCTTTTGCCATTTTCATTGATAATATCCATAGATAATAGCAAAATTCGCTTTTACCCAAGCGAGGTTGGATGCTCTGCAGATTACCCAGGTGAAGCTGTGGATAGTCCACAGATTACCTTACATTATACCAGTAAAGTGTGGATTTTTCAGCTCTTCCAGACTATTACCCAAGGGCAGTTGGTTAGTCCTAAAATTACCCGGGTAAAGTCTGAATTTTTCATATTTTTTTGCAACTTTACCCAGCGGTTTTGGGTAATGTCAGGATCACCCGGGTAATCCTAGGATTAACCGCACTTCGGGCTTTCCCCGTAACATATACATTTCGGGCACTATCACCTGGTGTGAGCTAACATGCCAACGCTACATGAAAAATCTAGCGTGAGCTGCTAAAATGTAACGCCTGACGACCCACCAACAGATCACCTTGTTCGCAGTTGTCAGTGTACAAGATTTATTAGCCTGCACTAGGGAAATGCTAATACCCGGCCTGAGAACCAACGCTAATGTGGTTATGTACAGGATAGAAGTGTTTTTTTCCAGTGCAGAGTGCCGGGCCATACCTAACCTCTGCCCTCACAGGCTTGTATAAGTACAAACACATCCAGCGAAGAGCCCTCACACCCCTGCATTATTAAAATCCTCCAAGGTGGCCGTATTATCCATGTTTATATGAACACATATTAATTGAGGGTGATGGACATTGCATGATAAATGCCACCCAACAGAATGTAGAATCCTTACACTGCATTTAATACATCCAAAAGGAAGAGTAGGTGAACGACAATAATTTCCCTGCTGCAGCATATAAATAATACATGTTTCATGGCAAGACTTATTCATGTGTCCCTTTTGAACATGGTCCTAACCCTAATACTCAACCGTTTACATACTATAAATAACCCCAGCATAAAATGTTTATCATTAGCCAATATATTAGATTTAGGATACATTTATAATAGAGCCTACTGCAACAGCAGCGACATTGCTGACCAGATCCATTATTATGGTGTATGGGGCCAAGAGAACACCTGTGCTGCATTCCTTTCAATTGCTTGTTAATTGCCTGTTGGTGCAAGGATCTTTTATTTATTTTTTTGCTCCTTTCCGTCAGTTAACACCAGGATTGAGCAGAAGGTAAATTTTTGCGATTAACGTACGTGTATAACTTAGCGTCGGGACCAAACAATCTGTTGATTACAATAGCGCAAGTGATCGCTACCGCTCCCCATGTTAAGTATAGGACGTGGTAAGTACAGTAAGCTTGCGCTGCGCATCGCAAATTAGCGTGTGAAAAGGTTTTCTCAATTTGTAGCGAGAGGCAAACGATCAGTTGGTCCAGCGCTAGACTGAATTTACCTGGCGCTGACGCAAAAATATGCTGACATTATGGTTAGCTCACACCAGGTGATAGTGCCCTTCATGTTTTCCCTTTATTACTAGCATTTTATGGGTTAATGGGTAGGCTACATACCTCAGTGTATTAATTTCATGCTTTCCCTTGATTAATAGCATTTTAGGGGTTAATGGGTAGGCTACATGCCAAACGATTTATTATTTTTATTGTATTTCCCTGGGTTTATGGCATTTTAGTGGTTATTATGGAAGTTAGAATCTAAAGGGTTACTTCAGCTTTAGATCCTTTGCTTTTCATCACATTTTGGATGACTCTATTTATTACACCGAAAATATGATAATTCCCTATTTAGTGAATGGTCACTGTAATTTGCGAAACTTGGGAGTCATCAAAGCAGTTATCAGACTTTTTTTTTTTTGAGAAAGTATTTTCTCTCGTTTTCAAGTCTGTCCTGGGTGGCGAGTATGTACCGTTAGGTGTCTTGCCCAAGGACACTTACTGGAGAGGTGCTCGCTGGGATCGAACCCATGACTCCACAGGCTCTCTCCATGCAGAGCAGTGATGTTACCTCTACTCCACCCAGCCGGTACGTTGGCGAGAACCGCAAAATAAAATATTGAATTTACGTATCATTGAACCACATTACTCTGAGATTTTGGAATCTTAATTATATATTCTTTAATTTTCACTACTAAATCATACCACTGAAAAAAATAATCCGTGCGCCTCCCAGTTTTGAGTGTTGTATCTTATGTGCTGCCCCCCTTATATATTGTTCCTAGAGTCGCCGGTGGCCAGTAACGGTGTACTTTAAGCAATTTTAACATAACATAAAAAGTGTGTGTGTGTGGGGGGGGGGGACGCAACAAAGGTGTCTGAATACTTTCTGAATGCATTAGATCTCAGACTTACCAGTAATGTGCTTTCAAAAATCTAATCACTACCAATTATGACTGCAAAACCACTTTTTACTAGGAAGCAATCCAGATTCCCACATTGCATAACGAGAAATCCTGCCTTGTACTTTAACTCCTAGTTTTGTACTGAATTCTGAATGTTATACACCTGTATCCATTTTTGGTCACAAATCATTTGCTCATTTAAAAGTTCTCTTTAAGTTGAACCTTGTAATGATTATTCCACAGTTGAATCTATTAAACAGATGCCGTGTCACGTTGATCCACAGACTTGCTGGTTTATTCATGCTGCGCCACCTAGTGTCCGCTCCCAGAAGTTAATAAAACTGCGACGTGACATGAAAATGTAATCTGTGTGTGAAGTAGACAGAATTAAGTGAGGATGTTCCTATAATCACTCGCTGTCCCCATAGTTAATATCTATTATTTTGTGTAAACCAGAAGTACATTTATAGGAATCTAATCTAAATACATTTTATTAGATAAACTTTTAAGAGGGTGATTTTTTTTTTTTTTTTTTTGATTGAAGGTTTTTTTTTCCTGTTGTATGCAACCGCTTCGTAACTGTTCTGGCACTGAAATATTTAAAGCGCTGTCAGGCAGGGGTCAAGTCTTAAAATAATAGTGCAGGAACTCACCAAGATTTCCGTCCCCCGAATACCACTTGTCATCGCGCACTTAACACAAAAAAACACACTCAAATCTGATATATTTATATATATATATGTGGATTTCAATAAAATTATATAAGTCGCAACAAATACCGGATTTAACTGAGAAAAAGATGATTCAACACCTGAATACAAACTTTCTAGTGTGTGTGGACCAAAGGGAACAGAGTTCCTTCTGCAAAAACAGTGGGAGAACTGCTTTCCCACGCGTTCCCCCTCGACTTGACCCCTGCTGTCAGGGTTATTCAGAGATTTGAAAACCAGGAGAATGACTGGAGAAGTGAGAATTTTAGGTCAAAATAGCCGATTTGGAAAGTGAGATAAATGGGAGAATTTTTCTGGTTTGGCTATTTTGACCTAGAATTTTCGCTTCTCCAGTCATTCTCCTGGTTTTCAAATCTCTGAATAACCCTGACAGCAGGGGTCAAGTCGAGGGGGAACGCGTGGGAAAGCAGTTCCCCCACTGTGTGGTGGGAGATGGGTACCGATGACCAGGAACCTTAAATACGGACTCTCTGATCTTGGGTCCTAGGGTGAGGAATTCTCTGCCCTGGTTGGTGGAGGGATTCAGCACTCAGAGATCCCCCCCCCCTTCACCTAGTAGGGTGGGGAAGCTCAAGTCATTACATTGAGTGGTCACCGTGCATAGATTTTCCCTTTAATGTCTGTTTCATGGCTTTTTCTGACCAGCAAATTAAATCTGTATAGTATCAGTCAGGCATTTGTACTAGCACTCAAATAAAAGCTTGAAATAAATACATTGTTTTATACCTTTTGTGTGTAAAATACTTTTGACGCCCTTTAAAACTTGGGTGGATTTTGGCATTTGACATGTCGAGTAGTCACTTTGATTCTTTGTGAATCCATCCCATATCCTCCATGCCTAAAAGATTCCCTCATGTCATAATTTTGATTCTGCCTTTGAACTTGAAATGTCTGGTGGCCTACGTCCCTCCAAATCATGATGCAGAGGATCTAAGGGTAAGTAGTCAATGTAATCGAGCAGCAGGAAATGCTAGCAGAATGCTTGGTTGTGTAGGGAGAGGTATTAGCAGTAGGAAAAGGGAAGTGCTCATGCCACTGTACAGAGCACTGGTGAGACCTCACTTGGAGTACTGTGTGCAGTACTGGAGACCGTATCTCCAGAAGGATATAGACATCTTAGAGAGAGTTCAGAGAAGGGCTACTAAAATGGTGTACGGCTTGAAGGAGAAAAGTTACCAGGAAAGGCTTAATGATCTTAACATGTACAGCTTGGAAAAAAGACGAGACAGAGGAGATATGATAGAAACATTTAAATATGTAAAGGGAATCCACAAGGTAGAGGAAGGGAGTATATTTAAAAGGAAACAAAGTAGCAAAACAAGAGGACATAGTCTTAGATTAGAGGGGCAAAGGTTTAAAAGTAACATCAGGAAGCATTATTTTACTGAGAGGGTGGTGGATACATGGAACAGTCTTCCAGTTGAAGTGGTAGAGGCTAAAACAGTAATTGAATTTAAGCAGGCATGGGATAGGCATAAGGCTATCCTAAACAAAAGATAAATCCAGGTAAAGTATCCATGTAATTGGGCAGACTAGATGGGCCGAAAGGTTCTTATCTGCCGACATTTTCTATGTTTCTATGTCTGGCCAAGAGCACCAGATAATCCAACATCATTGTTGTCAATACTCTGCTCACAGCTGCTGAAGTGCAAGGTTTCCACGTTGCATCCAGCTCCCCAAGCACAGCGATCTAGTTTAATAACTTTTTTAGTGACCGTCGATTTCAATGCTTAGAATAGAAAACCATCCAATTACACAGCTGCTGAAAAGGTTTCCAGAGGCACCGAATGAAAAGTGACTTAATGGATGTTTCGAAGCCAAAGGCAGAGACCTAATTCTGGCGCATTCCATAGATTATTTCTTTTTCATTGAGTGGAATAATATCCATTCCATACGGAATTACATCAGGTTTACTCCTAATAACACGGTGATCGCTATATTGTACACGGAGGTATTTGTGTCTGGCAATACGTTGTCCTGCTTTTCTTCGAACAGGTCTATTGCACTTTATATAAGTATAATATTTTATTTTCAAATGCTATAGATGTGTGATAAACGTCCTATAGCTGTGCTGTGCATGCATTCAATTGATTTTGGAGAGCTGCAAGTCACATACTTTATGTTACAAAATGTAAAGTTGTTTGTTGTTCCCTTATGGTAAAATAGTAGGACGTAACTGTTTTATAATTTGTTTTGGAGTAATATCATGAGTGTTTGCACAAAAATTGTCATTTTTCTTCAGTTTATGAAAATATTCGTTTTGTGTTCTTATTCAAAGAAGCCAACACAGGTTCTAATCAAAAATGTCTTCGGAAGACACAGGAATGTTGAGGACCTTTTCCTATTGATCATTTGAGCTTATGTATTTGGTTTTTCAGAACTCAATTCTGCTCTGAGTCATGAGATCGCAAAGCCCTGAAAAACTCAGATTTGAAAAATGTGGTGGCAATTCAGTGGGTGGCAATTCTTTGTCTATGCATCAAATAATGTTGCTTCTTCTCAAGCAAACACCAATGGATCTGGTTCCAAACCAAGGATGTTAATTGTTCGTTAAAGATGCCAACTGCTTTGCACTTGACTCCGCTCTTTCGTTCTTCCCTCACCTTCAGTCTTTCTTCCTTCTGTTGCTACCAATTACGTAATATTTCCAGAATTCGGCCATTTCTTACTGCTGACACCACAAAGCAACTCCTCCACACCCATGTAATATCCCGACTTTACTATTGTAATAATCTTCTAGTTGGCCCCCTCTCTCCTGCTTCTCCTCCCTACAATCCATTCTATATGCCTCTGCAAGGCTTATCCATCTCACCCTCCGCTCTCTCTGCCAATCCCTTCACTGGCTCCCCATCCACTACAGAATTAAATTCAAAATCCTTACCCTGACCTACAAAGCTCTCACTAACTCCTCTCCTCACTACCGGTCCTCACTAATCACCAAATACACCCCAGCCCGCTCCCTAAGATCAAACAGTGACCTGCGCCTAGCTTATCCCCGCATTACCTCTTCCCTTGATAGACTGCAGGATTTCTCCCTCACAGCCCCCATCCCATCCTCTGGAACGCGCTCCCTCGTACGGTCAGACTTTCCCCAAGTTTCACTTTTTTTAAACGCTCCCTTAAAACATTCCTGTTCAGGCAAGCCTACCACCTGACTCACTAATACACCTAACTGCCCCAACCAGTCCATCACTCTCACCTTGCACTCCATCACTCTCACCTTGCAGTCCTCTCCTCCGGTTTCCACCCCCAGCCCTTCTAGATTGTAAATTCCCGCAGGAATAGGGCCCTCTTTTCCTCTTGTATTGGTTTATCAAAATGTTGTTCAGTCTCAATGTATTGTAACCGTCTATATTGTGGCTAGGGTTGCACCGATACTAGTATCGGTATCGGGGCCGATACCGGGTACTGCAGGAGTACTTGGTACTCGTGCAGTACCCCCCCCCCCCGATATTTTCCCGATACCGGAAGCCGGCATTGAGCCGGCATCAGAGGGGCTGGGGCGGCTGTCCGAATGCGCTATCGGCATTCAGACAGGCCCTGCAGCTGCTCTCCTCACTGTGTTTCTACTTACCTTCCTGGGCGACGCCGGGAAAGTCTCCGCGCTCGTTGGAAGGCCCCAAGCCGCGACCACATGGGACCATGTGATCGCGGCTGGGGTCCTTCCAACGAGCGCACGTGCAGAAACTTTCCCGGCGTCACCCAGGAAGGTAAGTATAAACACAGTGAGCAGCTGCAGGGCCTGTCCGAATGCCGATAGAGCATTCAGACAGGCCCTGCAGCTGCTCTCCGCGATGATACTTACCTTCCTAGGCGACGCCGGGATAGTTTCCCCGTGTGCGCTCGTTGGAAGGACCCCAGCCGCGATCACATGGTCCCACGTGGTCGCGGCTGGGGTCCTTCCAACGAGCGCGCAGGCGGAGACTTTCCCGGCGTCGCCCAGGAAGGTAAGTATGAACGCGGAGGGGGGGGGGATCCGCGAGCTTGGGCAAATCCATGTGTGAGCTGGGGCATATCCATGAGCTGGGGCAAATCCATGTGTGATCTGGGGCATATCCATGAGTGAGCTGGGGCATATCCATGTGTGAGCTGGGGCATATCCATGTGTGAGCTGGGGAATATCCATGTGTGAGCTGGGGCATATCCATGTGTGAGCTGGGGCATATCCATGTGTGAGCTGGGGCATATCCATGTGTGAGCTGGGGCATATCCATGTGTGAGCTGGGGCATATCCATGTGTGAGCTGGGGCATATCCATGTGTGAGCTGGGGCATATCCATGTGTGAGCTGGGGCATATCCATGTGTGAGCTCGGGGCAGTATCCATGAGCTGGGGGCATTTTTATATGGTCTGTTCTTATTGGAAACCGTCACATGACATTAAAGAAAAGTATCGGTACTCCGTATCGGTGAGTACTTTTAAAAAGTATCGGTACTCGTACTCGGTCTTAAAAAAATGGTATCGGCGCATCCCTAATTGTGGCCATTGTTCAGTACTGTGGAATATGCTGGCACTATATAAATAAATAATAATAATAACTTTTGTGGTTATGAAGTAGTCGTAGAAGCTTTTCAGTAGGCTGTCTGAATGTGTGCCAGCCCTAAGACCCGGTGAAAATGAGTCGTAGCTTTCTTAGGGCAGAACAACAAGATAAACTTTAGCAACCCGTTTACGAAGCAGGACGTGGTATGCTGCCCTGCAGCAACTGGGCTTTAAAGCCGCGGGACAGCATAGCACATCCCGTGCGTTTTGATTCCCGCTGATACTTGCCTCTCTCTACGGGGTCCCACGCAGACTGACTTCCTTGAAGGAAGCCCGGGGCACTGACATCATCGTGACAGGCGTGATGACGTCAGTTTCAGGCGCGCTCCCCACCCCTCGTCGGAGCAGGGAGAGTGCCTGAAAGGGAGGGTGAGATCCTCTTTGGACCCCTCTATCTCCCCATAGCTGCGGGCTAGCGTGTCAAGAATGGTGCCGCTGTATAGGTCACAGTCTGACCTTTCCAGTGATTTTTTTTCTTTAACCCCAAACGTGCCACGCCACGATTCGACACTATTTCCGGTGGGGGCTGCCATCTTAGATGTCACCCCCACCTCCGGGTCCTCCCTCATCAACCGACGTCATCGTGTGATGATGTCAGCCAGGTAACCCCTAGGTGCCCAGGGATTTCCTAAGGAGATCCTATGGTGGAGATGAGGGGGTTCTATCGGTGGCAGCTAGGGTCTTTCCATGGCATTTTCAATGATACCAAACATGACTAGGTTACAAGTAAACAAAAAATAAATAAAGGTAAAAAAATTAATATTTTATTACTTTATTAATGCAGCACTATTGTTCACTTTTCAATTTTAATGCGAACAATAAGTGCTGCACGAACAAAAAATTTTGTTTCTTTTTTAGCTAAAATTACGTATTTACTCAGAAGATTACAGTAACGAGTGCCCAGTTCTATTTTTATTTTTTTTAAAAGTGTACCGCATAGAATATATAACCATAAAGGCTCGGATGATAAAATGTGAAAAAATTACTTTATATGCTGTAGATGTTTGAAATTTTTATGAAAAATCCCATTTCTTTTACATTTTTTGTTATAGCATTCTGGCAGGGCATGACGTATACATTTAATAATGAAATATTATGAACCTCCTGAAAAAAAAGGATATATAATTTGTTGGGGCGTACAATAAAACGTGACTTCAAATCGCGTTTAAACATGATGAGCAAAAACAGTCCAAACGAGTTCAGCACACTTCTACTTTTAGAAGTGTGACGAACTTGTAAAATTGCCCCTTCCTTAAGGGGGTAAAGGACATCTGGTCGCGTTGTTTAGCCCCTCTGCCTGCACTTCTTGTGTGCAGGCAGAGGGGACCATGCAGTGTCTACAATTTTTTTCTAAAATGGCCCCAAAAGCTAATAAAGTGTGTGTGTGACGTGTCTGATCATTGTATAATACAGGGATCTTTTGTATTTTTACCCCAAGGATTTTTTGTTCTGGTGCATTTTTTAAAAAGATGAATTTTATTTCACCCTAAGGGATGCATTTTTCTTCTCCATACACTGATGTTTTGTATTCAGGTGAAATTGGGGGAGGGGGGGGGTACACTTATAGTATAGTTAGTTGGCTTAAAATTAAAAGTAGTAAAATAACGTCTTCAAATTTTATCTTTAATGATACTGAATAATGAGCCATGTATCCTTTCAGTTTACCACAAGAAAGCCCCTTTTGTTCTTTAGCCAATATGTTACTTTTGTGGGTAAACCAAAAGAGAAAAATTATAGTGAAAGAAGAACATAGCAAAATTTAAAATGTTGCACAGCCAAAGGAAACTAGAAACTGTTATTAAGGGGTTAAAACGTAGAAATGGCTTGTCAAATAATGAAACCGTTTACCCTTTTAGCTGAAAAATAGACAGGTTAAAGGGATACTCTAGGCAACATGACCACCTAAGCTTTTTAGGTGGTCATGATGACCTAAGTATGCCCTCTTCTTTTCTCCCCCCTCCGCTCAGCCGATCGGCTGAAACAGCTGAGAGACGCGGAGGAGTTTACTCCGCCCTCCCAGCTGTCAGTCAGCAGAGCGGGATTCATATTTCCCGCTTCTGCCGACTATTACCGAGAAGGAGACGTCATCGCGCTTTCAGCGCGATGACGTCTTCTACTCGCCGCAGTAGCTGGCGGGAGCGAGCCGCCGGCAAAAGTCGGTGGCTGTGATTAGTGTTGCGCGCATCCTCTTGCGCGTAACACTAATCAAAGAAGAGAGGAAGCCTGCTGATTGGCTGGTTTTCGTGAGAGGCGCGCATGCACGCTTCTCACGTAAACCATTAGCCAAGTTGCAGAGTTACCACGACGGGAGCGGAAGAGGAGGGAGGTGAGTAAAACAAATAAACGCCGTTGGAAACAAGTGGTTTTTAGGGTATTACATTAAAAAAATACTGAATAACTAGGTAGGGCAATAGGTATCATATAATGTAAAAAAAGGGTGTGTGTGAATTTTAGCCTAGAGTGTTCTTTAAATGAATCTTTTGTAATTTACAGGTGACCCATCAAACGTCTTTCCCCTACTGGGAGCAAGCAAGATGGGGGTTACAGAGCTTGTAGGTGTAAAAGCACATTATTTGAACTGTTAGCATTGTTAATTTACCAGACTGCAGGTCCTACTCCAATCCCGATGTAAACTGAAGCAGAGCCATTCTAGTTTATAGAGTTGCTAGGTTTACAAAAGCTTTGCAGAGGCTTACACCAGGTTGGATTCCGGCCCGGACAGGGACAGAAAATAGGCCTGGGCATTATGGACAGAGCAGCCCACCGCCAATGATCCGCTGATCAACTCACGCCACTAAAGCCAATCAGCCGTCGAACAGGGGTAAAAAAAATAAATGAATTAATTTTAAAAATTGCTAAAAGGCGTTTAAACCAAAAATGCATGAAAATAATAAAAGGTCCTATTAAATAATCTATTAAATGGTCTGTTACAGAATAAAAAAAAAACACCATAAAAAAAAATAAGGGAATCAAAACGTTCACCAAAGAAAAATCCAGAAAAATACCAAAAAATTTTTTTTTTTGCTAGAACTGAGAAGAATAAATCGTTGAATAAAAATAATAAAAAACGTTAATTTTTTTTCATTGACTCCTATGGCATTCGCCTGTTTAAAGCTGTCGAACTGAAGCACCGAAAAAACATTTCAGTGCAGTTCAGCGTCTCTCAATAGAATAACTATTACTTCCCTATGGGACAATTTCACTGTCGCCAAAGGTCACCGAACGACCACGAAATTGCACCATACAATGGAATAAACCATTCGGTGCTCTTTAGGGATTATTAAACGAGCAACAAAATAGCCAAGAAATTACGCCGAACAGTGAATTTCCCCGTATGGTGCAATTTTGTGGCCATTTGGTTATTCAAAAAAATGGCAATTCCCCAAATATCTTTTAACCTCCCTGACGTTACGATTCTGATATATTTTATATGTCAGAATTGTTACAATTTTTTAATCCCCTTAGCGGTATTAGAGTGACCAATGGCCTGTCCAGGCCTAACTACCACTCTGATTCACCTCTGTGCAGAGCATGTCGATGTGCAGATCATTCTAGCACCCTGTACAGAAGATATTCAATTCATATTCCCCCTAGGCAGAACATTTTAGAGCATATTCACCTCCTGCCCACAGTATTCTCACACCTCTTTGTTTAACATCTTCCTCCCCTTTGCAGAGCAATGGAGGTAATTTCCTGGTGATCGGATTGGCTGTGATTAAAATGATGGGGCCTAGGTGAATGCTGGGGGACGGGATTGTGTGCATGGGGGAGGAGTGGCAAAATATGGTACCGCTCCACGATGATAGCGTGTCATCCTTAAGCAGGGGCCATGCTAATCTTCTCTGTAATGTTCCAATTTTGGTATATGTGCTGCCGAAGCTAGCACAAACATACTGGATTTTAAAGATGTATATATGGCTTCAAGAAGTACAAATCAGTTCACTTAGAGTGAGCAATTCCTAGAACGTTTCTGTCGCTGACTGATCAAGCCTCCCCGTGGCTTTAATTACAAACTTCTGTGGCGGCGGTGATGAACTTTCTGTGTATGTAGAGTTAAAATTTGACACCCGCTGTATGCAAATGAACTAGATTAGTACAAGGCATGCTGGGAACTTGTCACCCTTTATTGGTCATACCACTGCATTGTGTAGTCATGTAGGCTACTTGTCACAGAGCTCCATGTGCCTTAGAGGTGCGAAGTGGAAGCATGCTGGGCCCATAACCAACAGATCGATGGTGCGAAACCATCCTCTGCAATGTGTTTTTAGTGCAAATGTAAATATATATATTTTTCAGGATTGACGTAATTATATGAATGATTTCAACCAAATCCTCCTTTTATTTATCCCGATTTAATGGCGTGTCTTTAAACTGAAAAACCTACTGTTATAGAATTATGTTGGAATATTATATATATAATATGAAATGCACTACTGTGCAGAGCATATCCACACCTGTGCCTCTGCATGCAGAGCATATCCACACCTGTGCCTCTGCATGCAGAGCATATCCACACCTGTGCCTCTGCATGCAGAGCATATCCACACCTGTGCCTCTGCATGCAGAGCATATCCACACCTGTGCCTCTGCATGCAGAGCATATCCACACCTGTGCCTCTGCATGCAGAGCATATCCACCCCTGTGCCTCTGCATGCAGACAGTGGCGTAGCGTGGGTTGTCGGCGCCCGGGGCCAGCTGGGGAAGCGCCTGAAGGGGAGTGGGGATCCTTTGGATCCCTCTATCTCCCCATCGCCAGGGACCAGGAGGCTGTGGCCAGCACCAGGAAGGGTCACAGCCTGACCTTTCCAGCGATGTAGGGGGTTAACCCCTTAGTTGCCAGGTCGCGGCCTGGCACCAATCGGTGCAAGACCGTGGCCTTTTTCCGGTGGGGGCCGCCATCTTGGATGGCAGCCCCAACCTCTGGGTCCCCCCCGCGTCAACTGACTCATCGCGCCATGCTAGGGGGTCAAGTCTGATATTGCTGGAAAGGCCTTTCCAATGATATCAAACATGACTTATGTTAAAGTAAAATAAAAGTGTAAAAAATGTAAAAATAAAATAGTAAAAAAAATTATTAATAAAAAAAAAAAAACGTGTTTTTTTTTTTAATGCAGCACTATTGTTCACATTTCAATTATAATGTGAACAATGATGCTTCACTAATGATTTTTTTTTGGGGGGGGGGTTTAGCTAAAATCACCCAATTTCTCCCCAAAAAAAAAAAAAATGGGTTTCCCGTTCTAATTTTTTAAAAAATCTACCCCAAAGCATATGACCGCAAAGGATTCGGATAATAAAATTTTAAAAAAAAACAAACACTTTACACACTGTGGATGATTGAAATTTTATTGAAAATTCACATTTTTTTTTTTTTTTTAAATTTACATTTTTAATTTTTGTTATAGCATTTTGGCAGGGCATGACCTATACATATAATAATGATATATTATTAATCTTCCGAGTCTGCCGGAATGAACAATGTATAATTTTTCTGGGTGGTATAATAATACGTGACTTAAAACCGCGTTTACAAACGGCCAAAATGAGCTCAGCAAACTTTTACTTTAAACAGCGCCGAAGTTGCAAAATTACTCCGGTCCTTAAGGGGATAAATAATCTTGCTGTGTTTGTTTTTCCCCCCTGTATGAAGTTTTTAATGGTCTTTTCTCGCTCCATTTTTTCCTCGTGTTGCCATTGGTGATATTAAAGAACGTCTCTACACAGTGTGACACTAATCATTGAGTAGGCCTTTATAAAAGTGGATATTTTACATAATTTTCAAAGGCAGTAAATCTTTCACGTCAGACAATGTAAAATTACAGTTGTGTTAAAAATTATTCAACCCCCAATGCTGTAAAGGGTTTTAGGGAATTTAGTGTACATTTGTAATTGTATTCAGAATGAAATCCTACAAGGACTTTTTAACCCCTTAGTGACCGGGCGGTTTTACACAAATCCGTCTTTTAGTGACCGTTGCTGTTTTTACGTTTCTGCGCTGTTAGTGTTTAGGTCAAATTTTCCTCTTACTCGTTTATTCAACCCACACATATTATACACCCTTTTTCCCGCCATTAAATGGACTTTCTAGAAATACCATTATTTCCATCATCTATACTATAATAGAGTAAGGCTTTGGCTGTCCGTCGCCAAAGCCCTACTGCGCATGCGCGCGCAACCAGCGGCGGTTGGTTGCGCGCGCATGCAACCGCCGCGGCACGAGCCGGCTGCCGGCTCGCCGCGGCGGTTACACATGCACACAGCAGCCGGGTAGAGGCTGCGCTCGCAGCCTCTACCCGGCTGCCGCGCGCATCCAACCCCCGAGCGGCGAAGGGAAAGTTTCCCCCGCCGCTCGGGGTTGGATGCGCGCGGCAGCCGGGTAGAGGCTGCGAGCGCAGCCTCTACCCGGCTGCTGTGCGCATCTAACGGGTCCTCCGAGCGGCGAAGGGAAAGTTCCCTCCGCCGCTCAGGGGTAGGATGCGCGCGGCAGCCGGGTAGAGGCGCAGCCTCTACCCGGCTGCCGCGCGCATCCTACCCCCCGAGCGGCGGAGGGAAAGTTCCCTCGCTTCCGCTTTGAAGGACCCAAGCCCCGGTCACGTGACCGGGGCTTGGGTCCTTCAAAAACAGGAAGCGGGGAAATCTTCACTTCCCTGGTGCCGCTCGACAGGTAAGTATGAGCGCTGGGGGGCCATATCCACGAGCTGGGGACCATATCCATGACCTGGGGGCAAATCCATGACCTGGGGGCAAATCCATGAGCTGGGGGCAAATCCATGAGCTGGGGGCAAATCCATGAGCTGGGGGCAAATCCATGAGCTGGGGGCAAATCCATGACCTGGGGGCAAATCCATGAGCTGAGCAAATCCATGAGCTGGGGGCAAATATCCATGTGCTGGGGGCAGTATCCACGTGCGGGGGCAGTATCCACGTGCTGGGGCAGTATCCACGTGCTGGGGCAGTATCCACGTGCTGGGGCAGTATCCACGTGCTGGGGCAGTATCCACGTGCTGGGGCAAATCCATGAGCTGGGGGCAAATATCCACGTGCGGGGGCAGTATCCACGTGCTGGGGCAGTATCCACGTGCTGGGGCAGTATCCACGAGCGGGGCAGTATCCACGAGCGGGGCAGTATCCACGTGCTGGGGCAGTATCCACGTGCTGGGGCAGTATCCACGTGCTGGGGCAAATCCATGAGCTGGGGCAAATCCATGAGCTGGGGGCAAATATCCATGTGCTGTGGCAGTATCCACGTGCGGGGGCAGTATCCACGTGCGGGGGCAGTATCCACGAGCTGGGGGGCAGTATCCACGAGCTGGGGGCATATCCACGAGCTGGGGGCATATCCACGAGCTGGGGGCATATCCACGAGCTGGGGGCATATCCACGAGCTGGGGCAGTATCCACGTGCGGGGGCAGTATCCACGAGCTGGGGCAGTATCCACGTGCTGGGGCAATATCCACGAGCTGGGGCAGTATCCACGAGCTGGGGCAGTATATCCATGAGCTGGGGCAGTATATCCACAATAGACTGCCCTTTGGGCAGGCTTTACAACTAGTATCCAATAATTTACTATAAAAAAAAAAATGAAATATGAGGAAAAAAAAGGTAAAAACACACTTTTTTGTAATTTAATCCCCAAAATCTACAACCACCCAAAACGACCCCGGCTAAATAGGTTCAAAATTTTGTCCCGAGACTAGAAATACCCAATTTGTACATGCGTTTGCTTTTTAACCCCTTCACTGCTGAGACAGTTCACCTATGTGCGCTGCGCTCATTCTGACCATTTTGTGCTAATTATTTTTAGATGACAGCCTAGGTCCTATTTAATTAAACCCCCCCCCCAGACAAAAAAACCTTTAAAAAAAAATATATATATATATTTTTTTTTAATGTAATTTTTTTTTTTATAACACCAAACCTGGTCATCTTTGGTATCATTTGAAAGGCCATAATCAGGCCTTTCAAATGATGGCAAATATGACCATCTAGCTGCCCTGGATCGGGAGATAAAGGGATCCTTAGGATCCCCTTATCTCTACATGGCAGCTAGAGGGTTAACTGGCCCACTGACATCCTCACACATATGGTGAGGTTGTCAGTGGGTGGGGGGGACCTGGAGGCTTGGCTGACATCCAAGATGTCAGCCCCCCTCCAGGTTTGAATTGCGTTTTGGCGCCGATTGGCGCCGCAACGTGATCCGGCGGCGAAACGGTTAATGCCATACACCGATGGAAAGGGGAGGCTCTCCCCTCTCCAGCGGTGCAAACGGCATCTCCCTAGCTTCAATGGTTGGGGAGATAGAGGGCTCCGAAGGAGCCCCCCCTCCCCTCCATTGAAATGCATGGGGACGCCTGCTGATGACGTCACCACGCAGCGTGGCGACGTCATCAGCCTCGCCTGCCCATGTAAATCACATGGGCAGGCTTCCTCCCTGCCAGATCGCCGTGGGATCCGGCGAGGGAGTTGAGTATCGGGCAGGAGGGGGATTAGGTGCCGCTGACGTACCCTGTACGTCTGCGGGTCTAAGGGAGACCCGAGAACAGGACGTACAGGGTACGTCAGGGGTCCTTAAGGGGTTAAAGAACCATATGCAACTAAAATGACATCAATTGGTTTTGTAATACAGTAGTAAATGTTTCTTTTGTGAATTCTTCATTGACACAATTATTCAACCCCTTAAAGACTACCACTCTGAAGAACAGAGGTTCATTCAAGTGTTTTCAATCAGGTATTGAAAACACCTGTGAATGTCACGGAGCAGCAATAAAGCATAATAAGCACCAATTAGGCAGCTTTAAAATGACTGTGATACTCAGCTCCTTCTAGACATTTACTGGTGTGGTTACAAACATGGTGAAGTCAAGAGAATGGTCCAGGAAGACAAGAGAAGAAGTGATTACTCTTCACAGGAAGGGCAATGGCTATAAGAATATTGCAAAGATGTTAAACATACCAAGAGAGACCATAGGAAGCATCATTCGCAAATGCAAGGCAAAGGGCACTGTTGAAACGCTACCTGGTCGTGGCAGAAAGAAGATGCTGACTTCGACTGCTGTGCGCTACCTGAAGCTTAGAGTGGAGAAAAGTCCCCGTGTGACTGCTGAGGAACTGAGAAAAGATTTGTCAGATGTGGGTACTGAAGTTTCAGCTCAGACAATACGGCGCACACTGCGTAATGAAGGCCTCCATGCCAGAACTCCCAGGCGCACCCTCTTGCTGTCTCCAAAGAATAAGAAGAGTCGACTGCAGTATGCCAAAAGTCATGTGGACAAACCACAGAAGTTTTGGGATAGTGTTCTGTGGACTGATGAAACAAAATTAGAACTGTTTGGGCCCATGGATCAACGCTATGTTTGGAGGAGGAAGAACAAGGCCTATGAAGAAAAGAACACCTTGCCTACTGTGACGCATGGCGGGGGGTCAATCATGCTTTGGGGCTGTTTTGCTTCTGCAGGTACAGGGAAGCTTCAGCGTGTGCAAGGTACCATGAATTCTCTTCAGTACCAGGAGATATTGGATGACAATGTGATTCAGTCCGTCACAAACCTGAGGCTTGGGAGACGTTGGACCTTTCAACAGGACAATGATCCCAAGCATACCTCCAAGTCCACTAGAGCATGGTTGCAGATTAAAGGCTGGAACATTTTGGAGTGGCCATCGCAGTCACCTGACTTAAATCCGATTGAGAACCTCTGGTGGGACTTAAAGAAAGCAGTTGCAGTGCGCAAGCCTAAGAATGTGACTGAACTGAAGGCTTTTGCCCATGACGAATGGGCGAAGATACCCGTAGATCGCTGCAAGACACTTGTGTCAAGCTATGCTTCATGTTTAAAAGCTGTTAGTACAACATCCTTTTACAGTTATAAGTACTAAGATTGAATGTCACTTGGGGTTGAATAAAACTGATAATGATGTGAGCACAGAAAAGACATTTGTGGTTATTTCATTATAAATGTTATGTTATATTTGTCTGACCTACACGTGCCTCTTTGATTTAATTGTAAGCAAGATGACTGAATGATCAAAATCAATGTCAAACTGGCCAAAACACTCAATTTCAGTGGGGGTTGAATAATTTTGATCACAACTGTATGTAATCAGGTAGCACTTTGTAGAATTCTAGTCGTTTTTTTTTTTTTTTGTGGGGGGCTAACAGTCTGAGGCCCCGTTCACACTGTGCGATTTGTCGCGACGTCACGCTGTGTAGCTGCTCCAATGCATTTCAATGGAGCTGTTCACTTCTTGCCGCACGACGTCGCACGTCGCTGGTACATGACCCTTTTTTTGTGGTTTGCTATCTGCGATTTTGCGATTTGTATTGGTGCTTTGCAAAAACCGCTCAAAACTGCGACGTCGCGCGACATTATTGCACTATGTCGCGAATATGAAATTCGCGCGATTTTCAAATCGCACAGTGTGAACGGGGCCTAAATAAGATATTAAGGGACTGCGTTCAGAAGTGCTTTGGCCAAACGCTAAGCGGGGCTCTTAACAAAAGGCCTTTTAGCACCACTTCTGTATTGCATTAGGTGACAAACCCCTAAGCTTTCATCTTGCCTGCAATTCCTATTGGAGTTTCCTCACTGTGTATTAAACCAAGATGCGTTGGACTAAAGTTGCATGAGAGATTGCATCATAGAGGTATTTTTTTATTCAGTTTAATAAAATAATATATGTATTTTTTTTTTCAATCTATTATTCAAAATGGCCAACAAACGTTGTGGCGTTCTAATGAAATCTACTCGTGAGGAAACCGGTTTGTCGGAGAGGGCAAACTCTTATAGTGGGAAAGATAAATCAAATTCAAGGATGGGTAGTTTATTGAATCTAAATTGTGCCCAGTTGGCCTAAGATCTATATGCGTGCAATCCATCTTGTGTTAGTTAAAGGAGGCTTGTGAAATCCACCTTGTGTTTGCAATATTACATTTCAGTCTAATGAGCTCTACTAATACATATCGAAGATGGTCGTAAAGAGCAGATTGTCAATCTAAGCGGGATAATTTGAAAGAAACGTAAGCTTAGCCGTTAACATGACTCTAGGGGTCCAACTACAATTACACATATGAACAAAATTAAATTTGCACGGCATTTCAACTTCTTGAGAAGGAATAATGAAGTATGAAAGAAGTGAAAAAAATATGAACAAATAATAGTGTTGAGTCTTTTGGATTATTAATGAATTTGGCTGTACATCTGCCTGCACAGGGCTGTCCTCTTCCTTTGCTATGAATCTGTCAATAGGTTTAAGGCTAGGGTCAAATGAACGCATTTTTCGCATCGTCCGGAAAAAAGTGCGTCCGAACGCATGGACGCACTTTTTCACGGAATGCGCAATTACGGCCATGATTTTTTACGGATCCGAACCAGGAAACTTTGGGTGTCTGGACGTTATGTTGGCCGGACATGAGCAGCGTCTGACGTCTCCTAATCACGCACACACGCCTCTATGCGGACGCAGCGCTCTGTACGTCAGTACTAGTGGTTCGACGTTCTTGCAAAAATGCGTTCGTTGCCGCTTGTTTTGTGCTGCCAAACTTTCGTGCGGCCGTACTTCGTGTGTGGCCCTGTGTTGGACGTAATTTGCTGCTACCACGGCCGTAATAAAGTGCAGCTGCACGCGCGTTCGCACTGCGTTCGTCTGACCCCAGCCTTACTCAAGTGCTTAGTTTGTTAATCAGAATGTTCCGGAATGCAAAGTGCATATATGAAAGTGGAGGGTTGACGAGGTGGGCTCAGGTCTCCAAACGTGTACAGACCACTATGCTGAAAGCAACATGTACTCAAATGCCCACTAATCATTTACAAGATATAAATGTTATGGTAATGATCCAAAATTAATATTTTTGGTTCTACACCATGTGAGGTACTGAATCCACCAAAATAGGTCCTAGAGCACACAGACTTTAAAAAACCTGAGAGGTCCTGAATGTTGTTGTCCCCCCTCCCCCAGGGTCCCCATAAATTACGTCCCGGTTTAGCTAGTGAGAAGAAAATATAAGTATTCTTAAGAGGTTTACAGTTTTTGGTTTTGAATTTCCTTTATTTTATTTTTTTTTGGATTTAATGAGATGTCATGGTGCTGAGACCCAAATTTAAACACCGAATTTATTTATTTAGGTTTCATATGCACATAGCTTTAAGGTCATGTTATGAAATACTTTTAATTATTTTTTCTTCCAGTTCCATGAGGTCAGGTGTGGAGTTTTCCACTTGTAGCGTCGTGTCAGCGCTCAAAGATTTTTTTTTTTGGAGATTGGAGTGTTTCAGATATGGAGTTCTCAACCTGTATTTCATTGATTTTAGTGTAATCTTTATGAAAGGGAAAAAAAATTATTCTTCTTACCTACAATGATGAGAACTTGTAGGAAAGTCATATCTTGAACATGCAGACTAGTGGAAGAAATGGAAGTTATTCTATTCTTTAAAAAGGTTCTTAAAATTACAAACTCCGCCATTGACTTTAGGAATACTTTTTGTAATGTAATCTGCAGTAGGTTCGTCATCTTCGTATGTTCTTCAGGAATAGCTTCCTTGTTTTGAGCCTGGCAGGCTTCCTGCTCCATCACAGCCCATGTAAGAAATGAGGAACAATTCTGCTCAATATGCAAGGACGTCCTCCAGGAATCTTCTTCCATACCTATTGAGGATTCCTTGCTTCAGCTCCTGCCAATTCCCCATTTATAGTTTTATTTGTAAAGCGCGTCCTCCTCTTTACCTTGTCTTATAAAGTTCCAACATATTTCACAGCGCTGTACAATGGGTGGACACACAAAGAATACTAAAGTGGTCCCGGCTAGAATACGCTTAGTAAAGTCTTTGCAGTGCTTGCTGAGGGGTGTGCTTGCTTTGCAATCCTTCTCCTGTTCCTCACTTAATTGCTTCCAGTTTTTTTGTAATGCCCACTGCTCCACTGTTGACAGGTCCTTACCACATTCCTTTGAAAACGTTACCACGATCGTATTGGTTTTGTGTGATGTCTTGGCATTTCTCCAAATAAAGCACAGCTCTAAATGTCTTTAGAAAAGCATTTTCCTAATCCCCTCGACTGTGTAGTTATGCTGTACAACTGAGAACTTCATTATCCTTTGGTTTGTCTCCTTCTTGGCGCTATATAACTCCACTGTGTATTGTACATCTGACTGTCCAATACAGATCCCCGGGCTACACCGCTTCCCACATTCTATTTTCTTGTTAAACCTTTGCCATGATTCCTTCTCAGATTATTTGGTGGCGCTTGATTTTGGCATTTGTGGTGAAGTAAATTTACCATTTTGGCATACGATTTGTGCAGGTTTGTGTTAGTGGAGTTGTTGGTCTTTTCTATGTGACAGAGACCTTTGTGTTAGTAAAGCCCAATTCATGGCCACTGATAATAACACTAAGGCCTTTTCAAATACTGAGTGGTAACTTTTGCCTGGCCTTTCCTGGAAGTTTGGAGATTGTTTCCCCCTGACCTAGATTTGGTTGTGACCATGGTTTTATTTCCATAAGTTTACAACTTTCCTCCCTTATCCATGACTTTGTTCTCCTAGTGTTGTGTTTGGATTTTCTAAACACCAGTTAGGATTCCTTGTGCTTGATTTGATCATATACATCAAAAAGGGGCCTAACCCATAGACACATTCCACCTTTCGAGAGTGGACATCATCATCTTTCCTTTGTAGTGATCACACTCTGCCGTAAAATAAAAAATAAGTTGTACCTCATTTATGACTATATTGTAGTATTTGTGACATTCACTCAAGCAATCGGTCTGTAGAAAGAAGAGCTGTCCAGAAAACGGCCAATGCTGCAAACACCTTTGAAAATCACAGATGCTGCAATGATGACCGTTTCCAGCACTTTTCAAACGAAAAATCCAAACCGCTGCAGGAGAAGCTTCACAGAGAAGGTTCTCCTACAGCTGTTTGGATCTTTCTTTTGAGGAACACCTGTGTTTGTAACGTCTGCAAACATCTGCACTTTGTGAACCCACCCCCTCTTTGTTTTTCCTGTTTGACAAACACTCTAAAGCAGTGGTCCCCAACCCTGTCCCTCAGGGCCCACTAACAGGCCAGATTTTAAGGATTACCTTGGAGAAATGCAGACTGAATCCTTCAATTACTGAACAGCAAATCATATCACCTGTGCTGTGCTTCAGATATCTGGCAAACCTGGCCTGTTAGTGGGCCCTGAGGACCAGGGTTGGGGATCACTGCTCTAAAGCACAGGTCCTACTGTGAAATAAATGATTCAAGCACCACCTGGTTCGTGGTGAGAGTCCTGTCTCCCTTTTCCCCTTTGCTCTGCTGTACAAGATTTTGTAAATCAGTGGTTCCCAACCCTAGTCCTCAGGTCCCCCTAGCATGCCAGGTTTGCCAGATATCTGAAGCACAGCACAGGTGATATGATTTGCTGAAAAGGGGGGGGTTGTCTGTGGAGGCGCTAATTTATATGTATAGGATTTGGGGTTGCACATAATCTCAACAAAATGTGCAAATACGATAAAGGAAACAATAAACGGTCCTAGTGGCGCAGTGGTAATTCTATGAATCACATGAACCCTGGCCTAAATAGGCCCTTCAGGTGCTTTTATGGGGGCCTAGGATCTATATGTGTCGCCAGGAACCATCCGGTCCCGAGAGACGTACAATTGGCAGTAGAAGTGCAAATGACAATCAATGTGTAAATTCACAATACGTGGACCATTTAATAGTAACAAAACCTTAAAGACATGCATAAATTTATGTATAATAATAAAGTGCATGTGCTTATAAAAACCACTTCTCAGTAAAGTGCATACACAGATTGTGCGCTGGAGCGCAAAGTGCTGATAGTTCTCTAGTGGGTTGAAAAGTCAGTAAGTCCTAGACCACAGTAACGTGCACTTGCAAATGTGCAAAATATGAGAAAAACCGGAACCCTGTGGCCGTTAGTGGTTGCACAGCGTATGAGCCATGTTGCAGGGATGAGTGGTCCACTTCCACAGTTCCTCTCATCAGTGGGTGGTTTATAAAGGGGGAGAAAGAAGGAAGAAAAAATAATGGTGCAGACTGTTTTGTATATTTCTGGTGAGAATAGAGCAAGAATCTCACTCACAGATTACAGAGCCTAGTGCGTCCCTGGCTCTGGGATGAAGCACCTCACACCAGATATAGGGTGGCGTATCCCTTCTTTGTCCTGCGGTTGGCCTCAAATGAGATACAAGCAGAGAGACAGCGCTCCCATAGCGTAACACATTAAGTAAAAGTGGCAGTCAAATTAATGGCTATTCAGTCTCCCCAATGGTGGAGCCTCGGTTGTCTCAGGCTCAGCTTGTAAGCAGATGGTACCACTTAGTTCGGTGTGTACCTCACCTCTCTCTCCTGGAACACCTGCCGCTTCCCTCTTCTGTGTTTATATTCAACCGAGAGAAAACTTGGAGAGGAAGGAGGGGGAGAATCGGGGTATAATGGAAAGTAAAAGCTTTAAAGTGCTAATATGGAGCAACTTCCACAGTCTAGAGGGTCTTTAAATAAAGGCTGAGATCTGGGGATAAAGTTTCAAGGATTTATTAGCAATACCTAAATGTTAAAAATGGGGGGGGGGGCACTGGACGCGTTTCGGCACTTGACCTGTGCCTTCCTCAAGCAGTGTGGTGTGTGGGGTAAAGGGAAGAGTGCATTGGCTGGTCCCTTTTTATGATGAGAACATTATTGAGTCCACCTGGATCTGAGTCTCTGCACTTAGTAGTGTACTTCCGGTTTTGCGGTGATTGTGGTCATGTGACTACCACCGCGTCATTGGTGTGCGCCGCGGCCATCTTGTTTTTGCGTTCCAGCGTGGAAGTTCTGCAATTCCACTCTGTTTTCATCTACTTTCACACGCTGCAGTAGAACAGTAGCATATTGATGGTCTATAGGGAGGCAGTGTCCCTGTTACAATGTATGATATGATTTGCTGCTCGGTGATTAAAATCCGTAAAATCAGGCCAGTTCAAGGTCCCTGAGCATAGTGTTGGGGACCACTGTTGTAGAGCAAGGCTGACAGGAGGCTAAATGCCCTACTACTGTAGAACTACAACTCTCTTCATGCTCCGACCAAGCGGTGACCTGTTCGTTGGCCAGCCCTACCGTGTAGCAGGAGCAAATAGACACTTGTAAGTGGGTTGGAGAGATTTATGATTCAAACACCTTACAGAGTAGAGTACCTGTTGAGAAAATGTCACTAAAAATAAACATTAATAAAGACACAAATGACTGGATGTTTAAATTTCCCCTTTGGATTTGCACCTACGCCTAGTCCTTCCTTTCAGGCAAAGTTCTGAATCTTTTTCTTCTGACAAGGCAGTACTTTTTAAACTTAATATTTCATCAAGTATAATGCTATTAGAGACTTATTTTCACTTAGTTCACTCATCAGGCAGTGAGATGGCAATAAAAGGGAATGGCTCCTTTGAGACATTAATGCTTTGGAATAAATGATGTGCTAGAACAGAAATTTAATTAATTTACAGAGTATATTGATAGTCCCCTGTTACTGTGCTGTATATTTTTAATCTTCTTTAACATCTGTAGTAAAGTGTTTCAAAACCCCTGCAGTTGAGCAACTAATAGATAATTAAGTAATAAGGGAAGAGGTTTCCAGAGGGAAAGAGATTCTTTTAACGAGCACTGTCATAATAGGGATAAAGTACTGCTCATATGATTTATTGGGAAGAAAATACCTAATTCTATTATGTTTTAAACTAGAAACTGCATCCGAGCCGTGTTTAGGAGAAGGCTTCAAAATAAACACGATGTGCTTAAGGGACGGAAAAAGTATAAGTAATGCAGCAAAATAAACCTGATTCTGTGTTTAATGATGATTGTAGATTTCCGTAGGTAACAGAAAATTCGACTTTTGTTATTCTACACATTTCACTCCAATTTCTTGTGGCCTAATTATAATTTTCTTTTCTAGTTTCATGTGGCTGTTTTCAAAGTTGTATAACAGTGTTGTGTGGTGTATATACACAGAACAATTCTGTGGTAAAATGCTAAAAGTTGAGGCGTCGCCAAAGAAACTTTTAATAAAATAGCCCCCAGTTTGTTTGTTTTTTCTATATGAATGATCCAGTTAGAGCTAAACTGGCCGTCGCTGGAATCTAGACGCACCCTTCATCTTTCCAACCTGAATTTTAATAGCTTTTCTGGGAAGCTACCACCCTACCTGAATAGGCTGCTTCCCCTAGCAGTTCCCTCATCCTATAACCTCAGATCCAGGACCAGCACCTTACTTGCAATACCACAATACAAAAAGAAAGTGTCTCGATCCTCATTTTCCTACAGAGCACCACAATTATGGAATAACCTCCCAGACGCCATCAAATCTTCCCAAGAGCTCCCTATTAACATAGCTCCATACAGAATGCACCTGTAAACATGTAACATAGTGAATATATTTCCTACATATTTATTTTCTGTGTTATTCTGTATATTTGTGTTGTTTTTAATATCTTGCATTTATTACTTTGAATTTTTACAGTCGTTACAGAAATACAATGTTCTTGAACCCAGGACATACTTGAAAACGAGAGAAATATAAATGTATAAAATACTTTATAAATAAATAAATAGTAACAACATGTCTGATTGCATGTTTCATGTATTTGTATTTTTATTTTTTCTGGAGAAAGTATTTCACCAGGAAGGATACATTGAGATTTCTCTTGTTTTCAAGTATGTCCTGGGTGGCGAGTGTGTACTGTTAGGTGTGTTGCCCAAGGACACTTACTGGAGAGGTGCTCTGGCCGGGACTCAAACCTGTGTCTCCGGTTATAGAGCAGTGATGTTACCTCTACTCCATCCAGCCGGTATTTCAAGGGTATTCATTAGCCAATGTAGTTTATCATTGTTGCAAGCAGAGGTGACAAATGTCGACTGTTCCGACAGGCCAAGTTTCATTGATGTTTATTGAAACCATGGCAAATGGTGGTGGTTATCGAGTGAACCCCTACATGGATCATTCCATCAGTCACTGGAAATGGACAATATTTGTGCTTGGATTATGACTCTATTAATTGTACTTTCAACGTCCACTAAAATGTGCTTGCCTTTTTTCTCTTTTATTTAGCAAAAGCAGATGAAGCTCTTAGAGCAAAGGAAAGAAGTGAAGAAGAAGCCAGAAAGCGTAAGGAAGAAGGTAGGATTATAGTGTGTATTACTCTTTATAGAACTATATATTCTTTGCCGGATCAGAACCTCACAGCACTGGATGTTCTGTGTTTGGGAATGTTTCGCATAACCTCTCTTCTAAATGCAACCTTATTTGTATTTCTTATAAGCTATAGAAATGAACAAAAGACCGCACTCAAGACACAATCATTCAGCCTCAAAATACTGTATACCTTCAGGATTTGGGTACAGACTAGAGCCATGAGGTGCTAACCTTAGTATACAGTTGAATAAAGGAAGAATAAGTCCAGGGACTCCAAAACAGGTTCAAACTTCTGTAATGCAGCATCAAGGCAGCATTTCGGCTGCTAAATGGCCTTTGTCAAGCACACAAAAAAATCATTTTATGTTTAGGGGTTCATGGTATGCCAAGTTATGTTTTATGTCTTATGTCTTGTCTATTTCTATGCGAAGAAGATTCTGTACGCATTCCAATACATAGATATATTATTGAAGGGTGCTCTACAAATAAAAAGGACCCCCTCCCCCTTTTGATTTTTATTTTGCCCTTAAATAATTGGGCAGATTGTGCTGACGGCATCTGCCCAATTTTTTTTTTTCTTTCTGGTTTTAATTTAGGAGAAAATGCCTTTTCTTCCTCGGTACGTGCTTCACCTTCGCCTCATCTCAAGGCTTCTGAAATGCAGAAGTCCCTGCAGCTTGTCTATGACATTTGCATACCTACTTGCAGTGCAAAGGTTATGTAAATTGAGCGTCGCTCAGAACATGCGTATTTCTGTAGTGCCTGCACAGAACCAATCCATCTCTAAAGTGGTAGAGGTCCCTTTAAATTTTGTTCTTGGAGTTCTGTACCATGTTTGTTTTGCATTTTTCTTGTCACTCATTTGGTGCCCTATTGTAGAGGGGCATTTTAGATTCATTCAGGTCAGGTGGTCGATTGGAAGATTGAAAATTATGTACAATACTAAGGGAAATAGAAAAAAATCAGTGACACTTGCCGTTTAGAATGCAATTTAGGTAGTATGTTTAGTCTTGATAGGGCCCTAAGGCTAATGTCAGACGAACGCAGTGTGAGCGCACTCTGCATGCGCGCATGACGGACAGACGTACTGACGGAAGATATTGTAGACACCACACGGTCCGTTTTTTTTTGACGGATGTAGAATAAAGGGAAATATGGGAATCAAAATTAATTCAAATTAAATGACAGGTACAGTCAGCCAGACCAAAAAAAACAACTTCTGAGCGTCAACATGATGGACGTCGCAAATGCGCTGCCTTTGACGTCGCCTCATCATGCACACAGGCCGCTACGCAGACGCGGCGCACTCTGGACATCCATCGTAGCGCTTTTACGTCGAGGCCTAAATGGCGTACATTGCCACGCGCACGTACTTCGCGTGTTGGTCTCTATTGATCAAAAATCAATGCTATGACGGACGTTAAACTGTGCGGCGACATGGATGTGATGACTGCGTTTGTCTGACGCTAGCCTAAGGATGTTATATACGCTGGTGTGAGCTAAAACGCCAACGCTACATGAAAAATCTAGCGTGAGTTGCTAAAAGGTTGCACCTTACGACCCACCAACAGATCACCTTGTCCGCGGTAGTCCGTGTACAAGATTCATTACCGCGCACTATGGAAACGCTAAGATCCGGGCTGGGAACCAGCTCTAATGCTGTGTGAAAAGTGAGATGATGTATTGTATGGTTAAAAATTAAAAGCGTTTCAATGGAAAAAAATTGGAACCCAAATTTCGTCTGAAAAATCCAGAAAAATACCTAATAATTCTAAAAATTCAATAAATCAAAAGACTTCTTTCTGCAGATTAAAAAAATAAACCGCTGAATAAATAAAGAATAGAAACCATAATATTTTTTTCATTGAATCCTATGGGCTTTGCACACGGCAGGTTTTCCTATACAATGCATCTTCTCAGATTTTTCCCGAAGTATGACGGTTTAACCACACAATGCATCTTTTACATGTAAACTACATCCAGGGAGCCAAGAGAACAGCTGTGCTGCATTCCTTTCAATTGCCTGTTAATTATGGGAAAGGACTTTTGACGTCTTTTTACATTTTTTCTTCCTTTTCCGTCAGTTAACACCAGGGTTGAGCAGTAGGTAAATTTTTGCGATTAGTGTCGGTGATAACATCGCCGGGACCAAACGATCTCTTGGTTAGAATAGCAAAAGTGCTCTTTAGCGCTGCCCATGTTAAGTATAGGATGCATTAAGTACAGTAAGTTTGCGCGTCGAATCATAATTACCGCGCGTAAGTGGTTTTCGCCATTTGTAGCAAGAGGCATTCGATCTGTTGGTCTGGCGCTAAGGTGAAAGCAGGCTGACGCTAGGGTTAGCTCACACCAGCTGATAGGGCCCTTAATAACCCCAAATAATGGACAGGAGACAAGCATTCTATAATGAGATCTTGGAGCCCTAGGCAAAGCATCCTAGATTATTTGACATTTGGTTGGGTTATAATGTGCTTTAGTTACTTCATGTTGTGTTTCCAACCCATTTATTAAAAAAAATTATATTAACCTATGTTCTTCTATTTCTGTTTAATAGCTGTAATAAGAGAAATTATAAATTGTTTTATGTAGCTAGGTTGTGTCTTTGTAGGTCTGCGCAGTTCTGAGGCTTTATTTATCATTTGGTACTTTTCAGTTATTATTCATATATTCAGAAAAAATCCTCAACTTCTTAATTATCTGAGGAGATTTATCTGGTAGTTTAAACATTTTTTTGCCATTGATCATCTTTTTTAGAAACCTATAACTTTTTCAATGTAATGAACAAAATTTAAATAATGTATGCTAAACTGCTCACACTTCAAACTATGCCGGTCACTCATTTCATCTAAAGAATATCACTTTTCTCTTATGTTAATTTGCTAATTATGTTAGCCAGATATCTAGCTTAATGTGTGATGAAGAAACGGATGGCAAATTTTTATTTTATTTTTTTGCTTTGGCTCGTTGTCCTAAGCCTATACTGCAAGTTATATTTTATGATTCTCCCCCCCTCATATTTTATTGTTAATATATAGCAATGTTTCTATTTATCATTTTCTGTGTCATACTTTTATAAACTATTCATTATTGGGTTGCTTAACATATAAGCTAGCCATGATTTACATTATTGCTGCGGTTTAGTAATATTTTAGATATTCAGCAATAAGTATCTTCTTACCAAGGTACACTTTCAGATAAATCAGTTTGCTTTTAACACCGATATAAAACAACCATCAGTTTTTAAATTTGCAGAGTGTATCTTCCTATAGGTTATACTATATAAGTTATGTATCTGCATGGGGACTTGTTCTTTCCTATTCATGTATATAGCTTACTTACCTCATACGTGTAATAGTGGCAATTCTTAGACCATTTCACTGCCCACTTGCCATCACTCTTACCTTCAAGTCTGGTTATTTTTTTAAATTATTTTTTTGAGAAAGGACTTTACCATGAAGGATACATTGAGATTTCTCTTGTTTTCAAGTATGTCCTGGGTTACTTCTACTCCACCCAGCTAGTACATTTGATGCCATCTCCTGCAGTTCATTGTCCCTACTCCAAGCCAGCATGGCACCTCTTACACTCCCTAATCCCTGGCTTGGTGCCTTATTCCTCGATGAGGTTCCTCCTTCCCTACCTGAAGCCCAGTGTGGCACCTCCTCCCACCCTGCAGCCTTAGGTGCTACTTCCTTTCCTCCCTAAACTAACATCACCTTCCTCTCTGAAGTCTAGTATGGCACCTCCATTCCTCTCCATATTCTAGTGGTGTGGTTTAACACCACATTGCGAAGGAAACGTTACATTGCCTGCACCAGATAGAGGAGTAGACTATTTTGCTTTCTCATGAGACCACTAGGGATTCGGCAGTATCAGATGTTGAATGAAAGGACCTGGCGGTTCTAGGGGCCCCAGGTGCCCACTGGCATCTTGTCTCAGTCTTGCTCGGTTTGGCTGGGCCCCCCGGTGTCACGGGGCCCATTCATTATGTGGTATCACTGAATACATGTTGGCTCTGGGCAAATCATGGGCCATAACCTCCTAATGGCAGCCCTTGGCCAGCTTCTTTCTGCAGTATAGTTCAGCGTGATGCCTCTTTCCATTCCATCTTTGCGAGAGTTTTGTGCTGGTCTAGATCAGTGGACCCCAACCCTGGTCCTCAGGGCCTACTAACAGGCCAGGTTTTAAGGATCACCTTGGGGAAATGCAGACTGAATCCTGCAATCACTGAGCAGCAAATCATATCACCTGTGCTGTGCTTCAGATATCTGGTAAACCTGACCTTTTAGTGGGCCCTGAAGATCAGGGTTGGGGACCACTGCTCTAGATCACTTCTTGCTCCTCATGTCTCATTCCACCACAGCCTGCGGTAAGAGAATTTATCTGAAACGTTAGCATAGGACTATTATGAACATGAATTTCACAAAAATTAGATGCTTTTCTGCATATGTTCTGATATTTCCTGTAAATTAATTTAGGGAGAATTTAACACCTATTCTGTTTCTAACCTAGACTTTGCATTTAAATCTCTACAAGATATCTAGATTTCTTGGAATGGTTTGCTTTTCATACAATAATAATTGTGACATTCTACGTTTTAAGCAGTGGAAGGATTATGTAATATACTTATTGGTTTTACTATGACCTTTCTTTATGCACATTACCTGGTGTCATTTCTTGTTTATGTAATTCCAAACCAAAACCCCACTTTTTCTCCCCTTTGAAGATTATTCAATTGTGAAGGTTTTTTTCGTTATCTGTATGTTATTGTTCCTCTCAGTAAAATGATTTGCACCTGTCATATTACGGAGATGCCTGGAAGCGTTCCATTCTGGGCTTACTGGTATAATTCCAAACATCAAATATTACAGTCCAGAAAAGATTAAATTAATTTATTGTACATATACTGTAAGCTTGAACATGCACTTTAATCAACCAATTCTAATGCAATTTTGCTTGCAAATTCCATAATTGTCATGCTTGAAATATTCTTGTGTCTTCTTTGAATATAATGAATCCCTACAATCCTTGGCCTTCACTGGATGCCCCCCCCCCCAATATTCTCTCAACACTATTTTCTCCGAATTATTCAATCATTTCCAGTAAATCATCATCGACTTTTCCTCCTCTTCCCCTCATTAGCTCTCACCACGTAGATCTCTTTAGGCTAATCTTCTGGTGTTTGGGGAACCTGGAGATTATCCTCCTTAGAAATCACCAACCCCCAAATCCCACGAGGGTCACTTTTAATTATAAATAAAAATCTATTTTCTGGGTTTATACACTTAATTTAAGAACCATAGTTATAAAGTAAAAAGAGTTCTAGATTTTGGCGTTTCTAGTACCTCTAGAATTGTAAATGGTCCATCAAGCTAATCATGCTGTTTTTATAAACTGTTTTTTAATGACCTCTACGTTTTTACCTTCCAATTTAAAATAAATGAACTCAATTTACTTTGGTTAGTACCAGGAGAATTGTAGGAATAAATGATAGAATTATCCAGTAGACTGCTCCCGCATGGTGTGACCCTTGTCCTTTTGCAACCAAAATGTAGAGGAAGGTTCTTTTCAAATAGAATTGGGATTAAACCAAAGACTATTGTTTCAAGGATGGGTTGCTGTTGTAACATTTCACAGTGCTGTATCCTGTCTCTGCTGAGACAACAAGCATGCGGTCATCAGTATATGCTCATGAATGGGCAGCAGGACTAGTGACCTGCCCTATGGTGAGTCACGAAAAAGGGTGGCAAGAATGGAAAGGCAAAGGAAGTCTCCTTTGCACGAGAAGAGCCCCAACCAACAATGATAATTTTAGCCTTAGAGAAAGAAAGAGTGTATGCGGCGCCGTCTAGGGGTCCCATGTGGACAATGCTGGCTATATGTGACCAAATATATGTTGTGATGAGTGTGTTGTGATGCCACGCAGTAGTGGTTTTCAGATACAATGTGTAGTCACTATAAAATACGTGCAATCACAAATGGCTGCATACAATCACAACAGACAAAACAAAAATCACAATTTTAGTAAAAAAAAAAGGGTTTTCTTTTTTTTCCTTTTTCTCCTTCTGTACCTTCCTCACCTTCCCCCTTTTCTTTCCCTTTTGCTGACACATTTTCTTACAGGGTTGATATGTTTCTGAGGAGGATTCTGCCCTTGTAGTATTCTTAAACCTTATTGTGTGTGTGTATGTCCTTAAGGTGATGGAATCCAGCAGCTGTCCTCACAATGGTTGTGGTATTTCCCATAAACACCGAGGAGTCAACGGTTTGAAGAAAATATGCGGGTCAGCGCTTCCTTCCAGTTCCCTCAAAAAATACATAAATAAGTACAATTCTTAGTGCAGACAATCTGGATAGAATTATGTGGGATGAACATGTATATAGAATACCACTCACATGGTAGGGAGCCTCTTACTAGTCAGCTCAAGGTATTGCAGGTGTGGGCCCGTAGAGGCGGCCTTCCCTTTTTGTGTTTCTCAGAAAGATGTCTCTCTGCGTCCATACGTCCCTCCAAAGAAAATACAGGGAACATGTGCAGAACATGTATATACCAATATCTCCAAAGTAAAAACAAAAGAGGTACTCACATTCTGAGGTGTCTTGAGCCAGACACTTGGAGGTGTATGCAGCCAGTGATACAAGGGAGCACTGGATCTCCCTTGTTCTCCCGTTTGGATCAAATGCTGACACAGCATTTATATCAACTGAGGAAGCTACATTTCAGTAGCTTAGCGCATTTTGATTAGCGATATTTATTTTATACCAAGTTATTTTAACTTTACCAATTTTTTTCAATAAATTATTTTAATTTGAACACTGCCTGCGGTGGAAATATTTGATCCAAACGGGAGAACAAGTGAGATCCAGTGCTCCCTTGTATCACTGGCTGCTTACACCTCCAAGTGTCTGGCTCAAGACACTTCAGAATGTGAGTACCACTTTGCTTTTTACTTTGGAAATATTGATATATACATGTTCCGCACATGTTCCCTGTATTTTCTTTGTAGGGACGTATGGGCACATAGACATCTTTCTGAGTGACACAAGAAGGGAAGGCCGCCTCTAGGGGCCCACACGTGCATTACCTCGAACCGACTAATAAGGGGCTCCCTACCATGTGAGTGGTATTCTATATACATGTTCACCCCACATAATTATATCCAGATTGTCTGCACTAAGAATTGTATTTTTTTTATAATTTCAACCTTGTAAGGCCAAGTCAGAAGGGTCTAGCTCAGGGGTCAGCAACCTTGGCTCCCTGATGTTTTGGGAACTTTTATTCCTAATTTATTATTTCAGCATCATGGTGAGTTCTATAGCCCTGTCCAAGTTACTGGTACATTTTCAATGAAAGAACACTATGTATCAGACCAGCAGTTATTTATTTATAAAGTATTTTACCAGGAAGGATACATTGAGATTTCTCTCGTTTTCAAGTATGTCCTGGGTAGTCCTGAGTTCAGCACTATGGACAGCAGCTATTGAGTAGCTAACCATGGTGCTGAAACATTGAGATACTCCGCGTTCGTGCATGCGCAGTGTACCTTCATCCCACCATCTTTGTACGCCAGTCGGCGTGGGTTCGTTTGAACTGGGAGGAATCTGAGATTACTCCTATCAATTCCGGATTAGGTTTGTATGAATTTTTAAATTATTTCCTTCATGTGTGACACTAATTGTCTGATCCACTGTACCATATACTATGTATATAAGGATCTTCATTCTATGCATTATTTAGGGCACTGTACACTGAGGAAGGGGCTGTGTCCCCGAAATGTTTGTTTTGTGTTCTTTTTCTAAATAAATGTGGTAGCACTAGTGCACCATTTGAGCAGCGCTGGAGGTATTTGTTTTTCTGCTTCTGTTGAAATAGGACATGCCATTTTTTTTAAGCTAGTGTAACCCTTTAAATTAAATCCATTTTGTCTTTGTGTATGAAGGTGTGTTTTTGCTTCTAATTGAATATTTCTGGTACAAGCTTGGAACTTGTTGCTAAGGAAGAAATGTCAGAATTAATCATTTGGATTAGTTCTGATTGTTCCACTTTTAGAAGTTTTGACCCAGAAGTTCCCAACCTATTATGCTGGCAATTAAGTTTGTTATAAAATGATTAGGAATTCAAACTTGAGCGTCCTATACCACGTCTCCCCTTAGTATGCTCCGTGAAGAAAAATAAATAGTGTAATATTATTACTTATTTTCCGTCTTCTCCATAACAACCTGCAGAACTGTATTGATTATTTATTCTGCACTGAATCAAAATCGACAGCAAGTTATTCAACCACCTTTTTTTCTGTTATTCTATATGTCAATCTGTGTCAGGGGAAAAAAAAAATTAATAATTCCGGACTCCCGATCATTAAGTAATTGGGAGAATTGCAAATCTTTCTCCGGCAGCCTTAATCACATATGCCCCAGAAACAATAAAATCTGCCATTAAGCTGTTTAATAGGCCGTTAAATAAGCAAACCCATTAAACGTAGAGCCTTTTAAAGTGTTTATTAATTGAAACAGAAGAAATAAGAGATTGTCCTCCTTCTTTTTGCCTCTAGTAGACGTGTCACAACATTACTTTCATTGTAATTTTGTTACCAGCGATGTGAGATTAGATGTTGGATGTTGTATGTAATCTGCTCGGAAATCAAATTATTTGACCTCCAAGCTCACCGGTATACCCCGTCCTGCCAGATTGCTGTTAAATATTCAGCGTTTTGCTGTCATGAATACAAATGGGGACAAATTAGAATCTACAGACAGCTGACCCAAGCTACAGATTAGAGACTGGAGGCTGGTGCCGTTTTAATTACTAAGGCCCCACTAGCTATTTAAAGGACACATACACACGCAAAAAAAAAAATCATTTCAGAAGGGAAAGAAAAGAAGGGGAGAAAAGGGAAAATAAATAGCTCCCTCTTCCCAATTTGAAATTTTGATTTCATTTGCCCTTAGATAAGAGCCATGCTAATTTGCTGAATGGGATGTCATCTCTAGGGGCAGGAAATAATTATTACATTATACAGTACTGAGGGGATTTCTTTTTTTTTTTTTTTTTTTACTCTTTTGATTTGTAAAAGTTGCCGAAAATTAAATGAATTTAAAAAAAATAAATAAATGTGTATTTGAGAGCAAATCTGTCAAATAGACCATAAAAATACTAAGCAAGTGTTTCCAATATTTCAGCACTGGTATGATTTGAAAGTAAAGTGCGTATTGGCATAGGTTTCACATAAACTCAACTAATGCAGATGATGGATGGTTGGCGATAAAATGGATGTATGAGGTGTGGTTGGTGGGTAGCTGGGTGGTCGTGAGGAATGGACGGTGGGTAAATACATGATGAGTAGACAGATAATGGATTAATGGTAGTTTGGTAGATGGACTGAGCGGGTTGGATAGATGAGTTGGTAAATGAATTTGTAGGTAGTCGG
The DNA here is from genome assembly GCA_009667805.1 of Leptobrachium leishanense. Taxonomy (NCBI): domain Eukaryota; kingdom Metazoa; phylum Chordata; class Amphibia; order Anura; family Megophryidae; genus Leptobrachium; species Leptobrachium leishanense. Next base: position 114,689,939 of record CM019066.1, read on the forward strand.
AGATTGACAGACATGGGGAGATACAGGCAGGTTGATAGAAATCTAGGTAATTTAGTTTGCATCGGTTTTATAATTTTTATCTCTTTGCATCAGACCATTTTACTGTGGTGATCGTTTACCTCAGAATATTTCTAGCAGTTACAAAACTGAAAAACCTATAGACACGCTTTGTCTCTAAATTACAGCGTATTTTTCTCCTCCTTAAATTTAAAAAAGATTGTTCATTTTTGCAGCTTAGATTTTCCTCAGAATCCCCCGTTTTGTGCCCAAATAAATAAAATCAAAATGCTTCCCCGTTCGCAGATTGAGATACGCCATTGTTCTTTATTGTTAAATTTGCATTGTATGCATCTCTAGTGTGTTAACCCAACGGTGAATTGATTAGTTATGCCTCGCTAGTAAGCAGTGAAACATTTTGATAATCACTTGGGAAATAAATTTGGCAGAAAATCAGCATGAGTTGATTTAATTATCACTCGGAGACCTTCTCTTTTTCTGGTTTACTGATCCTGAAAGTCTCCTTGTTTCGCCGCAATCCGGATGAATGCTTAACTCTGCTCCCTAATTTGTCCTCCCTTACCATGATAAGCCAAGCAATTACTGGTTTATTGATTTTTCATCATGGCAAATTTCAAGTTGATTTTTTCTCCCCCTCCCTTGCAAAGGCAGAGGGTGATAAAGTGTTTCCCCCCTGGTTTAGCACACGTGCGTCGTGTTGCAGGATTTAATATCCTCTGGTTGACCTCTGCTGGCAGATAATACAGCCTCCCGGCCACGTGTTACAGTAGAATCAGGGCTACAAATGTGATGGAATATATGTGGAGACAGTTTAATTTGCTCTATTTATATAGGAGTCAGGTGGCGAATGTTTGTAAAACAGGCTTTAGAATTGCGAGAGAGGGGTGAATTTTATAATCGGATCAAGAAATGGCTATTAAAAAAGAAATTCAGGTTTTCTTCGAATGTATGGTTGTGTAAGCAGCAAAGAAGTTATAGTGCATGTTCCTATACGTCTCACCTTCAAATACATGGATTTTAGAATGTCCTTAAAGTAAAATTTTATGATTTCAATATTTTTGTTCTTTTTGTCCTATTGTTTTTTAAATTTTTTTTTTACCAATCATTGTGTTCTTGTAAATACATGAAATTATAGATAGAACCTTTGTAGCGCATCAAAAATAGATTTAAAGGTAGACTTCAACAAAGAGGTATATCAAACATAAAGTGCTTCAGTCTTAAGGTGACAAATATTCAATCAATGTACACATATAAAAGTGCAATGTGCCATAGAACACAGTAAAGTGCAACAATATATAAAATTCCAGCAGTGCGATGGGTATAAGAGAGTCTATAAAGTACAACAGTGTCCGACACTGTTGCACTGCTGGAATTTTATATATTGTTGCACTTTACTGTGTTCTATGGCACATTGCACTTTTATATGTGTACATTGATTGAATATTTGTCACCTTAAGACTGAAGCACCTTAAGACTGAAGCACTTTAAGACTGAAGCACTTTATGTTTGATATACCTCTTTGTTGAAGTCTACCTTTAAATCTATTTTTGATGCGCTACAAAGGTTCTATCTATAATTACATTTTTGGTTAATGCAGATTTTGGTTGTTTTTTCTGTATATTGCGCTTACCCCTTTGGGCAGCATCTCACTACTTATTATCTTTTTCTTCACACTTGACCAGTTTTTATGCTTGGGTCGTACCAGTATAAGAACGTTGTAATTGAACCACTTCATAAAAAGTAACGCGGCTGTAGAAAGCACCTTCTTTAACGTGAGTTTATCGTAACTTTATGAGTTGATATTGTCAAATTCTTGACTTCTGGACTGATACAATGATATGCATCTTCAGAAAGATGCCATGTGAATTGTATCTCTCCCCCTCCCCCCTGACCTGCGACAACATTTTCACCAGGTCTTGGGTTGGTGTGGAGCCTGGCATGATAAAGGGATGCTGTAATTGTTGCAATTTGTCAAGAGTGTTATCAAATACCTCTAGTCCCGCACAGTGGTCTCCTTGCTTCCTTCTGGCTGACAGCATCAACCTACAAGAAGGGGCGTAGGCTGGTGTCAGACGAGCACATTTTGTACGGACTGTGCGCCCGTGCAGTACGGACGTACTTTCTGGCGGTAGCCGCAGTAGTGGCCACACACTCCGTTTTTTAAACGGACGTTATTTTTGACAGATGTAGCAGGGAAAATAAATTAAATATGAAAAACATTTTGTCCATAAAAAATGCTGGCCGCACAAATGCAGTCCGTCTGACCACGCTCATCACTTACACACAAAGCTATGCGGACGTTGAGGACGCAGCTCACTCCGCACGTGTGGTTTTACATTCTTGCCTAACTTTCATCCGTTTGCCGCGTGCGTTGTGCGCCCGCAGTTTGGTGCCGACGCACTTCGTGTGGTGGGCTCCATTGGCGATTATTCTGTGCTGCGACGGATGTTATTATGTGCGCAAAAACGTCCGTTCACACTGCGCTCGTCTGACACCAGCCTTAGATGGTCAATCTGTGTCAATTATAAGGTGAGGAAGTAGCACACATGCAACCAATCAGAATCCTTTCAATACAGAGTCATGGAGAAGCAATACCGTATTGGCTGGGTAAATAGGGGCGAGGTAGAGACGTATCCTAGCAACTATGACCACTTATATTGGTGTAAGCGGCCATAGTGACTGTAGTATTTCACAATGGTTTTTGCAGATCCTGATGAGAATTTAAGTGTGCACTATTGTCAGACGTGCAGAAATAATTGATACGCTTCTTCTGTGAAAAATGCCACCGTGCGAATGTTGGGATACTGTCGATATTGTAATCGACAAACACACGGTCATGACTTTCTAAGGGTCCCTGTGTCAGAAAGTCTATTTTAGACCTATACTATTTATTGGTGAACTGTGGTGCTGTCTGTGCATCAATAAACAAATAATTTTTGGAACATAAGGATAGATGTGTCTGGTCCTCCACTTCTGCCATCCAGACAGAGAAACTGGCCCTGTCCTAGCTGGCAAATAGAAAACTAAAGATCTGCAAGTAAGATTGCAGTACATTATAAATTACAGATCTGTTTCAATGCAGAAAGTGGGAAAACCCTTTAAATTCTTAGAACATGTCAGAAAATGGCTGCAATCAACTAAAGCTTTGTTTGCCACAAAAGCCATACAGTACATACAGGGCCGGATTAAGATAGGGGCTGATGGAGCAGCAGCTCCAGGCCCATGCCTCAGAATAGGCCCAGAGAAAGAAAACTATGCAGTTGGACTCCTGTATCTCCAATTTCATGGACGCTACAGGGTCATATGAGGTATCACTGGAAATCCAGAGCATGGCCTTTCCAATGATACCAAACACGACCAGGCTTTAAGTAAGAAAAATAAAACCATAAATCTTTATTTTTTTCTAACCGCAATATTTTTCACTTTTCAATTATAAAGTGAACAGTGATGCTGCACCAACTCACCATCTCATTTCACCAACAAATGTGGAGGTGATAGCACAATCCATTGTTACGAATTGTTAAATCAAAAACCTAAACCACCACACTGCAGGGAAGAGAACTGCAGGGGACTTATCTCCCCTGCGTCACTAATCTTTACACATCACAAGCTCAAGCAAGACATTGTCATTGGACAGGTCAGAGTCTGGCCTTTGCATTGATAACAAACGTGACCATGTAAAATCTAAAAGAAAAGATAAAAAACACCATTTATTTTTAGTCCCAAAGCGATGGCATTGTCCATATGTCACATTTAAAATGAGCAATACCACTGCCATTACTCCCCTTTTAATTTCCCACAGTGCGAGCAAGTTCAGCGTTTTATACATAGTCATATTATTCATAAAAAACATTCTCCAAAACACAAGGGAAATATTTCAATTTTTTTTTCATATTTTTCCTTAAAATTGTATATTTTCTCAGAAAAATACAGTAACAGGTTCCCATTTCACATTTTTCTTTAACAAGAATTCCCTATAGAATATATAATTTTACACGCTTTAAATGATTAGAATGAATAGAAATTTACTCACATTATATCTGGTTAGATATATCTATATCTGCACTATTAAATAACCTAAAATATGTTTTCATCTCACTAAATTCCAAAAAAGCCCAACCAAATTATTCAGCTCCAGGCCCATAGAGATCTTAGTCTGGCCCTGAGTACATAGTATTGCCAGTGTGGATCCTGGCCATGATTTAGCAACTTGGCATCCTAATTTATATGGAAGTATTGGTCAGTTCTGTTCAGGCGGCCTCTGTACACGAGGTCAGGACATGCTGCTCTAATAATTTAAAGTGCTGTGTTCGACCATAATAAAATTTATTAAGATGCTCATTAGGTATTGCCTAAGGTCAGGCTTTGTGTCGTATATATTTTATGGCAGATCGTTGTTCTGGAAATGGCTTGACCTGCAATCTTTATTAAAAAAAAAAAAAAATCTGAATTAAGTACAGAAATTGGGTTATTCTCTGTCCGTCCATCCATCTGGTTTTTCTGTGCTTAAAATAGAGTTTTCAAATTCAGGAATATATTTACCCGACTACTGCATAGTATGTAACCGCACAAAAAAGTCACAAAGATGGATATATATTACGTAAAATAATTATATATACAAATATATATATATATATTATTAATATAATAATAATAATTAAAAAATTGAAAGACAAAAGCAAAATGGCAGTGAAGACAAATTGTATGAGGCGGGATGGGGCTAGTTTTCTGGATTGAGAAGATTGGGACGAGAATATCCTTAGCCTGTGTGATTAGAAGGATATAGCAAATTCAAGTCTATATAGGTTCATCCAGTAGATTAAAACATTTTATACCAGGGAAAATTCATTTTTTTTTTATTACTGTTCTGTAGAATTTAAAGTGCCTCTGTCTCCTGAAATAATTATTTAAAGGGATACTACCATTTACGTAAGCCGTAACTATATTACTTGTGCATTACAAACAAAACCACAATATAAAACATATGCTACTGTTTTGTTTTTTTTCTTTTTATGGAGTAATTGCATGTAAAAAGGAAAAAAATATATTGAAAAAACATAGAAGAAATTAGGACATTTCATTTTTGGTGGTAGTTGCCCTTTAAATTAGTTTTTTTAATATAATGCTATCATTGGGACATGGATTAATAATCTGTACCACACAAGCCTTTTATTTAGTAGATTTTATAAGTACAATGTATTTCAAGCTACGTTTTGGCACAGCAAATCGACAGAACAGTGGAATGCTGAGAGCTAAAAATCGAAACCCCAGCATTTGATTGGTCACTGGCACCAGTTGTTCTGTTTTGTCGTGTTGATTTTACTTTCTCTTTTTTTTCCTTTCTTGATTTGGGAAATATCAGATGACAAAGAGCCACCTTCATGATGCATTTGCTATAAAAGCACACCTGAAATGTCTTTGCTGTGATGATCCCATCGCCCCACAACTGGACTTTTTGCACACTAAAACTCACCCGCGCGTTTCTTCGCCTGTATTCAATCATTGATTGAATTTGTACCATATTCTAAAGACCAAAGCAACAGGTTTGCAGGTTCACATAACTTTAATATAACCCATAAATGGATATGAATACCTTCTAGGATATAACCTCTGTAGATTTTGTTATTACATAGAACTGTATTATTCCTTTTATTTCCGTGTAAGTGCACATTTAACTGGGTGAACCACATCACAAAATAAATATATTACCATTTAATATTATCAAACAAAACCTCATTCTGTTGGGTTTACTTTTATTATACATTAGAACATAGGAATTAAATAGAAACTTACAGGAAAAAAATGTAATCTAAATTAAATTGTGTCATTTATTTATTCGGCCGGTTATTTTTCAAACTGTTTTGCCTTTGACCCTTTATAAGCCAGATGGGGACTGTATGGTGTTCGTCTCCACCTTATAGTATTCCCAGACAAACTGAAAAGTTTGTTGGAGAATATTGTGGATCACACGATTTTTTTAGGATAGGATTATAATAAAGGAGAAGGTCCAGGCAGTTCGCTTAAGCTTCTTTTCAGAGTACCTGGACTTTACTTTTTACTGTATGTCGGGAGCCTGGGCATGATCTGGGTCTTTTGAGCACCCTCTAGAGGTGCTTTTTTGTTTGTTAGGAGTGCATCTCTTCTTCTCATTGTTAATGGTTTATTGTCTTTGCATAGGGCAACTCCATCCATCCCAGGGCGAGCACACGTGTGCGTGTCCAGTGCCTCCCTGTAAGAGGGTAAAGCTCACACACAGACACTCCTTCCAGTGCCGCAATCGTATCCTCGTTTTAAGTGTGTGGTTTGTTCATTAGGGCTATTACCGTCACCTGGTGTGGGATTGAAAGTCCCCTGAGAATATCTGTGCATCTGCCAGTAACTGCGATCCTAATCTGCTGACCTGCTGAGTGATTCTGATTAGTGTTCACATTATACGCGAGCTGCCAAGATTGTGCAGCCATTAGGAACATTGTTATCATAACTTAATGGGACAAAGATTAACAGTAGCATCATGCACTAATTCAATTTAACTCATTCATAAAGCATCATTTTCAGCAATTTGCTCCCTTCTGCTCTAATGCTTTGAGCGGCCCACTCATCATTTCAGTCAGTGATGCCAAACAGGTAAATTTGATGAAGGCTATAATATTATTGATGATTCTTTTTTTTTTTTCCCCCTGCTTGCACATTATTGTCAGCCAGCCAAGAGCTGTAAATTAATATGTCAGAGCCACGTCCCATTTATTAGCCAGGAGTTTTCTCGTGATCCCGGTTCCACATACTCGACCACACTCACTCTTGGTACCGGAGAGGTCCTTGGCATCTTCTGGATCAGGTAGCTGATGGAACATGCTCTACCACAGGGATGTCAAACTCCGATGCCCGCCAGATGTTGGTGGCTTCCTATTACCAGGAATCTTTGAATGCCATAGATGGACAGTGAATCGTGGAAGCTGTTGTTTAGCAGAATTTGGAGGGCTGTAGTTTGACATCCCTGCTCTACCACATGTGGGCCGCCACAAGGGCTTGGTTATGAGTTTTTCTAATGCAGGGTTCAGCAAACTTGCCTCCCTGATGTTTTGGGAACTACATTTCCCATGTGGCTCAGTCAGCCTAATGGGAGACTGAGCATCATGGGAGATGGCTCCCTGATGTTTTGGGAACTACAAGTTTGCTGACCCCTGGTCTAATGCAAGGTAGTTTTGCATTTCGAAGTCGCTGAACTTGTGCTGATTTGGTGTTTCTGAGTTATTTGTCACAAATCCTCTGGGAACCCCTCCATTTAATGCTGCCTGTCATCTGAGGTGCATCACTTCCAGTGGTAACAGTACTTGTAGGTTTATTATATTTATATACCTTATTTAAAGCCCTGGCCACGTGCGTCTTTTTTTCCATCGCTACATTCACCACTCGACTTTGGTGTCAACAAATTCTTGCCAGCAGATGAAATTGCGGCAATGGCTTCTTGGTCTCTTATAAGATGTTTCTTGCTGTTGGTTATTTTTATTATTTATTTTTTATTACTGGTTCTCCCAGGTCATTGGTTATTCTATTTTCTATTTGATCTGTGTAACAATACAGACTAAAGGACCCATTCTGAAATATTTAAAATCGCATCTTTACTTTTTAGTGAGAGTTTGCCTACAATTTAACATGGTAACAAACTGGTGGTATCCTTGCAAAAATTAAATCTAATCTGTCCAAACTATAAATCTATAACTTTTTTTAATATACATATAACCCTGACTCGGTTATATCCGTCCCAGAGTTAACCTGTAAATACGATCTATGGAGAAAGAATTGTAAAGTATAGTCTGGAAAACCCAAACCATTCAGCTTTTGTAACCAAAAATATGTGCTGCTCCATCCATTCATCACTTGGTGAATTACAGCAATATATACAAACTGTTTTGCCTTATGACAACCCCATTATCTTTCCACGTTGCCCATCACCTTGGCCTTGTTGGCCGGCTTGGTGTGGAGCCTCCTGGTTGAATAAAAGGACCCCATGACGTCCTTAACTTTCAGACTGTAATATCCCAAACCGAGAAGGTGATGTAAGCCATTAATACATCGTTCACTAAAATACACTCAGTAATTTCATTTTTTTTTTTTTTTTTTCCCTCTCCGTAAAATGTTTTATAATAAAGCAAACTGCTGACGGTCTCATTTTCCTCATTAGTGACTTATAAATCTCAGCTGCCGATCAGACTCGGTTAGCATTCGAATGAAGAGTGCATGCCTCCAATTAAACAGAGTACAATTTAAGCATATCTATAAATAAACTAGTATATTATGAGACGGTTTCTGGCAGTGATCAGGTAATAGGTTTGGATTGAATTGATTATTCACTGACAGTACTCGGCTCAGCCCTGCAAATGTATCAACTGTGTAATAAGGAGCTATTAGGTCCATTGATTTCCTGATTTGAATTGATAGCGAACAGGCCAAAGCTACACACCAATATTTGCATAACCAATTCCCCAGGGCTAACAATTTTCACTAATGAAAATCTCAATAGAGTCACCACTGCAAATTAACGGGAATGTAAAGGCCAAACCTCAGCTTTTGAATTAAATGCCTAATAAATGAGTTAGCCTTTTTAAATGCAGTTTGGCTAGTGTTGGTTTCATAAAGGTTAGCTGGCTGGGGTTTTTATACCATAAACACGTACTTATTACAGAAGCTTTTCTTATTATTAAGTGCTCGCTTGTGTCTAAATTCGGCATTAAATAGCGGATAGCGGCTTATATAAAGAGCACTTTGCTGGTCACCCATGCAGGGCAAAAGGAATTATTTATTTTGTTGTAAATGGTGCATCTAGTAGAGGATATTAACTGTTATTACTGGTGTGCATGTATAATCTAGCCTTTCCTGAATTCTACATATTCATATAGGTGACACAAGGAGGGGAGCACTCAACCTTTACTAAGCGCAAAGTGTGGGTGCTTCTCCTGACATTGTAATACAACAAACCAGGAGGAGAGCACTCCATTAACACATTCAAAGACTTCAGCAGCTGCTCCTATATTTAAACATTATTAAGCCCCATTCACACTGCGATTTTCATATTTGCAACGTCGCAATTTTGCAAAACAAACACCACCAATGGAAATCGCAAATCAAAGGGTCATGTACCAGCGACATGCTACCGCGACGCGCGACATCGCGTGGCAAGATGTGAACCACTCCATTGAAATGCAATGGAGATGCTACATAGCACGACATCGCGCTGATTTTACCACGGTTTTGCAGCAAAATAGGCGCGATAAATTGCACAGTGTGAACGGGGCCTTAAAGATTACCAAATTTTAACCCTTCGAAGCTTCCAACAACTCTTACCCCTCCCTATCTAACCTTGAACCGCAGAGAGCTCCAGAAAGGATTCAGTCGTCGGTAAGTGAGTTGATCCCATAAGAGCAGTCATTAGGTAATGAGGATAGGACCTGCCAAAAGGTGGAATACATTGGCGATGTTGGCAGGCTTAAAGGAACACTCTAGGCTAAAAATCACCTCCCCCTTTTACATTATATTATACCTATTGCCCTACCTAGTTATTCAGTATTTTTTTATTTTTATGTAATACTAAAAACCACTTGTTTCCAACGGCGTTTTTTTTTTATATATATACTCCCCTCCCTCCTCTTCCGCTCCCGTCGTGTGAAATCTTCAACTTGGCTAATGGTTTACGTGAGAAGCACGCATGCGCCTCTCACGTAAACCAGCCAATCAGCAGGCTTCCTCCCGGCTCCACCTTCTTATTTATTTATTTATTTGCAAAGGATTTTACCAGGAAGGATACATTGAGATTTCTCTCATTTTCAAGTACGTCCTGGGTTCAAGAAGATTGAAATGTTACAGTTGTTACAGAAATACAAAGTAATAAAATGCAAACTATTAAAAACAAAACACAAATATACAGATTAACATATCATCATGGGAAAGGCTAGAACCTTGGGTTAATTAGGGTGATTTGCAAAGTGGAAGCAGCTGGAAAGTAAGCTACAAATTTCAGACCAGCACTGGGTGGGACAGCAGAGTCCAGAAGCAGGTGCTGTGGCTGAGGGAGATGTGAGCTTGTGGCCGGGCTGTTGAATAAAGAGATTGCAGAATCAGAGCGTGTGGGCTGTATAAGGCAAGTATTTTTACGACATGGTGAGGGGCGGCCATATGAGAGCATGGGTTTAACAAAGCAGAGCATACATTTATCAAGAAAAAACAGATAGATGCAAGCATAAAATATGAACAGTAGGATTAAAGTCGAGATTGTGACGTAGAATTGTAGAAGACCTGTTGATCGCTGGTACCTTAGGTTCTGGTTCTGGGTCCAGAAGCGGGCGCTGTGGCTGAGGGAGATGTGAGCTTGTGGCAGGGCTTAGGTTCTGGTTCTGGGTCCAGAAGCAGGCACTGTGGCTGAGGGAGATGTGCGCTTGTGGCAGGGTTTAGGTTCTGGGTCCAGAAGAAGGCGCTGTGGCTAAGGGAGATGTGAGCTTGTGGCAGGGCTTAGGTTCTGGTTCTGGGTCCAGAAGCAGGCGCTGTGGCTGAGGGAGATGTGAGCTTGTGGCAGGGCTTAGGTTCTGTGTCCAGAAGCAGGCGCTGTGACTGAGGGAGATGTGAGCTTGTGGCAAGGCTTAGGTTCTGGTTCTGGGTCCAGAAGCAGGTGGCTGAGGGTGATGTGAGCTTGTGGCAGGGCTTAGGTTCTGGTTCTGGGTCCAGAAGCAGGCGCTGTGGCTGAGGGAGATGTGAGCTTGTGGCAGGGCTTAGGTTCTGGTTCTGGGTCCAGAAGCAGGCACTATGAGCTTGTGGCAGGGCTGCTGAATAAAAAGAGGATGCGCGCAACCCTAATCTCAGCCGCTGCCGCCAGCTACTGCGGCGAGTTGAAGACGTCATCGCGCTGAAAGCGCAATGACGTCTCCTACTCGGCAATAGTCAGCAGAAGCGGGAAATACAAATCCCGCTCTGTTGACTGACAGCTGGGAGGGCGGAGTAAAGTCCTCTGCATCTTTCAGCTGTTTCAGCCGATCGGCTGAGCGGAGGGGGGAGCAAAGAAGAGAGCATACTTAGGTCATCATGACCACCTAAAAAAGCTAGAGTATCCCTTTAAGTAATCCATGGCCATTTACTGTGAACTAAATTTCGAAAAACTCTCATCTAAACTCTACCCCAAACTAGGTGCCCTGTACAGAAACAAATCCTGCCTGAGCCCCGCAGTAAGAAAGCAGATTGTACAACAAATGCTTATGCCGGCTTTTGAATATGGAGATGTAGTGTATGCAGCGGCCCCGCAAACACACCTCCAGAAACTTACTGCATTGTTTAACTCATTCTGCTGCTTTGCGCTACAATGTAACTATATGACCCACCATTGTGACATGTTAAAAGAGCTAAACTGGCCATCGCTGGAATCTAGACGCACTCTTCACCTTTCCAACCTGGTGTTTAAGAGCATTTCTGGGAAGCTGCCACCCTACCTGAATAGACTGCTTCCCCCAGCAGTTCCCTCATCCTATAACCTCCGATCCAGGACCTGCACCTTACTTGCAATACCACAATACAAAAAGAAAGTGGCTCGATCCTCATTTTCCTTCCGAGCATCACAATTATGGAATAACCTCCCAGACGCCATCAAATCTTCCCCCAGTCTAAAGTCACTTAAGAGATCTCTATTAACATACCTTAATACGGAATGCACCTGTAAACATGTAGCATAGTGAATATATTTGTTTTCTGTTACTCTGTATATTTGTGCTATTTTTTTAATATCTTGCATTTTATTACTTTGAATTGTTAGTTATACAATGTTCTTGAACCCAGGACATACTTGAAAACGAGATTATCTCAATGTATCCTTCCTGGAAAAATCCTTTTATAAATAAATAAAAAAGCAAATGACATTTTACTTACAAATTTGACTTGGGCCAATAGGTTTTTTCTAGCCATTAATCTTTGCCTAACGTAGATAAATGCCCGTATTTATTTTGAAATTGCTACAAATCGTATATAAATGTTCTAATAAATTGCAGTCTGTAAGTATGAACCTTAAATTACATTATTGCTTAACTGCTTCTGTACATACTTCGGTCTTCAGCTTGTTCATTGTGTTGGGTCTTCCATTGCCAATAGAGTCTTGATGGCTGAAGCCCCCACTGCACCATTTGTGACCAGGGCCTGGTAACCGATAATGCTGGCACATGTTGGTGAACACCCCAGGGATTTGGGTCTCAAACAGGGACTTGTCCATCCTAAAGAGTGACACTGGGGCGGTGTGACTAGGCTGGTTACCATCTGGCCTTGACAGAACTTCAAATTGAACATATTGTTCAGCGAACCTCTAAACTCGCCCTTTCTGACCCCAGCTCCTAAACGCCACACGTCGAGATTTCATCAAAATCCTTAATTGCTTGGCATCTATCAAGGAAATTTTAAATAACACAGCAATAACAAAATAGTTTCCCTAGAAATGGTTTTATGTTCCTCAGGAAATCATATTAATAAATTGTCATCTGTTGGCAAATTAAAATGATCTATTCCAAAGAAACTATTCATGTTTCCGAGTTTGTGTCACCTAGACCTGTAATGCCAGCATGCAAAACTCATATTGTTTTATGTTTTGGTAAGCTAGTGTGGTTTTTACTGAAAATGAAAAGGTTAATTCTGCTATAACATGTTTTTGTTATTGACGGAGTGCTGGAAGGTCAGCAGATTACCGGCTACATTTCTACTGAGGGATACGGAGGTCAAAATGATTCATTATTACACAATGGAGGTTTGCATAGATAAATGATTGCATGAATATTTCACTTGCTTCCTGTGCGATTATCTTATTTGCTGTCTGGATTGTGTTTTTGTTCTATACCCGCCGCACTCAGGAAGCATTTTAACCGCTTCACATCCTTGGATGGTTTTCTGAGAAGAGGACAGTGTGTTTTGTGGATTGAAATTCACAATGATCAGTAAGGCTATTATTGTGCAACAATAATATTGTGAAATCCAGTCATTTATGTTAAAAAGAAAGTGTTCTTTTTCATCCGTCCTACCCCACCTTCATACATTAGTTTCCTTGTCCCTAAATTATCCAAATTAAAATGTTCTAATGAAGAAAATAATTATTTCTATTGGGGAAATGTACAACTATAATCTCCTCCCTCTAGATTTTCATATTTTCATTAAGACACCCCACCACCACCATCAGTTCAGCAGGAGTCCCATCTTGCTTCTCCTGGTGTCCAGCAAACACAATACATCATTAATTATTCTCATGCAGCACAGAACTAACTCCGTCCTGCATAGGTGTACATTGGTAGTATAGGAGCAATACCTCATCATCATCCGTGTGGTGTACTGCATTAGAGCTGAAACAACTAATCGATAATGACAATAGTTGTCAACTATTCTCATCGATTAATCGGTACGTGTACAGCGCACACTGTTTAGAGTCAGACTGAGTTAAACGTTAATAACCTTAGGTGCTACTGCAGAGCTGATTGGAGAAGATATGCCACTGCTTTTACTCGGTATGGTTTAGTTCTAGGGTTATGTTCTTGGACTTAATTTATTTCTATTAATTTACAGCAATGGCAGAACTATAGCATATTCCCTGGGATACTGCCACTGGGTGGGGGAGCTGTACCTTCAGTGTTCGGTCCTTAATTGGAGCTGGAGTCCTGTGCCAACACTCCACCCTCCCTACATCTGGTCTGGTTTCTTGACCCAAACTCCCTCCCGCACTTGGGTCCAGTCTCTTGCCCAAACTCAGTTCTTCTCACACTCTGGTACTATCCTTTGCCCATACCCACTCCCTCACATTCAGTTCATGCAATTATTTTAAAGGGACACTCTTTGCACCCTGACCACTCTACACAGCCTGACCACTTAAATAGCTAGAGTTGCCATCACCCTTCTCGATCTTCTTTCCCTGCTGACACTATCATGTTTATCCGAATGCTTATAGTAGTATTTGTTCCGGGTCAAAGCAGATATGGGCTTCAGTCCCGCACGCAGCATCAATCCATCACTCTGAACAGTTGCGCACGCGTGTGTGTACCTTGTATGTGGAAAGTATTCATGTCACTCGAGTCATGCAATTTGTGTATGTGTGTACGAAAGTTACATACACTACACAAGTTGTGTGGGGATAAAATGAGGGAGGGGTTGATTGTTTTATCTGTATTTTTTATCCAATGAATCAATCGAAAAAATAAAGGCAACTAATACTAATCAATAATGAAAATAATCATTAGTTGCAGCCCTATATTGAATCTCGTACCCAAATCATGAAACTACTTATTTTCTACCTTCAAGAAGTTTATTCTATTTTTTTTCTGCAGCTTTCCCGCTGCTCCCATTTGTTTCACTTCCCCCCCGTCCCTTATATTGTAAGCTCACGGGATGTCTGGCTGAGCACTTGTTTAAAGTGCTGTATTACCTGGACAGCTATCCTACGGGCAGGGTTATGGTTTCCTCATTTATCATGTACGTCTCATGTTTGTGCTCTCCCATTGTAAAGCGCTGCAGAATATGCTGGCCTGTAACTTTCGGGATCCTGCTCTGTGATCTTCCATATGCTCAGCAAGGGCTGTGAGATTCTGCTACTGTATTCAGGGAAATATCATTGTATTAAAGCGAGAGATAGTGGCAGGAAACAAGCTTTAACTTAAGACCCCCAAATCACACATGAAAAGGTAACAGAAAAACACATTTAATTAGTACGGTCTTGCTCTCATCTGAGGCCCTTATCACAGGCAAAGCCGGCCTAGTGGGAATAATCAACACAGACATGTGGGTATCTCGTTAACATTCTCGTCAACACTCGTTAACGCAAATCATCTATTTCTGACCAGGGGCATAACCTGTGTCGCAACTCTGGGAACCATATTTGTCTGTATTTAAAAAGAGAGCATTTTAAATGGTCCCGGCCAAACCTTTTAGTTTCTGTCATGCTCTCCGGAGTCCAGGTATCGGGGCTGCTTTCAGTTAAAGGGAAAGGTTTTTTAACTAGATGGTTTTAATTATGAATTGATACAGATGAGGTGTGGGCTGGACACAGGCATAATTAAACGTACACTACAGCAAATAAAAAGTTATTAAACTTGATTCTTCTATTTTACCCTCACACTGCGAACACACATCATCTAATATGCCCTCAATCAAATATCAATAGAAGTGTTTTGGGGGGATATATAAGGTATTCCATCATTACTTGAAAAGCGAAACCTGGTAAATGCTATATATACCCCATATTTATGCAAAAGCTTTAGAGTGGAGCAAATTAGAATAAAAACTAGACCTCATGTATACCTACTATGGAAATAGTTTTATGATAAAAAGTTGTAAAAACTTAACTAACCTAACAATTATTAAATTGAGTGGTTGTTCTCTAAGCACCGGAATTGCATATACTGTTGAACATCGCCTGTATTGCAGTGCTGACAAATGCCAGCATTTCACAAAACTAGAATCCCAGCGACGACATAAGCTTCGCAGTGCAGCCTCTCCTGTTGCGGTTTGGAATTTAGTTTTGTGAAATGCTGCCAATTGTCGGAGCAGCAATAACAGCTATTTTCAGTGGTATTTGCAACTTCGGAGCTTGGTAAGAAAACCCTTTGATGTCCATTGTATTTTCTTGCAAAATTATTATTTCTGAATAGACCTCATTTTGGAGAATTACAATTATTCCAGAAAAAAGAACACGTGCTGCCAATTGCGTAATAAAATACCCATACGTCTGTAAGAACCGAATGCCAAGTTTTGACGTTGCTATAAGAATTTGTTAAATTTATCAGATTGGTTTTCCTTTTTTTTTTTTTATGCTATTATTATTTTGCTGATTTATTTAGGTAGGACTGACTGGTGAACATCAACACATCGCGTGATCGTACTGCCCTGATTACGTGTAGGATTGAGATGGAATATTGCTTCTGAAATCCCATGCCTTCACAAATGGCTCGGTTTCTGCATCCCAGACCTAAGAGCAGCCAGAGAAATCCTCGGCCCCCTTCAATTTCCACAGCAATAAAATCATCAATGCTCTAGAGAAATTACTAGAAAGAGTATACCGTGGGAGATTCACAATTCAATTGACTAAAACTGATATTGAACAAGCAAATGTGTATTGCCAAATAACACTAACATCACTTCAAGGCAGGTTTTTGTGAGTAAAAATAGGTATTGGGAATGTAAAATCCTTTAGAGCTTTGAGCGACATTGACAAATTGCTCGACCTTCAGCATTCTCTCTTATGATGTCACCTGAACTCTCGTGCAGTATTGTTTTCCCATAACAGCTCGTTCCTGGCTGTTATTCTATATGTTTTACAAAAGCTTAGAAACTTTATCCCTTTTCAGTTCAGGATCCGCCATTATATTTCCTAATAATCTGATCTGTTAAATACATCGATTCAGGAAACGGTTCTTAATTCTACAAGACGTAATTAACCAAGTGACTAGCTTGGACGTATATTATTTCTAAAATTTTGTTTTATGAAGATTAAAAAAAAAGCACACGGAGACCAGCAATTAATGTACTGAATTAACAGTAACTTTCTGGTGTCAAATATATTGGCCACCTCACGGTACAATGAAAGAGATGACCTCATGGAATTGGTCTCATGTATGTAAATATGCCCAAAATGGAGGGAAAGTCGGTAACCAATAAAAGTGTCATTAGAATTCGCCTTGAACCATGAATATTCAAAGTGTGGTTGTTTCTATCAGTATACAGGAGTAAAATTACTAAATTTTATGAGTAAACTACAAATTAAGAGTCCAACAAAGTCTATATATGGATTTATATGGAAATACAGGAAATAAGGAACGGGAGGTAAAATTCTAGGATTCTGTGGTTACCTGGCACCTGGAGTTATGCAATAGAATGCCTTGCAAGTAATTGACGTGATTAGTGATAGTAGTGCTCACCATAACTAGCCATGATACCAGTTTTCATATATTCTGTTCAGCAGTGTCATAAAATGGCATGGTGCTAAAGTTGCGACATTGCAAAAGACTCTTCAATTTGGACCGTAGAGCAGATTGTTTGGGTTAGGGATAACACAGGCTTAACCATAAAAACACACAAATGGTAACCTAAACCTGATTTGGAACACCAACCTTAATTTCCAACCCTATGTAGGGAAAAAGACACGCAATTCCTCTGGAGCTTCAAATAACATCCGTTGCCGAATTTGACAGGCAAACGCTGTGGCTTAATTTTAGTGTCCATTTTTTTCACTGCAGAATTAATTGAAATGGCTTAAAATCTGATTCTTTCGCATAGTAATCCGCTTTGGTTGAGGTTTTAGTTATTTTATTCAAGTTTAATGGGTATCTGTAAATTGTTTTTAATATTCTCAATCATTTCAGGCGTAAATGGGCATCCTTGTGGTTTATGAAGTAAGTCTTGATGAATTCAGTCTGAACAAATAAGCATTTTTTTTTTTTTTTTATTAAAACCTATTTTTATTCATCTTGGATCAACACAAAGAAATCCATACAAAAATACGTCATATTATACATCCATGATAAACATTATAACACAAACATGTGACATCCGATAGTTAAGACGTTACAGTACAACTCACACAAAAAGCATGTAGATCAATTCCGGTCACAACGTTTGTGAGTACACCATTGCCTACTAGGGGTGATCACCACTAAAAGTGGGGGGTTGATTATGTGCGGGGGGCTACGAGGTCCGAGGGGTAGGAGGCCAGGAAACGGGTTAAGGAATGGTTAGGGGGGCCTTGTGGGATCGGTGGGTTACCCCACAGCATCTGTAAAGCGTACCAGGGAGCACAGAAAAAGGTATGTCACAGAGAATCCTTAGTTTCGTATGGAAGGGTTCGAGTGAAGGGGGTCCAATTGGTAAAGGACTGAGCCCTCGTTTCCTGATGCCTCAGTCCAGTCCACCAAAAATATGGCATAGATTCTCTCATAAACCATGCAAAAGGAAGGAGGGAAAGCAGAGATCCATTGGGACGGGATCGCTTTCTTGCCGGTCGCGGCTAGAAGGGTGAGCCAAAATCGATGGCACTTAGCGAAAGGCCGTGGGGTGGGAGGGGTTGGACGATTTAAGATGACCCATTCCGGGGTGAAAGGGAGTTCTAGTCTGAGAACCAAATCGTTGTACAGTATCCCAAAACAGTTGGATGAAGGGACACGACCATAAGCAATGACGTAAGTCGGCCTGGGCGCCTTGACATTTGCAAATAAGCATTTTAACAAATAAAGCAATTTTCATATTTTCTGCCTGTGTATTCAGCAGCTTTCAGGATACTACAGACTTACATAGTTACATAGTTACATAGTTATATAGGCTGAAAAAAGACATGCCGTCCATCGGGTTCAGCCTCTCCCACATAACCTACTGCTGTTAATCCAAAAGAAGGCAAAAAACCCAGTCTGAAATGCTTGCCAATATGCAACATACTGGGAAAAAATTCCTTCTTGACCCCAGAATGGCAGTCAGATTTCTCCTTGGATCAAGAAGCTTACCCACATATTAAATATTATAACCCTTAATATTCTGTGTCTGCAGGAAGTCATCCAGTCGTTTTTTAAAAGTCTGTACAGACTCTGACCCAACCACCTCAACAGGCAGAGAATTCCACAGCTTTATTGTTCTCACCGTAAAATAACCCTTCCTATGCTTTAGACTGAATTTCCTTTCTTCCCGTCTAAATGGATGACCCCTTGTCCTGTGTATAGTCCTGTTAATGAATAGGTTATCAGACAATGGTTGATAATGGCCCCGTATATATTTATATAAGGTTATCAGATCCCCTCTAAGGCGCCGTTTCTCTAAACTAAACAGGTTTAAGCTTGTTAGTCTTTCCTCATAACTTAACCCTTCCATCCCCCTTATTAATTTAGTTGCCCATCTCTGCACTTTTTCTAGCGCTATAATATCTTTTTTTAAGACAGGTGCCCAAAATTGCACGGCATATTCAAGGTGGAGCCTGACCATTGATTTATACAGGGGCAAAATTATGTTTTCATCCCGAGAGTGAACTCCCCTTATAATGCATGCCAATACTTTGCTGGCCTTGGCGGCTGCTGTTTGACATTGCACATTGTTACTTAGTTTGAAGTCTATGATTATTCCCAAATCCTTCTCCTGCTTGGATTTCCCTAACTCCGTACCATTTAGGGTATAAATTGCTTGTGTGTTCTTCACTCCAAAGTGCATAACTTTGCATTTATCTAGATTAAATTTCATCTGCCATTTAAGTGCCCAGTCCCCCAATTTATCTAAATCCCTCTGCAGCGAAGTAACATCCTGCTCACATTGTATTACTTTTCCTAGTTTTGTGTCATCTGCAAACACTGATACATGACTTTCGATGCCTATCTCAAGGTCATTTATAAATAAATTGAATAGTATTGGTCCTATAACAGACCCCTGAGGGACACCGCTTACCACTGGTGGCCATCTTGAAAATGTACCATTTATGACCACTCTCTGTACCCTATCTTTTAGCCTTGGCCTGTGACACTTATCTTCCTGGGTCACGGCTGGGGCTGGGACTAAATGCCACAGCTTCCTTGTTGAGGAGGAAAGGGAAGGTGGAGTCACATCAGTTTGCAGAGGGATAAGACAGAGGAAAACCACCAGAATCTGCAGGGTATTTTCAACCAAAAGGTATAAAAGGGGATTTATTTGGCAAGCATTTAAAAGTGAATAATTATGAAGTTTTGTAGTATATAGGGTGGAATTTGGGTACAATTGAACACTAGGAGACTATCCTTTTAAATGTTACAGATTGAAAATCACAATGTGACGTACGTTTTTATTTTCTTTCAACTTTTTTTATCTTGGTGTTGTTTGGAGACCTTATCTTTCACGATTTAAAAAGCAGACTAAACCACCTGACCAATGGAACACATTTGGACAAATCAGAATGTTTTCTGTCCCCGTGCCACGTTACATCTCGGAGAGGCACTGCTGCCAACAAACTCGTGTGCATTCTCTGTCCTCTCAAATAATGAGTGTTTCATATGGGCATTATATGAGAGGATAGTGACTAAACACGAGTTCTATTCTCATATAACGCAGAATAAACTGTAGAAAACTCCACCAACGAGTGTCCTTGGGCAAGACCCCCAACGATATGGATGCACCTACCTCACAAAATACTTGTACATCTCACGGATTGTATGTTCCCTTGGGAACAGGGTCCCCCTGAAACAGGACATATCATCCATGTGTGGTATTCCAGTGTATCAACTCCTTGTACACTGATCTTGTAAAGCGCTGCAGAATTTGTGGCGTTTTATATAAATAAAGGATGACGATAATAAGAATAAAAAAAATACCATAATACATACTGCGGTGAATGATCTTTTTATTAAGAGGGAAAGTTAAAGTTAGTGTAACAATGCCAGACAATCGTCAATTCCATACATATTGCCTAGGCCTGATCTAGCTTTAAATAAAGCCATAACTTTGTATTCTTGAATGTTGATAGCGTTAAAATGTTAGATGTAATCCCACCTTGACTAGGCTTGGATTAAGGAGGAATTTAGATGAGCCTTTCTATTCTGAGAAATAAGTTCAGAATTCATAAGTGGAAAAAATTCCTTTTACAACGAAAATACCCTGCTTACTGCAAGGCTAGCCCAGACCATGGGCATCATAAAATCCCTGATTTCTCCTAAGTTTGAGACCTCAATGTAACCAAAATAAACCATAGAAACATAGAATGTGTCAGCAGATAAGAACCTTTCGGCCCATCTAGTCTGCCCAATTACATGGATACCTTACCTGGATTTATCTTGTGTTTAGGATAGCCTTATACCTATCCCATGCCTGCTTAAATTCAATTACTGTTTTGGCCTCTACCACTTCTACTGGAAGGCTGTTCCATGTATCCACCACCCTCTCAGTAAAATAATGCTTCCTGATGTTACTTTTAAACCTTTGCCCCTCTAATCTAAGACTATGTCCTCTTTTTTGCTATTTTGTTTCCTTTTAAATATACTCCCTTCCTCTACCTTGTTGATTCCCTTTACGTATTTAAATTTTTCAAACCTAAACAAAAAATGATGGATTGTCATTGGCTCTTGGCCATGTTGATTCAGTCAACATTTTTTATAACAACACTGGTGAGTGAACTGGGGCTGAAGTGATACTGGAACAGGGAGAGTGACAAGGGCAGATGCCAAGGCAATATGCATACATTATATGTAGGACTGAAACAACTACTCGATTAATTGACAACTATTCTCTATCAATTAATCGGTTGGTCGATAGATCTGTCTGTGTATAGCACACACAGTCTAGAGTTAGTCAGAGTTAAACCTTAATAACTTCAGATGATACTTCAGAGCCGATTGCAGATGTGCTCGCTGCTTTACTCGGTATTGTTTAGCTCTAGGGTTATGTTAGACATACCCAGTTTGCTTCTATTTAGTTTACAGCAATTGCAGAACTTTTGCATGGACTCTGGGGTGCTGCCGCTGGGTGTAGGAGCAGTACCGCTGATGTTTTATCATTACTTAGAACGTGCCACCACCCATCCACCCTGCCTCCCTCTCTCTCCAGACCAGAGCTACCATCCCTCCTGCTTTGCGTGCAAACCTTATGTGCGTCTGGGTGCCTGTAGCAGCGTTCGTTTGCTTAGGAAGCACACATGGGCATGAGTTGTGCATGTACCATCAATCCATCACTCTAACAAGCCGTTGCATGTCTTGTGTGCAAAACGTACGCAAGTTACGCAGTTTGCATATGTATGTACGAAATTCCATAAGGAAAAAAGGAGGGGGGTGTTTTATATAGGGTTTCTTTAAGTCAAGAAAATTGCATATAATTTTATCAGATTAATCAAGCAAAAAAAAATAATCGGCAAACTAATTGATAATGAAGATAATGGTTAGTTGCAGCCCTAGTTATACAGTATGAGGACCGGGACTGTGCCCTTTTATATTCTTGAACCCTTGCAGCTCTGGTTCAGGAGGTTTTACCAGATGTATTCACTACTAGCTATTCACACGTTTACTGGGAGATATTGCCTGCCAGCTGGACTGCGGCCATTGTGGCCCACTTGAGCACTTGTACGGTGCGGCCGGTCTAGGCCCGATTGTGTTCAATCGTACCATAAATATAATCCTACCAAACGGCATCTTAATTCTAAGTCTGTGAAAATACATGCCTAGTGATGAAACTTCTCTTTTGTAGTTTTTTTATCCTGCACTTTAAGATGGTTTTCTGCCTTCTTCTGTCTCTGTAAGACTGTGGTGG